>JAWNNK010000022.1:1327500-2527500 GCA_035045065.1 Hirtodrosophila trivittata
CTCCAGCTGGCGCTGCCAGCGCACCACGCTGAGCGCCGTGTTCTCCGCGTGCAGATCAAACATTATAATGGCGCACTTGGCAAAGAAGAAGTAACCATTGTGGAGTCCTCCATGCCGTGCGTCCCCCGCCAGATCCCACAGCTCCAGGGCCACCGCCTTGTAGTTGGTCTGCAGCAGCAGCGTATGCACCTGGACGCCATGTGTGGGCACATGTCGATCCGCGAACTCCCCCGTCGAATGTCGTCGCAGGAATGTGGACTTACCCACGCCGGAATCCCCAACGAGCAGACACTTAAACGTATCCTCTGCGAGCAAACTGGGCTCAAGCTCCATCTGGTTGGATTCTGTGTATGTGTTCGTACGGGTGTTTGTGTGAGAATGAGAACTTTATGTCTCTGTGTTCCCTATGTAGCCTCGGTTCCCTGTGATTCAAATTTGAGTACTTATCCCCCGGTAAAGTGATGATATGATTTCCCCATTGAGTGTATAAGATATTATTATGAGCTAAATCGAATTCCTAAGTAAATATTTTAGTGTAGTTTACAGTTAACAGTTTTTGCTCAGTTATTCCTATCATTTAATTTACTATCAAAATCAATATTGAAACGTCTTTTTCTAAATATATTTTTCGATATATTTAAGCAAATAGTTGAGGCGAGCGGAGCTGGGCTGGGATTAGGATTTCATTTAAAAGGATTCACCCTATCAATTAAGAATCCGCCCGGAGAAGGAACGTCATCAAAAGCGACTTTGTCTGAGCTCGGAAAAATATGTGACGGCAATTTAATTAAAAACTTATGAATGAGTGAACAAAAAAACTTTTGCACATCCTTCGACTTGAAGATGTTTTTATCGTTGTTGTTTGCACAAATGAATTTCACACACACACACAACATAAACTTTATGTGTGTGTGTGTGTGTGTGTGTCTGTTTGGATATATGTTTATGCATGTGCAGATCAGCATACGAGAACTTTGTGAGGGTTTTTCTACATACTCGGAAAAGCGTAAACTTTTTACAGCGTAAAAATATAATTGGAGAAATTTCAAAAGTTTTTTGTGTTTTTTAGTTTCTCACATTTTGTTAGTTTCACAAACGGCCCAGCGGCCCTTTTTTTTGGTATGCTTTAGTTCAAATACTCCAGATAGAGATAAGTTACGTCACTTTTATGCAAATATATATATAGATATATATGTAAATATCTGTTATATTCAAAAATAAAATACATTTCATATTGCTTTGTGGCAGACAAAAGGAAAGTCTATCTTAATCCATATATAATTTTATTTATAATTTTCCCCGACTGTTATCAGATATAGTAGTCCGATTTGACTTAGCTTTGACCAATTTGTATAGGTGCAGCTGAATTTTAATATATTTTCTTAGCAACACTTCAACTTTAGCTTGAAACGAGAAGAAGTTTTCAACACAAATTTTCTAGAGTTGCCTTTGATGGTAGCCAAGAGATATTGTTATGCGATCCAACAGATTACAGATATATATATACAGTCATACCTATATACAGTCTCAAAAGAAGAAACTAATAGATAAGTCATAGATTTTCCATAGACTGCATCCACGTCTGGGATAGAAGCCTTTGGCATGTCATCTTAATCTTTACATAAACTCAAGGTAAAAGATACTTTGGCTTGTGGATAAATGCAATTATTAAATCGATCTCGAAAACCCGAGCTTAACTTTGCGAGTTGGCTTATTTATTTATTTATGTTTTTGGAAAGAACTCAAGAATTCATTGCAAATGTATTTCGCACACACAAATTGTTGTCTCCTGGTCGCAATTTCAGTTGGCACATTTACAAGTATTTCTCATCGTTGAGAGGGGAAAGCGGATAGTAGGGCAGGGGGAGGGGCAGGGGGATAAGGAAAGGGCCATTTTATTGTGTGCATTGGGTAAAAGTGAATAAGAAAATTTGTTTGCCAACTTTTGGTGTAATTTGTAAACATCAAAGAGAATGCCAGGGAAACATGTCCACGAGTCAAAGGGATCAAGAGTTGCTTTGCGAATTCGTGCGGAAATCTTCTCTACGTGTGCGGCATGCCAAGTATCTGTCCTTGTGTGTATCTGTGTGTGTGTGTGTGTGTGTGTTTGATTTGTGTGTGTACCAACCGAATTCTCTCCACACACTAGCACACCTTGCTTACATTATCCTTTAGTTCAAATACGAGTTGTAGTTGCTGTTACAAATCCGTTGAGGCTGTTGATACGCGCACAGGACATGCAGGATTCCCTAGCTTGAGCTTAAGTATGACGTGCATCAATGGAAACCGAAGCCTAGATAGATATAGAGTCCGATATTCGATTGGCTTCTCATAATACTGGACGCTAATGAAGCGCCAAAAACCCAGCAACTGGTTTGAAATTCGTGGCGAGCGAGCAAACTGCTCGGCAAAAGTTATGATAACAAAGAACTAATTAAGAAACATGACGTCCCTATGACAGCCCCGGCCTCAGCCCCGGCCTCAGCCCCGGCCTCAGCCTCGGCCTCGGTCTCGGTCTGAGCTGCTCAACTACAGGACTAGCCCCAGCTCTGCCTCAAACCAAATGAAACCACAGTGGGTCCTGGCCTCCGCCGAGGAGCAAGTGAAGCAGCATTCGCTGATGATGTCCTGATGTAATAATTAAGTTTTGAACGTGACGAGAAATTGCAAGTAGCAATTTCGTTGTTTGATTTTTCGCTGCGCAAAATTTTCCTCAGCTTTTCCTTGTACTCGTACTCGTACTCCTACTCGTATTGCCACCCTTTATTTTTTGCTCCTGCGGCAGCTTTTCATCTGAATAATTAGCTGCAAAGTGTGCAAAGGACATGAAACGGTTGCGGCCAGTTTCCTTTTTGCTAACTACAAATTAGAATTAATTTTCTTGATGTTCCTCTATACATAATATATATATATATATATATATTATAGTATATTTATTCGTCAGCTTATAAGCTTTCTTCCAGGAAACAGGACATTAAGGAACACAGTCAAGAAGACCTGCTCCAAACTGTGAGGTATTTGCCTGGCATTTGACATTTGGCAGAGAACAATGACATCAGCTGAAAGTAAGTCTTAATCATAAGATTAATCTGCCATTATCTCCTGCATGAACAATAGTTGTAGTCCTGAAGCTGTTGTGTAATCCTTCAGAGAGTTAGACGATGTTTGAGTCATAGTATCTAAGGATATCACCTTCCATCTACCTAAATCTTCTTATTCAAAATTCGTTAGAATACTGTAAAAGAGGTAGAGTATATCTATAATTTTGGGTATATAAAAAGATAAAGATATATATAAAGCATAATTTGTGCTCCCAAGTAGTCGGTAGTACCCGACTATGCGAAACCCTTTACCCAGGGTGAATATGCTCTCACCTTCCCTTTAACTAAACTTCGCACAGACAGAGGCGGACAGGCTATAGACCCTGATCGAATATATATATATAAATATATATGTTTTGTGAGATTGTAGATGCTTTCTTTTGCCAAACTTAATATACCTAAATTAAGTTAAGGGTGTTAAAGCATAAAGAAAATATGAAGACATGCAACTTGGTTTGCTTCTAACAGCTCAGTGCTTTCGCCTTGGGTTCCTAAACAGGCATAAAGGAAATCTTTTGGGTATATATAACATACACATCCATTAGGAACTCTATAAGGTAGAGTATAGAATATATATATATACTTGTATATATATTTCTTAATCAACATCATCAATTAGGGCACCAATTAGATCTACTCAAGCTTGTCTTTCCGTCCACTGTCGTTGATTTTACACCCTACAAGAGTTGAGCACATCTGTTTTGGTATATGCTCTAATAGAAAAACTTATAGTCGACCCGTTTGCAGGGTATTTGTTAGTCGAGCCGAGATGTTTACGTGTTATCTGTGGCTTCTCACATTATTATAACGAGTATTTTCGCGTATTTGGAAGAAGCCTTTGTGTTTGCTTTGAGGTTTCATAATAATACAGAGAAAGAAAAAAACAATTTAATTACAAGGAACTCATTTCTCTCTGGGTTCTTCGTTCTCATTTTATGTGCCGGCTCTGCCACGCCCCCTTTATTATGCATTTTCACGTTTTGTCTGCGAAGCTGTAGCCGACGTTTTTGTAAATTGTCTCTCTAGTAATAAAGAGTGAGACAGAGAGAATCAGAAAGAGGTAGAGAGGGAAAGATTGTGAAATAAAAATTACCGTTGCTGGGATTAAGAAGTTTCGCTATTATCATTCAAATTATAATTACTTGCAATTGTTTTTATAATGTTCATTAACATTTAGCGCCTTCAGAAATTGCAGCCAAATGAGAATGGAAACGGGAATGGAAACCGGAATATAAACCGGAAAAGCGAATGCGAATGCGAATGGAAATGCGAATGCGAATGGGAGTGGCAGCTCCTGCGATGCCCTCGAGCTAAATTTCATTTCATTGCAGACATTTTCGTAATTATTTTTTAAATTGTAATTTGCAGAGCCGCCTCTGGGAAGGATTAGCCCCGGAAATATGGCCACGGATAGCATGTGTTAATTGGATTTCGCAAGTTCATAAAGACAAAGGCTGATGCTCACAAGCAGATAAACTATCTTAACTCAAAGCGATACGAGACTGTACTGAAAGCAGAAAGGAGTCTACTTAGGGTGTAGAGAAGGGTTCCAAGGGTAACTCCTAGTCGGGCAGAGTCGGCTCCCAAGCAGATAAAGTATCTTAACTCAAAGAGATGCGAGACTGTACTGAAAGGAATCTACGTGGTTTGAAGGATCAACTATGTTAGAGTATCTCTTAACTCAAAGAGATTAGAGACTGTACTGGAAGCAGAAAGGAGTCTAGGTTCCGAGTAAGAGTATCTGGTAGTCGGTCAGACTATAAACTATCCTATCTTAAGGTAGATACGAGACTGTATTGAAAGTAGTCTACTTAGGGTGTAGAGAAGGGTTCCAAGAGTATCAGAGTATCTCCTAGTGGGACAGACTCGACTCACAATCAGATAAACTATCTTAACTCAAGGCAGATACGAGACTACACTGAAAGGAATCTACTTAGGGTGGAGGATCGACTATGTTAGAGTATCTGGTAGTCAGTCAGACCCCACTGAGATATGTGATAACTTGTTTTTAATGGATTTGTGGATAGATTGCGCTGATTCTACTTGAACACCCGGAAGAACTTTAATTTTTAGCACATACTCGTGCCCGCATGCAATTTGCGAATGTGAATGTGAATGTGAATGTGAATATAAATGAATAATTCATTAAAAAGTGCACACTCGAATAAAGCAAAAACAATTGTGGTTTATACAAAAATCATCAGCTACATATACACACACACACACACTCACACAGAGAGAGAGTATAGCAAATGTTTACAAAAATTTCTTTTGATTTATTTAAGTGGAACTAATTGTGGGCGTTGAACTGCGAAAAAAAAGAAACAAAAGCGAATAAAAATAATAATCGTAAAACAAAACATAAATCAGAGAATGCAAAAACATAAATATAATTTAAATAGGAATATTAAATGTGTGACTTTGTTCGTATGAAGCAAAACAAATTGTGAATTAAAAGCACAAATTATTTAATTAAACACTCGACGTCAACGAAAAACTTACACTGGGCCCCAAAGAGACAGAAAACAAGTTTCGTGTCTATGAAAAATTAATTTCAACACTCGGACAACGTGTCCATACATACATACATACACCAGGACATGATATCCTGGCTGGAGGAGGAACCGAGACCGAGGCTGAAACTGAAACCGAAACTAAATTGAAAGCATTTGCGTGTTTCCTAGCAATTTGTTAAAATAAAACAAAGAAAACGAAGCAAATTCAACACCTGCTAAAAGTCAGAAAGGAAGTCGAAGAGTCTGCAGGAAGGATATCAGAGGTTAAGTTTCTACACATAGACTCATATCATATGACTTCGTTAAGCCTAATTGGGCTCTACAGCTCCTCGACACAAATTAAAAAGGAAGCACATTGAACAGGACACAGCAGCAGCTGTCATCAAGTCAGCAAGTTGATATTATATCTTGCAGTAGCTTAGTTAAAGGAGATACATTGAAATTCAATAGAATTCTTGAGTAAATTATAATATCCTTTGCAAGGACATGCACTTAATGCACAAGCAAATGAAATGCAGCTCAAATATGCCAACAAGTACGTCGCATTCCAAAGGACATTTCAAAGTAATTAAATGATCATGTATAAACAGGACTGAGAATACGATTAAGACTGTATTTGTTTGTATACATTTGAGTGTGTGCGTGTGTGTGTAATTAACAATAGAGTAGGATAGAAACTTAACGGCCTGACGAGTACACTTGACCATCATTAATTTGAATTTACAAAGGACTCCTTGTGATTTGTCAAAATTGCATTTGCTCCTTATCGAGCGTTTGATTGATGGCCAGAGCTGTGTGTCCTTCTATGACTTCCTATCCCTGACCTGCTCAACTACTTTCGGCCAGCACTTTATGCCACACACACACACACACACGCACACTGGGACACCTTTGATTGAGAGCTTTGCCGAAAATGCAAATGCAAATGCCGAATTGGTAGGCAGCTCCCAAAAGGTTCCTCTAAGAGTCACTTCACGTGCTCATCGGATTGTGCGATTGTCAGTTGGCCAAATTCAGTTTTTAGGCCAAATTCAGATACCATATTCACATTCAACTCTGCTCGACTCTTATCCAACAGTTTGTTGCACTTTAAGAGTGCAGCAGCCATTACTCAAAAACACACAATGCAAAATGTTGCAGGTATTTATCATTGTTTTCTTTTCTTTTTTTCATTTCATTTTCAGTTTCAGTTTTTTTGACTAGCAAATCTCAAATGGAGTCACATTTTCAGTGGAAAAGAGGCAACTCTGGGCCTCAGTCAACAGGAGAGACACAAACAACAAAAAATGGCCGAGCCGGAAGTTGAAGTGCTGTTGGGAATTGCAAAATTTGTTGCCTGCCATTGTCATTTTTGCAATGGCAGCGGCAACGGCAGCGGCGGCGCATTCGTGCGTTTTATTCCCAGCCAAACTGTAAATTCAAAGCCAACGGCGCAAAATCGAACAACCAACCGAACAGTAACAACAGTAACAAGAACAACCTCAACCCGTTAGCTCTTTTCAGCCATTGAAATTCGCTGCAATTGTCAGTTTTGCGTGCCATGGCAAATCCCCCGAGGAACAGCAAAACACACACACAAAAACAGAACATCAAAATTATGTTTTCGGCCTGGTTTTTAAATTGACTACAAAAACTGAAACAAATTTAAGCAAATTTTATGTGAGAGTGTGGCTCAGGGCCAGCTCTCTCTTAACTGAATCCATACTCTCATATAGAGACAACAATCGAATACAAATATTTTATATAAAAAGAAGCCAAAGTATAAACAAGTTAACAGGTTTGGTACAAGCCACGCCTTAGGTAGACGCTGGCAAGTTAAAACTCTCTGAAATTAGAATTGATGTTTGTTTAATATTTACATGTGATATAATTGCAGGGAATCTTTATATTTTGTTGCAAACATTTAAAAGATACAAGATACATGGACTGTATGGGATTGTTAAATAAAATAAAGTAAAACATGAATAGATTGTATTTTTGAAAGAAACTTTTCCTTATATTTTAGTTATATTTCAATTAAAAAATATGAAACAAAAGAATTTGTTGTCCAGCAGATTTTTTCAGAAATGACCTTAAAAGCGAATTGGCTCTAATTTGTTGGCGTCTACTGTAACTTTTTTCACCTTTGAGCCAAATCCTTCGGACTAAATTAGATTGAAATTAACTTACCAGTATTTCTTATTGATTTATTCTTATCATTTAATGACCCAAACGGACATCATAAATCACGTGCCCGGGTAGCTCAGTCGGTAGAGCATTGGACTTTTAATCCAAGGGTCCAGGGTTCAAGTCCCTGCTCGGGCGGCAATCAACTTTTTTATCAATAATAATTAAGGCAATTATGTCTTTGGTCTAAGTCAAAGGTTAACTCAAAGGTATTTCCACGAAATATATGGGAAATGACACTCAAATATTTACATATAATAAATGATGTATGGTATATGTATTACATATGATGTATGTATGGTATGTGATGTATATCCTCTAAATTCAATTTACATCTTATGTGTTTGATAACAAAATGATGAATTGGTATGCAGATTGCTGGAATTCCAGCTGAATGCATTTAATTTTCTACTCATTTATATATTATTTTACTTAAATTATAATATATAATATATATATATATATATATATATGTATTTAAAGAAGACAATCTCAATAGCCGGTCAAGCTAGGTCGTATCATCATGACAGCTCTCTTTAATGAATACTCATAGCCGCGGAAGCCGAACCAATTGATTCCCCTGCTGAATTCATTATCTTTATATTTTCCAGTCAATTTGCTGTAAAGAATTCAAATTAGAAATAAGCTGAGACCACTTTCAGTTAGAAATAACTACCTTTCATGGCAGTTCTTGTACCACCAGCCGCCAGTGAAGTCTTGAGCACAGTTCCCATCGTCCATGTCGTTATCCCTGTCAAAGGTCGAAAACTTTTGACCCTTGTGATAGGAGAGTGCGTCCCCAGCGTCTCCATTGGCCCTGCCCAGTCCGCGTAGAGTATATGAATCTCGTTCGTCACCGATCTCGAAACTGTCGTATGTCTCGTACCGCACTTCACCCTCGAAATCCTCGAGAATAATAAGCAATTCCTGAGTTTCATCTGCAGTCAGTGCGTGTATCTGGTCCAATCCCAAAAAGAATTCGCCTTCCAAGTCCCCGAAACCATTCTTATAGGCGTTCCATCTGCGATAAAACTCAACACTTCCATCCAATCTCTGCAAGATAATCGTCCAGTTCCCTCCCCGAGTCTTCATATCACACGCTACCTTAAAAGGCTGATTACTATAGCTGGGAATGCGAATCTTGTAGATTCCACTTGGTTCCGAGCTGAGAGCTGCCTCGGCACAACTGCGATGGTAGGACCTGAGCATTGGGACTTGATCGAGCTTTGTTTTGATTTCATTTATGGTTTTTTCTTGTTGCTCTTGATTCGTTTTGATATCTAACGTACTGACTGTTAGTTCCGATTTGATATGTTCTAGCTCCGATCTGTAAACTTTTTAGATTACAGTTTATCAGATATTTGTCTATAAACTCACCTCAGCTGGTCTAACTGTGTTTGTATTGCAGGTAAAGGCTTCGGAACCTCTTCCGTTTCTGTACAATCAGATATATATATAAATATATATAAAAATAAAACGAAACGGAATATTTTGGGCAACATATTTGCGACCGCTTGCCATGGAAAGTGTTAAAAAACTGAATTGATGGTCAAAAGTTTGCGAAGAACAAACAGAAAGTCGAATTTATGCTGTCAATTAATTATATTTATAGCAAAGAAATATATATTTATAAAGCTAATGATGAAATCGGTGACGTCTGAGACATTTCTGGGAAAACAGGTAGTGTGCGAGTGTATAGTGTATATATTCCTTGATGCTGTCAAGGTCATTCAAGATGGGATAGAATTCATCGACAAGATGATGTTAATACTTATAGCAAAATAATGTAGATGTATCTTTATAGATACTTTACATATAGAGAGAAAATTAGAGCAAACCAGACTAAGAAAGATATTGATGAACTTGCTTTTATAATCATTTAAGATAATTATCAATTCAATTGGTTACAGGCTATGCGGAAGTCGTTCATTCCCAATGCATGACTATTTGTTAATCCAGGACTCAGAGCAAACATTGAAGCAAATGTGCTTAAAACTCACACAATGTCCACTTAATGCTGCCCATTAATGGACTTTTAAGTGCAGCCAACAATGTTCCTAGTGTGTTTGACTTTATTGTTGGAAATGCTCTTCGATTTTGTTCAGCTATACATGAGGCAGGTTCCTGAAGAGTTCTGGATACCCACAGAGAGAGAGAGAGAGAAAGGAGGAGGGAGTCGTGCCTCTGCCACAGTCAGTGGCGCTGGCACTGCGAGTGCTGGGCGAGTGGCTCGTCCAGCTGTGAGCTCATAATCCCCTTACTGAATGCGGCAACACGTGCCAAACTTTCGTCCCGGCACTTCCACTTCCATCAAGGTAAATAAGGTGACTGAAAAGTATTTATTAGTGGCAAATAGAAAACTTCTAGAGCCGCTTAAGTTTAACTGATGAAAGCTGAGGCAAAATAAGCAGCTACAAACAGCTAAGTTACGTTTGCTATTCATTTTTCTATTTCACGAAGGAAAAGTAAGGAGTCCCTTTCAATAGTGAATGCTAGTTTCCATATACTTTGACCGAAATAATATTCCTTTAACCTGCATGTACCTGTCATATGTATTATATAGAAAGGTACTTCAAGCGGATGTCATTCTATAGCTCGTTTAAATGATTAGTAGTTCCAGATGATGCCAATGCCGAAAGGATTAGTCGATTAGCTGTAAGGGTTTGGAATTACAATAGAATCAGCTGAATTATCTCCCGTCTTGACATTCATTTTACAATCTCTAAGCTCTACAGTCAAGTTTATTCCAGAAATATCATTGCTTCAATCAAAGGTTGAAATCATCGCTGACTGAATCTAATGCAAGTCTATTGGGTACAGCCAAGTTTGTATGATTCTACCTCGTTAGCAATCACCAATTTATCATAAGTGGTTATACTATAGTATATATTCCATATGTGAAAGAGAAGAGCGAACAGATATTAAATTCTACTATTTTCTTAGTTGTATTAGAGTATAATAGTAGTATAAGAGTATAATCAGAAGATTTCTCAATCTGTGAGTTTCACATGTGAAGATAAAGTTTTTCAATAAACTGATCAAGATTAAATATATTTACTTAAGGGGTTTATTACAGCTCTTAAGAGCATTACTTGATTTGAATATAATTTAATTTCATTGTGGCACATGGAGTCTGTTTTACTCCTAAATGGATTTCCCTAGACATTAACATTAATAAAGCTGCTGGAAAACTGGTAAACCGCTGGGTGAATGCGTCTCAGCTGCTTCGCATTTCCTCTGTCTGGCCAAGAACTAACTGAGAGTTATATTTATGATGTTATCCTTTGGAGCAGTTAACCATATGGTCATGTCCTTTTGGAGCTGCTGTGGGCTCAGGGTTCGGTGTTCAAAAGGTTTAAGGTTGAGAGTTCACTGGCTGGTTGGCTATGCCAAAAGATATTTAAAATCAAATTTGTTAAATTTACATGCATAAACGCGTCAAATTTGTTTGGCAAAATGTGCAACCGGCTGTGGCAATAATAACAGAGGGGAAAACTGACACTGGCTGATGGAAAGAGAGGCAGAGGGGTAAGGGGCTTGGCTCTAGTTTGTGGCCTGACCTCGCATGTTGCTCGCTCAAAGGCAACAACTGTTTCCGTTAATATAAAATGCAAATTTTGGGCATTTTTAGCAGCGCCCAAAATTGGTTGGAAACCTCCATTTCCCCCCAGTTTCCCCTCACAGTGACCCTTGCCCTGCGGTCAGTCTCTGGTTACAACTGCACAAGATATGAGTTTGTAATAACCAAATCGCTTGGTTGGGATTGGTTAGGGCTAGTTGGTCCTATTGTTGTTGTTGTTGTTCTAGTTGCTGTTGGTTCGGGTTGGTTAAGGGGCTGTTTGGTCGGGTTTGGTCGAAATGCAATGAGTAGTAAAATGTTGTTTGAAATTATGGTCCAAAATGCCGGATGTTGTTCATATCCCTTTTGTAAACGCCAGGAAATATGCCAGGCAAAATGCAAAATGTGAAATGCAAAATGGAAAATGGAAAAGGAAAATATGTACGATGTTGGAAAAACAATTTCATGATGTTTTGATTTCGAACACAACATATGTGCGTAAACAGAATCCCTGCACAACAAACAACATCAGCAGCCAATGATAACAAAGGCCAGAAGAAAGGGTTAAGACTGCTACCAGATAAATTTGATGTATTTAGGCC
This sequence comes from Hirtodrosophila trivittata, assembly GCA_035045065.1. Classification (NCBI taxonomy): domain Eukaryota; kingdom Metazoa; phylum Arthropoda; class Insecta; order Diptera; family Drosophilidae; genus Hirtodrosophila; species Hirtodrosophila trivittata. The sequence continues at coordinate 1,339,445 of JAWNNK010000022.1, forward strand.
TTGTTTCTCTTTACGATTCGATTGACAGTTGTCATTTAAGGCTGACTGTAAACAATTTACAGTTTCTTTCTGACAAGTTAATGGCACAGAGAAAGCGTCAGAGAGGAACCGGATTGAGTTCGATTCTTACCATATTTTTCCACTCATTTATTTACATTTTCTCAGTTTTATTCAGTTTTCCCCCCCACAGACACTTTGAGGGGGGAATTTATTTATTTAGTGCTTATCTTCTGAGGCGCATAAATGAATATCAAATCGAATCGCATCGCCTCAAATTTATTCACATCGAATGACAGGCGACTATTTCCATACACAACACAACACAAGACGGGACTCTACTCTGATTGTGTGTGTGTGTGTGTGTTGTGGACAGTGGCACCGCCCACTTGAGTCCGCCTTTTCTTTGTGCCCATCGAGGGCAGCTTACACTCTGCCAAGTGATACAACCTTCTTCGTGCTTATCCTTTGTCCTGTTCCTATTCTCAAATCCGATTAGCATCATTTAGTTTAGGCCACACAGCTATATTCCTTGGGTCTATTACATCCATCTTATTGATTTCTCTTGGAAAGAGATACAGAAAGACTCCTAGTGGTTGCCATATCAATAACAAGGCTATCAAAAAGAATCTCTCCCTTGGAAAGAGAGAAGGGAAGTCTGAAAGCATTTCAATAAAAAGGCTATCAAGAAGATTCTCTTTAATTTATACAATATAAACTTGAGGATCCTTTAAGTTTAAATTCGATCTGCAATCACTTTTTATTTCCCTCTTTCAGGAGCATCGCTGAGTTGCGACAGGCAAGTTGTATACTACTTAAGACCTGTGTCTGATTCACGTCGAATCTATCTTTGATATGATGTTGTATATCCAATATCTGTTGGGGCTTCAGTTGACCTTTTCGCTGTCTATTGTTGATCACAGTCCAGGGACCCACACGACCTGTTAGTGTGTGTGTGGCGAGGGTTTCCCGGCCGAAGATCTTGTAGCACAAGTCGCGTGTCGCCTTCTTATAGCACGTCCAGTCGATGCTCTTGTACATTTCCCTCGATATCTGAGTGCCATTGGGTCCGATGTTTATATTCTCAGGGTATTCAGCAGGAGGTGCTGGGCTCGGGCTGTGGTCCTTCTTTAATTTGCGTCCGAGTGATTCCTTCTCCAACTTTTCCAGCTGCACAGACAAGGTGTGCAGCAAAGGATCTTCCTTTCCTTGGTAAAACTGAACTGGAGTCTGACAGGCCACGTTCATCATTTCTGTCTAAAAAAGTCCTTGTTTTCATGCATAAATTAAAGAAATTGCAAAACAAAACTTACGCAGATATAAAATATAAGTAACACGTGGCAAATGGTAAGAGGATTAGCGATAACTATCGCTGTGTATCGATTAATCGCAGCTTTTTAGCTGTCAACATTTGCAGATGTTAATGGAAACTAACAGCTAATTAACAGAGGACACTTAGAGAAACAGACTCCACTTCTGGTCGGATAAGTAAGTAAGACCATAATTTTTAGCTGGAAGCAGGTGGCCAAATGCTATTCCTTTAGCTCTTGAACAAGTTCCAGATTGCATCTTGTGCCCGCTCTGTACATATTCCAAGAGGCAATAAAAGTTTCTGGGCAATAAATCTGCAAGTTTCTGAACCGAAACTGGGAGGAAAAACATCTGCAGTTCCACACAAATTGCCAAAGAGTTGAGCACAAAACAGGTGGCTTCACAAGCTGAGGAGCATTTTATGTCCTGCCGGGTCACTGATTCACTTGGCCTCCATTTTAGTATTTTATTCCTTTCGTTTCCTTCATTTTTTTCTGCTCTTCTGTGGGGAGATACGATTGAGAGGGCTTTGGCCAATGGCTAACTTCCCAGGCAGCTTTTGGCTGCCTATCAACGCCATTCTGATATTTGCGTTGATAAAAATTAATGCATGCTTGAATCCCTTTTATCCTTTATCCTGCACCCTGCAGCCTGCAGCCTGCATCCTGCACCCATGACCCCAGCCTCGCTCAGCTCTGACGAAAGTGTTGACGCATACAAATTGTGCATTAGCGAAAAACTCGCAGTTTCGGGGCATTTAGTTGCAAATGCGTCACCAGGAGCATCAGATCCTGGCGCCGGCTGCCTGCTCCCGGTTCCCAGTTTTCAGTTTTCAGTTGCCAGTTGCCAGTTGCCAGTTGCCAGTTGCCAGTTGCCAGTTGCTAGTGACGCCTCTGTTTCGCGACACCCATCGGCGAAAATCTGCAAGCATCCGCAAGTCATTTGCATAAATGCAATTTAAAATCTGAATTATTCATGAGCGCCGCCATTTGGCCATTTGTCTGAATGACCACTTGTGGCATTCGTCTGCATCCTGCACCCTAAACCATAGCCCACCCACCCAGCTACACACACACGCACATACACAGACACACACTGGCTACAACATTTGAAAGTGGACATAGCCTCGCTACAAGTTCATTCGACTGGTCGCTGGGTTTATTCTGTTTTCTATACCCTGTAAACATTAAGAGCCCAAAAGAGGCTATCAGTAGTTCACATGGATAACGTTAGATGGCGTTATATACATATCTTCAACTTTTCATTAGAGTATCCTCCAAGTATATTCTCTTATAAGGTTCATACTACAGGGTATTATGTCGTCCGCTCCCTTAGAGGATTCTCTGATATTTTTCTCCTCGGGAAACTGCATGTGCATGTGACAACTTAATGGTTTCCGTTATTTGAAAGCAAAAGCATCGAAAATTGCTGATGTCAAATTGTCGATAAGGATTAACTTTTCCGTTTGTGTACATTTTATATTAGCATCTGCACATTTGATTTCGCTTTAAGCTTTGCTCTCTCTGCATCCTCCTACATCCTAAATGACCAGACAGACCCACTCGATCACCCACCTACCCATCCGATATGCGATATAGAGAGCAATTTATCCAGGTTCCTCGTGTTTATTTTTGATTTGCGAATTACTCAAGTCTGTTTATGTTCAATTTATTGAGCAAACATTTTTGGAATTCATTGAAAGAATTTGTTTTGTTTTTGCTCAAAATTAGCCAACGATGAACCCACTTTCAGTGCAGAAAACGCAAAATCAGTATGTTTATATTATACATATACGATATGAAGATATATGCAAAGCATTTGCAAATAACCAATCAACCGACTCTGAGAAAAGAATTGCAGAAGAATAATAAAATCCAGCCTCGGTCCAAGTTCTGAGGTCGATGCAAGTTTCGATGTTTATTTCCACACAAATTATAAGAGATTCACTTTTACTGTTAAGAATTCAAGTATAATTTTGTTAATTATCTAAATAATTATTCCTTTACAACGAATACTTGTTGAGTTCATAATGAAAATCATCGTTGTGAAGCAAGAATCGGGTTGTGCAACTTCTGGGAAGAAACAGCTGTCCAGGAATCGAATTTCTATATATAATACTTAACAATTGTTTGTTTATATTTGAATTTAAGTAGATTAAAAACACAATATAATCAATATTGTTATAAACATTAAATTGACAATCTAGTCACTATTAAATTCAGCAAGTTTTTTTCTGTTTATTCTCATTTTATTTGCAGCTTATTTAATTTATCAATTCAATTTCAGTTTAATGCATTTGACGCTTTCAGTACTGAAAAATCCAAATAATATATGTATATATTCGACAAAAGAAATAAGTAGGTACTGAAAAACATCGATATATAAATGATACTGGACTTAATTGTATACAAGCAATTAAATCTGTTTGGAAATCCGCCAAGTGTACAGAAAATATGCATAGAATCAATTAAATTTCGATGGGTTTTCATCTACATAATGAAATCAATATGCTTGTATATATTCTCTACTTTCACATTAATTGACTGACATATATAAAGAAAGCAATAAAATATAGTAAAATATATAATTATTCTATGATAATTAATCAAATGTATTCATATATTTGCTAACTAATCGAGAGTAAAACATATGGAGCTTTAAAGTCTCAGAAGAAAACCTATCGTAATTCATGAAAGAATTTGTGTTAAGTTAAGAATAGAATTTGTGTATTGTATTTATATAATATAATAATGTATAATATTTATGTATTATACATCAGTTAAAATTACGTATATACGGATGTGTATACGTACCTTTCGAGTATAAAATAATATTTCATAATTTCTCTTATTTCTTTCCGTTCAGCTTTTGGTTTCCCTCGGCAATTGCAGGCAACGATTTACACTGAACTTCATTCTTGACATTGATATACAAACATATACACACGTCTCAACATATTTACATATACATATATTTAAATCGATATTCTACGTATTACATACATACATGGCTTATATGTGTACACACTGAGGAAAGTCAAATGTCTGTGAATGTTTTTGTCACAAATGAGTTGCCCTTTTAATTGATTGCAGGCAATAAACCGAAAAGGCGCCCTATGTGTGTGTGTGCCATGGGTGTTTGTGCTTGTGTGTGTGTGTGGGTGTGCACGCCTAGTGTAACCCGCAGCTGTCACAGAAAGTTTAAATGGAGTTGCGTCAACGTCAGAGACGTGTGTGTGTATGAGTGGAGGCAACAAATTTGAGACGCGCCTTTTCCAGTTTGCGCGCTTTGTCGAAAATTTTCCTGTTTTATTCTTGAAATTTTGCGACAATTTCAACATTTATTTGCACAGCATTGCAAAGTGGGTGAGTGGGTGGGAATTTCCATTTCAGGGTTGCTGTTCTACTTCCCTCTACTTTTACCGCCTACGCGTGAAATTTCCCAATTACATTTATGATTTCTTGCTGTTGTATTTTGCTTTTATTTTTATCTTTTTCGCTTCGTGCGATTTACCAGTTATTGTTGTGCGTGTTTCCCTATGTGTGTGTAGGTAAATACTTTAACTTATACCCTTAGCCTATTCAAGTTGGCTAAAAAAGATATATTAAAGCTGTGCTTGTTATTGTATCATAGAAAACCCCCTTAAAGTTTAAATAAAAGAAGAATCCAAAAGTCAAGAGAACTTTATTTAAAAAGGAAGACAAAACTGATCAGGATCAACATTCGAGTTGATCAAGTGATACAGGACTTGCTCTGGATCTTAAATCCACATAACATTGGCAGACTGATGTCTCTTCATCCTTTAATTTATAAAAAATACTTTCCTAATCCTCCTCCCTTCTACTTGAGCCATTCGACAGGGTTAGGTTCAAGCTTTTTGAGGATTTGAATAGATGATTTGTGTTTGCGGACTTCTAACCAGGATCACGGCCGCTTGCCATCTGAGGTCACGATCTGCTTGAACTGCTTTGGACACGAATTGACCTAGCCCTTGTCCAGTTAATGACGATCATCTGCAAGGGATTTCCCTTCCAGCGGAAAATTTGCTCCATCGAACGACAAGTTCTGACATGCTGTGTTTATTTTGACCCGCACACCACATGGGTGTGTGTGTGTGTGTGTGTGTGTGTGAATGGTTGTGTGTGATTGTGTGCAGTGTTTTTATTTTTATGCCCTTTTTATTGCATTATTTTCAGCGTGTGAGGAGCTCTTATACCCTAACAAAGTTGGTTCCATTTCCAGACAGATTCTCTCCAACCTTCAGCCCTTAACTTCAGTTCGATCAGGCAGGACTGGAACTCTATATCACTCATCCATATGTGTTAAGTATATGTGACACTTGATAGACTTAACTTCTTTTGTGTATGATTTTCCGTCTGCTCTAAGGCCCAGTAAGGGTATTCAATTGTCGTAATATTGATATTTATGGGTATTGCATGTGTTTTGCGACTTTGGTTTGGTTTGCGTCCGCGCTGTTCGGTTCGGAATGGAAATGGAGCCATTGCTCGGAACGTGACTGAAACGCAATTTCGCCAGCTTAGTTTAATTTGCCTATATTAAGCCCAGTTTTCCTTCTCTCCATAGACCCACTCGTGGCCATTAAGAGTTCTCTCAATTCGATTGCATACGCCCCGTTAGCCCTGCTGGAAGTGAGGCAGTTTGATTTTTAGAATCGAAAAGGAAGAAAAATAGGAACAGGAGGAGGAGAAGGAGGAGCGGGAGGAGAAAGTAAAGAATCAACGGACGATTGACATTGTTCATGTCGAAGAATTTGTTCGCCTGTTTGGCCCCGCGTGTCCCGTTAGGCGACTGTGTTAATCCTTTTAATGGACTATTAAACGTTTTTTATTATGGCCAGGACACTGACGATGCGCTCTAGGCGCTGCTCCTGCTTTATGGACACGCCGGCTCTGGGCCCGGTTCGAATTTACGATAATCTCATCATTTCATGTTGCAGCACGTTTCAGCGCACATTTTATGCGCTCGCATATTTGCATTGTACGTCTGTGTGTGCGCGTGTGTGTGTGTGTGTGTTGATGGGTGTATGTGTGTGTGTGTATGTAAAGGTTCTAGCTTAAAGCTTCTCACGGAGTTTCGAGTTTTCCTCGACTGTGTTTGGCATTTCTAAAATTTGTCAACTGGCGTTTGTAATGAATTGATTTTCACAGCGGGAAGGCAAATTTTCCCGACGATTCTTCTTTGAAATTGATATGCCAAAATGGGTGTGTGCAAGTGTGTGTGTGGTGTGTGTGTGTGTTTATGTGTTTGGTTTGATTGACATGTGAATAGAAAAAGCCGCAGCCACTTTCAGTTAGCCGGCCAATTAGGAGCGCTTTTTGCCTTTGTGTCAGGCTAACAAAGGCGACCCCAGCCCCTCTCTAGGATCTCCCTATCTCATCCTCGCCGCCCCCCTGGGCCCAGTCAGACTTGGACTATGAATATGGTCTCCTGAACGTGGAGCGTGTCAGTCACGCAGTTTTTTACACGGCCAACGACCACAGCACAGACAGTCCGACATATAGCCCTGGCCCTGGCTCCGATCCTGGTCCTGTTTTAGCCTGATTCCTGCGGCAGAGGCTTTGCTTGCGGTGTGACTTTGTTGCGTGATTACCTTAATTGATGGGCATTTCCGTTGAGCAAATGAAGCCACTCAATTAACACCTTTCAACTGAATAAAAGTCACACTTTGCTTCAAGTAACAACTGAAAAAGGTAAAACACACAACAGAGTTCTGAATAATCCGATGGGAAGCTCCGACTACTCAGATAGGATTGGATATAGTTTTAAGGATTCTTAGATCCTTTAATTGAAGCCTTTGCTTTTAGTTTTGCCTTAGTAACAATAGAGAACTTTATACCAATATTTGAAGTTACCTTTTGAACTTGCTCTTTATCTCCTTCTCTTTCTCTCTCTCCCTCTCTCTCTGTCTCACACACACACACGCACGTACGCAATTTAGTCTTTTGTCGTAAACTTAAGCGCACTTTGGCAAATTGGTTAATAATAAGAGGAACAAAGAGACCCCGAAATACCTTTCAACGAGAAACCAAAAGATGAAACAAAACTTTTTCCACTTTTTCCAAAGTGTTTTTCATTTTGTGCCTGGGCGGGCGGCGCTTTGGCCTTTTCCTGTTAACAAAATTATAAAACTTACAGGATTTTTTCTTTTACTTTCCAGGTGTAAAAAATTTGTTCCCTGAACTTTTCCCGCTGCCCCTCTTCACCACAGCCAAACCCAATCTTAACCCCAACCCCATCCTTAGTCAGATCCTGCCAAAGTCAAGTGTTGCACTTAATTTTTCAATAAAACAAAATATTAGCCCCAATAAATGCTGTTAGTTGGGGCCAAATTGCAGCAAATTAGTCAAAGTTAACTACTCAAAGAGACTTACAGTCTAAAGGATAGATCTGAAGAAGGACGAAGATATGGAAGCTGGACAAAGGAGGCCTACAAACAGATTACAAAAAGCCAATAAGAAGCGCAGAACAAACTGTTGTCAACAAGGGACTCCCGGGCAAAAGTCATCGTAATCACAACAGAGTGAAATTGTTTTGGATGCCAGCCAGGAAGCAGTCGTTGGATATCCAGTAGACAGCACCGGGAGAGAAGCTGGAGGAAGAGGAGCAGGCAGTCGATCCAATCTACCATACCATACTATACTTTTTTTCTGAGATAATTTCCTGTCATTATTTTGTGGTCTTCCGCAGTCGAACGTAAAAATTGGCGACTCAAAGGTTTATACCCAGCAAAACCGAGCAAACAGGCCAACACGACAGACAGACGGACGGACAGACAGACTGCCATACAGCTGGCACAGATTGCAGCAGGATGAACAGGACGAATAAGGGCAGAGAGTCAGTCAGTTGGTCAGGCAGTCGAGAAATTGACTGCATTGCCCACGGGTCAACAAATAAATTGGCTGCCCGGCCGGACAAACGGACGGAGGGACGAACAGACGGACGGACAGACGGTCGGTCGGTCGGCCCAATGTTGATTTTGAGGTCGTCGCTGATATTGCGGATGTGAATCCTTTCTGATTGCATTGGCCCAAACTGAAAATTGCACTGCCAACTGCCAACAAGCAATTGCCAGTTGCCAGTTGCAACTTGCAACTGTCCCCGACTGGCCAGTGGCCACCGCTCACCGCTCACTGGTGACTGGACATATGAGACAGGAGACAGATGGCTCTGGCCGGACAACAGCAGCAATAACAGCTACGGCGTATTAATTGTGGTTTTCACCGTCGAAAATTTGTATTTTAAGTGCGGCTTCGTCTGCTTCGTCCACTGCAGTGAAACCATAAAAAAAACCCCCCTGCATCCAATATTTATAAGCAATGCCCACACAGACAGATGGAATGACAGACCGAGAAACATATGGCAGCAACAGACAGTATTTTGTATGGCGAGAAATGCACACCAGCACTTCAAATAAAATAAAGATACAAATGCAGAAATTAATAAGGATAAACATTGTAACAGAAATCGAAGACTGACAGAGATCTGTACATCTATCTATATCTATATCTATCTATATATAAATATCTTTATCAATTAGATAAATCCATTTAATAGTGAAATGTAATTAGTTAAAATATTCATTAAATCGAATAAATATATAATTGATCCAATTTATTTTAAAGGTCTATCCAAGTTCTCTTTGAAAGCGCTGCTATGTCTGCAAAAGTGAACAAAATCATCAGCAAATATTATTCAATATATAAAGAAAGGTTTCGATCCACAGCAGACCTAATAATCTTAAAAGATATACTATAACTATTATTAAATATAATACGAAAATTATGAAAATGTGATGAAAATATGAAAAAAGGCAAACAGTTCGCAGGGAAATTGGATGAATGAACGGGGATTAATGATGCGCGTTACAATTCTCAATATGGAACCAGGCAAATAGTAAATTGTTGCTGCTATTTACTTTTGTGAATCAATACAAAATGCATACAAAATAAATAAGAGAAATAAATAAAAACAAGTCTAGAAAAAAGCAAATACTCATTTCGTCGCACTATAGTTTTTTTCCCATATATTAAGAATATATTAAAAATATTATATGAAAAGTCAATTGTTAAAAGCTAAATTCAAATGGCAAAGATATTTATATATGATATATATCTATTTTTATTATTGTACTAATTTATGGTACTGAATAAAATATGAAAATCAAAAAGAATCCCAAAGCTAATTTTATGTTCTTTTTTTTGATTAATTGGAAAAAAGCAACAGAGATAAATATACGCTCTGTATAGATACAACAAATACTCACAATTCAATCGTGAATGCAGAACACTGAATAGTGAATAGAATTCACATAAGTGTGAGTAAGAATTTATTCGTGAACGTTGTATGAAACTTTTCTCTAACTGATAGAGATCTACCATATAAAAGGAGTTCTTGGAGTCGATTCAGAGTGAAGCGTTAATGTGGCTATAAACCTATTAACATGCTGTGGATAAACAGTTGCAATATTGTCAGTTCCAGCCAGGAACTCACTCAAGTGGGGCAGAAGGGGGTGGGGGCTACGGCTTATAGTCGAATATTTCACGAATTGAGCTGTCATGCAAATGTGCCATTTTCTGTTTTCAAGTTGACAGCGCCAAAATTGCTGCACATATCGCTCTGGCGTGGCATAGATTTGATGTGGTTGGGGTAGATGGGAGGGGCAAGGTGGGGATATGGGGTATTATGGGTTTGTTGGGGCACTGGAGATTGGAGATTGAATTTGTGTGTTGCGCAGAGCTTGTGCTGGGTCCTTGTTGTGTGAATGTTGCCGCAATTGTCAGTTCCATCAGTCATGGCCAACTGACAGGCACTTCAAAGAGCCATAGAGCCATAGAGCCATGGAAGCATGGAGTTGCTTGGAGCTATGGAACCCTCTATCCCACATGTCTAGTATATGGAATGGACAGGCGAAATTGAAGCGAAATTGGAGCGGAGACAGTAAATTTTAACACTTAATACGCTTATAACTCAACTGGACCCACAGTCAGTCGCTGAGAGCATAAGAAATGGCAAAAGTTTTATTGAAAGTGCCACACAATTTGTTTGTATATTTAAATTATCAGACAATTTTCCATAAAAGTTTCCTGGAAAATGAGCTCGAGCCCACCATTCCAACCCACCACCCCCTGCGTCTTCCACCCTGTTGTGAAGAACTTTCTATGGTTGATTCTTTCGCCTTCTGTTGCCAGGTTTGACTTTTGCCGTCGCCTTCGCTCCGCATTTGAATTACATTTGTGTAATTTTGCGGAAAAGAAAAAACTTTTTTATTTGCTAATTTTGTTAAATTAGAGCTAAAAAGAGAGGAAATAAAAGAGAATTGGGAATTACTTTATGAAACGCGCCACAAACATTTATGACAGCCACAGAGCCAGCGCCAGCGGTGAAAATAATTACACATGTAATTTGCAATTCTTTTTTGGTAGGAAAAGTTGAAAGTTCAAGGAAAATTGCTACTACTATATTATGTAAATTGAGAAAGTGTTCCTCTAGCTCTTATGCTTTACTCTCTTCGTTTTTACTTTCACAGAGTGTGCTTAATGAATAAATATAGAAAATTAAAGGAAAGTCTTTTGAAACTTTTAATGTGCTTTTAACTTCTTGAAAACCAGATTAATCTCTGAGCTTCGAGCTTATAGTATGTCCTTGTTATATAGAAGGAAAGCTCAACGTTATTTATTGTTCTATATAATCTCAACAATATCAAATTTGGTCAGAGCTTTCATGTGCTTAGAAATAAATTTAGATAAATCTTCAGACAAGATTAAAAAGTTAACTTGAAATTTATGATTTGATACCATTAAGCTTTAAGGAAAACCCGGAAATATTTGTTCCTTCCTTAATCTGACATACTTCCTACTTACTCTGATATAAAGTTGAATTCGTTTTCTTTACTTTAATTGATATAAGTCCAGCGATAACCTCTAGTAGCCCCATGTTTTTCTCTATATTCGGCAATCAACTGTCAGCTTTCAGTCCAGAAACAAAGTACTTAACATTTTCGATGTCCAGGGAGAAAAGACATAAGCCGATTTCCATCTATTACTATTATATACATAAATTGCCAGCAGCTAAATGGAGTATTTTAAGAGGGGAGGCGTACATCCATAACATAACATGGGGGCCATGCCTAATTGCAATTAACTAAGTATCCATAAACTGAATTTGGTGAGGCCAAATGAATATGCATTCCATTAAATCAACATTAATTTATATAATGTATTGTGCCCTGGCTATTGTTAGAGTCTCCTCTTTTTTTTTGTCTCCTTCCTAATGTTTTTCTATATGCTCAATGGGATGTGTATACAGGGTATGCCAGACAGACTGAATATAGTTGATAATCTCATTAGATAGTAGAGTTCATATAGATATAAGATATAAGTAAAAGATACCTAGTATATACTATTCGATCGTAGATATAACTGACTGAAGAAGATATTGCTAGCATTGTCTGCAGATATGATAGGAACTTTACCTGTAGGTGCTCTTTACGAAATAAGTAAAACTTGCGTTTCTTCAGATTAGACTCCTTATTTAGGGTATCTACTATTCGTTAGCTTGTGGGGAAACAAACTGATTTTGGTTTTTTGTGGTTCCTTTTGGGCGGCTTTCAGTTTGTGCGTAAATTGTAATAAACACATGTGCGGCAGCTAACTAATACATTGGCATGCGGTGGGCCATTCGAATGTGAATGCGAATACGAATACGAATAATTGATATTGATGGTTGTAATCTTAGTTAATCCCTAATTACAAACAAATGAATATATAGGAAATGTGCGTGTGGTGGCATTTCCCCAAACACAACACGTCACACCCAACCAGAGGGAACGAGCTTATACATATTTAAAAGGAAGACGTCACATGCATTGGACCCAATACATAAACATATACTTGTATGTACATATAAAAATGATGAATTATTTATCATCAACACAGACAGAAGATACTGAAATCTACAGTATAATATATATACTGACAATTATATAAATAACTAAAAATTGTCTCGCATTGCATTATAGATTTCAACTTGGCTCCGAGACCCAAGGCGAATGCCCTAATTAGTCTGATTAAAACAAACACACGGGTCGCATTCTTGAACCCCTGTCTAACTGTTAATTAGTCTCTGATTTTAGCTTTGGTTCTAATTGAACAAACGTTACATGCAAATTATTGAATAGTACTGAATATTCAAATTAATACGATACTTTAAGCATATTACCCCCAGCTCCAAAGGCATTCTGAGCACATAAGCTACTCAATCATTCAGACAGAACTAATAATACTTTAATGTCGCAACGTCTTAAGCCTTTATGTAAATTTCATGCTTGAACTACTTGCGAATTATAAGCATTTTCTTAGAGTACTTATACTATAATAATGCTCTTTTTTGTTAAATTATGTTATTTTATATCATTTTAAAACTTTCTCTGTATGATAATGATATGCTTGAACTTATTTGTATTGCATTTCCGTAGGAAACTTTGATCAGAAAGTAAACAATGTCGCAAATTTGGAACTTAACCAGTTTAAATATTAATCGACCTGAACAATTTACACTAATACTACATTAATATATCTGTCAGGCACTGTTGAAGCCTGTAGAAGAACTATTGATGAACTACATAGTAAAAAACTCTCAATTTTCCATACACTTGTCAATCCATAAAACCAGAGCTGGAGCTGGAGCCGGGGTCATCAATAAAACAATCAATATGCTGACAGCAGACAATCCCCTCGGTCAAATGGACGAGCGGTCGCCAAAGGGCCATTCATAAATTGACACATTATCAAAATTTATGGAAGCAGATACAAAAGGCGTGATATGAGTTACTTTCCCCGAACTGGGGAGGGGGGTTGAAGGGCTGGCAGAGGATGCAAACAAATAACTGTACAGAATTAATGATGCGACACTACAGCAGCAGAAACAATGCTCAGAGATACTCTTAGTCGGAGGAGCAGAAGCAGAAGCAGCAGCAGACGAAGAGAAGCAACAGTTGCACAGCAAATATAAAAAATAAATCTAGTAAAAGCCAAGCAAAGCAATAAACGGTAGCGCATACCAGACAGGGGGGGAGGGGCCTTGGCAGAGGCGAGAAACGGAAGCAACCCCCTCTACAGGCGACAGATTGAGGGATGTCGCGTAACGGTCAAATGTGTGCAGACTGGGGGTGGGGTCGGGGGGTAGAGGCAAAATTTAATGCCCGCATGGATTTCCGGTGCGTCATACACTAAGTGGGTGGAGGGAGAGGGGTAGTGTGCTGCCCCAGGGGGTGGTCCAGCTGTGAGTATATACGGGTTCGAGGGCTGTGATTTTTGGCTGTTGATGTTTTTATTAAATTTTTTCAGGCATCGAGTTGAGCTGTGCAAATTTTGTAATAAACTTCTATCAAGTAATGAGAACGAGTGTCGAATCATCCCCACTGCCTCTCTCCTCCCTTTAATCAGATCCACGACCCTGGGGGAGAGCAAATCCGCGTCCCAGGGCACAGTTTTTGGGGGTTGCGAAACGCCCAAACAATTGCAACTGATGGAAATTATTTGTTTTGCCTTTCTTGTGGTCCAAAGGGGGTGGCAAATGCTTTTTGATGTATTCATTTGTAAGGGTGTGTGTGTGTGTGTGTGCATTGATGTATGCGTGTGTATATAATATTGAGCTAAAAACTTTATGTGGATATAAATTTCAACTTGCTGCAAATAATTGTCACGTGATCAGCCCAAGAAGTCACCAAAAGTCACTCAAAAGTCACAAGGAACGCGATGTGGTATGCAGGATGAGCTGGTGGGAGGGGGTAGAAGGGGGAAGGGGGAAGGGGGAAGGGGGAAGATTGGTTAGCGTGTGAAATGTCACTTCAATTGTGAGTCTACAAATGTTGTTCACCTTTTTTACACGTAGCGAGCATCAACGTCAACAACTTTTGAACAATGGTAGAAAAAAGCGGAGGGAGGGGAGCAGACCAGGAGGAGGGAGGAGGGGGGTGCACCTGGGCGGAAAGACAACGAAGGGAACCAGACAATGGGGTTTACTTATTCATGCTGCAAAGTTCTAGATGGGAACGAGTACGATCCGGCGGATGGGCAAGAACTTCCGCAGAAATCATCCTTAGACGACGCTGTTTGACATTTTGGCCTGAATTATTTACGCGCTGCACTCTGCCAGCTTTTTACCTCTCACTCACAATCTCTGACTTTTTCTCTATCTGTCTCTCGTTCAGTGTATTGCCTTCTCTGTCAGTATTGTTGCTGCCGTACACTAAAAAATGCCCTGGGAATCGATGTTAAAAGTAAACTTTTTTCTAGTTTAGTTTTCATTTTGCATTTGCTTTTGTTCAGGGAGTTTTTTTCCTCTCATTTTATTTTCCTTTTCTCAATTTTTTTTTTTGGGTTGGTTCCTCTTTTATTTAATCAAGAACTGACATCGGTGGTACCGTTGGTCGTCCGCCCTTAAACTCTCTCCACATCCCGTTTAAAGCTTGTGACAGTTGCACAAGCGTTGAGCACATAATCCCCCGTTGGCCGAATGCTAAAAGCTCCACAGATTCCACATGCATATTATACGTAGATTTGTTGCATTTATATCCTATATTCCCCACGTTCGGCAGGCATCTGAAATCAGTGTGCACAGGTTTGAAAGTGATTTGGGAGCCGGATAATGGGCAATGGGATGCAAGATGGAGAACTCTGTTTGTCCCTCAACTAAGTCCACATTCGTTTAGCTGTTGACAAGTGCAAGTCCTTCTGGCCTGTGGGCACTTAAACAAAGTGCATTTTCCCTCGATGCTCCACAGCTCGTTTTAATTACTCAAGTCTCTGTCCTCAGAACTAGTTAATTAATTGTGAAAGCGATTCCTTTGAAGGACATTTCTTTCAGAGAACCTTTCTTTAGTTAACTGTAGGCAGAAGTTCCTCAAAGAGTTGACAGTTGTTTTCAGTATGAGAAAACTATTCAATATGAAGGCATAACTTACTTCTGGATTGATTGAAGAACCAACTGAACCCTAGACAGTTACTTACAGTGTAAGTTCACTGTTCAATATAAAGACATAACTTGTTTTTAGACTGATTGAAGAACCAACTGAACCCTAGACTATTAGTACCAACTGAAGTTTATATAATATATTCAGTACTTGCGCTGAGCTGCCGCAGGCTTTGAGCTCAGGTTCATCAGTGCAAATGAAGTCAGCTATCCGTAACTCAACAGCTACTCGGGGGCCACCCGGATCTTATCCCCGGCGTAATTAGTTAGCAAAATGTTAGAGCTCTCGAAAATGTACGTAAATTGTTTAATTGTTGCGCAAAAGGAACTGAATAATCTGCTCAAATTTCATTCATTACTTGCCTTGGCTCTGACTTGACTTGGCATTGGCTGCCTTTGTTTTTCACTGAAACTCGACTCCTCTGTCTTCAGAAAATGGTTTGGTTGGTTTTTCCCATATTGCTTGACTAGCTAAAGCAAAGAGAGACAGACAGCAACAGAGATAGAGACAGAGAGCGAGATAGAGGCGGCGTCATAAAAGCCCCTTCATTTGCATAAATGAATTCTGCAAATTTTGAGTAGCACTTGACGTTGCCTGCCATTCACTGGCTCCAACTGACTCCAGCCCAACTCCATCTCCATCTCGACAATCTCATCTCAAACGTATTGCAATTTCCAATCCCTATGCCCAAGTCGGTTAGCTTCTATGTCTATTCTACTCATCATCTTCTGCTCATCCATAAACCGCAATTCAATGCCTAAGCTAAACAACAAATTGATGTAAAAGGCAGCGATTTCTCCTCCCCTCAATCCTTCCCCTCACTTGACTCATCTCAACTCATCTCAACATCATCTCAACTCGACTTGACTCGACTCGACTCGACTCTGCTTGAGTTTCGAGTGCCTTGCATCACGCATACGCAATGTTGTACAGCTTCTGTTTGGGCTTTCTATTTAATTAACATGTGAGCTTCTCGAGCGTATGCGTATTCAATGTTGCCATTCAAGTGGATATCTCTCTCTCTCTCTCTCTCCCATACCGCTCCCCCCACACACACACTCATCATCATCGCTCTCCAATCCACTGGCACTTGCTTTTCATATATGAATGAAAGAAATAAGATCCATTGAAATGTTCTTTTCATCAGCTCAACCCCATTTATATTTTATTTTTTTAATTAATCCCGCCAAACGTTCATCAATCCGACTGCAGCAATTCAATTGGAACTCGCTCTATTTATAATTACGGATCATATATTCGTATTTTTCCACCATTTCCCTTGGTATATTTCCCGGCAACACCTTTCATATGGCTGCAGGGAAACTCAACTTTTATCATTATGATGCGCAAATGGGCCAAACTTTTCACCGTTTAGCGCTGAGTAAATTAGTTACATTTCCACTTTCTAAGCGATTTAGTTTGTTGATTAAACTTTTTACATAAACGCCATGACCGCCCCTCGGGGCTCGCTTCTAAAAAAACCAAAATTATGCTGCAATTTAAGTGTTAGGATAAATATGAGCAGAGCTGCATTGTTGGAAAACCATTAAATTTATGATTACGCATAGTTCTGGGAGAGTTCCCTGGGAATCTGGGATTCATGGAGCGTCAGCTAACGCATAATTCCAGAAGCAAATTAGCTGCAGTTGTGTTGGCTTCTATCAATGCAGCTTTTGGCTCCATTGTTGGCCCTAATTGGAGGAGAGCTTGCGAAGCCTTTTTTAATAACGCATCGGTTGGCAGGAGCAAAAATTATATATTTGTCTGGGAGGGGAAGGGGGGCTAACCTCAAGCAAAGTTTCACAGTAATTAAACATTAATTACAAAACCTCAAAGAGGCACATTAGTGGCCGCTGTTGCAACGAGGCAACAAGCAAAGGAGCCAAAGACTGAGCGAACCTGAGCCCGAACTGAGAGCTGCAAGAGGCGCCTACAAATTATGCTACATAATAAACAACTGAGTATGAGTATGAGTGTGAGTGTGAGTGTGTGTGTGAGTGCGGATATGAGAACAAGCATACTTGTTATAGGAGTTGTATTTGAGTCTGTGTGTGTGGCAGCACTCGTTGCTGCAGTGGCAAACTAATTACGCGGCTCTTTAAGAAATTAAATGCATTTGGGGCCTTGTCAACAGGCAACACCAACAACTGCCAACAACTGGCAACAACTGGCAGAATAACTGGCAAGAAGGTGCTCCAGGCAACGGTTTCTTTGGCCAATTGCGAGTGCCACTTGCAGTGGTTCTGGGTGGGAGGACGTAATTGCCACTTCGCAGCGCCCCTTGAGGAATGTTTCTTTGGTGTGTTGCGAAATCAAAAGAGTTGACTTGCAATTAAAATATTTTTTTAAAACAAAATTAACTGAGCTCACAATAGAAAGAGAGGGGAAGAGAGAGAGAAAGCTACAGCAAATGTATTTAAATTATATTTTTAAACTGAAGTGTTTAATTGGGCGCAATGCGGCTGAAGGCTATTAAACAATTGGGCCGAAAGCAAAGAGATTCAAGCTCCAGTTGGCAGCAAAGAATCAATTCTTGCAATAAACCTGCAAGCGAGAGTTAACTGATAAGTTCTATTGCGATTGCTCTAAGAAGGTTAAGCTTGAAGCTATTTTTGGAGGAGCCCTCGTATGGGACATGACCCGAGGATAGAAATTGATGGTGTATTTGTGCTGTGGCTTTGAATTTTAATACGGAAAAGTACAATTTGGAAAATTACATTTAAATAATTGAAATAACAAATGTTTTGCCTGTAGACAGTTTTGACATTATTTCACAGGACTAACGAGGTCGGTCGCTCAATTTGATGAGACTCCTCGACTCAAGGCCCAATGAATTATGCATGCAGAAAACAAAAACTAACTGCGGATAGCAAGACTGAGGAGAGGAGGGGGGATGCACACACACACACACATAGTACACTCGTATGCACACACTCACTCTGACGAATATAAGTGCCACATGTTTGTACTTGTTTTGACATAGGTGTAGCTTGTCTGGCTGCTGAGGGGGATGGAATGTGTCAGGTGGCTTTAAACATATGTACGTTTAATATAGCACCCAGTACACACACACACACACACACACACAGCACGCACACTCGCACAGAACATAAGCAGACACACAATATGCTTTGGCATTTGCCAGTGTGCCAGCTGTGGGTAATTTGTAAACGTCAAAAGGCAAACATCGTGTCCTGGATCCTGCCTGCTACTTACTACACACTGCCTGACTGACTAGATGGCTGAATGACTGACTGACTGACTGAGCGAATGAGCGAATGAGTGAATGACTGGATGACTGCCTTCATAAGAGATGTCAGGAGATCAGAATGAATTCGCACGTGCCTGGAATTTGGGAGCTCGTCCTTCTGCTTCTTTTATTTTAAATACAATTTATTGTGCTGCAAACTAAACGAGCCAAATACTAACTGAGCCCCAGAACATCCTCATAATCCGTAGTTGCCTTATGCTATTTAATATTTCATATCTGTCATAAAAACTATGTTTATTACAAATACAAAGGACAAACTAAGTGCTTGGATCTGCTAAATGCCAATCGAGAGACATTTGCTGAAAGGCTTTTGCCAAAAAGCTAAAACTATTTCTCTATTTGAGGAGAACTCGGCGAGTGACTCACGTTTCGTACGTGTTCAATTTAAATATAACGCAGCAATTCTCCAATGCCTACGAAATTCATAAATATCCTCTTCAATATGTGTGCCGTTATTCCTAAGCAAATTGACAGTTGGAAAATATTGGCACTTACCCAGAACTCAGCGCTGTCAGCCACTTGCAATGCTCGGCAAGTGCTTTGAGTATTCCAAAGTAATAAAAAGTACAAATAAATAAGTTTATATATAGCACTAACTTAACTTCTATACTTCTCTTTTATCTAGAAGATAAACTTATATGCTTGAACAGGATTCATGCGTTTCCTTTCGTTGGCAACGCGACGCCAATTAGTTGGCTTCGATTTCCACTTTCAAACGGCACCCAATTATAATTGGAACAATGTGTTCAATGCTGCCACTGGGCTCATCCATCAATAATTAAGTAGATCTGACAGCTCTGTTATTCTATACAGATTGATTTCAAATCAATTAACATGAAGTGAGACTCTCTCACCTCATCGGCTGGATTAATTTCCCATGTAAATAAGTAAACCCAATTGAGTTCCATCGCATTCTGATTGAATATAATTTAAACTTTTAAGTTTAAAGTGTTACGCTTCGAATCGATAGAGTTTCCATAGAACAGAAATCACTGGGGGCGTCTGAAATGTTAATGGCTTAAAGCTCAGTTGAGTCCTGGCAGCTGGAGTCCTTAATTTCATCACGTTATGGGAAATTAACCGAGCCCCCTGGCGCCCGTAACTGAAACGCAGTTCAAACATAATTGGAGCTATGGCGTTGACATTAAGTTAATAGCAATTGCAGGCGCATAAACAATGCATTACAACACACACACACACACACACACACACACACACACACACACACGCACACCTATATATACACACACACGCAGTACCAGACATCATCTAAATGCATGCCCCCTCAAGGCATAGACTGGCAATGAGTATGATAAGAGCAGCAGGATGAGGCGGAGGAAGGGGAGGGGGTGGCGTCTCGCCTGCCACACATTTGTCCATTGTTTGCCCAAGGTGCATTTCGGTGAAGTGTTTTGTGTGGGTGTTAGGATGAGGTCCTGCAGCTGCCGCACTTGGCACGTTCGCCTTTGTGAGGGAACAGGCTTTGCCTGTGTGGAGCTGTTTGGCAACATGCAGAGGAGACGAGTGGCCACTTGAAGATAACTTTGTCGCCCCAGCGTCGTTGGGGCTCTGTTTACCTTAACCTCGGCAACCTTATGCACACTCCGGGCCGCTCCCTTTGACTCCAATGTCAATTCCCCCCTTGACGAGGACAACAATAATGTTGATGGCCTCTTGAACTGTGCGTAATCGCGCGCCCCTTTTGTAGATCGCGTTGAAGTTGTGCTTGGAAATTTGCATATTTAATGAAACGACAACACAAATAACAGCCGATGGCTCCATAAATTGATGGAACCTAACTTTAAATAGAAGCATTTACTCGTACGGGTAATAGCAACTACTCGCTCGTATACGGTTAATTGCTTTCCCTTGTCGGGCGACAAATGAGCTCATAAACTGGCTAAAACAGAAGCCACAAACGACACAGAAAACACACACAGAGAGAGAGAGAGAGAGAGAGAGAGATAGAGAATATATAAAGAGAAGTCATCGTGAAATAAAAATTTTATGTCAAGTGATTAAAACTGAGACGCAGTGCAGCAAAAATTAATAAAGTTAAGTGTCAGGCGACATAAAAATGCCAATCGATGGCCATTGGCCACAAGACCCAAGAGACAACACATGGCCCAAGGTCCTCTGTATCTGTCTCCCTCTGTGTCCTTCTGTGTCCACTCTCCCCCTGGGAGTGCCACAGCCAAATGGACTCAATCGACACCATCGAAGCGTTTCGTATCTGCGGGCGTCCACAATTTATTTATCACGTTTGACGAACATAAATATTAAATTTATTAATTAAAGAAATGGCGACAGCTGCCAACTGGATTGAGTTACATTTTTTCATTCCTTCTCTCTCTCTATATATATATATATTTGTCTGTATATAAAATAAATTGAAACACACTTTATATAGAGCTCTGGATGTATATCAAAGTTAATTCTATTAACTCGAGATGAACTTTCTAAACGAATTACAAAATGGAAACTAAATTTTTAAAGATATATATGCCAGATCTTATCATATATATTCCTGATTCTATCTGCCTTTTCATTGGAGTTGCTTTATTGATTTCATTTGTTTTCACCTGCTGAAAATCACTTCTCTGACACCCAGTTAACACAACAAATAACTCATCGTCTGAAAACGCCAATGTCGACGCGACCCAAAGCACATTATAAATGCTCATACTTAAGCTACATATATACATATATATATATATATATCTTTATATATATCTTCAGTTAGCTTCTCATGTTTGTTGGGCCAACGTTTTTTGGGCAGTTTGTGGCGATGACTGACAAGTTAATTGTGTTGCTGGACAAACAAGTTTGGGGCCGCTTGATTGCTTGTTAAGGAGCAGGTTAAAGTCACGGCCAAGTTTGAAGGGGCCAACAGTAACGAGGCAAGAACCACGAATCTAATGCCAATCCCAATGACAACACCATTAATAATTCAATTTCGTGTTGGTAAAAAGGGAGAAAGGAAAGTTGGCTTACAGCGCCCCACGTTGAGTGTTGTGTTGGTTGTGTTGAAATGTTGTTGTCTCAATATTTGGCAATTACTTTCAGTTTTCGCTTAGTTGGCCTTTCGCTGGATAGGCAGGTGCCCGCCCTGACACTTAGTGGTAAGCGATATCCTTAATCTATTTAACCTGCATGTCAACCTGGCTAAGATGTGGATGGGGGTGAGCTCACAATCTAAATTACCAAAAGCTTTTGCGCCTGAGGATGTGTCGCATATCCTGTGTAGCTCAGGATGCGGATAAGGCGTTTAAGGATGAGAGAAACTGAAGTATCGTTTTAATAAGCGTTTCGCATGTCTTCAGCTTGTATTCATTTTTGCTTAATGGCCCACAAGTTGGCCATTGTAAAGTTGCCAACAGTGCCGACATTATGCTAACTGCTTCCCATTTTGGCCTCCATCAGATGTTAACCCTGAACCTTTTTCACCCAGGAAATGACCGTTCGAACGGACGGAATGGCCAATCTTTTGGCTACATGCTGTTTAAGTGCTTATATCTGTGTGTGTGTGTGTGAGTGTTAGTGTGTGTGTGAGTGTGTGTATTTAATGTTTTTTGATTAGGTGCTTATATTTTGGTAAGCCATATATAAGCCAGAGTGTGTATGTACATTTGCCTCTCATGAACTGAAAATGACTACATAAATGAATGCATAGTGACTTATCAATATTTTCTCTTGGGCTCTGAAGAGCTCTTCAAATCTTGAGATGATTCTGAATAGCTGAATTTACAGTCCAATAGATGTTAAGAGAGTTGAATGGCATACGAAATATATATGAATATTAAGGGTGGTTCTTTAGGAACTTTTCAGGCAGTTTGAACTTAAAATGGAGACACACAATATACTTTGTGCTTGCTGCGGTCTCTGATATATACTTTATATATATATCAATAAGAAGGTTATTTGCTAATAAAACCTGTAGTTTTATTAGTAGATTCCTTCTGGTCAGAGAGAGAGAAATCAAAGACGAATATAGTTGCCTTATTGAGATGCCATGAAATCCTAGATAAATATTTGATATTTGGCAGGAATTTCCTCATTGTTTTCTCGACTATCCACAAATATTTTGAGCTGCCTGTAGCATGCCCCATCAACTTGCCACACGCCCCAAACATACAACAACAGAAGATGTTTCGTGTTTATGCGTTGCTAAGTGCTCCACAATTTGAAGCTGTTTTTGTTGTTGCGGCATTCACGTGTCAATCAAATGCTAAAAGCATCGACTTAACGGCATCACGTTGCATTATATTGGGGCTATGGCCATTTATTTATGTGGCACAAGGCAGCACAAAAAGAGAAAGCCAAGAAATGCGCTTTAATGTACCTACATATGTGCGGCATACAACTCAATTTGGAGTAGTTGCGCCTACGGGAAGGGGGGCGGGGGTTCAGTGGTAATACGAAGAGTACCAGGGGCAATTTGTAAATGTAACTAGCAGATAGAAATCCTTCGAGAACGCGTTCCATTTCCGACAGACAGAAGACACACAGAGCACATAATCAAAATTAAAATAAGAATCTCATCGCTCAGCAGCAGATACAATGAACCAAAATGAAAGGAGGCAGGTAGGGACGAGGGAGGGGTAGGGGGGAAGAGTGTAGATATATTCTAACAGATATGACACAAAGAACAAACGAGCCAAACAAATTACACTTTTTCCCTACTTTATTGCTGGCAATTTATTCGCTGGCTAAATTGAAATACTCGTACACACAATTTACCTTGCAGACAGCGCGAGAGGAGAGATAAGAGAGGAGAGGAGAGCATTTGGCGGTGATGTCCTCGCCGCCGTTGAGTCCTGCGAGAACAGGCAGTAGCCACAGCCGAGTGGCGGGAGATGCAGGGCCAGAAGATACATACTTTGAGATACTTTTACGCTGCCAGCTGACACTGACATCATCTGATGGCCCATGACAAAAGTCATTTCGGGTCAAAATTTCGTAAGCTAAACAGCCACAGGATGAACTGATGTCCATTAAAAATATTCGTGTTACCTGTGAGCCTCTCACATATTGCGACTGCAGTATATCCTGTAAACTAAACTAAAGATATGACAGCTTTACTAAGGAGAGGATTCTGTCTTGGATACCTTCAATTTCTATACAGAAATATAAACTATACGAGTAAGTAATGCAACAGCATAGCTATAGATCTAATCATGCTTTAAGGACAGCCTTTGGTGTCTAGCATTTAAAGGGAGACAAAAAGATATCATTCAGAACTATATCTATAAGCTAAGAGTCGTATCTTTCGTATCTGAGAAGAAAGATACAAAGAGATGAATAGAGCAAAAGATGCTTCCTTTTAAATCTTATTAGAACAGTGATACGATCAGGCTACTCATATACCCTATTAACGATTACAAGGTATCAAATTGGAAAGGTAAAACCGAGCTGTAACTGGGACTGTGATTGCTGACTGCGAGTGTAACTGGAACTTGGTTCAGTTCTAGATTTTAATTAAGATAAAGTGCGCTATGGAAATCAGCAATGGCATTTCGCGTAACTTTGCTGGGTTTATCCAAGGCTCCAATCACTAGCACAAAACTAAACACTCCATAAACACCGTAAATACACACACACACACACACATACACCTGGAGGGAAGGGAGGGGGTGAGTTGAGGTAAAAGGTAAAACTGTAAATAGCGCGCTTTCATGTAGATAATTAATCACTCGGCACTGCTAACAATTTTCTGCGAGTTATTTTCAACCGCTTTTCATTTGCATTTTCCTATCCGAGTGAAAAGTTTAACTCGAGTTGAGGCTTTTCGATTTGTGTTTGAGTTTGGACTTCGGACTTCGGACTTTGAAGTTGTTTTGTGGCCAATCTAAATGCAGTTTTATGCAAATTTATATCAGATCTTATC
The DNA here is from genome assembly GCA_035045065.1 of Hirtodrosophila trivittata. Lineage (NCBI taxonomy): Eukaryota > Metazoa > Arthropoda > Insecta > Diptera > Drosophilidae > Hirtodrosophila > Hirtodrosophila trivittata. Next base: position 1,363,904 of record JAWNNK010000022.1, read on the forward strand.
GCTGAATTTTCAAGTTCCCAACGCTCAACGCTAGTTAGCATTGAATTTATTGCTTAAGCTTTCGTGGCAGGCGCGGAAATGAAATCAATTATACGCCCAGTTGGACATACGAAGCACGAAAGGAAATCGAAATTATTTGAATTAAATAAATGCAATCAACTGCTATTAATTCAGACAGCTCTGTTTAGGATCTCTAAGAACAAGTTGAAATCTAAATTCTATCCACAAAACATAACCAAACCTCAACTGAGGTAGAGTATTAGTCGTTTATAAGGTAAACTCGTACAGAAAGAGATTCGTATTTAAATTGAACTCGATTTCGGAAGAAAGATTTCGTTGGTAACCGCTGCAATAGGGAGAAGGAGGAGGAGCACCCATCGAGTTTGTCTTCCTGCCATAATAACAAGATATTTTTATTTGATTTATTTATAAGTGCAATTTGTGCACATTTCTTTTAGCAATTCTCGAATTGGCAGTCCCCAATGCTTTATGAACTGTGCCACATAAATATATGTATCTACATATGCACTCTGCAGATAGTACCATATATAGATTTAGGGCAACTGGGCGTGGCTGTGACTGTGGCAGGTTGTGCAGGAAATGCAATGTTTTATTGACGATGGGCAATTCAATTTGCAAACTCTGTAACGTATTTTGATGCCAATCTGCAAGCAAAGTCGATGTCAAATGCCAAACAGAAAGTATGCAAATAAAACTTATGGAATAACACTCGTACTTATGATAATGATTTGTATCATATGTAACATATATCAAATATACCGGAAAGCGGAAACTAAAGTATCTGTATGATAAGTACAAAAGTTAGTACATATAACCTTACTCAGAGAGATTGATATATTTTCAATATATACAACACATGATACAACTGAAGTACCCTACAGCAAATGATACAGAAATCAAATCGGGGAACAGTCATCCTTGGGCGGATCATCATCACAGCTCGCTTCATTTAACTTTAGTTTATAGTTACAACTTTATAGATATATAAACTTTATACATATATAAAAAGATGAGAGAAATGTAAGTTAGTACAACGATTTATCGAAATCATGAAACTATATTGATTTGACTTATAGAAAGTAAAAGTCCGATTCGATAGAACTTAGCTAAAAGTTGACGCTACTTCAACAAGTGCAAAGAGAACAGAAATATCGAAAGATACAGTAGACGCTCTTTTACTAGTACTTCAAAGATACATTATTGACTTCTTAATGGGAAGGAAAGATTATTTGTTGTGAGCAAAAAAAATAACTTAAGAAACATTCTGAAATTTGGAATTACCCGAGGAACAAAGTGGTTCCAATTATCGAGCGTCCACTGCATGCAAAAAACACAGCCAATACCTGATTAACCTTTTGCGAGAAGCATAAAAAAGAGACATGAGCAATCATCTCGTCAAGCAGATCAGGTTTCAGATCAATTTGATGACTAATAAGCTCTGACGCCAGAGTAAATACCAATTTACTGGAATACCCGCTTTTGTTTGTTGTTTCCTATTCAAAGATATTTAATTCTATGTTAGAATTTGGGTAAACAGTGTATACTATACACTCTTTCAGGGGGTTCACTATATGTTCATTCCACTGTGTTATATATTCATAGATATGCAGATATATTCAGGGCAAATACAAAACAGATTCGTTCATTCTTTATTTGTCTTTTTCTCTGTACTGCCAGATGTATACATATATGATATAACTAGATAGAGTAGAATAGAGAGGCAAGAGTGGAGAGCTGCTCCCAAATGACAGCCAATTTCTGTGTTTCATTCCCACTTTTATTTAATTAGACTTAACACTTAGAATCAATGGAAGCACGAGAGAACAGATTAAAAGTTTGCGCAAGATCTTCTTGGTCGGATCATCATCACAGCTCGCTTCAAGGAATAAGTGTGGCCCCGGAATGCCAACCAGTTGATGCCCTTTCCGAAGGTATCATCCTTGTATTTACCAGCCAAATTACTGAAAAGATTCTAAATTGGAATTCAGCTGAATAAGAAGTAACCACTTTATAGATACCTATGATGACATGCTGCATGCCACCAGGCGCCAGTGAACTGAACCGCACAGTTTTGGTCATGGGTATCATTATCCTGATCGAAGGTGGTAAACTTTTGTCCATGTTGAGTTCGCAGGGAATCCCCAGCAGTTCCCTTGGCTGCACCCAAAGTTTGTAGGATATATGACTCATCCTCGTCACCAATTGCGAACCTCTCGTACAGCTCGTACACTTCTTTCCCCTCAAAGTCCTCCAGGACCACAAGCAACTCCTGACTTTGGTCAGCAGTCAGGGCGTGTATCTTGTCCAGCCCCAGGAAGAACTCCCCTTCCAGGTCTCCAAAGCCCTTTTTGTAGGTATTCCAATTTCGATAAAAGTCCTCACTTCCGTCCAATCGCTGCAATATTTTTGTCCAGTTGCCACCCTGTGTGGCCATGTCGCAGGCCACTTTGAAAGGCTTCTCACTGAAGCTGGGGATAAGAATCTCATTGATGTCGCATTGGTAGGAGCTGGTCGATAGATTGGCACAACTGCGGCCATAAATTCTATTTTTAACGAACTGCGGGGTTCTTTTACAATGTCATCAAGCAATTGTCCCTGTCGATCTATCTCGGATTTGATCTCTTTCCCTTTATACAAGTTTTCGAGATTTGTTAATACTTGATCGGATCTGAAAGGTTCCTAAATTAGATTTTCTTTAAGCTTTGGGGACTCAGTTAATTACTTTATCTCAGCCAATTGATTTTGTATAGCAAGCAATGCTCCAGGCACATCAAACTCCTCCACACCAGAACAATCCGATACATATATATATGTATATATAATCAATATGAAATGAATAATCTTAAGCGACATGTTTGCAACCGTATTCAACCGCAAGGCACAAAGAACTGAACTGATCGACGTTGAGCTCAACGCCTTAAGACTACGAGTAAAAGCTAATTTAAGCATCGGAGACCGCTTTAAGTTTATGTAAATTTGGAGAGAGAATACAAGAGAGAAAGAGAGTGAAGAGAGGGAGAGAATTGATTCGATTGATTTTAACACTCAGTAGAACATTCTGAGACTCCAAAGGTTCGTTTAGAATAAAGCTGAATAGAATTGCAGATCGTTTCATAAATACTCTCATCAGTATAAGTATATATCATACAATATATTTAAAGCTAAGTTATATCTTTATTATATATAATAAGTTTATACTATTTAGGAACTATATCTTATATATATACAGTTGTTAGTGGAAGGCAAACCCATCTACAAAGTGTCATAGCACTCCAATAAGTGGAAAGAGTATCTCTAATCAGGAATGGCAAAAAACTGGACAAGGTGAATGTGTGAGAATTTGTTGTCTTCTGCCTTGGACCCCTTGAACCTTACGGACCCATATCGAATAATGTTTATATGTAAAACAAGGGGTACTCAGAGAGTATCGAAAGGCAGCTGTCAATCAAATATTCAGCCTCGTATTTTGAAAGAACCTTAAACGTATATGTACAAGTTATAAGTTATCCGTACGATTAGTCCTTATCCGATATCCGTAACTTGAGGCGTAACAGACTGTTAGACATTTGAGGTTAGGGCTGGATCGAAACGATGTGAATAAACGCAAGCGAAATATTAATACGGACACCTTATCAAAAATGGCAGCAATCAGCACGCTCAGTTAGCACCTCATTACAGGCCCATAGGAGGGCCAAGAGAGGGAGGACAGAGAAAGGGGCAGAGAGCCCAACCCCATCGCAGACTGGCCTTTACACACACACAGACACACACGTGAGCAGCAGCAGAAAAAGGAAATAAAAAAAGAGAAAGCAACATTTCGTCTCTTTGATGCGAGGGGCTGTGGCTGCGGCCAAGTGGGTGCGAGGGTGCGAGGGTGCGAGGGGCGCCCGTCAAAGCCAAGTGGCGTGTCAATTGGCCATTAACATGGGCCCCGACCGATAAACATAAACAGAAACACAAACACCTAACAGCCCTTCAAGTAGACCCAACTCTGATTGATGCTGAAACTGATGGCCTATCTTGGACTACCTTCCCGACTTCCCGTATGCGTACGTATATATTTTCCGCTATTGCTCGGTGGTCAGTTTGAGCCGAGCCCAATTATATTATATTCCATGGTACGCAGCTCGTGCCTGGCCTGGGAAATCTCTATTAATTGGAGGTTTGCTCAACGGGTTCTTTGACGGCTTGGCGACAGGCCGACCGAAGGGGGCAGTCAGGCTGCAACTGGGAAACTGCTCCCAAGCGGGGTACGAAAAATTTTTAATTAAAAAATTAAATGCGGCAACACTTGGAAAATTTGTAAGAAAATTGCTCATTAAAAGTTTTCACCTGCTGAAACGCTCAAAGAAGCAAATCTCAACACAAATTTTTCCCTCTTCCTTATGTAATTATGTGCAGGAATAGAAGCGCAGAAACTATAAATGTTTTGGTGCAGCATATGCGACTATCAAAATACCCTGTAATCAGATTTGCTTACAATTGAATATGGATATGGATTATTTTTTTCTTTTAAGAATCACAGAGATTTCCACCAATTTGTATACAAAAGAGGAAGCCTCGTCTTTGATCAATTGTGAGTCTCTTAGGATAAAGATTTTTATCCAATTATAGGGTATTTTACATGGAACAAACTCGATAAGAACATCCTATCAAAATACCCTGTTATCAGATTTGCTTACAATTGAATATGGATATGGATTATGGTTATACTTTTCTTTTAAGAATCACAGAGATTTCCACCAATTTGTATACGAAAGAGGAAGCCTTAACTTTGATCAATTGTGAGTCTCGTAGGATAAAGATTTTTATCCAATTATAGGGTATTTCACATGGACCAAACTCAATAAGAACATCCTTCGCACTTACTTTAATTATAGGGTGTAAAAATGTTAGTCGTAATTGTTTTTCCTGGGCTTCCCAACACATTTTCCTGTCGAGTCGGCCTTGCTTTAAGATAGACTCCTACGTGGAGTCAAACAGCTTTGGGAACATTCAATCGATCTAGCACGTACGCCTGTGTATGTTGCCCTGTAGTCTAAATATATGTATACAATATATACATATATTTTTGTAAGTAAACGTGAACGTTAGGAATTATCATCAAAATTAGAAAATCTTAAAAAAAAGAAAAAGAAAACAAAGCAAAGCAAATGGCGGATTACACAAATATTTTCAGATGTCGTCGACTGGGCGAGGCTTTGGATAGGTTTGCTGTCGACACGGAGAACCCCAATTTGCGAACTCTGTTTGGAGTGACGCAGGGATAATGGGAGTACACCCTCATATATTGTAGGTTATGGGCGAGAGGCGTCTCATATCGCATTCAGCAAGATCAAGGAGTTATGTTTTATGGGGGGTGGAGGAGGAAAACGAAGGAAAGCCGGAAAAGTGCAAGCCAAATCACAAGTGTCTGTTCGGTGTCAGTTTAATTGCAAACGTAAATTGGATGCTGGCATTTACAACGATTTCATTTAGTTTGGAATCCTGCAACGTTGCAGCTGCCACATGACCTGACAGACATTTCTGGGTGCTGCAGTGCCCAGTACACCCCCTAACCCCATCCATCCATCCATCCACCCAAACACAGACACACACATACGGTCACACACCCATCCACCCACACGAACGTTGCCCAAATCTGAGTTGTGTTAATTGGACTCATTTTAGAAAACTTGCAATTGTCTATTTGAAATTGGCAGCTCTCTGACATCTCTGGACATGACTGGAAAATGGATATCACCCTGAGACCGGGCGGACATGAGCCTGAACATGAGCCCTGGATTTGAAAAATAAGTTAAAATAAATTCGTTTCTGTTCTTTTTTTTCTTTTTGAAGTTTTTGTAGCAAGTAGAAAATATAAATAAATTTTTCCGATTTAAAGAGGCTTCTTGTCCAAATCCTCATTTGTTTCATTCTCATTCCCATATCCCGCAGCTTTTATGGACTTCGTGTCCCAGTCGTATACACTGAGATTAACAAACTTTAAACGATGGAATAACTGTTGAAAGCTGCGTCGCAGGCCGAAATAGTTGGGCTGCTTTTTGAATCTCAAGGCGCGACAATAGTTCAAGTAGGATGCGAACTCATCGGGAAAGCCCTTGCAGAGATCTTCCGGTTTTGTGGACTGCTTCAGCTCGGCCAGCATCTCGTGCCTCTGCTCCGTGGGCCCTGTGAGACCCTGCCAGGGCAGACTTCCCCGCAGAAAGTACATCAGAACATAGCCCAGGGCTTCCATGTCATCGCGACGAGACAACTCGAATCCTTTGAGGGCATTTATCGAGGCATATCTGGCGGTGCCCGTCATCCGATTGCCCCACTTCATCTTGATGTGCCTGCTCTTCTCGGAGTCAAAGTATTTCTTGGCCAGACCAAAGTCGATGATGTACAGCTGATTGCTATTGGGGCTGGCGCCCATCACAAAGTTATCGGGTTTGATGTCGCGATGCAGAAAGGATTTTCGATGCACATGCTCCACACGATCGATCATCTGCACAGCCAGCATCAGGACGGTCTTCAAGGAGAATCGTCGCGAACAGAACGTGAACAGTTCCTCCAAGGAGGCGCCAAGCAGCTCCATGGACATCGCCTTGAAATTGGACTCCACATAGTAGTCATAGACACGTGGTATACCCACAGCCGGACACAGCGATTTATACAAATTGAACTCGAACTGCAGCTGAGGATTCATCGTATCCTTTTGCTCCAGTTTCAGGGCTACACGTTGCCCATTGTTCCTATGCTCCGCCAGATAGATATCGCCAAAAGTTCCGTGTCCGATCTTAGTAATAACACGATAATCTCTGATATAGATGAACTGCCTCTCGTCGATCGGTTGATGTGACATGTTTCTTCCAATTGCAAGTGTTCTCTTGAGGATGCTAGAACTGGGCGACAAATCATATCAGATATACATTATTGTCACTGTTCCAGAGTAGCAATACTCATTATAAAGTTGCCTTTGTAATCGATAAGTCGCCTGTCAAAGTTCTCGATAAATATTCTCTCCAAATGTCTAAAAAGAAAGGCAACTTCTGGCAATTTGATGAGCTTCGTTCCGATTACAATTCGCGTATTGGTCAGCTGGAGGATGAAGTGCTGGAATGTTGTCGCAGTTTGAGGAACACAAGAAAGACACAAGACCATATGAAGAGCAGAGACCATTTGTCCTGGCAATTCGATATGGCTGAGTTTCCAGTGGAAAACATAAAAGTAGAGCTGAAGGAGAGATGCGTCAAGTTACAGGCACATGTCAAGGAAAATGGAAAGTATCTGAAAATCGACAGAAGATTCATTTTACCGGAAAATGCCTCAACGGATCTGAGTGCTAAGATGACACCCAATGGAATGCTGACTATAAGGAGCACATTGAAGTCGTCACTTTAGATTTGTTTATACTTTTACTCAATTATATTTAAAAAGGAATTTATTTTTATAAAATTTTGTCTCTTTTTCTCTTCTGTTCTAAAAATTTGGATTATTGGATTGGCAGTTGGGTCTTAGGGACTCTCGAACACAAGGGAAGAACATTACATGAGGTGTGGGTTGTTGGAAGGGAAGTTGTGCATTCAACTGCTGTTCACTCCTCAAGGTATCGAGTAGCTCCCTTTTAAGTTCCTCAACGAAGGATTCACGACAATCAGAACTCAGATTCGTTGGGCAACATAAATTGCCGCGATTTTCCTGGTTTCTCCATACCGGATCCACCTTGGAATAAACCTGTTTGCGGGAACATGTGGATTTTGGTTTGAGGTTTGAATCACTTTTATCTGTTTGGCAACTTGTTGAAGTTCGGGGTTTTAATAAGTTGTTGTTCATGTTGTCCTCCCTATTTGAACAGCTTTGCAATGTTGTCTGCAAGTTGTCTCTGTTACCAAGTAGGGATTCTGAACACGATTCCTGGCCACATGAAGTACATAGCATATGCGCAGGATGTCCGGAATTTGTTCTTTTACATGTCGGCAGATTCTTCAGACAGTTTTTGCTGGGTTTCTGGCAAGAAGATCTCTTTTTTTTCGGCCGCACATTTCCGTAGCCATTCTCCGAACAGATGGTACACGTTTCACTGGGAGCAGGCGACGCAGGGCAACCCTCCGATCGAACCTGGTTGCAACAGCATTGAGGCATTCGTAGGATCGATTTCTTCATCCTCGTCTCACTCTGAGTAGGTGAAGATAAACCATGGCAAATAGGTTGGGGACCCATAACTGAAACTTTTTTCCTTGTTTCACAGTGACAGGACGAGCCTAAGTTATCGTCAATGTGACAGGATCTGGATGCATCCCCTACAGGCTTTACTATACTGTTTGTGCCTGATTCCAATTGAAGGACTGTATTTTGATAATCATTCGTGGTGGTGATTTTGGGCATTTCCATAAGGTTTCCATCGGCTGCACAAATTGTTAGGCAGACATTTATGGTACTTGGTTTTATTGGATTCGGATTATTTTGTTTATTTACATTCTTATTGTCATTGCAATAATAGCTGGGTGCAATATCGGCCTGGGCAGCCTTCTCCTCGTAATGGCCACAACTGTAAGCCTTCTCTTCGTGAGGGCAACAACTGTAAGCCTTCTCTTCGTGATGGCCACAACTGTAAGCCTTCTCTTCGTGATGGCCACAACTGTAAGCTTGGACAGCCTTGTCTTCGTGATGGCCACAAACGTACGCCTGGGCAGTCTTCTCTTGATGATGACCACAATGGTGATCCTGGGTAGCCTTCTCTTCGTGATGATAGCCGCTGCGTTCTCTAAAACAATCGGTTCCTGGCGACAATTCGGCTATTGGAGCGTGGTCGGCTAGTGGAGCTCTCGGCTTGTGTAGGAAAATCGGCTTGTGGAACGCGTGGGAGCCCTTGACATGACTCTTTGAGGATATTTGTTGAAGTTCTGGAAGATTCACTGCTGCATTTAGAAATTCCATTGTGTGCACACTCAAACTGAGAGTTATTTACCTGCGGGTGACAGGCGGCGCATGGTATATTTGATATGGAATACCTGGATAATTCCTCAGTTTCATTTCTACATTTATCTCTATAGTTTGTCGGATAAGCACACCGCTTAGTTTTTCTGCTCGGGGAACAGCAATTAATTGGCTTCCTTCGTTTACTGGGAAGCTGCCTGCTTGGTACAACAATACAGGATACGCTGCTCATGGATTTGGTATTATCCAAGCCGGTCTTGCTGTTATTTAGCTTCAAGTTGGAAACTGATCTTTTATTGCGGCCAAAGTAGTTCCCGGAAGGCTTCAAGCAGCATTTCGTTCGGGATTTACATTTGGATCTCTTGAAAAATCCAGAGATCTTTTCTTTAAGCGACTTCCGAGTGCGTTTCTGACATCCTTCAGTACACTGCCTCCGGCTTGGACGAGTGAGTGGGTTATAGGCAGTAGTTGTAGATCCGCACAGACAAGGATTAGGCGAGCTTCTGGCCGGTTTGCGTCTGCATCTATTACTAAACATACAACAGCCTGAATCTGATCGTTTGGGACTGAGGTCGTATTTGTAGTCTGAATGAAACCTTTCCTCCTTTCTCATATGAGGAATTTCCACAGCCGAATATCGATTACTCGACGTTATCTGCGGATACTTGTTTGAGTGTTTTGCCCTATTCAAAATATTATAGGGTATTTCACAGTCTACGCCAAAGAAGTCAACTGATTTCTTTCTAATAGGCGCCGGCACATACAGCTCAGGCTCTTCAGGCTCCTCACTATAATCATAGTCATAGTATCTGGTTGAGGGCTCCTTATAGTAATTTCGCTGTGACTTTGGAGCTGTATTCTCATAGTATTCATTATCCGAATAGTAGTCGGCTGGCAAATTATAATACTCCTCATAATCCATGTCGATAGAAGGTTGACCGTGACTCTTCCTTGAAGTTCTTTTGGTTACTCTAGGTACATCGTATTCATCATGTTCCCAATAATTTTGTCTATAAGATCTATCCGTACGCTTTGATTGATTATCATCTTGGTAGAACGCTTTGTAGAAGTTTGTATTCCCTTGTTTCTCTCTACGCTTCCTCCTTGATTGAACTTCTTCCATATAATTCTCTGGGCTAAAGCCCACGTCAGAGATTGGCTCTCTTAACGTTTCTTGATATGGCTCTCTCTTATAATGTTTTCTACTAGGCCTCTCAGTGTATTCATGATAATTTGGAAAATTGTAGTTCCCTTCGTATTGGTGAGATTTTAATCGCCGTGGGCATTCGTAGGACTCCATAAGGTTTCGTCTCCTGGCCGGAGAGTAACTTGAGCGTCTACTATTATATTTTGGATAAGGATCTGGTTCGTATTGTTCATTTGACCAACCATCGTGGTGATCATTGCTCATAATTGCCATTCTACGTGCATTTGTTGACCTTTGACCATATTTATCGGATCCATGGGAATAGCTGCGGCTGTCGGCGAAAAATTTATTTGGTACTGCAAAACCCATAGAACTCCTCTCGGCGTAACTATCTTCTACAGCTCCAAATATACCTCCACCAGGATTGCGGGCTAAAATTTATATCAATCATAAGATGATTCTTATTCATATTCATAGCGCAGACTTACTCTTTCTTTGGCTTGACTGGCCGTATCGATATTGCCTTTTCAGCCTCTCCGATATATCAATTTGAAAGATCATTGATAATCTCTTCAACTGGTCATAGTCCTCCTCCTCCTCCGAGTGAGCAAAGCGGACGCAGCTGTGCCTTTCCATTACAGTTGATATAATAATAAAACGTCGCTCAACCTTATGGGGCCCACAAGCCCGAAGCTATTTCTCTGCACTGCCAATTTATACTACATATTAATTAATTTTGTATAGAGCCTATGAAAATTTTAAATGTAACTATCGATAGGTCGATGAACGATGCTCTGTTTAAGTCATGTTATTAACAGTGCATCGATATGTTATCGCAATGTTAATGCGAAAAAAGCACATGGCTTTTGAGAGGAACTTCTAAAATAAGTTTGGGTCGATGTTTCCAGAGACATTTCAGGTATCAGTTGACCAGCAGGAATGCCCGTAAAAGCTAGAAGCACACAGACAACTACAACAGATCTTTTGTTGGCAATGGAGCTACGCCTGGACGAGCTTAGAGAGCTCCAGCCAGTATATAATTCACATCAATCAGAAAAACCCACTGTTATAATTGGACCCAATCAAACCAAGGTATATAAATCAGTTTTTGACTGTATCAAATGGGAATCGTTTTCGCTGGCGACGCGGGCTCTGCTGGACGCAGTTTTCGACAAGGAGACACTGGCTACCAGCACCATATCGGGCATCAACAGGCAGTCCTTGAAGTGCCAGAGGCGACCTAACAAGCAAAAGCTGGATCCGCTGAAGGTCAGTGATATTGTGGAGCTGGTGAAGCAGAAGTGCAATGTAAAGGAGTGCTTCATAAGGAGAATCATCATAACCAAGTGCTCGGATACGGCGAACACGAAACGCTTTAAGAGAGACGTCCCTGTAGGTATAGAGGACTCTATTAAATAGTCGGTTTGGATTCTCTGTAGTTCGTTGTTGTCTCATTATAATTATGCTTTTTATTTGCAGCGTAAATGATTTTATAATGATTGAAATGGCAACAACAAAGAACTTGAATGGGACGTCATTATTTTGAAGAGTACTAGAAAAATACGCTTTTAATTACGGAAATATATTTCCATATCAAAAATAGAATGCGATAATTATACGAAATTCGCACATTTCCATCATCGCATTAAAATTGCAAACACTAAGAGACAGTAAATTTGCAGTGAGGATAATGAAAAACTCAAAGCCAAATGCTGAGCTGAAAGCGCGTGTTCAAGTGCGGAAATGCTGAAAATTATTGTGGAACAAAAGTGCTTTTTAAGTATCCCAGCCGAGCCCAGCTCCCCCACTCCCCCACAACACCCACTCAAGAGACCAGTTGGTAATGAACCACTCGTAACCGTGAGGCGATGGATTCAACTTGGCAATGAAAGATGACCAAAGGTTTTAGGATAGAATAAAGTAGTTTTTGGTTGAGCATTCATAAATAATCATCTGATAATATTAATAATATTATATAGTACACGATCTTGATAATAAAACATACAGTTGCATAATGAACACAATTCTAGGCATGAAGGGATCAGATTTCGTATTCCTAGCTGCTGATACGATGGTCACAAACAGCATTTATTTCATAAGAGACGGTTTGTACGATCCAAGAGATACGATACCATATGACACATATATATTCCCATACAGATCAATCGAAAATACATCGTCTAGCAAAGAATAGCATGATGGCAGCAGTAGGAAGTGTGGGCGATACCATACAATTTGTTGACTTTCTGTCGGCGAACATGAAACTGTTTGAAATCCAACACGGTTTCCCTATGGGACCCCAGACATTTGTGCGATTCACACGGAACCATCTGGTCTCGAACCTACGTAATAACGTCAAATGTGAGGTCTCAATGCTATTGGCCAGCTACGATGTCGCCGAGGGACCCCAATTGACTTTCATGGACTCCGAGGGCGCTGCACAGTCGCTCAACTACTGTGGCCACGGAATGGGTGCTACGATTTGTTCGAGCATCTTTCGCAATCACTGGAAACCCAATATAGTTACCAACTGGCGCATCATATACTGAGTCAGTGCGTCCAGGAGATACACAAGCGTTTGGTCATCAATTTGCGTAACTTCGAGGCATATGTTGTGGACAAGGACGGAGTGCGTCAAGTGGAGTTCCAGCATAACATCTAATGATTCTATCTTCTATTTAAGCCTTTCTGATATAAAGACCGAATCGTTACAACACATTTGCCCCACTGTAGCATATGGTTTCATTTCACGATAAAAAATAACTTTTTTGTCCAGGCCAAAGAATGGGTGTATGTAAATCCCGCAGCCCGTAATTATCTATCGCTTTGAAGTTCCGTAATTGTGCGAATTGCATTCAACTGCTGTCCAAGCAGATGTCCAATTGTCCAAGTGAAAACCGCAGGTTCCGTTTCCGCGACAGTCAGTTACAAAAGTCAACCCAAAGGATATCGACTATGACAGAGTACGGCAGGAAGAGAAGCGACTATTTTCGCATCAATTGGTGGGTCTGGGGTCTATTGGGGGCAGTGGAGCTGAATATTGGAAACCTTAGAAGCTATCGCTTCTGGTGCTATGTTTTATTAAATGTGATGGTCAGCGGATTCTCGGTGATGATGCTTATGACCATGTTTAGCTATGAGCTGCCGCTGGAGAATATGATGAACCTAAACTTATCGTTCACCACGGTGGCTACCACAGCAAAGTTCTTCATCTATGTGAGGCAACTGAGGAAGATTCTCGAAATAGAGCGCGAATTCGGCGAACTGGATAAGAGGGTCAACACGGAGGAGCAGTTCGCCTGTCGCAGGAGCGTAAAGAAAAACCTGCGCTTTCTAGCCAAAATGTACATATGGACTTTCGCTATCATTGCGGTCAACTCGGAGCTGTTATTTCTCTTTCGCAATGAGCGGACTTTACCGCTGCCCGCCTGGTTTCCTTTGGACTGGACTACTTCCTGGAGCTACTACTTGCTGGCCGTGGCACATCAGATTCTGGCCCTGAACACGCAAATCCTGCAGAACTTTGTCGATGATTTGTTGCCACCAATGGCACTCTGCCACATAGCTGGCCATTGTGAGATGCTCATCTTGCGCATCTCTGAAATAGGTCACAATCAACGCGATCAGCGGATTAACGAGGAAGAGCTTGTCAACTGCATACGGGATCAGGAGAGACTCTATAGGTGAGCACCTGGCCCATATGTTGCCTGATTCTGTACCCATTCTTCTCTGTCAGGTTGCTTCAGCTCACCATGGAAGTCATCTCTTGGCCTATGCTGGTGCAGTTTGTGGTGATTGCCATCAACATGGGTGCCGCCATGTGCATCCTGGTCTTCTACGTAGAAAACATACAGCAGCGGAGCTACATGATATCCTTCATCTTTGGCCTCTCCCTGCAGATATTCCCAGTATGCTATTACGGCACTCTCGTCGAACAAATATTTGGGCGTTTGCACCGAGCGATCTACAACAGCAACTGGGTGGATCAGAGCTTTGTCTTTCGCAGGAATGCGATCATTATGGCAGAGCGCACCCAGAAACCGCTCACACTCCTCGCTGGCAATATAATTCCCATTGCATTGACCACATTTCTGGCCAACTGCAAGGCAGCCTACTCTTTCTGCACTTTGATCAGCGAAATTCGAAGCGAGAAGTGAAGCTTTCTAAGAGTAGACAAAGCTCCTTGAAAAACAAAGTTAAAAACTCTAATCGAACTATATATTGCACTTTACTTAACCTTTGACGTGCACCTCAAAGAAAACGTTTTAGCTTGATTACAATTGATTGCAGAAGGACTAAAAGAAAAGCTTCTTGAAACAATAGTTATGTTTCATTTAAAAGTAAGTCAAACTACTTTTTATAATCCACTTTGATTGAGTCATAAATTAGCAAAAGTTGTGCAACAGTTAATTAGAAATATATAGTGTTAGCTTACCTTGATCGATCGAGTGATCGAGACGATTTCATTCACTTTGAAAATAAAAATTTCTTGTTAGCACTTTGAAATCATCAAAATTTAGCGTTAAAATGGCGATGGAAACCATTTTGGGCATAAAGGGCGCCGATTTTGTAATGCTCGCCTGTGACACAATGCAGGCCAAGTCCGTTATATTCATGAAAGATGGTGATGCCACAATCCCTTGTGTATAGATTATATATCTCTCTATGGTATATCCTTACAGATCAGTCAAAAATGCATCGTCTGTCGGAGTTCTCAATGCTGGCTGCGGTCGGCGACGGAGGCGACACGCTCCAGTTTACCGATTATATAGCTAAGCATTTGAAATTCTATAAGATCTCCAATGGGTATCATCTGGGTCCGCGTGGCACGGCGCATTTCACACGCAAGAATCTGGCGGATTATATACGCACGAATACCAGATATCAGGTATCGATGCTCATGGCTGGATACGATGCCACCGAGGGTCCTGATCTGCATTACATTGACTCTTATGGCGCTGCACAGTCGATTAATCATGCGGGCCATGGCCTGGGCAGCTTGTTCTGCGGCAGCATCTTTCAGAGGTACTGGACGCACAATCTCAAACAGGCCGAGGCCTATGATATACTCAAGATGTGCGTTGCCGAGGTCCAAAAGCGTTTGGTTATCAATTTACGAAATTTCGATGTATTCGTTGTGGACCATGCGGGAACACGTCAGCTGCCGTCCATTAGTCCGGCTTCATTTGATGCAGAAACTCTGTCTATTTCGCTCTCGAATAGAATTAAAACACTTTTTAAGTAGATTTGATCGATAAAAGTCCGCTTAGATAGATCTTTACTCCAACATAGATAAATCAGAAGGGTAGTCCAGCCAGATATAATGGAAGATCACTGCAGCATCAGCAATGGGTCTCATGTTTCCTTCCATTTAAATGCTGCTTAACTTTTATAGATGAAACTTTTGTGGAGTTAGGAAAAAGTTTCAGGGATTTGTTGATGTAGTAGGCGGTTAGAGATAGAACTGAAACATGCTTTGGTTGGCTGCGTTCATGTATTAGCATATGTGGCCAGCCTGTGTGTTTGTGCAACAATAGAGTGAGCGAGAGAGAGAGAGAGAGAGAGAGAGATGTTGTACCAGATGGTAATGTCAACTATTGCAAATCGGAAGCTGGAAAGCCAACATGTCTCTATTTCCACATTTGAACACACAGCAGTCAGTCAGAGCAGTTGGTCGACAGCAAAACTCATAAAAATGTGCACAGCTTGCAACAAAATGCTGCACTGGCAACGTCTATCTGTGGCATTGTTGTTGAGTGGTTCTCTTGCCTGAAGTGGAGCCTCTGTGCATGTGTGTGTGTGTGTGGGTGAATGGTTGAGTGGTGCTGCCAATTGGCCGTCAGCGATTTTTATTTGTTTGCAACCGACGTTGGCAACACTAATTGGCCGCACATGCCAAAGTGTCACAGTTCGAGGATGGATGCAGACGTGGATGAACGATGAAATCTCTGAAATGAAAGAAAATAAAAACAAGTTTAAAATAGACAAGCTGAAACGCAACTGAAATACTGTTAAAGCAAATGTTTAAACTAGATAAGTATTCAATCTGAATCTCATTTCATTGGAGGGAAAATATATGAGAATTGTCTGATAATCTAATTTCAATTCCAACTTCGAATCGATAACGATAAAAATGGTAATTCTAAGCAGATCGCCAACAAAGAGGACGGCCTACATATCTGAATCAAATATCTGTTCGCAGTATCTGTATCCAGTCTCTGTATCCCGTATTTGTATACAGTATCTGTTTTCGTATACTATCTTGTATCTTTATTCAGTATTTGAATATCTTATCTGCTCCCAGTAACTCAATCCAGTATCTGTACCCAGTATCAGTCTCTCATATTTGCTGTATCTGTATTCAGTATTTATATCTCGCAACTGATTACAGTATCTGTATCCTGTATCTGAATTCTATGAATGTATCCCGTATCTGTTCCTAGTTTCTGTATCTAGTATCTGTATCTCGTATTTGCATCCCATAGCTGTGTCCCATATCTGCATCCTGTATCTGTATCCCCTATTTGAACGCTAAAAAACGATTCTAGCAAATATAGAACATGTCTGTGCTTAAATCTTTTCACTTGGCAGCGATAAGGTGCAAATGAATAGGGCACTTCAGGTTTCAGGGTATATCCTAGTCGAGCACACTCGACTGAAGCGCACTTACCCATTTCTCAGATGCGAAACACAAGCTTTAGATGGGTTGCTCGTCTGAATGAGTCTAAAGTCGCTTTTTTGTTGAACTTTTTGCAACTTGCAGGGATTTGTTATATATTGCAAGCTTTGGAATATGTTAACTCAGTTGATGATACCCACAAATATGCAGAGACTTAAGAACCTACTTATAATGCAAACAGAACTCACGTCAAGTCACTTGAGGTACTTCAGTTAAATTAATGCGTTTCTTGCACCTTATGAGGGATACTCATATGTATGAAGCAAAAACTTTAGCTACTGGTAAACGTTAAGATAAGTTCGTCCTTCTATCTCCTACTCCTTCTGTTTTCTCCACTTAGCTTAGTCCATGCATTCCACTCTCCGTCTCCCTCTGCCCCCTTTTTGTGTGGTGTTCTCAGCCAGGACATGGCAGCAATTTGTGACGTTTAAGGGCGCAACGAGGCAGCGACTTCTTGACAGGACATTAACTTACACATGGATAAGTTAGGAGCTGGCAAGACAACGCGAACTGTCTAACTGTTTTGTATACAACTATGTATGTGTGTATGCTGTGTGTGTGTGTGTGTGTGTGTGTCATACGGCTCTCTGATGATGATTCATGATGATGATCTTTGCTGTTTGCCATTGCTTGCAGTTTTGTTTTTTTTCTTTCCATTCTTGTTTTTTACCCTCGCCATTTTCGTTGTCATTTTTCACCAGGAAATATCGTAAAGGGAGGTGGTGGGTGGTCTGGGGTTTGAGTGCGGCTGATACTCCCCTCGCTTACGACTGCTTGCCCGCGGGCCGCCTTTTTCGACAGCCTATTAGTTTTTATTATTTGTTGCAATTAGTTTACGGCCTCCCAGACAGATACTGAGAATGGGGCGTAGAATAAGGCGGAGACTGGAGCAAGGGCTGAGGCGGAGGCTGAGTTTCAGTTGTCAGTTGTTGTGCTCGGCTTTTATGACACTTTTGTGCACATTTTTCAACGGAATGAGCGTCATCTGTTGCCGCTGGGCAGCAGTAGTAACAAAAGCCGCCTGGTATCTATGATAAATTATGGCCAAAAGTCAAAGTCATCAATCAGCGTGTGCCATGTTTTATTTGCCGCTCATGGCCATTTGCCAGTTGCCATTCGGTAGTGCGCCATACGACGCAGCTATAGCAAAGCCACAGCCACAGCCACGCCTACGCCTATACCCATGCCCACGCCCACGCCCACGCCCAAGTCCATGCTGAGATTCAGACAGTGGCATCGAAGGGGCAGAGCTGTTAGCCAAAAGGATTAAATATAAATCGCAAGTGCGTGGATGTAACTCAGGTGTCGGAGCGACGAGCATTTCGATTTAATTTTCATTAAAATTCAAGCATAAAATATGCAAAAGGTAAACTGCGGCAGCCCAGCCCCAGCTCCAGCAGCAGTTGGCCCTAGTTCCCGGGCCAGTGGAACCATTTTGACCTGGCCAAAGCCCATTAAAATTCCTTAAAGACCGAGGGCCAGGGCCAGGACTCGCCTTGGCACGACTCCTTTTCATTTTTCGAGTGCTTATTAATATTGCAAAGGAACAGAGCCTGGATTTGCGGACATTATGATGCGGTGAATGCGAATTTATGCGACTCGTGTGTCTCGTTCTGTACGTACTCGCACTCCATCCAATTCGGTCTATGGACTCCTTTGGTCCTTGGCTTCTTGGCTCCTTGGCTCGTTGCCTCTTTAATTATGCATTTTTATCTGGCCAACAGTTTTGAGTGGGATTTTTGTAACCATTTTTGCCACTTGACTATAGAGAAGCTGCAAATCCATTGCACTCAACAACTCTTCAATGACGTCTCACATGGCGTATGTGCAATTTATGAACTAAGCTTCAAATTGATCAGCTCTGAAAAGCTCTCCACTTAAGTGAGCCTCATCATCTGTGTCTGACACTTGTGCATTGCATCCACATTCCCACATTCTCACATTCCCACTGCGAGTGCATCTGTATCTGAGATTGAGGTTTCACTTGCCGCCCGCCCCACTCCTGTCTCCTCTGTCCTTCCTCCTGTCTCCTGTCTCCTGTCGCCTGTCAACTCAAAGACGAAAACCCTCGACAGGCACTGATGATGTTACTGCTAAATCCTATGACATTTCGATTGGCAATCAGAGTTTCTGTTAGGATTGAAATATCCGTAGTCCTGCACTTAAGAGTTATTCTATAAAATGAGCCAAAATGCAACCAAAACACTTTACATCAAGTGGCCTGTTCGATGTTATTTGTATTTAACTAAGAGATACGCTACTTATGAGCACCTAAAAGAAAAGCGGCTATGGACAGTTCCAGGAAGTCATCAGAGAGGAAGAATTTACAGATTAATGATCCTTATCAAGTATATAAATATATATTTGAAAAAGTTTAGGGTTAATCCACTTTAGAGACATTCATTTTATAAAGAACTTGTTATGTTATGGGAAATTATTCGCTGGAAAACTCAGTGAAAGCAAACAAATTTGCTGAAGGCAATCCTTTGCAGGTTGCTTCAACTGAACATTACAATGGAAAGCAACCTTTTATTCCCAGCTCCCTAAAGTGTCCCAACACCTACGCAGTTTTCTTTACTCTGCTCCTCCTGCGGGAATCCCCGCTGGCAGTTGGCGCATGTTTTAAATATGCAATGCGATGCCTTTGGGAAATTAACGTTAGATTTTTATGGCAAAGTCAACGTTCTCTCAACGTGTTCAACGCTATTAAATGGCTTTCATACTGGCTAAAACTTTCAGCAGCGTTCCCACAAAGTAATAAGCCAAGTGTAAACACGAAATAGAACTTGAATAAGGACTAAGATCGGTAGGTTCAGTATATATATAGTAAAATATCTGATTAATGGTTTATTAAACTTCAGTTTATGCCTCAAATTGGGTTACTTGAATATATTTATATAG
The DNA here is from genome assembly GCA_035045065.1 of Hirtodrosophila trivittata. Lineage (NCBI taxonomy): Eukaryota > Metazoa > Arthropoda > Insecta > Diptera > Drosophilidae > Hirtodrosophila > Hirtodrosophila trivittata. The sequence continues at coordinate 1,383,574 of JAWNNK010000022.1, forward strand.
TTTTATAAGAGAAAGCTTCAGTTGGTAGCGGAAATTCATGCGAAATTCATACGAAATCGCGTTAAACGTCAAACTGCACTTTAAACTGTCATGTAAATGTTAAGTTGAATATTACATCATGTTACAGCAGACCAGAGCCGATAAACAGCCTATAAATCACTCACTTTGATCGCATCGATATTTCCCTCCTTTCATTTCCCCCTCCCCCTTTCCTCCTCGTAACGCTTCCCCACAACAAACATATAAAACAAATTTTATTTCGTTGCATTTCGGTGCGCATAAATCAAGTTGCATGCGGCAAAATGGGAGCAGCAAGTGGGAAGGGGGAGAAGGGGGGCAACTTGCAACAATTGCAGCTTTAAATACCAGCGAAGGGCATAATTTATGATACCACGCAGATTTCACAGCGTTGCATGGACCGGAGACAGATGTGACGTCAACAATGACCAGAGCTTTGGACGTAAATAAAGTGTCGAATTCTGATTGGAATTTCGGAAATCGAGCGCATGTATCAGATTAAAAGAGAACGTTTAAATATATATTTAAAGGTAAATTTAACATACACAATAATTGCGTCTCGTTATCGTCTCGTCCTGTCAGGAGAATGTGAATATTATTGCGAATGCGACAAGTTAGTGGAAAGCCAGGTAAAAGTTAAATCCTCATGTTAGTTAACATGAAGTTTAATTGCTATCAAGTCGTCTTACTTGGAGAATGTCTTCGTAAAGTGGCTCCTAACTGAGACATGAACCGTACAAATGGCAGCCAAAACTTGAACTCTCTCAAGCGCACATCAAATATTTCGTATTTTGAAGCAAGTTGGCAGCTCTTCCATTAACAGAAGTGAATATATGTGTATGTACGTATGTGTACATGAAATATTCTATGTACTCGTACTTCTTCTTGGTGGCGTGCTGTGTATATGTGTGTGTGGGTGTGTATAAAAAAGTTGCAGTTAAAGTTTGCAGCATTTGTCAGAGAGTCGAGAGGATTTGTTTGCCTTTGGGGGCTGGCCAAAGCCAACTGTTTCCGCTTTTGTTTGTTTGTTTGTTTGTTTGTGTATATCTTCTTCTTGTTATTTTCTTTTGTTTTGTTTTCTTATTTTTTATTTCTATTTTCTATTCTCCACTATTTGTTTTCTTTCCAATTTTGTAATTTTAAACTTTTTCTATTGATTTCTTGGCACGCATGAACACCTTCAGCAACAGCGCCGATGACGACAGCAATTGCTATTGCCAGGACGTGGACGGATCCGGATGCGGATGCGAATGCGGGTGAATCGAAGACAGCAAAGTTACAAAGTTCCCAGAAAACGAAGCAAGGGATGGGCACTCAATTTAAGTTGTTGCCGAACGGGTTTTGTCTGCCAGCTGCAGTTGCAGCTGTATCTGTGGCTTCAGCTTCGAGTTGCAGCTCCTTCGTGTTGACCATGCGTGGAAATGTGGAAAACATTCGATAGAAAATGAAAAAAATAAACTAAGAAAAACTATAAAAAATTGAGTGAAACTTTTTAATGCACTTAACACTCTACTTCGCAGTTCCACAAGCTGTCACTGGCATTTTGCAACATTTATTAATGTGTCAATCGAACTTAAGACTTGCTGCCTTTCACCTCAAGCAGTCACGAATATCCTGGACAAAGCTGTGTGTGTGTGAAAGCTTCAGCTTCGGTGCAGTCAGTTTTATGGAATCTTTCTGAGGAAACTTAAAAGCTGCCAATGTATATATAAAATTGCAACATGTCCTTTCTCTCTGCTGCCCTGTATCCTCCATTATTGTTCATCAAATTTGGAAACAAATTACAAAAGCAAAAGTCGCAACACAAAACGATTACACGACTCGTACCCCAAATGCAAAGCAACCACAGAGTCAAGCAACGCTGGTGTAATTCCTCCGAATAGTCTGCCCTTACCAAATGGCGATTAGGTAAATGAAAACATTGCGTGCTGGCGACATTTTATATGTGAGTGGTTTTTGGGGGGACGCAAACACAGGACTCCGGCACAGGACGACGCTTTATTTGCCATATTTCATGCCTAGCTGCACTTATCTCCAATTGTACATCACACCCACCATTAGACGGAGCAGGCATTCAGCTGGACAGGCTCTGCGGCTGGGATTGGGAGGGTTGGACAAATGGCATTTGAGTTGGCGGCGAGCTTCGATTCGACTTTACGTTCTAATTACGGACACAACGAAAACGACAGAGAAAAACGCCACTTCAATTTGAATTAAAATGAGTGGGGAGAGACCAGGAAGTTAGATGGGATTTACCCCATGGCCATGGTGGGTCACAGTTGGCGCCACAGTTTTTAATTACCGCCTACACAAAATTGCCGAACGCAGTAGTCCAACCACGAAAAAATCTATTAAATGCGGACTACGTTGGGCGCCAAATGTAATGGTTTATAATCGATTTAAGCAGCGCCATTATGGGGCACCCCAGAGTTCTAAATTGCATTTTTGACTGTGACAAATGGGATTTGCTTTCACAATAATTTGGGCAGTGGGGAACCAGCATTACATGCATCCTTATTTCCCCCTCTTTAGTATCCACTTCGAATATTTGTGAACAAAAATTTCAGTCTTGCGAAATTGATTCATTAGTGAAAATTAAGTTACATTTGGTATAGAATAATATCAGTTTTGGCAATCAATTTCGAGTATATATATTTCCCTTAATTTGTGCGTACTGATATTAATATTATTTTGCTCGGCACCAATCGATATCTTGCCACATCTGTTGTCCTCTTGGCTTGCGGTCTGTTTGTCCGACCCTTTTCGAAGTAAACTTCCAATTAGAAGCTGTTGCGTATAGAAATTGACCATCAAAATCAGTCCATAATAGACATCGCTCCACCTTCCCCACCACCCCCACCTTTTTGTCCTTTTCCTCTCTCTCTCTTTCTATCTCTGTCTCTTGTGACACCCTGTGCAACATTCTAGATGGACTGACTGAGGTTAGCTCGTTATTGTTGCCACTGGCTTCGCCGTCAATTGCAGCTGACTGCACCACAAAATTCAACGCAATTTGTAAAATGAAATCGATTCAATTGATTGTTGACTTCGACATACACACACGCACATACATGTAAGTGTGTGTGTGTGTGTGTGTGTGGCATTGTGTATGCCTTATAAAGCACTGGATGCCATCCTGCAGGAAGCCAAAGCCAACAACGGTGACAGGTGTCTGAAGGGGTGAATGTGTTCAATGCTGTTGTCCTTTGCTGGCCTGTCTATATGTGTATGTGTGTTTGTGTGTGTGTGTGTATTTTGCACTTTGCTTGATTAAATTTCAATATTTACTAAAATGTCGCTGAACTCTTTTTGACAGCTCTGTAAATTTCATAACCAGAATGGACATAAAATATGGTCAACAGTGTGTAAATTTGAACATGACAAGGACATAAAAGGACATAAGCAGTGGTGAAGCAATTCAATTTTTATCCTCACTCACTCACTCACAATTTGCTGTAGTTTGTCATGCACAGTTTGTGATCAAAGATTATTCACTTATTTAATGGTAATGCACTTAGTTCGCTTTACAAACTAAATTTGATTACTTTCTCCATTAAAAAGTAAAACAAACAAAGTTCTTATAAATATTAAGCATGTCCTTTAGAATATTTAGACCACTTACTAGAGTAACCAATACATTAACACTCCAAAACGTATGTATAATCCTTAGAAAACGTTGATTTTGTCATCATAATGACATTTAATAAATGAAATTTACATTTTTCCTGAATTTTTTAACCCTACACAATACCGAGCATATAACTATATATAACTTGATAAGTTAAACAACCATATATACTTCAGATTATGGATAATAATGGAGGCAGGTAAGTCGCACTATTCGAAGCAACGAACTCTCTTTTAATGATCGAATATCAGTTTGACTGATGATTATAAAACTGAGGCCCTCGTCGAAGGCGAAGAAACAGCAGCAACAAAAGTGAAAGAAGATTATGTTCCAAAGGATGCTCAGACTGAAGAACAAGAAGAGGCGAATGGAACAAACGATGGGGATGATAGATCTATAAGTGTGAATAATAGCTCGGAAGATGATCAGTTTGAAAACATTGAGGAACTTACAGAAATTTGGATGAAAGATATTCCAAACTTAGTTGGAATCAACTATGTGGATGGGAAAAGAGATACAGACCAAGATTTCAAGGATGATAGTCCCTGGCTTGAAGTGGAGGAGACTAATATCGAAGAGATACATAAATTAGGCAATGCCAAGCAACTAGAATCAGAGGATTTATCTTTAGGCCTGGACTGCGATTTACGTGAAGCTAATAGCCAAGACGAAATGATTGGGGACTATGTGAAAATAGATTTTCCTCTATCCGATGATTCACTCCTAAATGCAAATGTTGCTTTGTGTGATAAAAAGAAACTCTTTGGATCAACGGAAATGCTGGCTTTGCAGGAATTCCTTGACTTGAACATAACGGAGGAGGAGCAAGGTGACTTAGAGTCGACAAGTCAGCAATCTTGGTCCTATTCTGAAGAGGAGTTTCCCATAATACCAGACTTTGAACTGGATTACGATAACATATACGAGAATATCGAGAAACTGGATGAAATAGAAAAACAACTTGAGCTACTTTATAGACCCTTCACCTGCCTCGTCGACGTCAACTGCACATTTAATCTATACGAGCTATCAGTACTCCTAGACGATGCACGCTATGAGCCAGCTCATCATCCGGCCCTGACGATTCGTCTGCGTAATCCCAGTGCAGAGATCAAGGTGTACGCGGGTGGTAAAATAACTTCCAAGGCTCTAACAGCCGATTCGGCACGTACAGCGCTTCTGACTGTCATTCGAATGGTCGAGGAACTGGAGTATAAAACTGATATAATACACTTTAGCAAGAGCATTGTGCATGCCTCTTTCTCTATGCCCTTCAAAATCGATCTGGAGTTGTTGAGTGAAATGCACTATGAACAGGTATCTGGTAATCGGGAAACTCGTCCTTTTATCACCTATAAAATCGAGGGTACCGCCATCAGATTTGCGGTCTTTTCCAATGGATTCGTTCTGCTTTTGCATTCCAAGCAGCACAGCGAGACTCGGGCGGCTATAGCGGGTTTTCTGCCGATCTTGTCACAGTTTAAGAACGGATTCCTAACGCCATCGGAGAAATACGGTTCTCTATGTGGAGATATCTCGTTTAGGCTGCTCTGGGAACGCAAACTCGAGGAGGATAAAGAGGGTATTCTACTCTATTCGTAAGGATATTTCGAATGTTTCTTTCCACTTTACGCTTGGGTCCAGAGCTACAGCTCTGGTTATAGCACGAAATTTGGTTGTTTTTATTATTGTTGTTCTCTTCTTGTTTTGCTGTATTTAGTTGTTATTTTTCTTGATTTAAAAAATGCTGTGAACATTTGTCATAAACCAAACTTGTGTACGTGCAGTGTTTACACTCAGAAGTTTGGGGCCCGCAGTCGGCAACTTGTTTAAATACGTGATTTATATACAATCCAGCTGCTGCAGCGGGACCATCAACATCAACAAAAACAACAACAACAACAGTAAGAAGAGTGGCAACAACAATTGCTTGTTGCTTGGAAAATAGGGCTACACAGAGAACTTGAAAGCCACGGCAAAGTTGCAACAAACACACAAACAAACAAATTGCAACAGAAGTTGCAACAACTGCTGAAGCTGCAACAGGCGCATACATAAATAACGAAACATTCTCTACAACATTCTGAACAATAACAATAAGAACAACATTAAGTCCAACTAGAAGAAGATGTCACATTATGCGGCCACAACAAAAGTTCTCTTCAAATACGTTCTAGACGTGCTCAAAGCATCTCCCACAACTTGGCCAAGACCACCATATATAGAATCTGTATAGGTACTCTCGATTATGACAAATCAGATTTATGTACAATACTTGAACTAACTCTTCCTCAAACATTCATTGTGATACATTGTTAAGAGTTACAGAATTAAGCCGCTGATAAGCTACAGTATACAATATTGTAAGGCTTACACAAAGCCAAAACGCATAATGCCCAGCTCTTTATTGCAACAAGGAATACATAAATAAATTGAAGATAAGTTTCAATTTTATAAAACAATTGCATGTAATGTGGCCTGTTTGGTATTAGCTTTTATACCCTGTACGAATTTTAAATGTAGAAGTGGGTATATTCGATCAAGAGTGCATCCTAATCTTGCCCTGGTGATGATTGTTTTTCTTTTTTAGAATACAATATATCCCCAGCAGATCAGCTTTGTATGAAGACATAAGACACAGGGTAACTTGTAGTCGAATACTCTGGTTAGGGCCAATCCTATTTGTTGGTCATTAAACGTTGGCAACTTGGCAAATTGCCAACGGTCCAGCTCCGACGTTCAACGCCCATTTTAGTCGCATCATTTGGCGCCAGGCTTTCAAATATAGAAATTGCAAAAGCTAAAATAAAATAAAATAAAATTATCCTAGCATATCGGTTAGGCATTGCTGAACACGTACGATGATATTATACCACATACAATATACACTATACATATATACACATATATATATATATATATATATAAGTATGTATATAATTTCATGAAAACAATATTACACGTAGACCAGCGAATGGCCATGTCCCATGTGTTGTTTCTGTTTTAAATGGCCTTCAATTGAGGCAAATATAATATTTGATGGGAATAATTAAAACAAGTAAAAATGCCGTGCACGACTACGAAACGTCCTTAACCAAGGGCTTGAGTACTTAAGTGGTAAATATATTCGAGCAATATTTGCAACTCTTGTACTCTCTGGACGGGTCCTTGCAGATAGACTTTCTGCACTATCGTCGTTATCCCTATCAAAAGTTGAAAAAAACAACATGATCTGACATTGAATCTCCAGCGGTTCCACTCGCACTCCCCACTCTATCCAAGACATATGATTCTGTCTCGTCTCCGATCGCAAAGCTCGTGTACCGTTCGTCAAAATCCTGGAGGATCACAAGCAATTCCTCATTTTTCTCTGCAGTCAGTGCGTGTATTTTGTCTAGTCCTAAGAAGAATTCCCCAACCAAGTTACCAAAACTATTATATATATAACATGATTTGAAGACTAGTTATCAATTGTATATACCATTTATTATATTATTATTACTATTTAAAGGATATATATATATACAACTGTGAATGTGATATATTTCAGAGAGAAAATGAAGAAAGCAACAAGAGACAAAACCTATGACAATTAGTTCAATTTATTGTTTGAATAACATTGATATGAAATGAATACTCGAATGGATTTTGGACGCAGTGTCACGTTTCAGATGAATGTGAGATTCAAGTGTTTCATTTGAGAGGAACATGTTGTTCTCAGACCAACTGCTGATACTGGATATAAAGTATATAAGTGTATATATATACATATAATCAAATGTATATAATGTATGTTTAGTATATACTATAGGAAGGAGCAGAGGCCAAGGAAGGCCAAAAGTTGTTTCAATTTAATTTGACTTTGATCGCCAGCTGCCGCAGATGTTGTCATCGCCATGACATGTCCTCGTGCTCCAGTGCTCGTTCTTGTTCTCCTTCTCGTCCTTGCTCCCATTGTTGTTGCTGTATATGGAAATCAGGAGTATTAGAAGAAGGAGCATGTCTCGTTTTATTTTATTTATGAATTTCCTCGTACATCAGTGCAAGCTGTGCGCAAATTGCAAAGGACTCCAAAGGATATACTACTCGTACATATTATAATTTAATTCGATGGAATTTATGAAAATTGTATTAACACTTCAAGCTCTTTTATGGATCTGTTTTTATTCTACTTTTGCCCCTTTCTTGCTCCCTTTCCTCTATCGAGCACTTAAAAAATTTGATACTCTTTTCATCACTTGAGTTTTGTTTTCGTTGAAAATTTCGTTGATTTCTGTTTTTATTGCATTTCGAACAACGAGAAAAATCCTCATAAAGATTATTATTGTATTTTTTCTGTTTGTTTTCAGAGTCTTTAAAATGTAAATACATAAACACAAAGTTGTGTACGAGGAGTAGTACATATCTGGAATGTCGAATGTGGAATTGTGTTTTATTGCCAGAGGCGCTTCGAAGTAGCTGAAAACTTCATAAATCACAAAAGTTTGTTCTGGCCATGAAAAGGCTTAAGGGTTTATCAAAATGAAAATTTATTGGTGCTCAAATACTTGGGAATTTTAGATTTATGTATTTTCCTTGCGTTCTCCATCTTTGCTAGCCCCGAGGAATATATACACACACTCTCTCTCTCTCTCTGTCTCTCACACACAGACACACACATTAAATATCGACACTTGGTATCATAAAAATAAACGACAATCCCCAAAAATTTCACTGAGTGGAGAAACAATCTCAGTTTCATTATTATCAAGAAACATTCTCTAGTGTTGACTTCACATCTCTCTCGCGAACTAAACTGACAAAAATTGGTCTTAATGCTGGAATTATGAGATACTTTTCGAGATTGTTTGAATGCGTTTTTAAAGGAAATGATTATGAAAGGTAAACGATAACAATTTACAATTAAATCCAATTGCGGTTCAGCTATGCTTGAAGTATACAGAGACATCAACTTTAACTCGCAATTTTCCATTTCAGCTTTGTGGTTTCAATCTTCAAAGCGAATGGGTTTCCTGGAGCATTTCCAGTGCCAATTGAAGCAGCTGCACATTAATTTTCATTTAAATTCTGCAATTTATACCCTCTACTTAAGAATGGGTGGGAGTACTCGATTCCTATAGTTAAACTATATATTTTATATCTATAGAAGGAGAAACTTCGTGCTGTTGCTGAGTTGAACGAAAATTAAGTGGAATACAGCTCAAAATAGTTAGGGTATCTTATAGTTGAGCACTTTGCTAGGCATGTTAAATATGCAACACTCTTCTTGTGGTCCAACTGAGTCTTTCATGTCGTTCCTCACCAAGCTCTGACAGTTGTTGGTTAACGAACCAGTTGCCATTTTGAGTTGTTATTAAAATTGCAATAGTCCATTTTCAGCACCTGGCCAAGTGTGTGACGTACTCTTAAAATCTTTGTGGTTTACCCACAGAGCCACCCAACCCCCACCCCCTGCCTGCAGCATGGCAACATTTGTGGCCACAAACTGATTAAGTATTTAGATATGGAAAATGAAAATCTTTATGCTTTATGAAAACTCTGAGCTTACAAGGAGACAACTGTCAACTGACAACTGACACATAAAACCTTATTTTACGGGGTGCATCTAATTGCAAGTTAATCGAAATTATAGCCAACGTTGCTTTTAATACCCTGTAATCACCAGAGTACCCAAACAGGGTGTATGAATCTGAGTGTATAAAGCTTGATTTGATAATGCAGATGAGCTGCAGATAGAAAATTTGATTGAAAAGGATACAGGAGCAGCATACAGGATATGTTCTGGGCAAACGCACACTTGAATGTTAAAACATTCGTGTTTTATTTTCGACATAAATTATGAATAAATACTTATTTGCAATTCTTAGCAGCTTTCTAAGTATTTGCGAATTATGCATTTTGTGTGCGCACTTATAAATGCAAAGGCAGCTGGGGGTGGGAATGGAGCGACTGGGCTGACTTGGGTCTAAACCACAGGCAGTCATGCCAAGAGTTCAGCCTAATCTTCAAAGCAACCACAACCCTTTTTAGTTACCAAGCAAGAGGAGAAAAAAGCGGATAATTTTTAGCTTTGAACGTAAAAGTCTCCCCTAGGCTAAAATGCATAATTCATAAACCGGCAGCCATTTGAGTTGCGCCCACATCGTTTCTTTACACACACACACAGAGAGAGAGAGAGATACAGTGATAGAAAGAGAGATAGAGATATAGATTGAGAGCAAAAGAGATAGATAGAGGTGCAAACTTTGACGGTTCAACTTTTTAATCGGATTCCGCAGCTCGATTGCCACCACACCACATCGCACCACATCGCATCGCATCGCATGGCATCGGTACTTTCTCAGTGGTTTACTAAGAAATTTTCGACTAAAAGTGCTTCGGGCTATAAACTTTGCCTGTCCCCTATTGCAACAACTTAAAATGGATAAATTTTGTACTATTTACCCTAACCCCTCTACGATTTTCAAAGCCTTGAACACTGCCCAAAAAACTACAACAAATATTAAGTACAAGGCGCAAATAATGAGAAATACTTCTTGAATAATAGAAATAATGTGTTCAACTCTTGGGAAATTATATAGAAATTTCGTATTAGTTTTGTAGGAGGAAAGTTCTTTAGTATTGACTTCTATATAGAGTCTGACCAGATGAGATACTAGTTATTCAGGAAGCATTTATAACTTGTATCTTTAGTTTTTTTAGAACTTATTCCCTTCTCTTTTATTATAGAAGAAGACATTTGAATACTTCTTACTAAGTTTAGTAAATAAAGCTCCTGCTTCTGGTTGTGCTGTCAATCTTCATATATGGATTTGTGATAGACAGAGGCACTTTAGCTGTCATTAAGCCCAATTGCTTTTATGATGAATCGCTTTTAAGAACACTCAAATGGAAATGAAAAAGGAAATTCTTCGACTTACCTTGGCACAGTTTGGATTCAAAGTCCTAAGGGTGCGGCATGAAGTCGCTGGAGTATCTAACAGCTCGTTGCCTACTGGGCATCTACTGGATGATAGGTCTGGTACCATTGCCGGAGTACTCGAACTTCATATGGTTCACGCTCTCGTTGCTTGTGCGTTGCACCTGGTTGGCTTACTTTTTGGCGATTCTATGGATCGGTATAAGTTACTTTTGGGAACCGGGTGACAAGAGCATTGGTGATGTGAATGGATCAGCTCTGCATATAGGCTACTCCCTGCTGTGTTTGCTGATACAGTTGGAGAGTATACTGAAGCAGAATACATACGCTCGTCTGGAGAATCTGCGGCTTCAATCCCAATTGCAGATGCAACGACTTGGCATGGCGAGGGTATGTCGTCTGTCCGTGAGGCTGTGGCTCATCATTGGGGCACAGTTTGCCGGCGATGTGGCCAGAACCTGGGCCAACGCTCACGCCAACCTCTCGCCGGTGCACGTTATATCCATGCCACAGAAGTGGCTGCTGCGCTTCCGCTACGTACAGCTCCTAGAACGGATCATGGAGTTGAATCAACGTGGCGTCCAGCTACGACATTCGCTGCTTCAACTGGCAGACGGCAATGACATGTGGCAGCCATACGGAACGGACAAGTGGAGACAGCTGCAGACACTCCGCTTGAGCTACGACTGCATCTTCGAGTGCTACGAGATGTACAGCGACTGCTACGGCTGGGGCATACTGGTGCTCCAGCTGATGTGCGGCTACGATCTTGTTTGCAATGTCTACTGGACAATCACGGAGACCTATCAGAACCAACAGATCTTTATGTTCGTCTACAATGGCGCCTCCATGTTATCCTTGGGCATACTCATCGCAGCGCTCTTTTGGTATGGCGATGCGAGTTCCGAAAATGTGAGTAAATCCAATTGAGTTTGAGCTGGGGGTGTGTGTTGTGTCAATGACTTCCATATATACAATAATTATGACAGTGATGTATTGGCTTCTCTGACAGTAATTAGCTTAGTTTTCGCAGCGGAGTAAGCTTTGAATGGTCAGTGACTATGCAGTGCTTGGGGAGATCAGGTGTTCCAGCGCAGTTGTTTTATCTGACGCTCTATGTGTTCGGGGTCGGTTGGTGTCCTCAATTGCATCGATTGCAATTCCTTTCATTTATGGGCTGGATCTGCTGGGATGCCTACGCCTGGACATGGATTGTGCAGAAACCCTCAATATTTAAGACCTGCACACTCGATTGTTTGGCGACTTATACGCTTATTCTGACCACGACCTTTGCCCATGCTGTTATCGTGCTGGACACATTAATGCAGCGCCGCAGAGGTCGTCAACTTCAGATCAGAATGATTCAGAACGATTTTACACCACAGGATAGGCAACATGTGGCTGTTTGTATTTTATGTGGCATTGTACCCTTTGTCGTGGTGCGGTTGCTTATCACGTGGTCGAGGCTAAGGAGTGAATGGCACTTCCCAATCTATTGGATCGCAATGCCGAGTATTCTGGGTCTGAACCTGAAGCTGATTGCGTTTCTCTCAGATGTTTTGCTGGCCAATGTGCCCCTGCTCCATGTCCAGCGTAGTCTGAAGCTGTTGACCAGCAGGCGACAACCACCGGATGTGGGTCAAGTGATTCAAGTGAAGCAACGCTACAGCGAAATTCATCTTCACTTTACACAACTGAACTTGGCCTATGGAGGCAGCTTGTTAATCATTTTTATACTGGTATTCTTTGAGTTTGTGTTCAACAGCTATTGGTTACTTAAGAATCTGCTGGAACCGTCCCTTATAGAAATGATACTAGAAATTGTGGGTTTACTGCTAATTTCGGGTGTGCTCATCTCTTTGACCTGTTGGCACTGCCAGCAAAGCTCTAACTATGTAAGCTACTCATCGGCAATTCCATCCTTTGCATTTAATCCTTTACAATTATTTTATAGAGTCGACAGATTGGCTGCCTCATCTCCAAGCTGATCAGACCCTTGGGCAGCAAACGCTATAACGACCTGGTCAGTGAATTCCTCTTGCAGACTTTACACCAACGATTTGTGGTCACCGCCAAGGATTTCTTCTCTCTGAATCTCTCTTTACTTAGCAGTGTTAGTGGTATACTTTAGACTCTGAAAGGATATATTATATATTATTTTTATTATATTCTAGATGATTGCAGCGGTTGTCACGTACCTCGTTATCCTTATACAGTTTATGATTGCCGAGAAGAATTCTCAGATAAAAACTCAACTTGTTGTCTAACCAATGAAGATCTAAAATGAAATTGAAATAAATTACTTACTAATATAAATATATATTGAGATTGTATCTTTAAGGATGAAAATAACAAGGTAAAGCTTATAAATATATCGTTTATACATATGTATCACTTAAGATCTAAAATAGCTAAAGAATGAGCCCTGTTTAAGAGTCTAGATGTGGGGTAATTTTAGAGACACGCAACGACAATCAATTCACAAGCAGTTTATATAATTATCCTTTCAAAGATCCTTTATATAGGTTGCTTGAGTGCACTCGAAACAACTGTCCAAGCGGAAAACTTCATTCGCTTTAGAAGCTTACAAAATTGCTATCATAGATTCTTTATGTTCCTTAATTATTTATGCCGCCCACGAACTTCTGGATTTTGGGCTCTGAGCGTCTGCTAGTCTTAAGTATTGCACACACACACACTTAAACACACATTGCACACACATACTGAATTTGGACTTTATAAAGTTTGGTTTTTCTTGAAGCGCATTTTACAAGCAGACAAAACTACTTCACGCATATTAAACTGACATTTCACAAGCAGAAAACTTTTTCTAATATGCAAATTTCATGCCGAATACTCGCACACTTGTATACACACTCGCACACACACTCTCACACACCACTGGATAAAGGATATAGACTAGCAGCAGCCAGAAGCAGGAGGAGCATATCCTTGAATTAACACGTGCGAGTTCGCATTAATTTGTAAAACTGCTTCAGGGTTGGGGCCAGCATACTATCTACTACAAGGACCTAGGACATGCCGCTTTATCCTGGTTGTATTTTATCAGCCCAGAGAGACTAAAAGCTCTACCAGTACTAGAGATCCCTCTGAGAGAACAGTTTTTTTGTCGTTAGCTATGCAAATGCCGAGCCATGTAAATATTATTTACCATTTACCACACGGCCTGCATCTGTTCAAGATGTAACTTTTACTCTTAATTAACATAGGACAACTGAAACACTCGTTTCTATAAATATTTATAAAGTTTGCAGGGACTATTTTTGTATGTAAAACCTGGGAATGGATTACAAAAAAGTTGCATCTAATAGGTGCAAGCGGTCTTAGGAGATTCTACACCTATAAAAACCTAATCTTTTAGCCCTTTTTTCTAAAGAGACAATACAAGATATGGCTAGTAATACTATAATTACTCTATGGGGTAATCATGCCTACTTCTATAGGAAGTATAAGAGTTGCGATTGGTTAGTTTTTCCGCTGATATACCCAAAATTATGGAAGTTGACAAGCCTTTTGCTGGATTGCATCTGCAATTATAATTATTGTACAATATATATCTAAACGTAGTACCCCAAGTTCTTTTTGCCAGTTTTGACACTGTTTTCAAATCGATTCTGACATTGAAAGTCAATCAACATTATCCTAAGAATCTGACGTTCTTGCAACATGAATCCCAGTTTTGAAGAGATGTGGAATGGTTCCTCGACCGTAAGTTGATTTCATTGTACAAAAACTATAGCTGAATGATTAATATAAGAAGCATATTAAAAGCCGGAGAGCACAGAACTTGATGAAGACATATTTGCATCGATGCAGCCATATCGTGTGCCACATGTGGCACCCACCGGCAGCGATGCCCAAATGGTCAAGGCCTACAAGAAGGCACACACATGGAATGTTATCGAAGCACCCAACGACTTGGAGATGATCAACTCAAAGACCATTTGTAGAAAGTGCATGTTGCACACGAAAGTCTGTCGCACCTTTGGCCACGATCTGAAAAAGTACGAGACCGAATTGCAGATGGCTAAAACGATGAGTTCTGAGATTAGCCGCAACATCAATGAACAGACTTTCTAATATGTATAAATCAAACAGAAATAATTCGATTTTTTTTTATCTATTTTATTCTCTTTTGTCTTGGATTATAGTAAGAAAATATTATTGAGGGAATTTTGGTTGATTGGGTGGACGTATGCGTGGTAGCTTTTTGGCTGCTGCCGCATTGTCCGTTGCCGGCTTTTTGACCTTCTTTTCGGACAGAATCTGCTTCAGCTCAGCATTGGGACCCACCTGGCAGTTGCGCCACGGTGGCAACAATAGGCTCGTTGTGGCAGAAGGTGTGGATAGGGGCTGGACGATGGGCTTTGCCAGCTGAAGTGGACCCAGCTGAAAGTCTTCAGTTTTCTCCACTTTGGCAATACGTATATCCTCCTCATCTATAAAGGTTTTGTTGTTCAGATTGGCAAAGCGACGCGCCTCGACAAGCTGATTCCTGGCCAGAGCTATGGGTTTTTTTGTGGTTATAAGCTTTCAATCGCAAACTATTTATTTTTTCTTACTATATGATAGATCCAAGAGGTAACGCCGTACATCTGGATCGGCATTGCCACTGTAACACTTCAGCACATTGTCTATAAAATCCAAATCAAAGCGCAGATTAAGATCAGCTTCAGTTAACTTATAATTGCAGTCCATATCGAAAAGAGACTCTTTTGACAACTCACAAGTTAAACCCAGAATCTATAGTGAAGTTATCAATACTATGAAAATCGTTTTCCAACACTTGCGGACTCAAATCAAAGCTGGAACCTAGATCAACTGAACTTATGGGTTAACTTCATGAGTGTCAAGTAGAAACTGTACCCAAATCTAGGATTAAAAGTATCGATAGGTGGGAGACCTTACTCAACTTTGACCAAAACCACTGTGAAGAGCATTTTGAAGCACTTCCCCCAATTAGACTCCCACCCCAGAAAGTTTTGCATTTCATTCAAAATCTGTGCTTGCGGCAAAAGCTATTCAAGTTTTTGCGGTGTTAAGAGTTAAAGCTAATTGCTTTTTGAGAACGAGAGAGAGACGGAGAGTTTGTAGTGATAGAGAGCAAGGGAGATAGAGAGAATTATTAGCCAATTCAACTTTTTGGACTAATAAAAAGTTGCGTACATGTATGAATATTTGATTCACTTTAGAAACGATTCAACTTTTTTGATGAATTTTCAATTTGAAAGAGGCTTTTGTTCGGATTGCCCAACACAGTTGAAGGTTGAAGAATGAAGGATGAGGCAAATCATTTGGCTAAACTTTTTAAATATTCATAAAATTTCCACAGACAACTTTCTAAATTTAATTAGTCAAATGAACGAAAAGTTCAGTTCAGTTCACTTCACTTTAACACAGTTCAGTTCATTTTATTTTAGTTTTGCTTGCTTTATGCTAGGTTCACACAATAGAGCTAAGCCTTAAGGCTCATAGATTTTGTGTTTAGCATAGAGCTCAGCTCAAATTAAAACTTCAAATAGATTTATAATTAATGCAAAAGTAACCAACTATTCAACCATATCAAGTGTAAATCCATGCACTTTGCTGATTGATATATCCTGAAGCCAAATATATACAAGTATATGCATCTAAAAGGATTTGCAACTCGAATGTAACGAAAAGTCGAATCTTTTGCACAACTTTATTGTATCATCAGCTTAAAAAGGGGTTTTGAAATCTAAGTATATATAAGAAGCAATGATAGGATAGACAATGCATTATTAAATACACTATAAGGACTCATCTGGACAACTTAATTAATAGAATTATTACCAGTCTATTCACATATGTTGAAAGAAATCTATTAGATTTGGTGTCTTCTCATTGAAGGGTATAAGGAATAGCTTTTAATTAAAGAAAGACAGGGTATCCTGTAGTCAGGACTACATTTACGTTCTGGTTAACATACGTATGCCATATAAGCCCCCCGTTTGGGTTTATGGCTTGCAATCTATTGTCATTTGTAGGCTGGCAAATACGTTTTTGCGCCTCGTTTTGCCCATTTGCGTTGGCCGCAATGTGCGCAAGCGAAATCGAAGTTTTATGCTAATTTCAGTCACAGCATACAAAAACACACGCACACACACACACACACACACATAAACAAGTTGTTCAGCTGTTTTTCTCTCTTTCTAGTCATTCATTTGCATCTCTCCCTGTCTCTCTCTGTCTGTCTGACTGAATATGAGCCTAGTTTCTTATCTGTTTGTCGGACGCCTGTCAACACAAGGCATTACAAGGCAATTAGGAATTTGTTTATGTCTCTGAAATCTGTTTGCCGTGTTTGTTTAAAGATCTGACTATATATACGTACACATTCTCTATGTGTTAAGGATGCTGAAAGAACCTTTAATACTACCACAAAACTTAGATAATACCAACTTATTCTCAAGGGGAACTATATCTAATGCCAAAGCTATACCATAAGTATGTGAATAATAAGATGTATGTGCGTGTGTGAGTGTGTAATATAAGATGAAATTGGAAAAGCAACCACAAAGACCAAAACTAATCAACAGTTCAATTTGTTTGTCCATAACGACAAAGAAAGAAAAAAGAAATGTAATCAAACCTTAACACATAGCTACAAAATTGTGGCCTTATAAATTGTACACACAATCCATAATCCCCTCTCTCTCTCCCTTTCTTGCTCTCTCTCTAAGCGCCACTCTATACCAATGGGAAGGAAAAGTGTGGAAAACTGTGGGTGGAGAGCAAAAAGTGCGTCACTTAAAAGTTTGCACTCACTTGACCAAAAACTTTTTATTTTCTGTTAGCAAATTTCCCACGGGTACCAAAAGCCAGTAACAGAATGTACGAGGTGTGCCCAAGAAGTAACCCGCTTAGCCACATAACTCGATTTATCCGAATTGCAATGCAAATCTTTTGGTTTCAAACTAATTTTTGAAGTTCGGATAGAGATTATCGCCATATGGAATCAAGTCTAGAGAATATGAATAGTTAGTTAGTTCTCAGTCGACCCTCGTATGTTTATAGAAGATAAAAGGAAAGTTTTCGTGTCCGCAAATTGAAAATATTTCACAGTCATATTTAATTTGTAGTCCGAATGCGACGACCAGTGAATTGTGGACAAATCTCAGAGGTAATCAAACATTTTGAGTGCCGCCTTCCCAGCAATCTCATTTAGCTGCAGACTTAACAATGTCAGCTCAAGTATATACATACAAATATATATACTATATACTACACATATATATATCTATATATTTAATTAGATTTGTAAACGATCGCCCAGTTCATGAAGTTGGCTTATATTACAAGTTTGTTGACTTTGTTTCTGTCTGCAAATTTAACGCAGCACAATAAAAATGTCAAAGTACGTATAGAGCTCTGAGATGGAAAAAAATCAGAGAATACAGAAAAAATAAAGTATCCTAAGGTAGTCGAACATTGAATACTCTTCCAAGCAAATCAGTAGAGTTCAAACTGCAGTTCTTCAACGAGTGGAAGAATAAAACGTTGCTCCTTAAGAGACTTAAAATATGTTCAGATTTTCATATGAAGTCATCTCTTAATACTACTGATATATAGACTTAATCGATCGGCAAGCTGTCCAGCAGTTTCGTAGCATCCTTAAGGCAAGGGTATAGATACAAAGAAAAAGGAAGTAATGAGCACATAGAGAAAGCAAAACTAAATAAATAATTCAGTATAAAATGTCAGGAGCGACAGGAGCGTTGGCCATGGTGACTAACAAGTGGAATGGGATTGGGAATAGGAGTTGGCATGAAGCATCATGGGTGAGGGGGGAATGGTGAAAAGGAAAGAAGGACGAGCAGGACGTCTCACAATTTCAGCGGATGTGAGACGAGAGGCGACAAGGACGAGTAGAAGAGGCGGCAGATGCATTCAAGGAAGCAATTGTATTGTCTGACTGCTGTTTTCCACTTTAGTTTGCCACGCCCCCAGCCGTGTATTCCCCTCCCATCTACCCCACGAAGCCTGCATCACCCTGTACCATACTGCAACACCCTGTACCCTCTCGCACTGCTGTGTAGTAACTTGTTGACGTTGATAGTCGTACGTGCCGAAGGTGAATGGCATCTGTGGACGCGAAATTGAATTCGTGCCTGGCAAGTTTCACACAACTGAATTGAGTCACAGAGTGGAGACAGAACGTCAGGACATGGACGTCCTGTCCTGGCAGGTGCTATACCACCACCTTCTGGCCAGTCTACTGCTAGCTTGCCTCTATCTCTGGCTTTACCTGCTGACTTCGATATTTTCTCGCATTACGTTGACAATTTAGATGTTTGTCTCGCGCATTTCTCGCAGGATTCAATTTCGAAAAATGCAGCTAAGAAAATTTGCACATTTTGTATTTTATTTTTTTTTTCTTATGCAACCAGTAACAACTTCCACCCAACGCCTTCAGACAATAATCATTTGACCCAAGCCCTGTTCCAGATCCGGGTCCGGGTCTGGCCCGAGCTATTCATTAGAAACCTTAATGTGACATGCTCTTTAGGCAAAGCTTCCATATACCAAATGAAAATTGCAACATTTTTAGTTTTCTTTTATTCTCAAACTGTCACACACTTGCTGGGGCAAGGGTAGCAGGGTGGCAACCCTAAAGCCCAAACCCTAAAACCCTTAAAAATGTAATGTGACTGTGACAACCCGACTAGCATTTTCATTGTTGTGCTTTTTTCCCTTCGCATTCTATTTTATATAATGTGTCTCGAATGTGTCTAAAAGTGTGTTGTATGCGTGTGCGAGTGTGCGTATGCGTGTGTGTGTGTGGTGTGCGTTCTATCAAAGCGCAGGAAACACGTGCGGGTAAAGCATTTTTCAAGCTTTTAGCACTGCATACAAATCAACCCTCAAAAACAAAACAACCAAAGAAAACCCCGTCAAGAACCCTTAATCCAGAAGAGAGCTCGACACCCAAATACCCTGTAAGCTAACCCTAACCATCCACTTATTTATAAGTTTTTAGCAGTTCATCAGCTGTTGTCCAGCTTCTCTTCTTTAAGTTTAAGTCTATTCAAATATGTCATACCAATTTTTTGTCTTGGGTTATCTTGAAGCATCTGTGGGTCAAATACCTCTATATGGGAGCTGTCTGTCTTCGAACAATATCAATATACCCTGTTTAAGCATTTTTCAAGGGGTACCAGAATTGAAAATGAAATCCCATTCACAATAATTTGCTGAACCTCAGCGTAAAAGCAAAAAGTGTTGTGGCAAGGATAAGAAACTTCCGGACTCAGCAATATGTTGCATTATGATTACGATAAACTCGCTCAGCTGAGAGATTCACAAATGGGATAATAGTAATCCTAACAGTTGAACAGGTGAACAGCAAGCAAATCACTGAGAAAAGATAATGGATAGTGACTTAAAATCAAGTCCACTAGTCAAATACGCCAGTAGCTCAAAGAGGGCTTAACAACTGATTTCCCACACACATGAAAACATACTCGTATTATATAAGCACAACGAACCCAGTCGCCAATTAATCCAATTGAAGCCAATTTAGTAACGCTTTTATCTTTTCCCCTTGGACATGGCGTATGGAAAGGGATTTCAACCGGAAACAGACTGAGAAATGTAATTTCAATTAGCATAAAATATGACAA
Organism: Hirtodrosophila trivittata; assembly: GCA_035045065.1. NCBI lineage: Eukaryota > Metazoa > Arthropoda > Insecta > Diptera > Drosophilidae > Hirtodrosophila > Hirtodrosophila trivittata. The sequence continues at coordinate 1,403,804 of JAWNNK010000022.1, forward strand.
GATAAGTATAAAGACTTGGAATGTGTTTCCCTCGTGGAAAGACATATTTAAAGCGAATTTCACATGACTTTCCAACGATTCTGAAACAAGCATTGAAAAATATATTTTTTTGGAAATATTATGCTTTGAGTTAATTTGAGTGCAATGGGAATAAATCTGATAATTTTCAATGAACTTTCCCCCTAAGTGCTTGCAGTGTAAGAGAAATACTGTTAAACATTTGCTGTTTCGCTGCTCTTCGTACTTAGCTTAAGACTTAACAGCCAGGGGATAGCGACAGTAGGCGGGCACTGTTAAATAACATTTTTATAGCAAGAGGGGAGATGTTCAACACACAACGAACGGATAAAAACTAACAGCACACATTGAAAGCAAAAAATTTGCTTAAGGAACATTTTTTAAGAAATATTTAAACCTTTTTTTTTTTTTTTATTTGTTTTACTTAATAAAACAAAGTAAATTTTTTATAATATATATTTTTTTAAATTTTTCTGGTCTTCCCAGAGCCAAAACAAATCCTGTTTAGAGGGAGAAACAATGCCAAACTGTTGCTCCTTCTTAACAGAGCTGTGTACTCACCACAGCTGCTGCTATTCACCACAGCACGTTAACAGCAGGAGAGAGCAACGTCTGCGCATCTGTTAACTGCTAATGAGTAAGTGGCGCTCTCTTTCGCTCTCCCAGCTCATTGGTGGGTATGCTGTTCGGGTGCCTGTGGTCTTAGTGGTCGTTGCAATCGGCTACCACTTCGGCTACTCGTTGCAGCTGTTGATACTCTCGCCGCTGCCGTCGCTGCTGCTGCTTCTGCTGGCGCTGAGCCACACTCAGTCTGTTTGTTACATTTGAATCGGATGGTGGGACTCGGTCGGCTTCGTGTCTCGTGCGGGCCGGCTAACGGTGTTAAACGAAAATACGAGTTTAGTGCACACACGTGTCTGCCATACAACGGACAGTCATAATTCTCTTCCATCCCAACCCCACCCCCCTCTCCATTAACTACAGTTCGTGTCCACTTTCGACGATGTGTGGAAAACGTCCAATGTAAATATGTGCACACATGCAGCCACATAAATTAAATGCATTTAAATTTTGCAAGAGATTCAAACTAAAGTCAAAATATTACAATAATTCCCTGCACAACATTACACCAAAATACACACACACACACACTCAGTACTGTAGCAGAGGAATGGGCTGTGGCGACATCTGTTGGCCAACATGTGTGTGAATTTCAATTTCCGCTCGAATCGCAGACTTTAAGCGTCATTAATCTACGTTTTTTTCTCTTTTTATATACACATATTTGTTTTGGGGTTCTGTTCCGTAAATTTTAATCAAATTGCTCCATTTACGTATAATCCGCATAACGGTATAAGCCAAGAGACACGCGCTTAACGCAATTACAATTCACATTGGCAAGAGACCGAGGTAAGTCCTCCATGAATATTTCTCTAAACCTATTTTCTGATATTCAATTACATATGATTTATCCTATCTTCTAGCTAAAGGACTATAGAACACAACTGGAGATATATTCTGTGGTACGTGTGAACTGAGCTTTACTTTCTATTGTTCCAAATATAATATATATTTATATATAGTATATGTATAATATATGTTAATAAGTTGATCTTTAATTTTGTTTCTCTTTAAACTATTCCAGATTCCTGGTACGTATCAGATTGGCTTTACTTTCAAGTGTTGCATACTTCTTGGCGTTTATTTTGACAAAATTATTTTAAGATCAACTATTAACTAATAAAACCTTGAACTAAAGAAAACTTAGTATTTTTATTTTTGAGTCTATCTGCAAACAGCTCTAAAATTGTGCATAATTTTACTTTAAAGTTGGGTAACTTTAAGGTTTTACTTGGCAGCTTTAAAATAACTTTAAGGAAAAGGTCTGTTATTTATTAGGGCGATAAGCTAAACAACTTTTCAATTTCCTCTTTTAAAAGATCAATGGATATGGAAATGAAGTACTTTCCCTGGGAAAATATATGAAGCATAAACAACAAACAGATACAATATTAAAATGGTAGCTTTAACCTTGGCTATGGCTATGGCTATGGCTATGGGCTATTGGATAGCACAAGCTGGCCAGCTTGCAGTGGTGGATGATGGTGGTGGCATGCAACCGCATCAAGGCCACAGCCGTCAATGTACAAACACGTTGGCCCCTTCCTTTATGGCTTGTAGTGGCCCGCCCAGTGTTTGTTATTTGTTATTTTTACTGTACACATGACAATAACGCCGCCGGCTGCCGTCTACCGACTGCCGACTGCGGACTGCGGACTGCCGACTACTAGCTGCTAGCTGCTAGCAGCCAAGTGCCAGATGCATCTCAGCAGAGGCGTCACAGCATGGCCGTTAACGCAATAGAGGCGGCGTCCGAGCAGGGACTACGCGTATGCTATTATATAGCACCCGAGCAGGGATCAAGGCATTCCAACAACGCAGTTGCACTCATACTCGCACTCGTACTTGTACGTCGTACTGGAGGCTGCTGGCTTGTGGCAAGTGCAATAGTTTCGAGTGGTTACGGGGTCCAACTTTTTCCATTATGAATGGTGCGGTTGCGCTTTTATCCATTCATTATTTACAAGTTTTGAGTGCAAACTTGTTTCGCCAGCAAACAAGTGGCGGCCAGAGAATTAGAAGCAACCGCTCGACCGCTCGACCGCTTAAAAAGAACGCAATGCAGCTATGAGACGGTACTTCAAATGGCTCTGTGCTTAAGTGCTAAAGTTTCTCGCATAAACTAATACAAAAGAAACGCCTGGAAATCGCAGGAATACGAATACATAGAGAAATGAAAAGCCTTCCACAATCGCTTTCAATTTGTTTTGTTTGTTTATTCGTTTCGCTTTACTTTGTTTTATTTTTTTATATGTTTTCTTTAATTTAATTTCCTAAATTATGTATTGATAAAATGCTGTCGGAAAGTTTTCAGAGAGAAAGCATTTATGCGTGAGGATAATTTTGAAAATCACTTGTGAAACAAAGTCACAAGTTTCGGGTAACATCAGACTCTAGGCCTTATACCCTTGTAACCTATCAGCGGCGTGCCTATCCACACCCACAGGACACACAATTTCTCGTGCATGCAGCACATTCTCTGACATTGATAAATGATTTTCTCTCTCTCGCTCCTATGTCTGTCTCTGCCCCTGGAACCCACATAAAGTTTAGCACAAGAAACAGTCCAAGCAAAAGAAACGCTGCATTCTATCCGGGAGGGGGAAGGGGAGGGGCGTGCTGCGGGAGTACTTCGGAATCCGGATGCATTCATGGCTAGAAAATTGTTGTTGCTCACTAAACCGTGAACTCTGATGCTCTGCTAAATTTGCCTGCCTCAAAATTATCAGAAGCTCCCCGGCAACCGGCAGTCGGCAGTCGCCACTCGACATTGGGCATTCTTGAGAGTTTGGTGACAGGCTGTAAGGAAAAGCAGGAAGAAAATGCCGAGGAAAATCATAAATAAAATATCGCACTCGTATAGATACAAGCTCCTTCCTACCACTCATACCAGACAAGTAGACCGAAAATGTAATTATGCTCAATGCAAATACTTCACCACACAACACAACATATAAAGCTCATACAGTGAGCGGGAAAATTTTCTCATTCACTTAAAACTCGTAGTAGAAAACTAAGTTCTTTCAACCGAATGCAAATGGAAAACCGCAACGCATGCTCAAGAGGAGTTTTACCAGTTTTCACCGCACTTTTTCCTCACTTTCCCTAGTCAGCAGCCAAGTTTTCGAGTTTTCCCTCTAGGCCAACATGTAATTAGAGCCAAGCAATGCCGCGTGCACTTGCCAAAAATGTTGTGGGCGCAGCGCTTTGATATATATGTATATATATATTCATATTCATGGATATATACAAAGCATATACATATAAAGAGCAATGTATGTATGTACGTATATAATTGTGGGAGACTGTGCAACAGTCAGTAAGCAGCCAGCCAGCCAGCCAGCAGCTGGCCAGCCGCAAAAGTTCAAGTTTGCTCAACTCCCGAGGACGATGCTTGTCTGGCGCTGAAGTCCTTGGAGTGGAGTGGCTCTTACTTGCCACAGGACGAACTTGTGTGTAAATTGGACGAATGTGCCGTTATGTGTCGATGTGTTGACATCCAAGTGCACAAAAAAAAATACAAAAAACGCTCCTCAACTTTATTTGATGTCGGTTGCGGACCGACCCAGAGCGCTGAAGTGCGGTCACAACAGACCGAAAGAAAGTTATGCAATTGGTTTCTTCGCTTTTTCTTCATCCACTTTCCAAAGATATTTTTTAAAAAGTTACTTACCAACAATCTTGAGCGAAATATGATACCAGTTAAGAATTTAGTTGCTTTTTAAGCAACTACCTAGATTCTATTAAAGCAATTATCCAGCAAAAAGGGTTTTATATTTCACATGTATCTAAGCTTTGGCTTTAAATAGCAAACTGAGACATTAGCTTTAAGGATAAGTCAAGTTAAAGCAGATTAAAGCTTAACATTTCTTTAATAAAAATATTTAAAAGGGAATTGAAAAGAGTTTCCTCTCTCATCTAAGAAAGCGCTTTGAAGGGAAAAAGTCAATTCCTGCAATTTATTCAGATGAAAATTTAATTAGGCGTCCATTGTAAATAATTCAGGAATTGAAATTTTTATATAAAATATATATATCATGGCGAACGAGTGGGTCAGTCAGGTTCTTGTTTAGAGGGCAATTCAATATAAAACACTTAAAGTCTCGTTGCTCTCAATTGTTTTTGCATTCTCCTCTCATATTAATATATATACAAGTATAAAATATAAAATATTACGAGCACAAGACGATCTGTTCAGTTGTTAGAGACGATCGGTTGAGTACAGAGCATCATGGCAAAAATATTTGCTTACATTTTTATAATATATATATATAGTATATATCTATCTAGTTGTGAGGAAATGGAATTTACTGAGGCATTTCTGACAATTCAATCCCAGTTAGCTGAGGTGAGGTGAGTATTTACGAAACAAAACTCTGAACAGACTCGAATAAAATCGATCGAAAATCAGATCGGAGCTAGCATATGTCAGATCGGAGCAAGAACGTCAGGGGAACACGATTGAGGCGGCTCTGTGGAAACTTGATGAGTTCAAGGCCCACAAATCGTATGGACGCAACTGTGCAGAGGCAAATACCACTCAAGTGTCTGGAATCTATGAGATACTCATTCCCAGTTATAGTGATAAAACGTTCAGGGTGGCCTGCGATATGACCACATATGGCGGCAACTGGACAATCATTTTGCAGCGCATGGACGGAAGTGAGGAATTTTATCGCGCTTGGAAAACTTACAAGAAAGGTTTTGGGGACTTGGAGGGAGAGTTCTTTCTGGGATTAGACAAGATACACGCCTTGACTGCAGATCATAAACAGGAGCTGCTTGTTCTCCTCGAGGACTTTGAGGGCAAAGAAGTATACGAAACATATGACAAATTTGCGATTGGTGACGAGGATGAATTATATATCTTACACACGCTGGGTAAAGCGAATGGAACCGCTGGGGATTCGTTACGGCGTCATCATGGTAAAAACTTTTCCACCTTTGATCGGGATAATGATACCTACCCGAAAAACTGTGCAGAAGAGTTTACGGGTGCCTGGTGGTACTCAGCTTGCCACGATAGGTACGGATAGTCCTTTTACCAAAATATGAATTTAAATTCAGATAATTTCTCTCAAATAAATCTTTATAGCAACTTGAATGGTAAATATAAAGATAATTCTCATGGAACGGGCATCAATTGGAAAGACTTTAGGGGCTGGAGGTATTCATTGAAACGAGCTGTAATGATGATACGTCCCAGAAAATCATCTCCATTCGGGACTTCAGTTGCTTAACTCTCTTTTTAATAGCACATATAAAATTTTGAAAATTAAACAATGTTAACTTCATAAATTAATAAACTGTGTATGAAATTAATAAGTTATAGATATCATCTATTATATTATTTGTCTTTGCTTTGATTATATTTGACATCAGTTCAGTTTATATTAACAATATATACATATAGTCGAATATATTGTGCTAAAATGGAAGAGCCTAATATAGGTGAGACGTTACTTGGAACACAATCCCAGTTACCGAGTGTACAGTATGTGTCCCTAAGACCGAATCTAAAAACAATCTAATTTGCCAATTTATTAGATCCGAACAAGCACATAACTAATCGGTGCTTCCACTTACTACATCAGAGATCAAATCGGAGCAAGAACGTCGGGGAGAGACGACGAGCAATCCTGATAATTTCAATAGACGATTGGGGACGAGGAAGAGTCTTACGCGTTGCAAGCGTTGGGTGAAGCTAAGGAAACTGCTAAGGACTCTTTTAATACGCCAACATGGTCAAAAGTTCTCCACCTTTGATCGGGATAATGATATTCATGCTGAAAACTGTGCGATTACTTTTATTGAAGCATGGTGGTACACCCAGTGTCATGATAGGTATGAAGTTTAATATCATGTGAGCTCAATTCTAATTGCATATAATTACAGCAACTAGAATGGTAAATATAAAGACAATACCTATGGAAGAGATGTTAATTGGAGAGCAGTTATGATGATCCGACCGAGAAAGGATAATTATCGAGGCAACTCGCATTCAATTTTTTGATTTGACGTTTTTCTTTTACGAGTATATACATTTTTTTTTGTTAATAAAATTTGAATTGTACTGATTAAGCAATCTGTGTGTTACTCTATATTCCAGCCAATAGTTGTATCATATAAATCATCATTTCAGAAGTCCCATTGATCTTAATTGTTTGTGTTCTCTCTGAGGCTTGTTCAACACATTATAAAGAATTTGCTTTTAGGTTTTATAACTCGGAACTTATGAAGATTGATTCAGTTATTCAACATATTCGGTGCGGACGTAAGAATGTCGCGAAAATCATAACAAATAATCTTAATACTATGTACAAATAGTATAATATATATTTCTGATTGTGCTGAAATGGAAGAGCCTAAAATGAGTAAGGCATTATTCACAGTCTTCTTCGACGACAAAAGAAATTTGTACTTATACAATTTCATAACCTTTAAAAGTCAGCATAAAGTAATCCGTAACTCTTCTCTTATACTTTATAAAAACTATTTTGATTCATGACGTTATAAAATTATCACCCAAAAAGCAACTATTTAACTTTATGATGTATGGATTATGTCATGGTTCGCTCATGTGAATCATGTGATACAATATTTATGAATTCTATTTCAAATAAAAAGATATATATATTATACTTGTTTTCATATAAATATGGGGTCTTTCAGAAATCCTCTCAGTCTTATAAGACGTTCGCTCGAGTTCAGTTGCAAATATGTTGTTACCAACATTTCCCATAATCTTAATAATATATACATATTGTAGTTTATATATTTCTGAATGTGCCGAAGTGGAAGAGCTTAATGTGAGTGAGGCATTTGTTGCGATACAATTCCAGTTAGCGGATATAAGGTATATCTCTCTTGGAACGAATCTGAAAGCAAACTAATTTACACAATTATTAGATCAGAACAAGCGTACATCAAATCGGTGCTTCCACTTACTACATCAGAGATCAAATCAGGAAGGGATCAGGGAGAGACGACGAGCAAACCTGATAATTGCAATAGACAAAAACAATATGGGCGCAACTGTGCAGATCTTAACTCCACTCAAGTATCTGGAATCCATGAGATACTTATTCCCAGTTATAGTGATAAACCGTTTAAAGTTGCTTGTGACATGGCCACGCAAGGTGGGAACTGGACAGTAATTTTGCAACGAATGGATGGAAGTGTTAACTTCTATCGAAATTGGAACTCTTACAAAAAAGGTTTTGGGGATCTTGATGGCGAGTTCTTTCTCGGACTGGACAAGATACATGCCTTGACTGCAGAGCGGAGTCAGGAATTGCTGATTGTCCTGGAGGATTTTGAAGGGAAAGAGGTGTACGAGATGTATGATAAATTTGCGATTGGGGACGAGAATGAATTATACTCGTTGCAAACACTAGGACCGGCTGTAGGAACGGCAGGTGATTCATTACGTGTTCACCATGGTCAAGCATTTTCAACCTTGGATCGGGATAATGATAATAATACGAAAGAAAACTGTGCACAAGCCTATACTGGCGCCTGGTGGTACCATCCCTGCCATGAGAGGTATTCATAGCAAGTGAATTCAATTTACTTTCAGCTTTCTAATCTAAACTCTTACAGCAACTTAAATGGTAAATATAAAGACAATGTCTTTGGAAAGGGAATCAATTGGAAGGCATTTCGGGGCTATTATTATTCATTGAAACAAGCGCTTATGATGATCCGACCGAGAAAGTCTTTTTATCGAAGAATTTCGCATTCTTTTTTCTGATTTCACATTCTTCTTTGACGACAAAAGAAGTTTGTACTTATACAATTTGATAACCAAAAAGCAATAACTTCAAGAAAACGAACCATAAAAATAAAATTAAATGCAGCATTTTACATAAAGCTATTTCATATAGACTGTTGGTTTCATTCAAGTTTCTGTATATTTTTCCCACCTAATCAATTTTATTTTGTATACATTAGGCGATCAGTATTTTATAAGTATTTCAGCTAATGCTTCGCTTATGTGAATGTGTTCTATTTCGTATATAATGTATGTTATACTTGTTTTCATTTATATATGGGGTCTTTCGGAAATCTTTTCAGTCTTATAAGACGTTCGCTCGAGTTCAGTTGCAAATATGTTGCTACAAATATTTCCTATAATCTTAATAATATATACATATTGTAGTATATATATTTCTGAATGTGCCGAAGTGGAAGAGCTTAATGTGAGTGAGGCATTTCTTGCGATACAATACCAGTTAGCGGATATAAGGTATATCTCTCTTGGAACGAATCTGAAAGCAAACTAATTTACACAATTATTAGATCAGAACAAGCGTACATCAAATCGGTGCTTCCACTTACTACATCAGAGATGAAATCAGGAAGGGATCAGGGAGAGACGACGAGCAAACCTGATAATTGCAATAGACAAAAACAATATGGGCGCAACTGTGCAGATCTTAACTCCACTCAAGTATCTGGAATCCATGAGATACTTATTCCCAGTTATAGTGATAAACCGTTTAAAGTTGCTTGTGACATGGCCACGCAAGGTGGGAACTGGACAGTCATTTTGGTACGAATGGATGGAAGTGTTAACTTTTATAGGAATTGGAACTCTTATAAAAAAGGTTTTGGGGATCTTGATGGCGAGTTCTTTCTCGGACTGGACAAGATACATGCCTTGACTGCAGAGCGGAGTCAGGAATTGATGGTTGTCCTGGAGGATTTTGAAGGGCAAGAGGTGTACGAGATATATGATAAATTTGCGATTGGGGACGAGAATGAATTATACGCGTTGCAAACGTTGGGTAAAGCTAAGGGAACTGCTGGGGACTGTTTACGAAATCACCACGGTCTAAAGTTCTCCACCTTTGATCGGGATAATGATAATCATACGACGGTTAACTGTGCGAAAAATTATATTGGAGCATGGTGGTACACCCAGTGTCATGATAGGTATGAAGATTAATATCCTGTGAGCTCAATTCTAATTGCATATAATTACAGCAACTTGAATGGTAAATATAAAGACAATGTCTATGGAAGAGGTGTTAATTGGAGGTCGTTTCGGGGCCATGAGTATTCATTGAAACGAGCCGTCATGATGATCCGACCAAGAAAATCAAATTATCGACACAATTCACGTTTGTTTTTCTGATTTTGCTTTTTCTTTTATATAAATTTTTGGAACTATATATTGTAAATTGGTTACATAAAACTACCTGTGTAAGTTATTTGCTTTCAATACATGATGAATAAATTAAATAAAATTTATTTCTTTGTGAAAAACATATATGCAGTGCATAAAATACGTTTACAAATCATTGTAAAAGTAGCTTTTCTGTCATTAAAAGTGATTCCATGATAAATTAAGTAGACTGGGAAATAATAATCATAGCTTTGATAGTTTAACCTCAGAAAAACTGCAAAGGGGATGTTAAAGTTATTGCAAGGGCTGGTACCAGGCAGTGGGAGGCAACATTCATTCCAGTACTTATACAATATATATATATTCCTTGTCCGGTCAATCGGTTTATTGTTCAATTTCTGTTTTCCAAACATGGTATGTTTAATGGGTTTGTTATGTATTAGGTCTCTCAAGGCTGAGTCTAGGGTATCTTTTAGTCGAGTATAGTCTAAATTCCCTTGTAGCATTGTGTATTTCTTTTTGAGTATTTTTCAATTTAAATAGGTAATGAAGTTCTCTTCTTTTAAGGCCACGTGGATGAGATCGGTGGTTTGGTGGCTCGGAGTCTGCTTTGTTGTTGCTTTTATTGGGCTTTATATTTTTATCGATGTGCGTTAAATTTTATTGCAATTGTTATGTGCACATCTTTGCTGCATCGTGGTTTTTATATATTTAATAAATTTAAATCACTTTATATGTGAGTTTTATGTGCGTTAATAATGCACCACAGAGCAGTAGAGCGCGGGGTGGACAGAAAGTTGAGAAAAAATGCGTTTTATCCATTTTTTCATCACATCCACAATTGAATCAAGATGAACATCAGAGAGACAGAGAGTGAGAGAGAGAGAAATAGTTCAATTTATTTCATTCTGACCCATATAAACTGACTTTTTATGACCTCGTTTATGGAATAGCGAAATTTAAGTTATTTCTATAAGAAAAATGTATTCATTTTTATGATCCATTCATGAAAAGAACTGAAGCAAGAAGATTAAACATAATTTCCTTAAGTAATTTATGGATATAAATATGATCTAGTTCAGTTCCTAAATCATTATTTGATTCATTAAAAAATATATTCACTTGCAACCGAATTGAAAGGCCTTTCAAGCAATTCATCTGTAAGTTGCGACTTGCCCCATTTGCCGTTCGCTTCGTAGCATTTAAATTGTTGAAAATTTTGAAAACTGACCTGCTGCTGGTATTCAATATTTTATGCCATTTTTCATTTCACGAGTAATGATGATGGAAATGAAAATGAAAATAATAGGTACACAATGATGAAATTTAATATGTTGAGAAAAGCTCAATTTGCACACTTGCCCAGAGGATGGGAAAAGCGAAGCGAAAAAAAATAATAGCAACAACAACAACAACGATGAACGCAGTGAAAACAATTTTGTTATTTCGCATCAAATTTCCAATTAAACAAAAATTCTAATTTATTTTTCCTCCAGTTTCATGTTTGTTTTTCTGTTGTGCACAACCAAACGCAATGCTCCTACATGCTAAATTATATTGAGGTAATTATTTTTTATTCTATTATACCCTATATTCATACAAATCGATGCCATTGGGTATAATCACATCAATAGTAAACAGCTCTGACCAAAAATAGATTCTAAATGGGCATCGACTTGGTCCTTAATATGAATTATATTCCTTTATAGATATATAATTCTTACTATAAGGTATCTAAGTTCGTTCCAATATCAGCTACATATATGCATTCATTATACTATATATAATACTACAACTGCTATACTATAGTATATAATAAATATAGCTTAAGTATGACCAATATATATGTATCTCGATATTATGAGTTCGTGTGTTATTCCCATAATAGATATATTATACGACTATAGTATATATAATTCTACCTATTGGTACATACAAAACAGTACTAGGGTATTCTGAAGTCGATCATAGGAGACATATGGAACATTTCAACATTTTTGATCAAACAATTGTGTTTGATTACATTGCTGACTGTTATTAATTTATCTTTAAGCTGCATATAGATCTATGATAATAATGTATATGTATATATATATGTATATAAACATGTACAATATACATATATATATAATGATAAATACTTTTTGGAATTTTCCTGGTGCTGTTTGTTTAGTTTTCAATGCGCATAATTGAAAATACGCCTCATTAGTGAGCGGCTTTCGGCTCATTTGGCGAACAAAGCGAAATATATACAGTGTGTGGGTGTATCTCTATTTGTCTGTATATATATATATATATATATATGTGTGTGTGTGTGCGTGTGTAGATCTATTTGCATCTATTGGTTGTCAATTGTGTGCTGAAGTGATGGTGTTGTTCTTGTTTCTGCTTTTGTCAGATTGTCAACCGCCAAAATGCGTGCGCCTGGCAGTTGTTCACAGCGCCTCTGTATCTGTATCTGAATGCTGTTGTTGTTGTGTGTGTAAATGTATCTGTGTCGCTCTCCGTCTCAGTCTATTATGTGAAAATGCGCATGTGGCATGTGGTGGCTTATAAATGTCGTATTCAATAATACAAAAGAACCAAAACGCACACATTTTAAAATCGACTCAAATTTACATATTATAAACACACACACACACACACACACACACACATGCACTCACACTCACTCCACAGCAAACAAGCAGGAAAGTCAGAAGTCGAAGAGCCTCCAAGTTTACTCTCGTCCCCCACAAACCCCCCACAACAAATCAATCCAACAATTTCTATGCGCATTTTTCAACTTTTCATTATTTTATGAGGCAGTTAAAGGAGGTTGTAAAGAGGGGTTTGAAAGGGGGTTGGAGGGGGCTTGAGAACATCTAGTGAATCCGTTTAGAGTCATTACATAGAATTTACATGGTATGCCAAACAATTATAAAACCCTCCCACACAATACAATATTGATTTTAAGACTTGAGAACATATTCTATAAGCGAATGTTATAATGAAATCTTTGCACCCAATTTGCTGTCTTAAGACCTTTTATTATTCTGATATATAGATCCATCTATTATATATTGTATATAGATGATTATATGCATAGATTTGTGTTATTTCTATCCTCGTATTGAGGATATGTTGCTGCTATCGTTTTATCCTATTGACGATATACTAAAAGCCCAGCTGATTTTGATGGATATATCTACAAATCAGTTTAGAGCTTCAAGTTTACCTATTATATTAAAGTACTCGTAGAATAAATTTATTTATTTTGCGTTGAATAAAAATCCCTGCTAGTTATTCAGATTTTGGTCAGGATTAGGTTTCCTATAGAAGCAATTTATTCAAAATGTCTGCACGATTATTCAATCTTCATCACCAGAAGGTGATGTTTTTTTTGATGCTTTGATTTCTTGTGCTTTTGAGCATTGTGTCCAAATCGGTTTTGGACGAGAGTTTAGAATTCGATTGAAGAAGAGCCATTTGGGTGCCTGATTACTTATGCGAGTCAGGTAAAACCTGTTTTGTAAAACTTGTCCTTGTCTGCTTTTGGGGTCCTTTTTGCACTGTGAATTGACTTCGATTTGTAGCTGGGCGTTTTAAAGTACTTTGTACAACTTTAATTTGGGTCTCTTTTTTCCTGCTCAGATTTCGGTTGTCTTTGCCCAGTTGGGTTTTTTAGACTGGTCAGTCGAGGTAGAGTCCTTGGCCTGCCCCTTGGGCATTTGACTTGACCCTCGTGCCGCGCATTGATAAATGAGCCGCTACAAAGGTCGTTGCCAGGGTCGCGAGCTCTGCCGCATTTTACGCTTTTTATTATTTGTTTATGCCTCTACTGTCTGTCTGTGTGTCATTTTGGTCTATTGAAAACTGGTTTTTCCCCCTCCCAGACACACACCCTCCTCTTCATTTCTTCTCGCACTCTCTTTCTTGCTTCTATACTTTTGGTTTGGCCCGAAAGATAAACAAGTAGCCACAAATGGCGGGTACCGGGCTCCTAACAAATTGTGGGCAATATTTTTGTTTCATCAACAGCGTCCTTGTCCTTGTCCTTGTCGCTGTCGTCGCTCCTTGGTCCTTGTTCCTTGCGGCCATTGGCAACTTTTATTGCATTATTGAAAAACTTGTCAAAATATTTAGAATGTGTAGAAAAGCTTTTTACTCTTATTAAATTTTCACTGCTTTTCCTTTAATACTATCAAAATATTGTACCTCAACTGTCATACGACTATTCTAACTATCATTAAATATATGCACTCTAAAGTTCTCTTTAGAGTTTATTTTATTTTATTTAAATTTCTGCATATTTCTTACCTCAATTCATGTCGTTGGCACTTTACCTGCCGTCTCAGAATTCAATTTCATTCAATTTTTATTCAATTTTGTTCGCATTCTCATTTTTTTACACATGACTTTATTAATACATTTTCCTATAGTTAGTTATACAAATTTAATGCTTTTCCATCCTGGACTCTGTCCATACTTCACGAATACAACAAATGTTTTAATACCCTGTACGAGTATGGATTAAACTTACTTTAAAGGGGTGTATTGAAGCTCTACACATATAGATATAGATATAGATATAGATATAGATATAGATATAGATATAGATATAGATATAGATATAGATATAGATATAGATATAGATATAGATATAGATATAGATATAGATATAGATATAGATATAGATATAGATATAGATATAGATATAGATATAGATATAGATATAGATATAGATATAGATATAGATATAGATATAGATATAGATATAGATATAGATATAGATATAGATATAGATATAGATATAGATATAGATATAGATATAGATATAGATATAGATATAGATATAGATATAGATATAGATATAGATATAGATATAGATATAGATATAGATATAGATATAGATATAGATATAGATATAGATATAGATATAGATATAGATATAGATATAGATATAGATATAGATATAGATATAGATATAGATATAGATATAGATATAGATATAGATATAGATATAGATATAGATATAGATATAGATATAGATATAGATATAGATATAGATATAGATATAGATATAGATATAGATATAGATATAGATATAGATATAGATATAGATATAGATATAGATATAGATATAGATATAGATATAGATATAGATATAGATATAGATATAGATATAGATATGGACATATATAGATAGATTTACAGAGTAGCTCCTCGTCGAGCAAAGTCGCAGTTTTAATTTTGAAATATTTACGAGTCTATTTTATAAATATTTTCAACTTGCAACATGCATTTCACTTGGTGCCAACAATTTTGAATCAAGTAAATTCTTTTGAAGCATAATTAAATTTCCCAGTTGTAGTTGTTGGAAATTTTTATAAATTTTCATAAAAATATTTGCTAAAGAGATGAATTTAAATAATTTGCAATTCACATTTACGTTGTTTCAGATAATTTTTATTAATATACAAAGAATTTGCTATAAATTTTATTAATTGGACTGTGTTGTTGCTAATTTATAGTCTCTCCACAAATATGATTAAAGACCTCGCCCGGCACAGATATTAATTTATACTTGATTTAATATATATATAGATATTTGCTTAAAGTGGGACTCTCAAAAGTATGCTACATATATGATACAGTTGCAGGAAGATGGGAAAAGGGGTGGAAGGAAGAGAGGAAGTCAGCTGAAATTGGGAACACAAGCGAGAAACTGTCATCAATAATGATATCAAGGGAAGGGGCGGGTTAAAGGCTACTCATTAAAAAGCATTAAACGGCAGGAGCGGAAGTCATTGGACTATCAGACAGAGACACGCTTCCGGTTTTGCGCTTGAGTTGTGCCCGGCACAGATTTACGGGCGAAAGTGCGTAGAATGGAGCCAACAGCAGCAGGCGAGAGGATAAGATTGTGCCCTTGAGAGTTTTTTTTTCCTTTCTCTGTCTTTCGCTTTTCACTTTTCTATTTTCTATTTTCTATTTTGGGTATATAAAGATTGTCACCGGGCCAATTGGAGGGAACGACAACTTCAAATGATTTATCGCCAGATAGTTGAGTTCAAAGGGAAAAGCAAAGGAAAAGCAAAAGGAACGAAGAGAAGGCAACTTTGCTGGGCGCACAAATATTTATTTATAAAATTGTTATCCTTGCCCAGCCACGAGCTCAGGGTTCCTGCCCACACCAGTCCTTTGTCGGTTGGCTTTGTTTTGCTTCAAGTTTTCCCACCATTCGACGGGTAAGTCTGTCCTTAACAGCCGTGAGTCGCGTGCTCCTGCTCCTGCTCCAGCTTCAGCTCTCCCGGCTCCTGTCCCTTGTCTCCATGTCTTGCTCATTGCCAGGCATTCGCCCATTTTCAAATCGGATTTTATCAACTGAATGCCATTCTTGTGCAAATATCTTATCTTTCGCTGGCGCACAGGATAATGGCAACTTTTTCTCAGGACACCCCGAATCCCTGCAATCCTCTTCTTTAACTCAGCTCATCCTCAGCCTCAGTCTCATTCTCAGCCTCAGCCTCAGCCACTGTCTTGGCTCGTTTCATGCAGCTTTTGTATGGCTTTGGAATTATTTTGAAAGCGGAAATTGATTTTCCTCTCTTATTGTGCTCGACTTTCGTGTTGCTTTTCTGATTTCTTTCATTCTTTCAATCTTTCATTCCTTCATTAACTCCCCATTCCTCACAAAAGCCATACATATTAAGAAATACATAATTTGAGCAGAACTTCATCTAATAACATGAAACGTGTCTGATTTCATAACACATTTCGTTAATAGAAGAGATAAAAACTTTTATTAATAGACCACATAATACGATACCATAATATCTCTTAAATTGTTCTCAATAAAAGTGAATACTCTTCTGTTTTAAGAATGAAAAGCTTCACTTGTTGCCGATATCGAATCGTGCTGTGAATAGAAATGAATACTTAAATAATTACATAGATTCTAAGACTCACAAATTAATAAAGCTTCTTGGGCAACTTGGGGAGAGAAAGCAGAAGACAGTAGAGAACTTGCCCCGTAGTGCTGAAAGCATCAAGAAGTACCTTTGATAAAATTGGATTCTTGGAGTATCCGAAAGATACAAAAGGAGTCAAAGGTCCTTTCAAGCTGTCGTATGTGTAGAAGTTTCGGCTAAGAAATCAAAACTGATCAAAATCCTACAAATTAGTTGACTAGTTGATTAAAGTACTCCGTCTATAAATATCTAACTGAGCTCTAAGAGTTTCTTACCTTAAAGTAGACTAAGACCCAGCATGTGGTTATATCATTTGACCCACTTCAGTGCTTTTGCAACGTTGAAAACGCTGAGCCTAGACCTGGCCTTGCTAACCAAATAGGGTCACGTGAGGGGTCGAAGGTTGGGAGGAGATGGTCGGGTTGGTGTTCAGTGGCAACTGACATTATGAATGATCAGCATAAATTCCGCGAACTCTCACGAGTTGCAGCTGCTGCCACGTGGCAAAAAGAAAGAAATAATAAAATCGTAATAATAGAAAGACAAACGCGGACTATGAAGATAACCAGGAGAACAAACTGAACTGAAGGACGGCTCAGAAATTCATTTCATTTCATTTCCTTTGTACGTGAGTGAAATTTTTTATGCAATTCCGTGTAATAATTCACCCAGTGTTCACCCAGTTTAACCCATGCAAACTGTGACTGCCCAACGAATTTCCAGCTGCATGTGTTGCCAGTGTTGGTTAACGTTTTAAATTAGAGAGTATATTAAGTATTACAAAGTAAATAACTGAAGCAAATAATATAATATAAGCTACAATGTGATACTTAAAGTAAATGAAAACAATATAAAGTTGGCAGTACTTGATCAGAAGATACCCTTTAGATTATATTTATATTTTATTAAAAGTTTATTCGAACTTTTATAGGATTGTTGACAAACCGAAAACAATCTGCATATATTTAAAATCAAGATGAATATTAAGATAGTTATGTTTCTCATCAACTTTTGAGAGTTGATACTTAAGTATACCCTCTATCTTGATATGCAGGGTATAACAGAAGAAAACAGAAAGCACAGCAAATTCTTTTGCCACTTGATTGCGCTGTCGAAAAATTCAACAACAAACTGGTAATGAAGACAGAGAGCAAATGCCAAAAACTAAATTCAGTTTACATAATATGGCTCATAAAATATATTTTTCACCCTAACCCACAATATGCCCCCACACACACACACCCACACACACACATACACACATAAACACGCCAGGGACCCAGAGAGAGCAAACTAGGCCACACTTGAGTGCGCCTTGAAACACAAAACACAATTTAAGCATAAACAATAAAGGAAAGCGACGAACTTGAAGGAAATAAAACTTGAGACTTCAGAATATTTACATATGAAACGAAACCGCCCACTCGACACGGAACAGACAAAATTGCGGTCTGTTGGGTGGTAAATTTGTGGGAGGGAGGTAAGTGCCTGGAAATTGGATACAACAGCCGAGTAGAAGGGCATAGGGAGGCATGAGGTAAGAGGTAAGAGGTAAGAGGTAAGTGGTAAGAGACAGCAGACTAAACAGCACTAAATTAATTCTGTACAATTTGCATTAAAATATGCAAATAAAAAAGTGAAAGAGGCAACGCAGGAACCCAAAAAGAAAAAAAGAAACACGAACGAAGATAGGAGAGGAAAGGGAGAAACGTTTAAGCCAAAACTAAGACCACAACCAGAACGAAAACCACAACGGAAAAAGACATATTCACAGCAGTTAGCGTTAAGCATATGTGTGCTTGAGTGCCTGCCAGACAATGGATTGCTCCTGGATCCTTTTAAATTTCAAGTGTTGCTCCGTTATAACTTTAATGTTAAGGAGCCCTGGAACCCTGGCCGTCCGGGTGCCCACAAGAGGGTTCGGTTCCGGCGGTTTCAGTTCGACTCTATCGGGCCTGGTTAGAGCTGGCATTTCGATTATGAAAGTGCCTCGTTCTGCCTACACCCCTCTCTCTCTCTCTTTCTACTGCATTTGGAACAACAACAATAGCAATAAGGACTTCATATTGGAGAATATTATGCCCAGGAGCAACAACAGTACAGAAACTCAGCTGCCTGCAAATTTGATTGTTCTTTGGAGCAGCCGCCACGCCAAGTAAACCCAAGCGCCACCAGGAAACACGGCGCGTTAGCGTCGGCGTCAGCGTCTGCGTCGGAATCCAATGAAGCATGAAACTTTAGCGCACTTGCAACAGTTTTTTTGCTTCATAAGTATTTTCCTTATACCCTTGCAGAGGGTGTTTCAGTTTTCTTACCAAAAGTACACTAAATGAAGCAGTTTTATACGCAATTCTATGCGCTATTTCAAACTAGATTTATACTGATTTGTATTAGATTTCTACTAATATCTATGTTATACTCATGCACAACTATTTTTGTACTTGACTGTGATGTGGTTAGAATAATAGTTATAAAGAGATTTGACGGAAGTGTTGACTAGGTAGACTGTCAGTGGGTTAAGGGTATCTACTAGTCGATCATATTCAAGTGGAGTTTTCTTAGTTGTTTTTGTTATATTTCCTCACTTGCATTTCCCTTTTCGCACTGTGCACAAATATGTTAGTTGCGACTTTCGTAATCTGCATTGACTGTGATAGTATATGTGTGTGCATGTGTGTGTCTGTGTGTGTGTGTATACAGATACGTGTACATTGCACACTGTAGAATGTTTTAACAAAAAAAAGAAACAACAACAATTTGAAGTACTCTGTGAAACGCACGTAGAAAAAAGCTGCGAATCGAGTTGAAGCGGCAACCAACGAGCTAAATGCGAATTTTCAGTTACTTTTTGGCGTATTACCAAGGGTGTGTGTGTGTGTGTGAGTTCGTGTGTGTGTGCTCCAAGCTAAGCAGCTAAACATAAGAATTTATGCAACAAAAAGCAAAACAGATTCAAAGTAGAAACCAAAAAGTACATAAAATATAAATTAAGCACACAGTTTGGCGAAAACTTAATACAAATACAGAATAGATAAGTTCAGATCTGAATATTCTATATAAATCTACAGCTAGCAAGATCTATTTCAAGTAGCTTTAGTCTTATCTTGAAGAGCTCTTCTACCCGCTGGCTATGAGATTTAATCAGCTTTTAAAGCTAAGAGAAATATAAAGAGAGCTGCTTAAACTTAAGCTTCTAATATCGTAATCTTTAGATTTGGATCCTAGTTGAAACCATAATAAAACTACTTAGAAACCATTTCTGAATTTTGAATTCCTTTCCCCGAAAGCTGTATATATATTACTTTAATAATAGTTAGGCTATTCCCTTGCTGTTTCCTTTGGATCTGCTAAAGCCTAACTAAATTCTATGCAACACGATAAGCTATAAAGGACCACGAACCAGAGGCAGGACTTGTGCACTTTATGGACCTTTTAATAACATTCGTGTACACTACTTAGAAATAAGTGTGTTGCTGGGAATAGGAGTCACTAGGAGTAGGAGCAGTTGTAGAAGGCAATGCACCTATTAGAGCAACCGGTAAATGAGCATTGAAACAATTCATAAAACTAACCAAAAAGGGCAATTTTATTCGCACATGCTACGCGTAAGTGGATGGACGCCACATGTTCCGGACTCCGGCGTATACTCAAAGACCCAATCCTGTCCCTAGTTGAGGAGCACTTACAGGCCGAGGCGCACTTTTTAGACGAGAGGCGACGCCGGCGCCAATGTAATGGACGCGTTTTGGTTGGCCAATGGTGAAAACGTGTTTACGCTTTTATTATGTAAAAGAAGCCGCCATAAAAGCCAGGCAGGCAGCAGGCAAGTCCAACTCTAACTCCTAACTCCCAACTCCCAACTCAAGACCACACAAATCTGTGCCGGACACTCACACGCGCCGTAATGTATGCAAAGTAATTGTGCGCATTAAATGCTCTCTGTTCTCTACAGTTCTGTTGTGCTTCAATACCCTGTATTCATTCAATGTGCTAAGAAGGGTATCATATAGTTGGAGGGTACTGTATGTAGAATTAAATTTATGCCTTCATTACACACAAGAAGAAAGTAATGGAAAATATGAATAAATTCAAGATATTTTTAAAAATATTGTTTAAATCAAAATATGTCATGCGATTCGGATGAGCAAAACTGTGATCGATCCGGATTAAAAGAGTCCTAATGGTCCTTTAAGATGTGTGATCTACAGTACGATTCGGACTAGGCCATATTCAGATTACCGAGGCTCTACTGTACTCCAAAGTTATTTAACTCAAAATTGATTGATTAAATCATCAATTTTTAGTAGTTCTATGAAACTTGCCTGATTCTAGGGTATCTTTTGTTGCAGCATTTTCGGTTGAATAAGTTTTTACTTGTGTTTTTTTGTTATAAGCTCGACTTGCGGTTTTCATTTCCAAGAAACAATTAAGAAAAACAAAACAAGAGGCGCATATCATAAAAATGAAAATTATGCAAATGCAAATTTGAGGAAACAAACGTTCAACACAATATAAGAAAAAGGCAGACAGAGAGAGGGAGAGAGAGACAGGAGTGAAAGAGTAAGAGGCAGAGAGAGTTAAGAATGAGAATGAGAAAAAACTGCAGGCGATTCGCTTTTGTTGCTTTTGTTAGCACTTATTTTCCTATTCAGAGTATGCAAATCCCATAAAAACTCATTTTGAGCCAATTGAGCGCAGTGTTGTTGATGTTCTTCATGTACTTCACATTGTTGTTGTTGTTGATGTTGTTCTTATTGTTGTTGTTGTTGTTTGTGCCCCTTGTGGCTGGCTTGTTGCTTACAACCAAACAGAAAATCAACAATGAAACATTCCCCTATCCACACCATAAAAGCTGTAATTAACTTAAAATTTGTTTTGTTTTTTATATTTTTGTTGTTGTTTTGCTTCATGTTATGAGTGTAAAATGAAAGCGAAAATGAAAACGAATACAAAACGAATCCATTCATTTGTAAAAAATGCTTTGGCGTTGCACAATCTAAAAACCAAATGGAACCAGCAGCTTCTACTACAAAATGCACACAAAGTTAATACAATACGATTCAGACTCTGAACTGCAATGGATGATCCACATGTGTGTGTTTGTTTGTGTGTGTGTGTGTGTGTGTGTACACACACGAAGCTGTTGGTTTTTAATTTTATAGCCAAACAACAGAATGCTTAGAGATATTGCAGTAAGCTCTCAATTTTTATTCAAAATCGATTCTCAGCACAGAATCTGCTCTTGAACTTCTGCTCTATTCCGGAGGATATCGAAGACAAACTGACATATATACATATATATATATATATATAGAATAATCCCGTTTAGTTTGTGGGTTTGCAATTTAAGACACACACACACACACACAGACAGAATACACAGATTTGAGTTGTGGGCCAACCGAAAGGCCATAAAACCGTTAAACTATTGCAATTTTAATCGCTGAAAATGGTCAAGTTTGTCCACACACACCCTCACACACACACACACAGAGGATGCGTATGAAAAGGTTTCCTAAATAAAGAAACATGGAACCAGAAACAATGATATATATCCAACATTTATATTTCCTGTCTGGTTTGAATATTCATAGTTTTTGTTTATTTTCTACCAAGCAGCACCTCAGTCGCTTGACTTCCTTTCAGTTAATCCTGTTAGCTTCCTGGAGAGATATTTTTAGGTGTTATTTAGTATTGAATATATTAGTTAGTGGAACTGATCTATAGCTTATAGTATGCAGACAAATTAGAACGACTTTGATTCCAATTTCTGAAATATTCAAATTTCTGGCTTTTCAGACGAGTCTGTGCACTCTTCGATAACTTCTGTATAACTGAGTATGTCTGACTAAAAGCCACCCTTAACCCACATCTAACAGACCCTTTGCTATGATCTAAGTAAATATACTTACATACAACTTACTTCCTTATACAACTTTGATAGCCCCACTTTACCCATTCTTAATGGGTTAAGGGTCTACCCAGTAAGTTAACTACATTACAGCTTCCAGGCGTGTCTCGACTAGTGATACAGTTACCTATCGATAACGCTTAACAATAGTAACTGACCAAATAAAACTTGCAGCACCCACAACTAATTGGTAAATAGTCCGAAAGTGAAATATTGGACTTAATTATATTTCTACTGCTATTTAGAATTCAGGAATCAAACTGTATCGGATAGTTGGTAACAATTGTAATAGCATAATGCCATTTCATTGTTATTGCAAGAATCTACTGTTAGAATGTTGTAACATCATTTAAGCTTAAGCCAAAATAGAAACTCTTGACTGGCTTTTCAAATGCTGCAATTTGTAAGAGCATTTTTGGAAATGCACAAAGCCAAGCCATGGATTTTAGCCAACTAAGCCAACTATGTGTGCATGTAGTAAAAAGCAGCTCAAACACACAACACACAGCACACACAACGCACAACAAGGGGCTGCTTGTAAGCAGGCAAACAGGCAACTATTTTCGAAGAAATACCCGTACAAATTTTCACAATTAATATGCACTTCCTGTGCAGACGACTTGCAACCATTTTCTGAGTGCAACCAGGCAACAAAACAACAACAGCAAAAATGCAGTTTATATATCCATGTGTGTGTGTGTGTGTAGGTGGGTGGGTACCTTTCCCATCCCCACCCCCTAGGGCATTCTTCAGGGCAAACACACACACACTCATGCACTATTCACATGTGAGTTCATTGCTGCTATTAATGAATACGTGTGCAGCAATAAAGCCATTTTTTATGTGCAAAAGTCACGTGAGAAACTATTTAGTACAGTTAAGTCGTAGGACGGGTTGAAGGGCGACCTGAAGATACAGACGAGGGAGCCCAGGGTGCAACTTTGTGCCAGGCACAGTCAAAAGAAATCCAACTTTACTTTTACATAAATATTACACGTATGTGTGTGGGTTGTATATGTGTGTGTGTGTGTGTGTGTCTGAACCTAAAACCGAATCACAGCTAAAAAGTGAAAATATTTCCTACCACACACACACACACAGATAAAAACTGAGGCATTCTATGAGCTGGCTGAATTAATTTTTTGGCGTTTATCAACTAGGCAAATTGAAATCGTGTTGCTACTACATATAAATACATATATGTAAATGAATGTGTGTGTGTGTGTGGCATCCCTAACCCAGTTTTTTCGTTTCTGCTAAAATTGATGTGAACACTCGAGCACTTGGTAGAAGTTTACTTGCCACATGTTTAGGGGGTGTATGCCTCTAGCCTAGTGTTGCATACGCCTCGATGGAAACCTCCCGAGGAGTTTTGCTTCTAATGCCAAAAGCGAGTTTTGACAGGCGCCAGCAAATTTTCTTTTTAACTTCTTATTTTAAGCATATCAAGCGAAACGTAAACTTTGATAGTTCTTTTAACAGTTTTATTATAAAACATTTCAGCCATGAAATTTCTCTTGGAAACGTACAAACGTAACCTCAATCATATTGGATCTACATATGGTGACACTTAAATATCGTCTCACATTTTTCCTACAAATTTAACTATCAGTATGCATGTTGTCCTTTCTACAGGATATTGATATCAACTCTCAAAAATTCCATATTACTTGTCACAAGGAGAGAGAGAAAGGAATGTGTGATTTCAATTATTTGAGATAAGTATGCGCCCCAATAATATAATGAAAAGTAAATGCAACTGTAAACGCGCACACTGTGTCCTTCCACAGTTGTAATTGCGTAATAAGGCTGGAATGTTTTAAAGCCGCTCTCCGTTAACAGAGGCAAGGACAACGTGATAAAGAAAAGCGAAATGCACGTTGATAAAACATAAAATGAAATTACATATTATTGCACTTTGCCTTAAATGAACGCAATCCTGTACGGTATTGTCCTGCATTCAAACACAGGCCTCCCCATACGCATACAGATGACAATTGCTCGGCGTTGATAAAGTCGGCGTATGTTGTGGTCGTTTTTCTCACACAGATATTCGACTCTTTTGTCTCTTTTGCACACATATGCATGGTGCACAAGAAATGCAATTTTAAACCACAAAAATAATTAAAAAACTTTACGCAACATGAGCATTCACTATGTATACAGATCACACAAGCGAGAAAGAGAGACACTTATTTTCGCTTAATTTTACGCATACAATCGATGCTTGAGCGTCAGTCAGTCTGTTGTTACGACACACACATCACACACACACACACACATACACCTACTCGAATTGAAAATTAACCGATAAAATCAAAAGCAAGTCTGATGGACTTATCGTGCCTGCTGTCCCATACTCCAGTCTGAACAAATAAATGCCGTAACGGTTAATGAAATTGTCCCGTTTCGACGGCAACGTTGACAGCGACAGCGACTGCGACTGCGACTGCAACGTATCAGTTGATGGCTGCGATTTTATGACATCAAATTGCACAGCTGCAGCGCTTCAGCTTTGTTATTGCCTGTGGTTTGTCGCTGTCTCAAGCTACCTGTGCCGACATTGCCAAAGCTTTCTTTACCGTTTTTTATTTTTTGTTATATATAAAGCGCAAAAGCCAAAAAGTTTACGCAACATCGCGCGCGACTACGCAAAGCGAAAGGCATCATCTTTCTTTCGAAACTCTTCTTCCCACTCCTTCGCCCGCTCTTGCAATTTTTCTCTCTCTGCCTTTTACTGTGAATGTCGTGCTCTTTCCCCTTCGTATTGTATGTCTGTGCTTTAAGTGCGACTTTCGCCTTCTTTAATGGACATCTGTGGTGGGCACTGGTTTCTAGATAACTTGGTATGGGTGTACAGCAAGTTTTTACAGTTAGGCTTGTGCTTTCGAGCGACGCTCGTAAAAAACATTTGCGCAATGTCAACAAATTTGCGCGCTTATTAGATTTTCGTGGTTGCACACAATTTCGCCAACTAAGACCGCCGCAGAGAGATAAAGTGCAGCAGCGGCGGCCTGCGAAAATATGAATAAAATAACAAAAACTTTTAGCAAAGGGAACTGCATGCTGCATTTTGGTTTTGGTTGACCAGCAGCAGCAACATCCACGCCCTCTGGCATTGCCACGCCTCAAGCCCACGAGCACAATTCTAACGGCATAGTCGTCGCCATCTCGGTCACGGTCGCCGCTTCTGCTAATGAGTTTTGTTGTCAGTTCTTGCTGGTCCATGCACAAATTGGGCAACGGCTGCTGCAACCTTCTTCCTTGATCCCTCTCTTCTCTCTTCCTTACTTCTTCATACCCATGGCATTTTTTTCTAACTCTCCGTTTTACATGAATTGCATACATGAATTTCGCATGTGTATGTGTATTTGGTTATGTACGCGTGTGTGCCTGTGTGTGTAGTAAGTTAATATTTGCTGCATAAATTCCACTGCTTTTGGATTGCGCTTCGTTTCGTTTATTTTTCCCTTTTGTCTTCTTTAGTTTTTATTTTTATTTTAAAAAAATTATGAATTTGCAGACATCCACTTGCCCTTCTCCAAATAATAACAGCAAGCCACCCATCTCTCTCTCTCTCTTTCACTCTCTTTAACAGTATAAGCAATATAAGAGCTTCGCATGGTCACTCAGCAACCCACGCATTTTTCCCCCGCTGCACCTCTCACCCAAACTAATATTAATTACTTTCTGCATTTTTAACTTAACTTTTGGAATTTAAATGAGCAGATTTCAGTTAATTTGTTTTCAGCGCAAATATTTTCATCTATAAACGATAAATTTGAATACCAAAAGAAAAGTTCGCGCACAAGTTAATTGAGGTGTTTCGCGCTGTCAATCAACTTGCACTTTTTACATAGAAAAAATGACTAATTTACTTACCATATGCATATATGCATATATTCATGTATATATAGACGGATTTATGAAGTTATAAAACACAAGCACATATATATATTTCACATTTTATCACACAAAAACAAAAATAACAAAAAATTCAACGGACACGACAATTCGGGGCTTCTAGGGCTGCAACGCGCTACTGACCACTGCTTGCAGGGCTGGCAAGCACGAGTGATACCGATAGCACTATCGATATTGCATAGATCTATCGAGAGCGCTACACGATAACTGAATTGGCGCATTTTTTGAATTTTAACAGAGAACTATTGTAGCTCCTATGCCCAATGACAGTAAACAATCCAAAAGCCATTCGAGCCGAGGCGAACACACGTGAATAACCAAAAATGGCCCCAAAAATGCTAAAATACAAACAAAGGCAACCAAACATCAATATATGCGGCTAACAATTGCCAACAAAAATGTTGAAAATTATCCGCATATACCGTGGAACGCCATAGGAACAGCGTCGGGCCAAACCAGCCAATTTTCAATGTGCGGTGGCTGTGTGCGGGCGTGTGTTTGTATGCGGCAAGTGTGCTGAAAGAGCTGAGTTTGCAAAACAAACACAAATGCGACAAGCACACACAAATATGACACTGAATTGTTTTTCACGGCAGACAAAAGCAATTCGAATGCAATAGGTTTGAAATGGACAGCAACAGAGACTGAGCGAACGACATTTTCGAGTTTCATTTCACACATTTTCGATACGATTCGGTTTGTCAAGCTCTCTGCCCCATCTCTATACTCCTGTCACTATCATTTTATGTCCTCCCTGAAGAGGGAATCGGTGAGTTTACAAAATGCAAACATGCAACTCCATGAGCCGCAGTTTGAATTTACATTGTAAATTTGTGAGTGATTTTTAGTGTTTTTGTTCCGCATTCCGCGACCTCTTAAATTGGTTGACATTACGCTTGGATAAAATAGAGCTAATGACTTGTAACAAAAAACTCACTTAACTCAACAGCAACAAAAAAAGTATCTTTATTTGTTTAACCCTCAAGAGTATTGTAATTGTATACCATATTAAAGCACCTGTAAAAGCTACCTGTATAAATTTGAGGGAATATTTGGATCGTTGGATCGATCCTTTTAACTATTATAAATTAGTTTTGCTAACAAGACTTTAGTTCAGATAGAAAGCTGTACTTTATCTGAAAGGATATTCAACCTTCGACCCTGCGATATAACTTTTAGCCAACATTATTTTTATTTGTTTTCTCATGCAACGTTTAACACACACACACACATATATACAAATTTATACAGGTATTTGTACGGAATGTGTGTGTGCATAACGGCTCTTGTCATTTAAATAACCGAGAAAAGTTTCCTTCTCTCCGGGCACTGCAGTTCGACATTTATGAGAATTTATGATATGATATGTACTTAAATTCGTTTAGTTATATATAAAGTTTTATGTTTTCAGCGGCATTAAAAACGAAAGTTACGATTCAAATTAAAATAACATTGTTGAGAGCCCAGAAGAAAGTTCATCTGTTCATCTGTTCATCTGGAATATGTATTGATATGATTTTTGAAATTTGTTTTCCCACAACACTTTGAAATTGATGTCACCGCTGCTCAATCCCATATCATCGGATTTACGGGACTTAGGTGAAGGCTCCATAGTCCGATGACGATACAGTTTTGGTAATATGAACGATATGGCCCTTTGGGTATACCGCGGCTGCGAGGACAGCAGCACATAGACGTAGCCCACGGGAAATATGGCCAATCTGATGCTACAGCTACGCACTTTATAGGTGACATATGGATACTTATCTGGATTGTACAAGCAATCCTCCTGGTTCTCCAAATAAAGCTGCTGCAGGTTGACGGCAAATGGCACGCAGAATGTTGCATTAACCACATTCAACTTGGGCCTGCGAAACATCGGCGAATACCCCAAATGCTCAATGGTGCATATAAAGCGCTTAATACCCAAAGCGGCGCTCTCGTAACTATATCCCTGGCACACGATATTACCATTGCCGTAGACCTTTAGGCTGCACGTGGGATTCGAGCGACGCACAAATAGGGCCGAGTGTCTTCCCGGATCGTAGCTGGTCTTCGACAGGAAAGAGTCCAGCTCGACGAGACTGTACTCGCATCTGGTCTTCACGAAGCACGTAAAGGGACTAAAAGGCATATATGTACTTGTATATAGGAGTTATATAGAGGAGTAATATCTTACCGATATAACAGATTCAGATAGCTCTCAATAGCGCTAAGCTTTGATATATTCTCATAGATGCTCAACACATCGAAAACTGTTACTGGCGGTTCCTCCGCCTTATCGCCAGCTATTTCGCTGTCTAACTTCCTAACGGCACTCTCAACGGGAGTTGACGTAGTGTCTAACTGCTCCTGAATCTTCTCAGTCTTCTCAACCAATTGGCGACTGTCTTCTGAATCCTCTGAACACTCGCGCTGCATCGCTTCCTGTTTCGATTTCTTCGCTGTGCCCTGATCTTTGCTCAAACCTTGGGAACGCTTTTTGATGCAGCTCCTGAAAGTCGTATAGGCCGAGAATTATAGAGTAGCTTTATACATATCTAGATTCTATATCTCAATCAAGACATACGCTAAGTTGATCATTTTCACGTTTAATTTCTGAGCGCTTCTATTAAGTTTGTTGACTTCACAGCATGTGGTATTTTCAGTGTGACCAGCTGCTTGAACAGATTCAGTGTCAAAACTTCTTATTTATATATATATATATGTAACATATATATATATCGAATATCGATTAATCGAGGCTAATAAGCAAATTCGTTTGGAAATTATCAATTTAGTTTCCATTTGAAGTTGAAGAAAAGCGGAAAGCTTACGATTTATAAGCGGACTCTTAACTCTGGCAGGAAAAGCAGGTAATTCTTAATAAATAATATTCAAATATTCGATTTGCTTTTATTTTATACCCTGTAAAATCGTGAATTGTGCATATTATTTTAATGAGCACCCGAGGCATATTCTATCCCATTAAGTTTCCTGGTGAGCTTCAACAATCGAAGTGTTTAAGCCACATTCGTCTGTTGGTTCAATGGATCACATATTTATATATATATATATATATCACATATCATAATATTCAAACTATTCAAACTACTATAGACTATATATGTAGGTATATAGATACCACTAATGATACTCTAATATACCACATAACACATAAAGATTACCTTCTTTGGAATTAATGAGTTTTATATAATATTGTCTTAGAGAACTAACAATTTATCACAGTTATCTGCAGCTTTATGACTATGATTTTCCACTATTATTGAAGAGATAAATCTTTAAAGTACGCGATAATCCCATAATTGGCCAGTCAGCTAAAAAGTGTGGAAAAAGTAACCCAAAGTAAACAATCAAAATATCATTCAAATTCAAATCGCAGAAATTGCATAATTGAAAACCCATTGAAGTCCATTAATAACTTTATTATGCAGCCAGCGCAATGCAAACACACACACACACACACACGCACAGCCAGACAGGATGGGTACTCATACTTTGTGGGTCGAGCTAGGAGGTGGCTGATGTTAGCTCATCAAACCCGAAAAACCACTTTGCTCAACTCTTTTCAAAGTGCATACATCATCAGCGCTAAGCCAAAACAGAAAAAAGACTCCTGGAAAGGGTGAGTGGGTGGTTGGGTGGTGCTGGTACTGATGGATGGATGGATGGATGGATGGATGTGTGGCTGGGTGGGTGCTCGGGGGGCTGTCGAGACGCTGAAAAGTTTTGTGCAATGTTGATTTTTCCGCAAGACTCGGTTTTTTGCCAACGCTGGACGACGAGATGGTCCACAGGGTTCCCTGCTGTGGGTGGCTTCGGTGGGTGGTGGAGCAGCAGATGGCAGAAGCATTTTATGAAAAACCCTCAAGTTCGGGCAAAACTCTTTCAATAATAAAAATATTGAGGCACCAAGAACAACAACAAGTGCCACAAAGCAAATTCAAGTGAAAGTTGTCAGTTTAGAGTGCAGCTTATAGAGAAAGGACCTCGGAGTAACAGGTACAACAACAGCGGCAAAAAAGGATCAATATTCGAAATTAAAGTTGACAGCTGAGTTTTCCTAATTGCAGCTAACTTTTTTAATCTTTCAGTCACTTTTAAAGCCAACCTCAATAAAAGGTTCGTTTGAGGGTCTGAAATATTTTCGACTGAAAGCAAAATTTGCTGCAGGATTTCTTAAGGATTTTCCCATAGAAAACACTTTCAGAATTTTGGAAGCTCAACTCAATTTGAACTGCGATAAAGATTTAACAGTTGCAGAATAAAAAATTAGAAAGTTGACTTTAGGCTCACTTGAACTTTGCCTCTTGAAAATCTAAATGTGTGTTGCAAGTTGTTGTTGCTGCCCCTTCGATGTTGCCCTGTTGGCTTTTTGCCGCTGATGATGATGACAAACAAAACAATGGAATCAAAGCGTTTTAATGGCTTTTGTGTGTAAAACGAATGAATGCGGCAACGTTTCCGGCTTTCATTTGCAGCGTCATTTGCTTTGTGCCACCAAAAAAAAAAAAACTAACTCCCCACCTGTTCAGCTCCTCTCTCTCTCTCTCTCTCTAGCTCTATCAAACCACACACTGATGATTGGCTTATGTAAGCGTTTGGGTTAGTACCAAGTGTGTGTGTGTGTGTGTGTGTACCAGTCTCATGCGCTAATCGATAAGAGAGACAACCAGAGGATGCTGCATGTGTGTGGATGCTACAAGTACAACTTCAGTTGCCATTATTGGTTTTTTGTTACAACTGGCAAAGCAAGTTAGCAACTTGCCACAACGTTGTTGCCACAAGCACAATACATATATCTCGTATATATATATAAGTATATATAAGCTTGTAAGAGTGACAATTAAAGGAACATGAATGTGCAGAGCTCTGATATGCATTGAAGGTCTTACATTTCAGTTTTCCTCTTTTGCTGTCAGTTTCAGTTTTCCAACCCAGACAAAATCGCAAACGTTACAATTATGAGTTACATTTACGACAAAGACAAAGGGCATCAACGTTCATTAAAATGGAATTTTCTGCTTATAATTATAATCTCCTGTTATTCTTTAAAGTAGAAACATATGTGAGACCCGGAGAAGAGCTTTCATTTCCGATTCTATTCAATGTGGTTTAAATACACTTTAAAATTTGCTGTAGTTTTGCTTAAAGTAACATTTTGTAGGTTGTTAAATTAATCACTAATAAGTAATATAATTAAGTAATATTAATAGTTAAAAGTAACGGTACTTAAGTCAAAAATAGTTAACAAACTGTTTCATAAATTGTTATGTTAAATTGATTCTTTTTTTTGGGTAACGATTTCCAATCGAAGCCAGTCAACTAATTAGAGGAGCTCATGTCCATGGACTCATTAGGGTGGTGCCTGGGGGTAGGGTGGGCTGAAAATCAATAGGTCTATTATTGTGTCGCGACTCGACGTGTTGATTGACAGCCTAATTGAGGTTTCTGACTTCTTCAACTTGGGGGCCAACGACCGCTTTACTCAGAGACCTCTGAGGCGGAAGACGTTCGAGTTTCTGAGTGTGCTAATAATAATATTGTAATAATGAAACAAGAACAACAACAACAACAACAACAGTAAGACACCCCCTTTGTTACTACTATTTAACACCCCTTAGCACATTAAATATTTGCCGAAACTCACACTTGGAGTGTGGCGTGTGACGTGCCTCAACTTCCGCTTGAATTTTTTATTGATTGAACTGTTTAATGTCAATTGCTATGCAAATACTAATCAAACGCTTGGTTTACGCAATTAAGAAGTAAACACAGCTCCCATATAACATACACCCACACCCACACCCACACACACACACACACCCATTTAGACACGCCCAGCCAGTGGCATATAACGATCTTAATTAGCATTTACATTGCGTGCAACACACTGTAAGACATAAAATTAACGCCAACACGAATGAGTGGGGTCGGCTCCACCGAATTTTGGACAAGTCATGGCTAAAGCCCATCCAAAACATCGGTCAAAAGCCCATTCCCAACCGAAACGTACTACAAACAAAGCAAAAGTCTGAAGCGCTTCTCTATACTACAAGTAGTTAGCGGGCAGCCCATTAAAAAGTCTCGTCTACAAAAACTCCACCCTCAAACGATATGCTCCAACTTTTTTAGCCCCCCCCCCCCTCCCTCCACCTCTCCACTTTTAAAGGGTTGGACGGAACTCTGAACTCTGTTTTGATATGGTACCCAAAACAAAGGTCTGGTGAGAAAAGTTGGGGAATGTTTTTTATTGTTCTGATTAGTTTGGTTCAATGTCCCATTGATGGCATATAAAAAGTTATGCACCCCTTTGGAGTACGCGGCGTATACGCTATAATAAAGATTTAAATCAATCTACAATTAATATGCTCTTTATAGCCAATAAAAATTAGCGTAATTTGTATACAGATTGAAGCCTATAACTATCAAATAGCTATTCATTAGGGAAACTAATTGAGAACTGTTCAGGGCTGAATCTCTCTCTATCTCTCTCTGGTTTGGATTGAACTTGGGACTATTAGCTGTATATCTGGAGCAGATTTATTGAAGTAATCGGTGGAAACCTAACACTCCCTGTTGCTATTTGCAGTCGCTCAATCTTGTCACATGAAACATAAATGTTATTTGCGTCTAGCACAAACTTTCTTCAGATCAAACTATATATATATGAATCTATGTTTTACAAGCTCAAGCATCCCATCATAATTAGTTTGAACATACGATTTATAATAATTCCCCCCCTCGTCATCCCCTTGAAGCATAAGCTGACAAGATGCCAGAGTCTGGCGCCAAGGAAAACGTCTGTTCTAATAATCTTTATAAGAAACCAAGTTGAATTGCTTTCGAGTGTTTTAAAATGATTTCCATCGCACTTATATGCTACTTTAGACAACAAGAGCAACAACACACACAGACACACACACACACACACATACAGGCGCACACACACATAGCTAGAACGACATGATATCCGCTTGTGCTCATTCAAATCGCATGTAAAAAACTATGTAGCATACTTTCTGGCAAAGGACTCGGCACTTGGACTGGTTCCAGGACAACCAGCAGCAGCAGCAGCAGCAGCAGAAGAAATGGCAATATAAAACGTAGAATAGCTTTGGGCGCTGGAAGGCGGCGGAAGTGGGAGGCGGAAGCACATAGCGCTGAAATAAAGTGTTGCATACTGTTTGCAGCAACAATAATAAAATATTGCATATTTTGCGGCTACACAAAATTCGTGGCAGCATTTTTTATGGCCCCCAAATGCTTTCAATGGGTGGTTTCACTCCAAGCAGCTCGTATGGAAGATACTTTATCTGTTTTAGGATATATTTTGATTATACTTAGCTTAGATCTAAACGGAACGCACTCGCAGATACTTTATCTAAAGATATTTAGCTGCAGCGCTGAAAAGTATGCTACAAAAAACTTAAAAGCTGAGTTTGAGCCGTTCCCAGTCCTTTTTATTAATCCTTAGTCGGATATATCTCTTTATATGTAAGATTGTTCGACTTGTTGCTTGGATTGATTAAGGAACCTTCAGAAATCAAACTAATTATAATTACTTTCTGTTAGCTTCCATGTTTTATAGGGTAATCTTGACTTTGGCACTTTCTGAGTTCCAGACTTGCTGTGTCTTGTTTATTTCTTTTGAGTAGCCGTCCCCCGCTGCTGCTTTCATCTATTCCCTATGTTTCCAATTTCGTAGCAGAAAACTTTAATGGCAACAAATGCTCTCCCGCCAGCTCCGTTTTATATTTGATATTTTATTACATTACATTTCCCTGGCTTATTACATTTTGGCTTTTAAGCTGTTGACACAACTTGATTTCCGCAATCGTTTCTGCCCCTGCCACAGCACGGTTCATGCCCCATTCCTTCATTTCTAACAGTCATGACTGGTCAGTTGAGTTGAGTACAGGGTGCAGTTTTACAGGGGTTTCCCACTTCACTTCAGCTCAGCTCAGTTCAGTTCAGTTGAGTTGAGTTGAGTCGAGTCTATTCGCTGGTTTTGTGTCACCATTGAGGGCCACCCACGTCGTTTTGTTTTAGGTTTACGTTGTTTGCTTCTTTACGGTTCTCCTCTCTACTGTTCTCTACTCTGTTCTCTTCTCTTCTGTTTGGTGTGTTTTTGTGTATGTTTTCACTTTTGGGAATTGGAGCTGTTTCTGCTGCTACTCCGACTCCGACTGCGACTGCGACTGCTACTGGTTTTTGTGCTGACGCTTGTGACCCAGAAAACAAAATTGTGTCTAATGGGTTTTTGTTATGTTTTTTTGACATTTTGGGAATAATGTTTCCGGTTCCGGTTTAAGGTGTGCTGCGCTTGTACTGACTGCAAGAACTGTATGCGACAATTTCCGCCTCCCCCCACCCCCGGGCACCGCTGCCCCACGTTCGGCACCACAAATAAGGTCAACATGCTCTTTAGCTGATTTCATAAAACAAAACAGCTCAAAACTTTCTCAGGCCATTTAGCGCAACTTAAAATACTTCCGAAATATACTCTACATATATATGTTATATATATATATGTACGATATATATATATACTTTGCTATCAACATCAAAAGATGGGCACATTTAGATACTTTCAGCTAATTTCAGTGCGCCGTAAACATGACAACGTAATTATTTTTTCTGTCATCCGGCAGCCTCTGAGGGATGCTCTGAAGCATCTTCCGCACGAGATAAGACAAACCCTGTGTAATGGCAGGGGGAGGGAGGGCTGGGGGGGGGGGGTTCTGTGATTAATGGCACAGAGCCCTAGCGACATTTGCATACGAAATTGAAAGCAAATATTTGCAGTGATACGAACAAATTTTGGACCAAAACACAGCGTTGCGCTAATTGCACTTTGACTTTTGAACCGTATGCTACAGACGGCTGTCGACACACACACACACACACACACACTCCATACACACACAACATCAAGGACACACAGCACACACACATGGAGTAGGTATAGGGTGGGGGAGGAACTGCCTCTGTCTGGCTTGACGAAAATTAGCAAAGTAATTCACGACGGAGCGATGTCAGGCTCAAGACCTCTTCATGTCACCCAAACGCCTCGCATGTAATCCTTGGGTGCCATTTGATAAATACTTGGATTTCTGCATTTTTATTGGCGCCGACGTCTATCGAAATTAATTGCTCAACCGAAGGCCAAAAGGCTATGGAAACCCGAAGCACCTGCTAATTCGAGCAGTTCCTTACAAATATGCCGCCTAAAAATACAGGAAAATCGATAAATATTTCACTTAAACGCGTGAGATTAAAGTGCGATGATGAGAAATGAGCAAGGACTTCACTTCGACTTCACTTCGAATCCCCAGGAGACGTCTGAGGCTATTGAAATGCGCATATTTAAGTTCCTCATTCCTCGAAAGGCTAAGCATATTTTCTGAGAATTAAATATGATTATTTATAGACTTTTATTATGTTTATTTAAATTAAAATCTGTCTGAGTTATGGCTTTGATTCCGAGAAAGGATTTAACTGAGTCTGAAAACCTTTTGATAAAGGCCTTACTTGGGATATATTAAGATATAATATGGAGATAGGTTAAGCTATTTGATATTCCAGCGGCACAAACCAAAAACTATTAACGAATATTGCAAATCAGCAAAACAAGCAAATGATGTCTATAATATAAACATATATATATACATAGATAGATATCTAGATATATGTATAGGTATATTTATATTAAGTATATGGTATCGTTATACTAGCAAGAGCTCATTATTAGTCTCATTTCAGAGTGAGAGACTGGGAGGAAGTGAAAGCGCAACGATATACAATCTATTTGGAATGGATATAGCTGTGTGTGTGTGTGTGTGTGGTGTGTGCCTAGGGTGTTGATGTGTTTGAGCTGAAGCCGAAATAGGGGCTCCATACGTACGGGTATCGAATGTAGGCTAATTTGCCCGAACGCTTAAGGCAACTCGGTTATTATGTTTGCCGGCCAGCCAATCATTGGCATTAAGAGGAGCATAACTTATATGTCTATTAAGGCTATGGCATAGGGATAACATGCGATGGGATGTGGGTATAGAGATACACATAATTATCTAGAATGTATGTTGTATATATTTATATAAAACTAAATTTCAGCCGCTTTTTGATCAAAACAATTCAGTTAATTAGCGCAAACTGAAATGAAAGCAACCACAAGCAGAGCGTGGAACAAAGGATTCACCAGGATTCACCTGGAGCAGCAACACGGACTAAAACAAACAGAATGACAAGAGCTTTTCAATGGAAAGGGAGCACATTGGGGAGGCCGTTGTCATTTGCAAGCGGGGCAACTTAATTTCTCTCTGTCAGAGTGTGTGTTGTACAGGGCGTGAACAAATGTGTGTAGGTGTGTGTGTGTGGGTGTGTGTGGGTGTGTGTGGGTGTTGCATGGTGAAAATGCCTGCCGGAAATCGTCTGCACTGTGCGAGATAACAATTTTCATGCAATGACCGAGACGACCGCTTGGCTATAACGAAGAAGGAGAGGAACCCTTTCACCCAGTCAACTAACCGGTGCCACCTACCACCGCACTCATTACTTGTAATGGCGCTTGATGGTGATGATGACAACTACAACAAGAACAACAAGAACAACAACATGCAACAATGATGTCCAACACAAAAACAAGAGAGAGACCGAAGCGGAACCGGGCAGCGGATTGCATTTCAAGTGGCATTCCTCTGGACTCAGCACAGAGAATCCGAGAATCGCATTGCCGGGAACATGTGCCATGCCAGGCCAGGCCAGGCCAGACGATTCAAAATGTTCTCGTAACGTTTAATTTCCGTCAACCCATACACACACACACACACACACGCACACAGAGACAGACAGACAACATGTCTGTGGCTAATATAAAACGAAGAAGAATGCCATGAGATACGATGAGCAGCGCGCGTTATGTGCAACAACAACGATGACAATGGTGCACCCTGAACAAGAACCCAGGGGGGGTTCCTCATCCAGGTTCCAACTCATCCACTCATCCACTCATATCCGCATCCATTCCATTACATTTGAGCCATAATCATCAGGAACGTGCGTTACGGTTTGTTTGCATTCAACAGTTTTGATTGCCGATTTGCTCCCATTATGGCGACCCTTTGATCCACACACGAGTCCACCAAAAATATTCCGATGTCCATTAAATTAATGAGAATCGAGAGAGTTAGTCGAACAAACAGCACATTTATCCTCATAAACGGCACGATATACTATATATATGTTTGAATATCGCTTGTTATGAGTGACAAGTGCTTCAATGGGCTTCAACTGGGTTCCGGGAAGTTGAAACCGAAGCGATCTTGTGGAAGGACACAGTTTATGGGGTGTACGGGGAGACAGGACTATGGACACTGTCTATTCTTTTGGAAAGTACCAGAATCTCAAAGGAATTCATCTTAGTTCCTCCGAAGGGAGACCAGGAATATGCTTTGCCATTGTGTCTAATTGTTGAAGGAATAGGAGCCGACAGAATAGCAAGTGGCGATAAAAGGATATAATAGGTTTAGCTAAAGAAGAGGTCGATGGATTCTACGGTATAGTGTTAACAATAGGTCAAAATAACAGGGTGTTAAGTAACCTTTATAAGTTTGTTGATGACTTTATGTCCAAGAAACTAAAAGAATCTGAAGAGAATTCGCTTTAGTTCCTACAAAGGGAGATCAAGAATATCCCTCTCCAAATTTTGATATTTCAATATGAGACCAAGAAGGACTCTAAGTAAAACCGTATTGTATTGTAGTATTGATAACTAGTCCAAAACACAAGTTACTAGGATGACTTGATTTGGATTTATGGATGATTTTATGCCCTAAAACTGAACGAATTGTCTCTCTTCCTAGAAAGATGTGGGAAAACCGGAACATCCTCTCTGTTTATTTCAATATGAGATTGTCCTAAGTAACGCCGTGAAGCGTTAGAAGCCTTTATGGGGGTGTAGTTCCCTTCAGCTCTACAAAACTTTCAATTCTAAATTCATTCTCCTAGTAAAAGAATATCAAGGGAACTTGTCTCACTTCCTACATAGATTTGGGCAAACAGGAATATTTTTGCTCATGAATTTGAGTAAGAGACCAAACAAGTTCCAAAATCACAGAGTGCTTCGACGTAGAATTGTTCTGGCTGTTCTGATCTGATCCTAGTCCGAGCAGTTGCAGATGAGAAATTATGAATTTAAAAGTTCATAAATGTTGCGTTCAGATTGTTTTTGTTACCTTTAAAGAAAGAAATGTAAAAAATTGAGGTCCAAAAATGTAAATGGCAGAAGGAAGACGGGCCTAAAAGCTGGCAAAGCCCGGCAAAAGGGAGGGATTATATGGTGAGGCCTTTGAGAATTAATTTGGGAATATATTTTATGACACTCAACTTTAATATTTGTGGACAGTTTCTTCATTTGTCTGACTGTCTCTGGCTTTGTTTTGTTGCAGCTCGACTGAGCACGGCTCAAGGACAGGACACAGGACTCGAAACACGGAACTGAGAACTCAGGACTCAGGACTCGGGCCGGGTGCACGTCGCTCGCTTTTGTTCTATACTTAGACACATTAAATGCTGGATTTGTCTACGATGACAGGTGAGAGAGAGAAATTTTGGTTGAATTAAAAATTCCATATGTCAGCAAGTTGACGAAGGTAAATGGCTTTCCCTTTACCCCTCAACCCCTCATCCAGCTGGGTACTCAGCTCTGGGCGACAGTTTGTCGACGGTCCCGTTTAGCAGGTGTGAGAGAAAAAGTTTATTATTAATTGTGCCGCCAAGTAGCGTCAAGTGGCGGCATTCGTTTTGATAAAAATCACTATAATAAATTTCGAGTTGCCTAATTGTAAAACTGGCAACGAACCGCTGGCTTATCGCATATTTCTGTATATATTCTGCTCTATTGTCAGAATCAGGCGGAGAGAGAGACCAAATTAAAAATAAGCAAATAAACAGCGAGAGAGAGAAAAGAAGAAAATGTTGATTTATGTTTTCGCTAGATGGGCCAAACTTGTTCTTAGGCTCGTTCAGCTCTTACCTAGCATTGAAATGCTGCAAACGCAAACGAAATTACCCATAAATATCAAAAGTCATGTACAATGGACAGGAATTTCCCCGAGGACGACCACTTGGAGCAGCAACAGCTAGAGCTGGAGCCACAACCACAGCGTGTGTGTGTGTGTGTGTGTGTGTGTGCAGTCCGGCGGACACAGCAGCAGAACCCCCTCCTCTGTCCGTATGGCCATTCCCAGGGAAGAAGTCAACTGCTGCGTTTCTGGACGCCAAGTGACGCCACAACTAGAAGAACGACCAAACAATTGTACCGTGTACAACCAGAGTTGGAGTCAGAGGGGGCAGGGGCAGGGGGTTGGAGTAGAGAGCGAGGGGAGCAGCATAAATGGGAAGTTATGCACAAAGTGCTCAGCCAAAAGCTTCAGTTGTAGCTCGTTATTTTGTGCAACTCCTCCTATTACGACACCCTGTAAAGCGAATCAGAAAACAGGGTGTGCCAGGTTACCAAATCAAACTATATATATCGAATCATATAATGCACTGATCTAAAGATAAAACTATAACATGTTTACTATAAGATATTGTATCTTTATCAAACTATCTTTTACTTATGATTCAGCCTGAGATATAAATACAATTAAGATGGAAACAACTTTACGACATTAAAGATACAATTCCTGGCGCTTAATCTTATGGAGCATATCTGGTCAGGTTTCTCTTTTAAAGACAGTATCTTAAAGTCAATAACTTTTAATAACTGGTGAACTCTGAGTTGGTTTTTGGCAGAAAACAAGCACAAGACTTACAGACACACAGAAATAATAAACGCAACTTATGTAACTCAAGCTCACTCCATCTCCGTCTCCGTTTCCTTGTCGTACTCCACTTCCTACTCCTGCTCCTGCTCATGGTCTGGATCCTTCTTCAGCTGGACGAAGGCGTCCCTTTCGGGGACAAAAAGTTCTTGGCGAGTTTATATTTTTTGCCCAAGAGCGGATGCTCCTGTGGTCACTTTCACGCAGCTGCCAACACCGCTGGAACTGCCTACCTATGTAGTGGTGCTCTCTTATTGTAGTGGTCATTGTTGTTGTTGTGGTCACACACACACGCACACACAGAACATGGCCACAGTTGCCACATGAGCACAAGTTATTATTGTCAAGCCAAGCCAAACAAAACATGATTTATTAAATGGCAGCATTCCCTTCAATTTGTTTCCTATCAACTGGAAAAAGAGCAATGGCCAATCCTCGTTTCGATAAGGGGAAGGGGAAGGGCAGGGAGAATAAAAGGGAGGGCTGGAGTGAGGGAATACTATGGCCATCCATAAACATTTTTCACGTGTGTTGTGTGAATTGTTTCATGTTTCGTCTTTTTCTCATTTTGTTTACCCATGTTTCAGGTATGGGTATAATATATATGTATCCTCCTCCCCCCCCCATCCCCCATCACCCACCCTCTCACACACACACTCATAGTGGAGATATGAGCTTTTAAAAAGTTTCACATGATATATTTCGGTTACAAATCACAAATAATACGAGTAATGCTCGAAGTTATTGCAATATATTGTTGCCTGATAATAAATACTATATTAAATACACTGTTTTTATATAGAATCAAAAAATATCTCTGCTCCAATATCCTAATGACATCACATACAAAAACACTTAACACCAAATCGAATATCTATTTACATATATATATAATTAAATGAAATACTATAGGCTAAGCTTCAGCCGAGCTCAATAAAACTCTAATTACAGCTTACACTTTTTTATGTGTAGCTTAAAGTTGCAAACGCTTGGGATAAAAATCAAATTAAAGTGAATATAAAGGATATATATATATAGATTTATCTGCTTAGAGCTGGGGAAACTATAAACCTATTAAAGTATAGACAGATCAAATAAAGTTAGTCAATAAACTTCTGACTAGGAATTTCTTCTGGTTTTCTGGCTTTTCCCAATTCTCGCAGCAAATGTTGAATAAAATTAATTTTAAATTACTTTCCTATATTTTATTAAAATATTTATATTTTTCTTATGTTGTTCATGGCTTCCTTTTTATTTTTTTTAAATTTTTTAATATTTTTTATTTTTATTTATTTATCTAAAATTCATATTTTTATAATCTCCTGTATTAGATAAAAATTAAATATTAAATACTATCTTCTAGTCCTCTCTAAATTAGAATTGAATATAAATAAAAATAAATAAGTAAAATAGATTTTAAGTCTCTTTAAACTAATACTATAATAATGTTTCTATTACTTTTATCATATATATTTAGCTTGCGTTTGATTAGAAATCTCTGGGCTTCAGTTTGAAGCATTTTCTTATATTTCATTATATTATTTCTTTTTTTCTTATATTCTTTAACCATTTCCTTTTATGTTTTACATTTTTTTAAATATTTTTATATTATAAGATATTTATTATTTATTTATTTCATCATATCTCATATTCATATCTACTCTTTCAAATTTAATACTAAATATTATGGAGTCGACTCTAAATTAAATGATATAAATAAAGAAAAATAACTAAATTGAAAGGATCTCAAGTCTCTTTATACTAATAATAAATATTTCCCTTTTGTTTCAATCACTTTTATGGATAAATAGCTAGACTTCATATATCATTCGACCACAGAAGTGAGAATCGATTTAAAGAGCTTCCATGGCAGATTTTGAATAGCTTCGCCAACGGTCAAACCGTTTCACACCTCACAGCTTGATATATTTGTCTCTCTAAGGACAACAACAACAACTTGAAGGGGAACAATAACAAGGAGGCTACTACAAAATGTTGCCAAAAGAGCCAATCTGCAGTCTTACAATAATTTATGTGCCATATTAAAAGAACAGCGACAACAAACGCCCAGTCACAAAAAAAATGAATGAAAAATGAAAAAAAACAATGTTACGTATACGTAATTTTTTGATGGCCACACGCCCGTAAGGCACCAGGCGCACTTCCAGCAGAGCACAAGGGTGGGTGGGGGAGGGGAGCCGTAGGGTGCTGAAGTGGAAGAAACGGCATTTTTCGCTCCTTTTTTTATAGAAAATCGAAAATTTTCACTTTACATAAGCGCCAAGCAGCTCCACAAAACGTACAAGTGTTTGTGGGCAGCCATAACGCCAGAGTGTCAACCAAGGAGTGTGCTGGGGGTATGACGAGGGGAGGGGGAGGGGGCAGAACAGTGGCAAAGATAGGCGAAGGTACAAGGAAACAGGCTGGGGCAGCTGAGTGTGGTACGTTTACGTACGGGTGTCCTCGCTGCCTGATGCTATGATATATTGTCTTC
Source organism: Hirtodrosophila trivittata (assembly GCA_035045065.1). NCBI lineage: Eukaryota > Metazoa > Arthropoda > Insecta > Diptera > Drosophilidae > Hirtodrosophila > Hirtodrosophila trivittata. The sequence continues at coordinate 1,446,684 of JAWNNK010000022.1, forward strand.
AACAAAAGCCAAGCACAGTTGCTGTGTGAGGGCAAGCATGTGTGTACGTGTGTGTGTGTGTGTGTTCGAGTGTGTGTAGGTGCTGGTAAGACTCGTGCCGAGGCACTGTGGTAACAAAAAGCCACAGGAAATGTGTGTACCAGGACATAAACTAGACTATAAAGCGGTTTAATAATCAGTTAAAATAATCGATAACATTTATCGATATATGAAAATCAAGTTAAATTAAATTTATGTTTACTTTTACTTAAAGTCTTAATAAATTCTCTTCATAAACTGTTATTATAAAACGATGACTGTTATCGATAACACGATAATTAGTTCCATTTAACGTTTCGTTTTACGATTGAATCCTTGTTGCACTGTGCCCCGTTTCCGACTGAGTCAGCCAGTGCCTTTTCCTTATGCCTGCTGGCTACGGCGTCGGCTATATCTATAGCTCCTTTCTCCTGACTCCTGACTCCTATCTCTTGGCGCTGGCTTCTGTTGCGGCTCTCGACAGCGACTGCGACTGCGACTGGGAGTGAAAAGCGAACGATAACGGCAGCTCCTACATGCCACACTTGTAAGCTGCTTGAGTCTTGGCATTGTTGTTGCTGCTGCTGCTGACAAAGTGCCCCACCAATGTTGCCTGTTGGTGGTGTTGATGTTTTCGTTGTTGTGACTCCCCGCTCCTTTCCTTGCCCCTCTATCATCCCTGGCCCAGCAATGTATTGCTATTCATTCACTAGTTACGATGATAAAGCACAAAAATGGCACTGCGGAAATTCTGCTGATGAGACGATAATGTTGACGCTGACGTTGGGGACGACAAGTTGCCCCAGCCCCTTCGACACGCCATGCCAGAAATTAAGCCGAAAAGCAACACACAGAGGGGAGACTAGGTTACAATAGCCTCAAGCACAGGTAGAGTCCACCCCCACCTCCCCCCTTCCCAGGTGTATAAAGAAATGCTTTTCAATATTTGCTCCTCTGGTTGAAGTCCTTGCAAATGAGGCGTAGCAAAATTTCTGTTGTGCGTTACTATGGCAAGTGAAATGCAAAAATTGTGAAACTGCAACCCACACACACACACACACACATCGTATATCGTATATCGTATAATATAGTAGAGTCACCTCCATGCTCACTTTTTTCTTGAGCTTTTTGTGCGCTTCCAATAAGAATTTGTTTGCAGTCGACAACATTTTTGTGGCTGCTTTGCGATGCAATTCAAGAGCGAAGCAAATGCCAATTGAAATTGAAGTGTAGATGAGTGGCCCAAGTAAATGGACTGGAGGAGGGGTTTTCCCCCCTTCGATAACCAATAACTTCTGCACGTCTCAGTGTGAATTTGTATACCCAATTTGTGGCACAGACCTAACCACACTTGAGTATCCCTTTTATGCCACCGTTCATGCATATCAAGAGTTGCATGCCACATACGTATAGAAAGGGAGAAAAAGCTGTAGAAAAAATGAATGAGTCGAACAAAAACGTGTTGCCATAAAACCTGCCACAGTATTTCCGGATAGCTGTTAAATAAAATATTCCTATTAATATTGAAAAAATGAATTTATATTCAAAAAATACTTTAGAAATTACACGAATATTTCGGCTTTGGCACATGACGTTATTTTATTATACGATCTATATATACATTATGTTTTTTTATCACATGCATGTATAGAAATCAGAATAAAGAGGACTCATAGCCTGCAGCTGGGACCAGAAAACAAACATCACAAAAAAACACAGGGTATTTGCTTTTTGTTAACTTTTGAGCTTTCCACAAACCTAAAACTACAGCCTGAGGCAGAGTTAAGACCAAAGTAAACACAAATTATTTCTGCCTGATCTATGGATATCCCCAACGCCTGAAGCATTAACTGCTTTTAAACTTTAGTTTCAATATTAAGGGAGAAAAAACTGAACTATAGTCAAGTGTAGCCGACTATGAGCAGGCCTTAACACAGATTGGAACTACTTTTATTGAAGTCCTTACAAAGCGAGACGGGCAGATAGACAGAGGCATAGGACAGAATCAACCTAGCTATAGACCCTGATCAAGTATATATATACTGATACTTCCTTCTGCCTGTTACATGTCTAACAAGTAAGAATGCTTCACTCAAACTAACTCGGCTAAGAGAAGCCCTTAACCCAGCTGGGATGCTCTGAACTTCGAACAGATGAAGAGAGACAGACAAACAGAAAAAGAAGATGGGTATATCGACTCGACTATGGTCCCAGATCAAGTATATATATACTATAAGGTGTCGTAGATACTTCCTTCTTACATGTCTAACAAGTAAGAATGGTTCACTTTAACTGACTCGGCTAAGAGAAGCCCTTAACCCAGCTGGGATCGTCTTACTGAACTTCGTACAGAGGAAGAGAGACAGACAAACAGAAGAAGATAGGTATACCGACTCGTCTTTTGACCCTGATCACGTATATATATCCTTTTTAGTGTCAGAGATTCTTCCTTCTGCCTGTTACAAACTTGATAGTTCCCTTGAGTGAGTTAAGCCGACTACGAGAAGCCCTTGACAAAGGTGGAACAGTCTAACTAGGAAGACGGACATGAAAATAGAAGGAGATGAATATATCGACTCGATTATAGACCCAGATCAAGTATATATATACTATAAGGTGTCGTAGATACTTCCTTCTGCTTGATGCATGCATTTTCACAAACTTTACAGTCCCTTTTAAACCCGCTTTCCAATGAGTTGAGGAACTAACAATAACAACTTTCATATAGTTTAGATAACAGCACACACTTCTGTTATGTTTACACAGAACTGTTATGTTAATTAGCTGTGCTCTGTTAACCCTAATTGGCCCTGTTAAGTTGGGCAATCGCAGTTAAATAGACGAAATTGATTATTTTGTACGCAAAATTTAATCCCTTTTCATCCCAATTTAACGATTTCTTCTACAATTTTTAAGCCTCTTATTTGCTTTTATTTTGAATGGCTAGTTAATTTTTTCTTTGATGCAATAACTACAGCTGTTATTGCCGTTCACCCTTGAGCCCGGCGGATGGCGAAGGGAGTAAGTTAATTAATGGCATTTACTGTGTACCGTTGAAAACTAATTATGCATAAAATAGCTTAGGTATTATTGCAAACCTACTATAAATTTCAAACTGTGCAACAATAACAACAAAACAGCACCAGGAACAACAGCAGCAATGGCCTGGAACCTGGGCAAAGGTGCGACTGAAGGTGTGGATGTGGGTGTGGGTGTGGGTGTGGATATGGGTAAGGATCTGGGGCAGCTGGGACAGAGTCTAGCTGGAAATCGATTAGAACAACAAGCAAAGGTACAACGGTGAGGCAATTACCAAAGAGCCGGTGACAATGGAGTGTGCAGATGTGTGTAGAACAACAACAACAATAGAAAGGACAACAACAAGAGAAACAACACCAAGTGCGCCAACAAATCGGCAATTAATCAAGGCTCGAAACTGAAGCAGGAGGACGTTGTGACTAGGAGGACTGTCGCTCGGCACTTTAACAATATTTATGGCGACTACAAAAAAAGCAAAGGACAATAAAACAAGTTAGAATCCTCCACTCAAGAGTGCTCGACTACAAGATGCCCTTTGCAGGTCAGAAGCAAAACAAAGAAGTCTTTTTGTTATTGAAAACGACAGCTAAATACCCTTTAAAGGTACATATATGTACCTATATATATATATATATATATATATATATATATGATATATATGCAAGATTAACCCATAAGGATTAAACTATCTCTTAGATACTTATAACTCTGTCAAATGCTTGCTGGATCTTTGTGTTCTTCCTGTAGGCTATCGTCCTACAATTCCTTATCATACCAGATCGAAGTACTATATAAGCCCAGAGCTGCGATTACTATCTTTCTCTATCAATAGAAGGATTAAAAAGATATAATATACCCCTTATCTTCAGATTTCTAATGCACTCATAAGGATTAAAGTTGAAAGGACACAGAACAACGCACACGTCTCAAGCAGTGCACTGCCTATGATTAACTTCAATCTGTGGGAAATTAGTTCGAAAATAACTTATAACGATTCCTAGAGAAAACTTCAATCTGACTTAAGATATATGTGAAGGAAAAGTCAAGGCTCTAGCCTGACATATAAAGGATATCTATCACAGGCTCTGAGATGAAAGCGTTTATAGTTTGAATCACTTTTGATATAGACTACGATATGATATGACCTCTTTTACTACGAATCTGCGATACCATTTCGATATCTTGTATACAGAGTAGAGCATAGAAACAGGCCTTGAATTTGAGCGAGCGCCTCAAGTTGCATGTGGCAGGAAAGACAATCCGAGTCGAGTCGAGTCGAGTTGAGTGGAGTTAAGTTAAGCAGCAGACCCCAGAGGCCGTGTGCCCGTTGGCTGGCCGGCAAATTAATCATTTTAATTAATAGGACAGGTGTGCCACAGGTTGTTGTCGAGGCAGGTAATGCGAGCACATCTCTTACCGCATACCAGGCCCAAGCCCACGCCTTGGTTCTGCTCCAGACGCGACATCTTGGCCATAGCCATTGCCAATGCCCGGATGTAACTGGAAGCTGGGCCACTGGGCTCAGCCGCTCCAATATGATTACTGGGAAGCGCCAGTGTTGGACAGTGGTTCCCATGGCTCTGGGCAAGCAGCAACCATTGTGCGTGCTGAGTTTTCGTATCAATTTCCTGTTGCCTTTGGTTTCCATCTGTTCGACCTGCTGCAGCATTAACTTGCCACACAGCAGTTGTTCTTGTGGCACGACGCACCTCCTATACCACCCACCCAGCCAGCACACGCCCATTCACACGCTTTGCCACTGCGTGTATTGTGGGTCATGAGGATTTGGAGACCTGTTTCCCTGCTCGCCATGACACGCTGTGCAGGGATTGCCGTCTCCTGGCACTGACACTGCTCCCGGCACCAGCCGCACCGCTGCTTTGTGAGCTCTGACAAACGACAAGATGAGTGGAACCTGCTGGTCCATATAATCATGCAATCAAAAGCTTTAATCTAGAGTTCAAAAAGTCTTTAAAACATCTTTGAACTTTTCTGTGAATCAGATTAAGTGTTAAGTTTTGGCTAAGCTTCGGCTTGGATGCGGTTCTGAAAGCTCATTAAAGCTTATAAATTAGAGAAAGCTGCAGATGACATAACCTCTAATTAATAACTCTCCCAATAAAAGCTTGTTTCCCTCTGCTTTTCCTTCTATTGAAGATTAATCAAACCCAACACTGTCCGTTACTGTCCTTTGCCCCAAGAAGACAATGTCTGATGCTTTTCTAATGCCCAAAAATGGCAGATGTGGATTTTAATCTGTAAGTAAACGTGCCCTGACACGTTCAACTCATCATCCCTATGCAAATTGAGGCGAAATTCGCGCCAGCTCAGACGTCTCTCTGTGGCTACTGAATATGCAACCTGAATCCTCTAAAAATGATGTCAGTTTTTGCTCGCAGCCTTTTCAAAATTCAAAAGCTCAAAGTGAATGGCTGTGCGCGACCTTGGGGCAGTTAAAAAGGCTTCTACAAGCTCTGTATAGGGAGTGTAGAGGAAAGGGAAAGAGAACAGATTGCTGTGGTCGGAGACGCGCCTTTAATACCAAATGGCAGCTGCTTCTGCCCCGTGCGCCACTTGGCAAAAACGTTTGGACAACATCTGAGAAGTTGCGCAAAAAAGCGCTGCCCCCAGACCGCTAAGCGCATACAAATCAAACCGGGTGCGGAGCGAAGTATGACAACTGCAAGGCGGTTGGCAGGAGGAGGAGGAGGAGGGTGGGTGAAAGGGTTTTTTGTATGCGGAACGGACACGGGGCACATGTTCTGCATCTCTTGAATGGCAATTTGCATGCTCTCGACAGCCATCAACAGCAAACAGTTGCCTGTTGGCTCTTTTACTCAAGTTTTTCCATTTTTGTTCCGTTCCTATTTTCCCACTCTCCTACACTCCTACACTCCCCTCCCTGCACGAAACGTAACCCCCTAAGCGATACAACAACCTTTGAACAAGTATTGCACTCTAATTCCCCATTGAAAAGAATGTGAATGCCATTAATTAGGTCAAAGTGAATGCATTTCCCCCCCAGCTGGAGATATATATTATATGACTGAACATGCACGTAATCGTATCGCATGTATCTACATCTAATCACAGACTGGCTTTCCAGCTCGCAAGCACTCAACTTCAGGGAATTATGTATACCATAGACAGAGGGTTGGCCAAATAGATTCGTATATTTTCATGATGTGTAAGTTTCTCAGATGATTTTAACTTAATTTACAACAGATCGTTACTATAGAGAAGTATAGAGAGGCAGACTGGAAAAAGGACAGAAAAACAGACAGGGAGACAGACAGGGAGACAGACAGAGAGAGAGACAAACTGATGCTTGGATGACTTCAAAGCAGACAAAGGTACAACTAATCAGCTCTCTATACTCTTTATACTCAGTTCCATATTATCAGCTCTATATACTCACCTTAGGTATAAATCTTACCTAAGCATAATGCCTGTAACTAGCTTAATGTCCAGCTGTATGAGGCGTGCCCAGATTGATTTTCGATTACGCATTTCAATTATTTATGCAAAGGATCTCGTTGATAGATCCTGTGGATGATGCCTCCTGAGTCTATTCCTTCTTATCCCATTCATTATCAGTCTCACAAGTACATCAGGCTGACAATCAATGCCTAATTTCCCCTACTAGAAGTACGTTTGCTGCCAGCGAAAGTGCCCTAAAAAGTATGCTACATAAATTTTAAAATAACTATTAGAGACATTTTGTTTAATTGAGGCTGGGGAAAGTTGGATTATCTCATAAAATATCATGAGCTTGGACATATCTTGAAGTAACTAAGTAGTTATGGAAGCAAGTTATGGTCATATAAGTTGAGCTTAGCCCGAAAGAAAACTAGTTTAAGCGACGAATATAATGGGAGCTGGTGGAAACAGAAATGTCAGCAAAAAACGCATTTGGAGCTTGTTAAGCTGGGCAAAAGGAATGCGGCTCAGAGGAATATTTGCAAGTTGTTGAAAATATTTTGAAATAGGACACGTTGCCACATCAATTGGCATTTTCTGTGGCAATGTTGCAGCGTTGCAGTGTTGCAGTTGATGTAACAATGCGAAAGGAAAATACGAGTAAATCTGCTGATGCATTATGTCGGCATCCGTTGGACACTCAGCGGTTGCTGTTGCAGCTTGGCTTTTGAGGTCAATGACCTTAGCACTTATCCCTCTGCCCCCAATCCCTTTCCCCCTTTGCACCCTTTGCCCCTTACTTCATACAGTTTGGACACATGGCTGCAGTCAGAGTGCAAAAATGTACTTCGCGCTGCGGCGACCGCCCGCCAAGCTGGAGCTGCCTTTCAGTTAACCATTGGGATCAGTGGACAGCAAAGGCAGCGCCAACATGCCAGCGCATTACCCGACCAGCTACCAGCTACCAGCTGCCCTACTTCACGTCCTTCAGTTCCTGCTCCTGCAGCTCCCAGCGATATGAGTGCGAGAGTCCTTTTGAATATGCAGCCACGTCATTTTCAGTCAGTCCTTGCCCTGGCACAGCCAAGCGGCCAATGCTTATACGCCCCGTTGTCATTGTCCTCGTTGTTGTCGTCGTCCTCAGCGTTGCTGCTGTTGTTGTTGTCGACTGCTCCTCCTCCTTCTCTTATTGTTGATTATTGTGTTTGACATAATAGGCTTTACGCTCCAAAAAAAGAATGAAAAAGAGAAATAAAAAAGATGAAGCAAAAGCCAGGCAAGAAATCCTTTCGCTTTGCTTCTTTGGCAAATTGTAGTAAAAACCCTTTTCGCTTGCCAACTTTTCTCCAAACTTTCCCTCTGACCACTCACCCGCCCCTCGAGCGAAACGACAGATGTGCGTCCAATACAAATAATTGCAGCTGACTCTCTCGGGTAGGCGTCCGGTTCCGGAACCGCAGCAACAGCAGCTCTATGGACTGTTGCCTACCTTTTGTCATATCGTATAAAGTCCTGTAATCATACACATTGTACGAGTATATACCCCCAAGTATAACTACACGCCAGCTGCTAAGTTGTTGTTACATGGAAACTACAGAGGGAAGACTAAAGTCATGAAAGAGGAAACTCAACTGAAACTGCACTTAAATTAAAGAACGAGTCGAAAGCCAGATTGATAGACTTGCAAAGTAATCACACACACACACATATATATATATAATAAGGTAATTGGATTGGATAAACTATAGAGAATATATATATATAGAGAGACAGAGAGAGTGTATAAAGTGTAGAAAATCAGTTGACGTCTTGAGATTTCAAATAATGTCAACGACATAAAAGCAAAGTGCGAACTTCATAACTGCTAAGGCTTCAACTTATTAAGTTGGTTCAAAGCGATACCCGATCCGTTATTATTCTTGTTATTATTCTTGTTGTTGTTGCCGTGTTGCCCGGCTGTCAAAGCAGTACCAAGAAGTTGGCAAGTCCAACGAGAAGCCAAGTCCAGAGGACAGCTAAGGCGTAGAATTCATTTTAGTGTTGGCGAAAGTTTAAGGCGCTTTTCTCTGCCATTTTCTTCAACAGTTTTTCTCTGGCATTTTCTCGTTGCAGCCTTTGCAGCTTATCGAAAAGTTGCCATGATTGAATTTTTAACTCCCCTCCCTCCCTCCCTCTCGGTTCCCACTATGCTGCAGTGAGTTGCAGTTGGGGGCCCCGCTGCTAATCTCAAAGTCAAGTTGGGTCACATTTCCATAAACACTTCATATGACGGCGCCATGGAGCACTTTAAAGCCACGCCAAGTGCCTCACAATGTCACATTTCCTGGGTCTAATCGAAAATCAATGTCAATAGCATCACCCGCCGCACCCTGTACACCCTCTGTACACCCTGTGTCCGCCTGCCTTCAAAATGCCGCGGATAAGCAGCTGTTTGTACATTATTTACTCGTAAAGCCATCAATAGTCGCACACCTCGTCCTCCCTCTTACACCTCTCCACCTCTACAGCGACCCGTAAGCTGGAGGGAAAAATGCTGCCACGTGTCCATGTGGCGCACGTCGATTTCTCTGCGGTTCCTCAGAACCCCCATTGCCAGTCAACTGTCATGGATTTATTGTGGATGCTGCTGTGATTTTTAGCTGTAGCATGCCACATCAAAGCTAGAGACGTAGCGCCTGGTTGCAGGTGGCATGTGGCAGGTGGCTCCTGGCTGCTGGCTGCTGGCAGGTGGCAGACATGGGGAAGTACAAGAGTAACAGACATCCAAACACCAAAACCGAAAAATCACTGAGCTGTATAATTCGATTTCTGTTTTTCCCCTTTTTTTCTATTTTTCTATTTCTTTTTTTTTAACTATCTGTTGTTTGCTTACCTGGCACAAGAAGAGATAGCAAGAGAGCGAGAGAGAGACAGAGAGAAAGATTTGGGTTGGGAAACAACATTGTAAATGGTATAAAACAACATTTTTTGCTTTTCTATATTGTCGAATAGAATAGTATAGAATGGAATAGTATAGAATAGAATAGAATAGAATACTCGTACTCAATATTCAGTTGAGCAAATCCATCCGTTGTTAGCCTGCAATTCGCATTGCATTCACTTGTCTCGCTTCACTTTTCCTCCCCATCCGCCACCCAATCGGCCCATTGGCATTCCGCAGAGCCCGTGTCTGAAATATGTGGCAAACGGGCTCCATTTTACATGGCATCTCAATGGGTTGTTGCTCGACGATAAACAAAATTTAAGCAAATGAAAAAAACTGCAGCCTGGCGAGTGTTTCCCGTAGAGTTGTCCAGACATCGGCGAAAGGAAATAAACTCTGAATAAAGCGATCATTGAAAGTCATAAAGATTTTTATACGAGTGTGGAAAGCAGTTCAAGGAAATTGTTAGCGATAAACAGTGAGGAAATTTGGCAAACTCAATCGTTGAAAACATTTATATATATATATATAATCTGATCTGTAACATCAACAAACTTTACTTCATTTGCTATAAACCTTATTCATAGTTATTCAGGTTTCATTTTGTAGGCAAAAGTTAAACCTCAGTTAAATTCAGAATCCTCCTCTCTGAATGGGAAAATGTTTTAATTAGCCCTCTTGTGGCTTTTTATGGATCTCTTGTCGCAACTCAATACAAATTTCAGTACGCGTTGTTTGTTTGAATAACTTGTTGTTTATTTGTTGTTGTGAATGATGTTGTTTTGCAATCTGTGCAAGAGTCTGTTTCGCAGTGTTTTGTTACGTTTTAGCTGCAAATAAAATGCATCCTTTATTTAAAAGCACTTATTCATGCATATACGAACCTTGTGTTTATATTTCAAAAACCCCAGACGAGACATGGTCTGAATATTCAAACCCATTGGATATTTGTTTGCTCAATGTTCAGGGCAACAATCCGCTTCGATGGACCTGGTACATTTCAACGTCTGTGAAGTGCACTCACCTCTTACCTCATACCTCATAGCTCATGCCTCTCCCTTGAGTTTATTCTGTTAATTAAATGAAGCCACGTCACTGGCGTCTAAAGGAAAATATACAAAAAAAAAACAAAAAAATGGGAAAAGCCAAGTGAAAGCTCAGTGAAAATACTTGAAGGTCAACATTTTGAAGTATTTGAGTGAACGCTGCAATTAGAGCAACAGCCAAGGAAGCCCCCAGCGAGCCGCAGCAAAACACAACCAAAGTTAATTTACTCTGGCACTCCGGCACACTATTAGATCCCAGCCCCGACCCCTTCTCCCGACTTCGGTTGGGCCATAATCTGGGGTATATAAGTAACTCACTGCTGCTTTTTTCCTACCAGCTACTTTGGCATTTCTAACAAGTTTTGCGTTATGATTCCTTTATGCTAAACTGCACGCAAAAAAGTACTCTAAAAAGGTTTATCCAGAGATGCAAAGGGCTTGGAAAAAAAACCAGCTATGGGATGTTCTCATAGGCAACTTTGCTTCCTTTTTAACAGAAACAGGATTGAAGCAAAAAAATGTGTAAAATACCTTAGAAAATATTTTAAAATCCAAACGAAAATACGTTCTTAATTTCTACTAATTAGTAGAAAGTAATGAAATAATGCTTTATAAATTTAAATATATATATAAATATAATATAAATATAAATATAAGTTTCCAAGTTGTTTGTCGAATGCTCCGATAAATTCCAATAAAATGTTTAATTTTTAAGTATTAATCAACAATATTTAAAGCCATTTTTAAGATTTACTGAACTAGTTTATAAACTTTAAGCAAAAGAGATTTTTGTTTCGGGAATACCTCTTTTCTAATTTGAGAGATACTTCAGCAAATTTGTATTGCATACTTTCAGGGGCAACTTACAGCTGGAGTCGAAACCATCAGCCGATTTCGTATTCTCTTTGTTAAGTGAATGAATGTGGAAGACTTTCTGCTCGGATCTTAAAGTATTATCTATAAGATATCATATAGACTCGATTGCAGACCTTTGGAACCTATTAATATTAACTTATTGGCAATATCCTGCAGCTGCCTGTAACAACAGAAACCTGAGCAAGAAGGCGTTGGAAAGAAGTAGAAAAAGCAACCTTCATGTCGTCTATAAGGATATGAAATTAATAAGAAGAAGTACTGGAACTGATAGATAATATAATCCTTTGTTATAAGCTAATATAAAAGTTATCTATTTATAGTGTATTGAAGTTGTATAAGATATTTTTGAGTAATTTAATAATTAATTTATGTTTTAACTATACAGAAAGTTGAGTGAATAAGTAAAAGACTTTAAAATTCATATTCGGAATCATAAAAACAAGCTTATTCCTAACTGCTGTTTAATTTGTTTAAGTTATTTATTGACTTTTCCCATTAAAGATTTGATTGAATCTATTTCCACAAGAAATTCTCTTAAATGTTTAACTAGATTTGAGATAGCTGCTAAGCATTTATAAAGTTAAATATTCGTGCCCAAATTTGATGTGAAAATTTCAATCTGTTGCCGAGTCATTCAGCCATTTGCTGTTGGTGCCACAAACACACACACAGACACACAAAAGCCGCACAACAAATTACGAGTAGTAGTATATCCCATATCAAGTTCTTTTGCATTTCATCTCGAAAACCAGGTGACAACCAAAGCGCAGACAAAAGCCATAGAACAGAATAAGGCCAGACAAGCAGACAGACAAAGAGTGGAAAATGGGGAATGGAAGAAGAAGGGGCATAGACACACAGGGGACGTGATAATATCAAGTGGCAATAGCCAAAAATACAAAGAACTGAACACAGACCCAAATGGAAAGCTTTAAAACCGCAGAGTCAGTTGGGGGTAGCAGAGTGCAGAACGGATAGGTAGGAATAGTAGGAATAGTGCTCACTAAGCATTAAAAATGATAATTAAATTTTCAACAATGAAACCGAGCTGAGAACAAGGACACGCGCCCCACAACATATCGCATAAAGCTCTTAATCATAAACATGCTCCGGCACTTCACCTCCTGCTCCATCCGTTCAAAGTCATATCAATGGAATTGGGTACGCGTCCAGACTACCAACTACAGACAACGCAGCACTGACTACGGTCTACGGAGTACGGAATATGGAATATGAAGTACGGTTTACGGGCTAGGGCTTACGGGTTACGAACTCCTGGTTGGCTGTTAAGCATATGCGCATATAAATTAACATAGACACCCGAGTATTTAATTAAAATTCCATCAGCCCATATACAAATACACACACACACACATATATACACACACACTTACACCCATAGAAGATAGGCACACATTTTAGCGCTAAGCCGTAGAGAGCTGGCCCCGGAGCAAAACCATCAGAAACCACACGGAACACGACGCACGGTGGCTAACAAAATCTGTGAAGCGCGCCTCAAGCGTCGTCAGCCGCGTGCAAACAAAGGAAGCTGCCACGCCTACCACGCCCAATGGCACACAGACGGCGCTTAACTGGTCGGGGCCATTTTGGGGACATTTGCTAGATGAAGTTGGAGATGGCAGAGAACGTGGACAGGTGGCAACAGAAGGTGCGGACAACAGCCGCCGGCAGCATCGATGCTGACTGATGAAGTGGCACCTTCCGTTCTAGCACCGGCAAGGATAACAATGATGCTGATGATGATGATGATGTGGATGTTGATGGCGATGATGATGATGATACTGTATGCTGTGATCGTGATAAGCACCGCATCGTAATTAAGTTGACGCAGCAGTTGAGGAGCCACTCAGAGTGAAATATGCCATGGAGAGAGCGGCGTCTCCATAATTAAATATGGATTTCTAAGGATATAGGAAGAAGTTGCGGCCGGGGCTTTGGCATCCGGATAAAGGGTACATGAGCTACGGACGGAAAGGCCTGTTTCAAGCCGGACAAATAAGCGCCTATTGTTAGATAGAAGATTTGTGCCTTGACCCTAAGCAAATAAGTCCAATGAACTCGACTTATGAATACCCTACAGACAGCTTAAAGGAATTTCCATAAATCTGAAATAAAATAAATAAAATAAATAAAATAAATAAAATAAATAAAATAAATAAAATAAATAAAATAAATAAAATAAATAAAATAAATAAAATAAATTAAATAAATAAAATAAATAAAATAAATAAAATAAATAAAATAAATAAAATAAATAAAATAAATAAAATAAATAAAATAAATAAAATAAATAAAATAAATAAATAAATAAGAGATAAGTTTTATATATAATCGAAGGATTTGACTATATCCTGGGACATATACACAGATCTGTAGCATTGCAGACTGAGAATCTAAATACTCTTTAATCGTTTTAAAGGGTATCGCAAATCAGGGCCGCTCAATGAGTATTTAATGCGTCAAACTGTTTAAATTTCTATTGGGTTTTTTATTTGGAATTTGAGTTTTAAACTTTTGTTTTGGCCACAGATGTTGTTTTTGTTTTAACTGTTTTGGTTGTTGGCCTTGTTCTTCAGATTGCACAAAAAGCTGTAGCTTGGTTTTCAACTTTTTGACCGTATACAGATAGACCCACACACACACACACACACACACACACCCGCACACGCAAATGGTCATCCTGTGGAATCATTTATTTTCCACTTTGGCCAACAGAAAACACAGTCAGAGACACACACACACACACTCACACACAGACACAGACACAGATACAAAACTGGGAAATAAAAAGAAAAGTTTTTAGTTAGCTTTTGATGAGGGTCAACTCAACGTTGGGCGCACTTTTCAAGTGCTAACCCTCTGCCTCCAGCTGGATGCCTCTAAGCCCACATGGTTACGGTTGCTCACATTTGGGCATCGTATTTTGCAACTCTCTAGAAAAGATATAAAAAACTATGTGTATATATATATGATGTATGTAGGAGTACAAAAGAAAAACTATGACAATAGTTGGGCCATTGTTTTTGACATGACTTTCTATCAAAAACAAATTTGCTTTTCTTTGTTACAGTTACTTTCTGCCTTCCTCTTTCTATATAGCATGTTGCAAATCGAGTCAAAAGAAAGCCCTAGAAACTAGGCAGGACGACTCCTAATGCAATTGACAACTCTATTGCCATAGGCTAAATCTCAGCAAAAGGAAAGGATTAAACAGATCACAGACCTGGATCCCTATCAGATTGATGAACATGCTCCATATAATCATTTGGCTAATTTGTGTATTTTCTGTTTTATAGTTTATATGTAGCATATATTATATTATGTGTAGGTGTCCATAGATCATATAATTGACTATTTAAATGGTTCATAACAAGAGGAAGACACAACGAAATCTGTGGCATTGCGGCCAACCGCAGTCGGACATGCAACAAAATTATTGTTGCTGCCACCAAAGAGCTAACAAAAAATAATAAAGTGTGAAAGCCCGTGAAATCAATGCAATACGCACACACACAAACACATAAAAGGGGGTGTAAAGAGACAGCCCACAAATACACACACACCCACACACGCACAACAAACGCCAACGGCAGCAACCGCTGTCAGCTGCACCAATTGCAGCATTTGGAGCAACGTCAGCGACAGACGACGATGACGACGACGTGCCCCAAACCAAAACCATTCTGCCAGTTGGACCGCAGTTGCAACGTGCACGCACATGAACACACACACACACACAGCTACATATGTGTCGCTTTTGCTGTCAGTGCAACGTTGCACGAACGCCTTCAAATGGCAGCTTTAGGATTTCGCTTTGGTACTTAACTTGAAAACAATTAGTCACAGATTTAATTTATATTTCACTGGGTAATACCTAGGCAGACGTTGCATGCAACATGCCAAGCAACCAATCAACTTTCTTATTCTAACTAACTAACTAACTAATTGCAGGCGAAAGTGAAGCAACCTCTTTTGGGGTTAGCCGCCAGTCAGCATCGGTTTACACCAACAACTCTCTTAAGGGACTTCAAGAGCTTTTAATTCTGTTTATTGCATCCCATTAATGAAACTTTTAAGCCTTAACTCAAAGCTTTAAGGTTTAGTAAACTGGTTGGGATTGATCTAACCTAAAGATTTAAAGCTTATGCATCGATCGAGATGAAGCCAACTAAAAGCTTTAAGGATCAATTCACTGATCCAACTGAAAGCTAATGTATGTATATAGCTTAAAGCTGGGCTTAAGATTAATCCAGCTTAAAGTGTTAAAGTCTAATGTTGAATATACACAAAGTGAAGATTAAAACCAAGTAAACCGAATGCTGTTTCTCTTTTCGACTCTTCCTTCTCACTCTCTCGTTCTGTCTCTCCCTTAGTATTTATGTTTTCTTCGACGTTTGGTAAGTTCAGCTTTAAGTAAGAATCAGTTTATTTCACTAATTGCTTTTGATTCGACTTTAAACACTAAAAACTATTCTGCTGTCGCTCGAGGCAGCTTAGACACCTCAGAAAGCTACTACTATAGTTGCACTCTTCTAACACTTAAGTGTTCAGTAAGTGTCATTGACAGTTGAACACTCAAATGGACTGCCCTCAAAGCATTTGTCGTATAGAACCAATGATGTATTTTTGATTGCAGCAGAGAGAAACAGCAAAATAAGCAAACAAAAAAGCACCAGAAAAATGTTCAACAATCACAATCAGTAAAAATTGCGAGGGCGACACAAAAACAAAACGCAGATGAAATGTCAAAACACACACACACACACATACAGACAGACACATATAGAGACACAGAAGGACATCAGACAGAGGAAAAGAAGCATCATAACCTGTAGCTTCAGGGGCAATACACAGAGCAGAACGTAAACGAGTCCTTTTGGGTCCTTTGCCCCTAACCCCGGAACGCATCGGAAAAGCGAAAGTTCACACTGAAATTGAAACCCAACAAAAGTGAACCAAAGCTGCGTGGAATGGCGCGGTCTGGCCCCAAGCAAATCCGTGCGGCATAATCTGAGGCGCAAAATGAAGATGACAATAAATTCGATTCGATTTCGCTTTGATTTAGTTTTGGGGAATATCATCATCCTTGGATTACCAGGCACTGAGCGCGCAAACGAGCGCTGCTTCTGCTCCAAATGATGATGGTGATGATGATGAGGATGAGGATGAGGATGAGAATAAGGATGGTAACGATTGTCGCCTTATGGCCAAAATGAAAGCAAAGTAAACACAAATAGATAACAGACAACAAATAAAAGCCATCGCAAAGCGAAATGAAAATAAGACAAAGCAAATTCACACGCACATCGAAACAGGAGAAGATGGGCCGTAGGTCTCGCGGGGTCTGCTGGATCCATGCGGCAGGACACATTCGGCAAATCCTGCCCAGCTTATGCTGGCTTTCAAATTTTGATTGAAAAAATCACTGCGAATTTTAGTGCGCCAAGCAAACAAAACTTACCAGACGCACTCCCCACCCATCCCCTTTCTTCCCTTCTTCCTTCCTTTCTCCCCACCTCCAGGAAGGGCGACAAATAGCAAAATGCTGCCACAGATTGATATTATGTTGAAGGCGGCACAGACAGCACCAGATACAATTTCTATTTAATAATTCAGTCTGTCTGTTAATATTTTCATTCTGGCTCAATCATTTGACCATCTTTCGATGCCATCGCCAATGGCAATTCACATTCTATCCTCATTTTGGGTTTCTATAAATGGATTTTGTATTAAAAATAGATTCAGAAAAACGAATCAGAATAAGAATGATTATAAGGAATACAACGACCTTGTTTCATTTCATATATTCTTTTACTCTTTTCGTTCTGAGGATCGTTTAATCACATTTCAAAAATAAAAATGTATTACAAATTATTGGAAATTTATTCCCTGTCAAGGATTGGGGGAAGCTTAGAAAAACTCATTATATTAAAAGAAGGAAAAAGAGTATTTCGTGAACAAAGTATGAAAGATAAATAAATTCACACTATTTTCTGTTTCTTATCATCATCTTAGCCCGTTTCAATGAATACTCCCAGCCACGATACTTTTTCCATTCGATGCCGTATTCATCAGGACTGTCACTATATTTTCCAGTCAAGTTACTGAAAATATAATAAACTTAGAATTTATCTCACATAACATTCACTTTCATACCTATCTCCACAATCACTGAACCACCAGGCGCCAACATAACGTACCGCAAATTTAATCCAATAATTATCATTATCCCGATCCGATGAAAACAAGTATAACATACATTATATACGAAATAGAACACATTCACATGAGCGAAGCATTAGCTGAAATACTTATAAAATACTGATCGCCTAATGTATACAAAATAAGTTTGATTAGGTGGGAAAAATATACAGAAAATTGAATAAAACCAACAGTCTATATGAAATAGCTTTATGTAAAATGCTGCATTTAGTTTTATTTTTATGGTTCGTTTTCTTGAAATTATTGCTTTTTGGTTATCAAATTGTATAAGTACAAATTTCTTTTGTCGTCAAAGAAGAATGTGAAATCAGAAAACAGAATGCGAAATTCCTCGATAAAAAGACTTTCTCGGTCGGATCATCATAAGCGCTTGTTTCAATGAATACTCATAGCCCCGAAATGCCTTCCAATTGATTCCCTTTGCAAAGGCATTGTCTTTATATTTACCATTTAAGTTGCTGTAAGAGTTTAGATTAGAAAGCTGAAATTAAATAGAATTCACTTGCTATGAATACCTCTCATGGCAGTGATGGTACCACCAGGCGCCAGTATAGGCTTGTGCACACTTTTCTTTCGGATTATTATCATTATCCCGATCCAAGGTTGAAAATGCATGACCATGGTGAACACGTAATGAATCACCTGCCGTTCCTACAGCCGGTCCTAGTGTTTGCAACGAGTATAATTCATTCTCGTCCCCAATCGCAAATTTATCATATATCTCGAACACCTGTTTCCCTTCAAAATCCTCCAGGACAACCATCAATTCCTGACTCCGCTCTGCAGTCAAGGCGTGTATCTTGTCCAGTCCGAGAAAGAACTCACCATCAAGATCCCCAAAACCTTTTTTGTACGAGTTCCAATTTCGATAGAAGTTAACACTTCCATCCATTCGTTGCAAAATTACTGTCCAGTTCCCACCTTGCGTGGCCATGTCACAAGCAACTTTAAACGGTTTATCACTATAACTGGGAATAAGTATCTCATGGATTCCAGATACTTGAGTGGAGTTAAGATCTGCACAGTTGCGCCCATATTGTTTTTGTCTATTGCAATTATCAGGTTTGCTCGTCGTGTCTCCCTGATCTCTTCCTGATCTGATCTCTGTTGTAGTAAGTGGAAGCACCGATTTGATGTACGCTTGTTCTGATCTAATAATTGTGTAAATTAGTTTGCTTTCAGATTCGTTCCAAGAGAGATATACCTTATATCCGCTAACTGGAATTGTATCGCAAGAAATGCCTCACTCACATTAAGCTCTTCCACTTCGGCACATTCAGAAATATATGTACTACAATATGTATATATTATTAAGATTATTGGAAATATTTGTAGCAACATATTTGCAACTGAACTCGTGCGAACGTCTTATAAGACTGAGAGGATTTCTGAAAGACCCCATATTTATATGAAAACAAGTATAATATATATATATATATCTTTATATTCGAAATAGAATACATAAATAATTGAATCACATGATTCACAAGAGCGAACCATGACGTAATGCATACATCATAAGATTAAATAGATGCTTTTCGGGTGATAATTTTATAATGTCATCAATCAAAAAAGATTTTCGATTCTTGTTTTTAAATACTTTTAGTTGGAGCAAATGTTATTACGGATTACTTTATGCTGACTTTAAAAGGTTATGAAATTATATAAGTACAAATTTCTTTTGTCGTCGAAGAAGACTGTGAATAATGCCTAACCCATTTTAGGCTCTTCCATTTCAGCACAATCAGAAATATATATTATACTATCTGTACATAGTATTAAGATTATTTGATATGATTTTCGCGACATTTTTACGTCCGCACCCAACCGAATATCTTGAATAACTGAATCAATCTTCATAAGTTCCGAATTATAAAACCTAAAAGCAAATTCCTTATAATGTGTTGAACAAGCTTCAGAGAGAACACCAACGAGAGATAAGACACTTCTAAGGTCTACTCAGGCTAAAAGAAATATAATCAACTGAAATTCGTTATAAATCAAATAAAGTTCAAATTTTAATGGTTCTTGCGGACTCTTGCGTACATTTTTCCCAAATAAATAATTATGAACTAAATTCTGAATAAATCTGTGTCTATGCCTGGAGTACACGCATTTGTCATATAAAATAAAATACCCAAATACTTGTGGACTTTGATATCTGAGAAACAAAAATATTTATACTTTATATGGCAAAATCGACTTATTTCCCGGAGTACGAGATAAATTAAATATATTTAAGATTATTTCATGAATATTTTCTAAAGACAAATAAATAAAATAAAATAAATAAGCTCCGAGAAAAATAATGTTCCCATGGGTCTTGCTATGGCGCCGCCGCTGCCTACCCCTGCTCTATATAAAAGTTCCCAAGTTGAGAACCTGCCTTATCACTTCTTAACAAATATTTACAAAGACTAACCGATTTCATGCACCTTGTCAAAAGGTCGCTGCTATATAACGCAAAGCGCTTAGCTTTTGTTGGTTGAAGTCTTTGCTGATTCACAAAAGCTTGGCTTTAGCAGAGACACAAACGCAGAAGTCTTTTCCAGGCTGTTTCTTTTAAATATTTATTATGATTCATTAAGTGAATGAAAGTTCTATGTAGAACAAACCCTAGATACAGTTTTAGAATATAAAACCTAACTGTTAATGAGACTTTTTGAGCTATAGTTAAATACACAATGCAAATCGATAGTATTCTAACAAGTTATTCTTGACGAAATCACCTGAAACAGCCAATAAAAACGTGAGCGACCATTTTTATTGCCATTGATGGGGAGAAATTAATAAACCTGTTTATAGGGTTTATTTTAATCACTTATTAGCCGATCAATAAATTCCGATTTGCATTCAAACTAGATATACCATATCTTTCTTTCTTAAGTACACAGTACTCGTATATATGCAAAGAATAGCCTATGATTTAATTTCAAACTCAATTGGCAAAGTTCAAGATCGCATTGAGTTCTGATAATAATATAGATGGGAAAAGCACATATTGATTATTCAATGTATACTTTATTATACTCTCTAACTAGATTTAAATCATCTATAAATATGCAATATGCCCTTTATATCAGCTATTTTTGTGTCCAGGGTATAATTATATTATTACTCATTTATTATTATCCCAAATCAAATATAACTAAGTAGTGGCTTTTCTTATTCATATATATGTATTAATTAATTACTTTTTTGACATTGTAATATAATAAAATTTACAGTTAAGCTTTAAAAGTGCATTTTCAAGTGACAATTTTTTTTTTAGATCTGTTTAAGTTTCCGTATTCTGCGAGCGAAGTTGTTTTTTCAGTTTCAACTATTTTTGTAGCGTTGTAGAACTTGCCGAGCCTTTCGTCTAGTCGTAGGTTGTCTGGTTTTGCGTCACACCGAGACTATATTTAATCACATAATAATTAAAACCACTAAACTACTAATATATGGGTTTTCAGTGCAACGGAAATCACAACACAACTCCATCGCAAATCCAATTCAATCCCAATCAGTCTCGTGGAATACGCCAACTGAATCGGTACCCTCGGACATTAAAAATTAAAATTAATATTCTCCATGCCAAAGTTAGTGAAACCTTTTGTGTTCCTTGTTGATCAAAAATACTATTTATTTTAGATCCCTTAACATTCGATCTTCTACCCGCCCATCCCCAACAGTCTATACTAAAGACTATCACATTTATGGATAATTTTAACTTTTATTGAAAAAATGAATCAAAGCAATATTAAAAAATCCGAAATCTTTCTAGAAGAATGCTGCGGTCGCGATCCTTAAATTCATTTCAATCCCGCCTATCCCTTTGTTTTTACGAATCGTTCCGACGTTCCAAGAGTCCTGATCCCAACTCTACACTAAAGTATTAGAGTTTTCATAGGAAATAGCTTTAAACTGAAAGATTAAACTTCTTGGAATTATCCTTAAGCTTTATTATAGTTCTTCTAGAAATTATAATGATTCTTCGAGGAATTATATCTCTACTAAAGTATAAGAGTTTTTCTAGAAAATATCTTTACACAGAATTAAATCTCTTCTAGGAATTATATCTGCACTGAAGTATAAGAGTTCTTCTAGGAATTATCCCAACACTTAATTAAAAGGTTTTTCTCGGAAATATATCAAGCTATTGTAATAGTGAAAGGATTAAAACAATAAATAAGCAAAAGCTGGATTTATATTTCGAAGAATTTCATGAAACTTAATTTATTCTGAGTTTTTTTTTATCGAAATTTCAAACTGAAAAACTTATTAGAAGTAAAACTATTCCTAGCTTTAGTTGGAACCTCAGATCGATGCAATAAATCCAAATTTCTGCCGTTTTCCTGTGTAGCTTTTTGCATTTTCAAAGAGATTCCCAAATTTGCTCAGTTAATAAACTCTACAAGTTTCCTGTGAATTATCTTAATGACCTCTTGATATTATACTCAGTTTCTCAGTATGAGATATAAATTATAAAAATACTATGGAAATAATAGGCATTTGCGTACACGTGGCAGATATAATTTCAGACTTGCACAATATGACATAAGACTATAAGTTTATTTATTTGAGAGTCATTGTATACATTTAATATCCGAGAGGTTAATTCTATTATAACATAACAAAGTATCTTAAAGTTATAGCATCTCAGCTTGCAATGCGATAAAAAAACAAGATTATTATTAACTTAACTAAAGACTTTAATAAGTTATTTATAATAATAATTCTACTGTACTTTGGCATTATAATAAAAGTGTTTTGTTTAAGCAAATGTGAGTGAAAATAACGAGAAGATGAAACACTCTGTGGGATGCTATGCACCTCAGCTTATATTCAAGGATCTCATTTACCAGGTGAATCAGGAGAATTCCAAAGGTAAGTGAACTTTTAATAGATTCCAAAAACATTCAGCGCAAATTACATTTTCCATACGTGACTAAAATGCAAATAAGACTGATAGTTTAGCCAGATCATTAGAATGTGAGCAGATCGTTTGAAGTATCTTTCAGATACTTTAGAATTACACACACGTAATTGTAAAGACCAAATCCAAATAGAAACATCTCGCAGCCAGATGACAGTCGATAAAAATAGAGAGGCTTTAAGTGAACTGCATTGGTTGAAAGTAAAAGTGACAGCTTGAAAATTTAATAATAACTAACATGAATTTTCCATTTCAATTAATTAAAACGGAAAACAAATCAATGTGTGTGTGTGACATCAATAAATTAGCTTTACGCTCAAAACTTGTTTGCTTTGCGTATTTTACTGCAATAGAAGAGAAGACGCTCAAATGGAATCTGAAACCTATATAAGATTCCAGTGTGTGCGTTTTAATTAACACCTCTGATAGGTGCAAGTAAACCCTGTATAATGCTCCATATAATTTGGTAAATCGAACTCTCAACTGAACAAAGCTGCCTTAGTTCGATCTGTATATCTTCATAAAGCACTATTCAAGTTATATCTGACTGTGTTTACTCAAATAAATATATATCGTATACTCAAATAAACATCAGATTAAACTATGTTCAGTCACATACTTCTCCGATTGAATACATCAGTTATACTCAAATAAATCAGTATAATTAATGACCACGTGCTGAAATTCATGGATACATAAAGCGCTCCCCCAACTCATGGCTATAATAATAGCCTCATTTAATTAGATACTAAAAAAGTTGAAGCCCGCGCAGATCTTATATAGTTGTAGATTTGTTGACTTCGATGTTGCAGTTCATTGAAATGATCGCATCCAAACGCGGCAGCTCATTGAGCTAAACTTGTGAGTTCACTCAACTGTGACGACATTGCGCCTTTCAGCTCCCTGGCACAAAGCCGGCTTTACTCTTTACCTCTCTACCTCCCAGCCCCTCCCCCTCGAGTCTTAGTATCCCAGAAAAAGCAGGTCTAATATCACATAATATAATGGCAATACCAAAAGACTTAAGGCCTGTTAGCTTTAAATGTTGTGGCTCTGTTTTGATTACTATGCAAAGAAGGCCAGCCGGTTGTTGTCGTTGCCCGGAAAGTGAGGCTTTGACTGCTTCTCGCTCTTCCATGTTCGATGTTCGATGTTCGGCTATATATATATAATACATATATATATATACCGAAGTATTCAGTTTCAATGTCAATGTCAAAATCGTTTGCGATCGCATGTTGAATCAGGCACGCAGTGAAATTGCCGCCTCTGTGTAATAGTTGTTATTATTTCCATTTAATAATTCACAATGAAACGATACTTGATATAGTACAAACAAACATTGATCTATCGGTTTATGCGCTTTAATCTCTTCGCTTGGCAACAATATTCAAATTTATATACACACATATAACTAATCCTATATCAAACAAACTAATAATTAAAGAGCTTCCTTATCTGAGGGTAAATATATGATGATACGATTCGATGCTCGATGTTCGATTCCCGATAAGATAAACTCAGCTATAACATATGCAAAGCAATATTTAGCAATCAATTCTCTAGACTGATAAAATTGAATATTAGTGACAGTCATTAACTTTATACATGATATTTATATATATATACCTCCACTCCTATGATTAACTAATTAAAGATACTTTCGTATAAACACAGTTCTGTAATAGTTAATTAGCAGTTGACTCAAAGCTTTGTTGTGCAACAACTATGTTTATATCAACTAGCTAAAACGTAGATATTAATTACTTTGCTTATGACTACAATCTATCTGAGGTAAGTGCAAAACGTTTAAGGATGCGTCACAAAGAAAAGCAACAGATACTTTTTCTTTTCAACTCGAATATTTAACAATAAACTGATATCAGATGAAGGTGTATCAATTTCTCCAGACAAATAGTTATAGCTTAACTATTTTACTATATTTTATCCGCTGATTTATTGTATTACGATGCAGAAAAGTAAACATCAATTAAGTTGTTAGAACAAAATAGATCATAAATTAAAAGAAAATCTGCTCAGAAGCTACGAGAAGTGGCAAATTAAATGAGAATCTGTAATCCTTTTCGATAGAAACCAGAAGCGGAGCGGGGAATATATTAACAATTAAAACACAATAATAGTAAACTAAGTAGAGCATAGATAGAATAGATTCTGAGTAATTAGCTCGTTGAGGATCATTAGATAGACTTACACCTTGCTCCCAGACTACCTGAACCCCTATAAAAGGTAAACAGTTTACAAGTTCGACGGATCTTTGGGTGTTTTATTTGTCGACAATAACAAAATAGAGAACGATTCATCACAAATCTCTCAAATCATCGAGAGCAATTCTACAAAGATCTGAAGAGAGCTAGTTCTCTCGCAAGATGCTCTCGTATGTTGAGAACGTTGCTTTTTATTATTAATAAACATTAGAAAATAATGAAAGACCCCCGCCTCATTCTCTAGGTCTATATCTATGTATCTACATGGCGATATCAGAGACCCAGCAACGCTTCAAAAATATATGAAAAAAGTAAAAAAAAACTATCCGAGCGAGCTGAGTTCCGTTCCGTTCCGACGCGCCATCCAAGTCCAACGGCTGCCTGAATGTCGACCCAGTCTCAGTCTCGCGCCGCATTTCGAGCGATTCGGAAGTATTTTTTTCGAGTTGCTCAAAACAAAACATAAACCACAACAAAAACTCATGCATAGCTCTTACCTTAAACAAAATATTCAAAATTCAACAAGATAAATATATAAAAATCTTAACTAAAGCTTACACAAAAAAGTTGACGTCGCGCGTGTCACAAATCCAAAAGTAAATACGGAAAATAAGAAATTGCATTCAAAAAAACAGAAGCAATTCTTCTTTATAAATAAATAATTTTAGTGCAAAGTCTGCACTTGTTCGTGCTATTCCGCAAGAATCGCAGCTACTAAAGAGAGCTGCAAGCCCAAAGTGTACGAATTGTGCTCAAAATATATACTATATATCGTATATATATATATGTTGTTTCGGAATAATAAGATTCCAGTTTTGCTTTCTATTCTATTGTATAATATCAAGTGCAAGTTTTGTGAGAAAATTAATATGCAAAAGTTAATTGAACTATTTCGTAGCCTTGCTCTCCAATTCTATTTTAATTTGGGGTTTCTCTTTCGACTGTCCTCTTTCTTCTTCTTTTCGCCTCGTTTTTTGTAATGAAATTATATTCAAAGAAAATGGAACACAATCAGCTAATAATATAGAGGAAATCTTCTTAGATCAAAGTTCAAGTTCTTCCATATGGAAAATCTCACTATTTGAGAAATATTTTGTGTATGTGTGCTGATATTACGCATACGCAACGTAGGCCCCTCCCAATTGGTTTATCATGCGTAATTATTCATGCAATTATCCCTATACGATTTGACCATTTTTAATGAGTTTCCCCCCTAGAACATTAAGCATAAAAGTATTATACAAATATTCCCATACACATATATTTGTTTACATTTTATTAGGCCAGCGATTATTATTGTTGCCAAATAATGAATAGTGATGATATCACCCATAGACACATAGACAGACTGCCCAGACACGGTCCCGACAGACCCATCATCATCATCATTGTCACTGGCTACAATGTGGCCCACATTGCCACAGGATAACGTCAACATGCTCCACGCTCGAGACTAGAGACTAGAGGGCGTGGACGTGAAAATACCATTTGTAATGCAATACGCTCCGGTTTGCATAAACTCTAACAAGCCACAAGTTCATTCCCACCAAATAACATATCAAAACTGAATAAATATGTATCTGTAGAAAGAAGCTACTCAATTTGCGTGTGCTGCAAATGAGTGTAAACAACCTCCAGTCCTTTGTAGCCGCTTCAACTTATCTGGACAACAAAAGATATATATTATACTTTTCCAAATGAGTCAAAGATACTTTTAGGGTTTGGTCTCACCCATTACTCATGGCAAATAGTTGCCAGTACTAGACCTTATCTAAGGGTGAATAATAGCAAAAACTATAGAAAACTGACACTTAGCATATATATAGTATATATGTTTAGTATATCGGAACCTTTGTCTAGACTCGTTTTCAGTGAATATTCAACTATTCAATTCACAAACCTCTGAATATTCTCATACCTGTTGCTATTTCATGTTCAACTTGACATTAATTGTAACGGTTTAGGCCGCTTACTAAATCAGTTAATAACATAACTTGTAGTTCTACTTCTTATATCAAAAACTAGCCATTGCAACTTGTTAACGGTTTCGGGGTCATTGGACAGGGGCAGTCAGATCTGCAAAGCTTTCAAAAAATACCAAAAAGAACCGGAAACCTGATCTCGCTGAATTGCACTTCGCAGGTTTCTGACTTTTCAATGCACTTAAACACATTAATAATGAATTTCCAAAACCTAAACCCGGTACTAACTGAACAATCCAATCACTTTAGTGGCGATAATTATAGGTTCTATCTTATTACTCACAAATTGTTCATTAATTGGCAACTCACTGTGAACTTTGCTCAGACCTAAAACTAATATCTGCGACAAACTCTTATCTGTATCCTAGGATTTACAGATATTATAGTAACTATATAGTATATATACTATATAAATACATAAAGAAAATGCTGTCCGAGTTAAAACTAAGCAAATTCTCTCTTTCCCATTGATTTGTTCATAATATTCTAAACTTAAATGTTGACACATATATTTTGTATACTACATACGAATCTCTCTTTGGACAAATGTATATAATTCATGTGCTGGGATTTTCATTTGAAATTTTCCAGATGGCTCAACTACAACCATAAAGTTCGTATTGTTTTTCCTACCTCACTTATTTATAGATCTCTTTAAAGGAACCCACATGCCCCCATGATTATATATCAGATAAATAGTGTAAAAGTTGCAAGAGGTTAGACTTCTAACCAGTCTAATAGGTTTATGGCTTGTAATAAGTTTCATTAGTTATTCCAGCTATACACATATATATATACATATGGGTATTACAATTTACTTTAATTGAGAGCAAGTGGCATTCCCGACTATTGGTCAAGTGTTTGCGTTCCCAAGGTATGTGCAAGTACTCGTATCAAGTTCAGATTCTACTCGAACTCGAACTCGTGTGGGACCTGTTTGACCTGCAGCTCTACTTCTGCTATCTAAGGACAGTCTGTGTACCTACTGACTGATATATATCTATATACGGTCATATATATATATATATATTGGTTTTAATTGTGGCTATTGGCTAGAGCCATGAGCACCTGTTCAGTTTGTTGGCCTCAGTTTACAAATATGCTGCGCACTTCCGCGCTTATTATATTTCCCATCATTTCTGTTGACGCTTTTCAAGACTTTATAATAATCTTGGAGCTATTCATTTCAATGGTCACGTAGTAATAAACAAAGAGGAAAGCCTCATGCTGGACTACAAGATACCCTGCAGACTTAGACTTAGACTTAGATAGATAGATAGATAGATAGATAGATAGATAGATAGATAGATAGAGAGATAGATAGATAGATAGATAGATAGATAGATAGATAGATAGATAGATAGATAGAGAGATAGATAGATAGATAGCAAGATAGATAGATAGATGGATAGATGGAAACTTAGCCAAGATCTGTTTGTATGTTCATAGATTGAGATATATAGCTGAGTCTTCACATTTATATATATATATATACATACAAGTTCTCTCTCTCTCTCTCTGAATATACCCTGTTTAAGCCTTTTTTATGACTACAGGGTATTAAATTCTAAGGCGGTCTATTCAAAAATCAGGAATTCCATTGCGCAAAGCTAGACAAAAAAAACTGTTGTAAAAATTCAAAGGCCAAAACCAACTGCTTAAAACAACTACTTCCCCCAGATCACACCCCCTCCCCCCTCTTAAGAAGTATATAGTGAAAAGAGGGGGAAGGGGAGGAGGTTTGGCTAGTTCAGATTCACTTTTCGAGAATTCAACATCAACGCCTCGCCGAACCTCTAGAATTAAGTGCCACTTTGGCTGCTGTTGCAACATGTTGTTCTTGTTGCAGCTTTTCTAGTTGTTGTTGTTGTTGCAGCTTATTGTGCAACAGCCTGGCTGCAATTGACGGTTCTTTTTGACCATTCGCAGTTAGTTTTCCATTCGAATTGTGCAACTTTTGTGCTCTTTGTCGTTTTTGTTGTTGTTGCAATCTTTGAAGTTGATCATCTTAAGTGGCTACTGTTGTTCTTCGGCAGCTGCTTCTTCTTTTTCACGTTGTTGTTGTTGTTGGTTTTGCAATTGTTGTTGTTGTTGTTAAGCCATTGTCTGGTCTACAACGCTTTTGCAGCCTCTGACACAGACACAGCTTCAGCTCATGCGCGCATTGCGGCAAATTTTTATTACCCTAAAAGACGTTTCACAAAAGCTGCGGCTGCTTCGCTATGTGAAAGACTTTGTCACACTCAAAGTTAAGAATATACCGAAGCCTTTGTCTTTTTGTTACCCTTACCTATATATTATATATCTCGACTGGGATAAAACTCGTGTATTATATTTATAATCGTTTTAATTTGCCTCTGACATTTGCACAGGTTTTTGATACTCTTTTTCTATTGTTCTAGAGTTTATTTATATATTCTTGCGTAAGTGTTTTAATCTTCTTCTTAGCTCTTTTCTTTTTATTAACATTTATTGTTTAAATTTTGTAAGCTTTCGCTTCGTTTTGCTTGGCAAAACAAGAATTGGATTGACTTAGAACCGGTTAGTCAGCTACTAAGTAGTATAAAGAACTGTCTAAGCCCATCGATTGGGGAGTATCTTTTGGCTAAACGGAAAGCATAGACCCTCAAGTAGTAGCTACCGTCTGGGTGGAGCATACCACTCTCGGTGTAGACCAAAATTTATTGTTGTTTACACTTGATGTTTGCGTACTTATTTACAAAATTCATCAAATACCAAAACAGAACGCATATCTTTCGGTTTATCTATGCGAGTGTGTGTGTGGTGTGTGGTGTGTGTATCTGTGTGTGTATAATGGGCATTATAATGCTTGCCCGGTACTCGGGAAGGTCGTTTGCTGTTTTCGCTCTTTCTATGGGCTTCTTCTTAATACTTTTATAATTATTATTATGTATTTTATTATATATTTTTCTTCTACCCTTCCCATATATTTGCAGTTGACTCATAATTCGTGTGTGTGTGTGTGTTGGTTCTTTTTGGATAAAATAAATGTCTACAACCGAAATTCAAACTTGAATTTTTTGACTCTTATTGTATTTTTTTGTTTTGTCACTCGATTGTTGACTTTTTCGAAGACGCGTTCTGCATTGCCAAATTGAATTTGATATGCGTTTTATTGTGTTTCTTGTTGTTGTTTGAATTAATTAATTCGATTTTGATTTGCTTTTCGACGCCCAACAACGCAGTCGACGTCGCAGTCGTTGGCTCAGTCGCAGTCGCAGTCGACGTCGCCGCAAGTTCAAGCTTCGCTTAACTTCGTGCAATTGTCGCTGCTTCCGCAGTAATCAGCTGTTTCTGTGGCTTTTCTGGGGCGGATTGAGTAGCACTCCGATAGGTCATGATCTTAGCTATATAACGTCAAGTCAGTGGATGGTTCATGATCTTGGCTGTAAAATTCAATAGACGCAACTCGTTGGCTTTTAGCGGTTCAGCGGTTCAGCGGTTCATGATCTTGGCCCTAAAGTTCAAGTCGCGCTCCAATTATGAACAAGTGGCAAAAGCGTTTGGCAATAACTTTTAATTTCCTTCAGTTTTAGACGCTCTAATTAAACATTTATGTAAATGTTTGCCTTGAACGAGGAGCCTCTCACGAAACCAGCAGAGAAACAATAAACAAATTTGCAACGCAACAATTATGTATGTAATAGTTGTGCATTAAAAACGTATTTAAAAAATACCCAAACAATTGCAAAACGAACTTAACTAAATTTAAAAACGAAATAAAATATAAAAAAATATATATAAATGATTGCAAGCAGTGTGAGAAATAAAACTCCATAAAAACCCTAGCCGAAAAGTAGACATACAAATATAAGAAAAACCTTTTTAAGATGGAAGGTAGCAAACTTTTAAAGAACGTTTACGACATCGATATACACTTCGAAGATCTCGTCTATCAGGTTGATGTGTCCACACAGAAAGGTGCGTAGACCTTTAACAGAAGTAGCATTAAGTATTTACATATTTTCGCATCTGATTAACCCAGAAACCAATCCACCTTGACTGTATAATTTATATATAGATATATATATTGTTTTTCTTTTCGGCAACGTTCTTTCAGAAAAAAAGTCTGTGCTCAAGGGTATCACGGGCACGTTTAGGTCGGGTGAGCTAACGGCAATTATGGGTCCATCGGGCGCCGGCAAATCTAGTCTTATGAATATCTTAACTGGCCTCACCAAAACCGGCGTCTCCGGCACCATTGAGATCGGAAAGGCACGCAAAATGTGCGGCTACATAATGCAGGACGATCATTTCTACCCCTTCTTCACCGTCGAGGAGACAATGATGCTCGCGGCGACCCTTAAGTTATCCAACAAATGTGTCAACATGAAGGAGAAACGCATTTTGGTAAGACAGAAGCTCTAAGGAGCTCGTTGGGAGTTGGCTTTAAGAAGGTTTCAGATATATAAAAGCTCATTGACAGCTTTAAGAAACTTCGTGCTTAAGGTGCTTTATCAGATGTATCTGAGCGTATATATTGACAGAAGAGCTTGCAGATTACACTTTTATATATGAAAGCTTATAGGGAGTTAGCTTTAAGGAGCTTTAGCAGATGCTGTTGGACGAATATATTGCTGCAGAAGATCTCTCAGTTTATATTTCTATAGATATAGATCATAAGCTATAAGAGGCTTAAGCAGATGCAGTTGGACTCATGAGTTACCAGGTCCAAGATGTTTCTACTTCTACATATGAAAGCTCATTGCCAGCAGACTTAAAGAAGCTTTGACAGATGCAGCTCACAGTTTAAATTGGCAGACGACCTTTAAGAAGCTTCTACGAAAGCAATAATAAGTGTAAGCCGAAGCAATTCGAAGTATTCGAGTTTTCAGATACTTTTCTTTATATGAAAGCTCATTGGCAGCAGGCCTTAAGAAGCTTTAGAATCTAAATGTACCTAGAAATATTAACAGACAGCTTTAACTAGCTTTAGTAGCCTTAAGAACAGTAATTTAGTAGCTTCTCCAACTGGTTCCTTGCAGATTGAACACCTGTTATCCACATTGAGGCTGACGAAGGCGAAACAAACTAAATGCTCCAACCTGAGTGGTGGCCAGAAGAAACGACTTTCCATTGCTTTGGAGCTGATAGACAATCCAGCGGTGCTATTTTTGGACGAGCCCACAACGTAAGCAACAACAACAACAACAACTGAGAGCGAGATGAAAGCGAATCCTAAAACCAGTTACTGACTAAGACGTGCATTAACCTTGAAATTTGTAACCATCATCTCCACAGGGGTCTGGACAGTTCATCCTCCTTCGATACGATACAACTGTTGCGCTCTCTCGCCAATGAGGGTCGCACCATTGTGTGCACAATCCATCAGCCATCGACCAACATTTACAATCTGTTCAACCTGATCTACGTGCTCAGCTCGGGTCAATGCACCTACCAGGGCACGCCCCAAAATACGGTGATGTTTTTGAAAACAATCGGACTCGATTGCCCACCATATCACAATCCAGCCGATTTCCGTGAGTATCTCGTAGCTGTTAATTAGACCTTAAAGCCATGTTCCAACCTTTTAATACCACTTAATATCATTCGTCAATTGATAGTGTTGGAATGCGTGAATGGTGATTTCGATGATCATACGGAGGCTTTAGCCGAATGTGCCAAGGACACGCGTTGGCGTTACGACCAGCAGCTGATCCAGGATGAAGCGGAACCACCAACTGAGGCTCAAGTAGCCAAGTTCAATGAATCCCAGACTCAAGGCCAAACAGCTCACCCAAAAATGAAAAGGTTGGAATCAGCAAAGGAGATAATTACACATACATATCCACCGCCCGAATGGGTCCGACTCTGGCTACTAATTGGACGTTGTCACCTGCAGTTCTTCAGGGATTGGGTGCGAATACTTTCCTAATTAACTGGGTCCCTTATACTAAATCCTTTCTCTTCTTTAGACCCAGACATACCTGAAACTTGGCATGCATATTCTTAGTGCCGTTATGATTGGCCTTTTCTTTGGGGATTCCGGAAACAATGCGACGAAGCAAATATCAAATGTTGGCATGATTATGATACACTGCGTCTATCTCTGGTATACGACCATAATGCCGGGAATATTACGATGTAAGCGGTTTCGTTTCTCAAGATTCTTCTCGTATAAATACAATTTGTATCTTACAGATCCCCTAGAGATTGAGATAATCAAAAAGGAAACCTTCAACAATTGGTACAAGCTGAGAACGTACTACGTGGCCACTTTGATAACCTCCACTCCAGTCCATGTAAGTTGATCTGCATCTTTCTATATAGTTTCTATATTTTAACTTTTCCACAGATAATATTCTCAACGGTTTATATCACCATTGGATATTTGATGACGGATCAGCCCCTTGAAATGGATCGTTTTGTGAAATATCTTCTAACTGCTGTGGTCGTAACTATCTGTGCCGATGGCTTAGGCATATTCCTAGGCACTCTGCTCAACCCAGTGGTAAGTAAAAGGCCAATGATCCAATTGGAATCTTTCATAATTTTTGTTTCCAGAACGGAACTTTTGTCGGCGCCGTATCCACGTGCTTTATGCTAATGTTTTCGGGCTTTCTTATCCTATTGACCCATATTCCGTCTGCCATGCGGTTTATTGCCGCCCTATCGCCAATGCGATACGCCTTGGAAAATATGGTTATCTCTTTGTATGGGAACCAGCGCGGCAAGTTGGCCTGTCCCTCCTCCGAATTTTATTGTCATTTCAAGTGAGTTGCAACAAATGTGAAAACCTTATTTTATAATTAACTAACGATGAATATGTTTTCAGAAATGCCATCACGGTTCTAGATCAATTTGGAATGGAACAAGCCGATTTTGGCTATAATATCATGATGATTATGGCCCAAATATTGATATTTAAGATCTTGTCCTACTTTACACTCAGGCAGAAAATGAAATCAGTTTGATTTGCCCTAGTTGCCTAGTACGAGTATTAAACTTAACTAATACTATTTCAATTGAATGTGATTTTATGTTACTTATCGCTTAGTTCAGGTGAACTACCTATTACATCGGCGTGTGATACTTTAAATAATGCTACCTGTTGCTCTATATATGTATATATATTTGTGTGTCTATCTATAAAGTTTTTACTAATTGTATAGTTTTTATACTGATTATACATTTTCATATGCGTGTACATATCTAGTATATATAACTATACATATGTATATATGTCACTTGATAAGTTTTCAGTGTAACTATAGATTAAAATAAGGAAATAAATCAATGTACGAACTAAATAAACAAATTTTTTAAATATTTGCAATTATTTTATGTTTTTTTAGTTTTTTTTTTATTTTCTCTTTAAGATGGATAAAAAATTTAATTTATTTATTGTTTTTATTTATTTTTTTGGTTTTGGGCGCCAAACTACACTTTTTCGATACATATTTTAGTCTCGATATAAAATACTAAAAGTATCGTATACACAGCCCTGGTACGTGCATATATCTGTAATCGATATTTGCAGCGCAACTTTGTCCATCTCTAAGTCTGAAAACAGCAGACAGCAACAAAAGCATTCAGTGGATGAAAAAAGTTAATCAAACACATATAAAGCGTATATAGGACAAAAATTGGAACAATCTGCATTAATACAACAAATAGAATATGTTTCGCTCTAGTTTTGACAAGAATCTGGGTAAGTGACGCACTTCTGATAGGGAATAGGCAATATTTTTGCTCAGTTAGTGCAACAATAGTGACTCATCGATAAGCTAAGCAGAAAAAACGTATAACAAAAGAGGCGAATGAACCTACGAAATCAGATTAATTATAATTTTCGTTTGCGTTTCTGTTTTTTTTTTTTTGGTGGTTTTGAACAGAGAATGCCACGAGCCACTTGCGCTTGGAACCAGATTGGCCATCGATTCTCTTGATCTGCGATGAAATCAACCAGAAAGATGTCACGTAAGTTTAGCAAATTTGTGGATCCTCCTTGGGGTTACTATAAATGTATATTAAATTTCAGGCCTAAAACTGCGTTTGCTGCATTAAAAAAGAAAATGAACTCCCCCAATCCGCATTCTGCGTGCTATTCTCTGCTGGTACTTGAGAGCATCGTCAAGAACTGCGGCGCTCCAGTGCACGAGGAGGTGTTCACCAAGGAGAACTGCGAGATGTTTAGCAGTTTTCTGGAGCAAACACCACACGAGAATGTGCGACAAAAAATGCTGGAACTCGTCCAGACTTGGGCCTATGCATTCCGTTCATCAGACAAATATCAGGCCATAAAGGTGAGCTTAAGTTCTAGGATTACGGATTGAGGGAAAACCTAAAGAACGATGTTTTTACTAGGGAAAACCCTGTTGAAATCAATAGTTCAGTTTGCTTTTAGAATCAAGATTGAAAACATGTATCAATTTTCAGGATACAATGACCATACTGAAGGCCAAGGGTCACACATTCCCCGAATTGAAGGAAGCGGATGCGATGTTCACTGCCGACACGGCACCCAACTGGGCAGATGGCAGGGTCTGTCATCGCTGTCGCGTGGAGTTCACATTTACCAATCGTAAACATCACTGCCGCAATTGTGGTCAAGTGTTTTGTGGCCAATGCACGGCCAAGCAGTGCCCGCTGCCCAAATACGGCATCGAGAAGGATGTGCGTGTCTGCGATGGCTGCTTCATGTCTCTGCAGCGTCCGGCGGGCGCAAAGGCAGGCGGACGAGTTGGCGATAGCGACTTGCCAGTGGAATACCTAAACAGCTCGTTGTCACAACAGGTGCAGGTTGGTGGTGTTGCATAGCATCAGCAGTTAAAAGTTATCTTTATTTTTTATTCTTTCCAAAAGACGCCGGCGCGCAAGAGCGAACAGGAGCTGAAGGAGGAGGAAGAGCTGCAGCTGGCTTTGGCGCTTAGCCAATCTGAGGCGGAAGTAAAGAAGGCGGCTCCACAGCAGCAAGCGCTCACCTATCGCCTACAGCAGCGATCGCCCAGTCCCGAGATGCAGCAGCCACAGGTGGCAGTGCAGCAGCCTCAGCAACAACATCATCAACAGCACCAGGAGGAAAGCAACCCAGAGCTGGCCAAGTACTTGAATCGCAGCTACTGGGAGCAGCGTAAGATAAGCGAGTCATCATCCATAGCCAGCCCATCGGCTCCCAGTCCCATGCCGCCCACTCCGCAGCCACAATTGACGCAGCAGTTGCTGCAATCGATAGCCATGCCAAAGAATGCAGATGATTTTCAAGTTGATGAATTTGCTGCTAATATGCGTACCCAGTTGGAGATCTTTTTGAATCGAATGAAGTCAAATTCGAGCCGAGGTCGGAGCATAGCCAATGACTCCTCGGTGCAGACGCTCTTCATGACGCTCACCTCGCTTCACTCGCAGCAATTGAGCTACATCAAGGAAATGGATGACAAGCGCATGTGGTACGAGCAGCTGCAGGATAAGATGACTCAGATCAAGGACTCGCGTGCAGCGTTGGATGTGCTGCGTCAGGAGCATGTTGAGAAGTTGCGTCGTATTGCCGAGGAGCAGGAGCGACAGCGTCAGCTGCAAATGGCCCAAAAGCTCGAGATTATGCGCAAAAAGAAGCAGGAGTATTTGCAATACCAACGCCAGCTCGCACTGCAGCGTATTCAGGAGCAGGAACGCGAGATGCAAATGCGCCAGGAGCACCAAAAGGTGCAGTATCTAATGGGCCAAACAGCACCCTTTCCCTATCTGCCACCGTCGGCAGTTCCAGTTCACGGCTCGCCCTCGCATCAGATGAACAACGTTTACCATCCATATGCAGCACCAGCTCCTGCTGGCTATGCAGCACCTCCCACTGGTCAGTTTGCAGCCGGCATACCGCCGCCAGGCATGTACAATACTGCCATAGCGCAACCACCGCCTGGACCAGCAATGATGATGCCACCGCAAGGCAATATGATGCAGCAGCAGCAGCGGCAACAGCAGCCACCACTTTCCGATAATCCATACCCGAATCAAGCTCAGGGCATGATGAACCAGTTGCCTCCACCACAACGACACGTACCACCGCAGACCCAGCCCCAACCTCAACCCCAACCGCAGCCACAACCACACTTGGCCCATGCTATGGTGCAACAGCAGCATATCGTCCAGACGCATTCACCGCTAGCCAACCCCCAAGCAGCTCCCCATCAAGGAGCACCAGCAGCAGTACCAGCACCAGCACCTCCAGCCGCAGCCGCAACTGCAATCAGCAATTCCCAAGTCAAGGCTGTGGCTGCTGCACCAACTCCACCCCAAAGCGAACCCGAACCGCCCGCCCGAGTGAAGGCCAAAGAGCCCGCCACAGCGGAGCTAATTAGCTTCGATTAGATAAAATATGTTAAATATTCATTAATCCCATTTATAAGGTTAGGGCCCTAACTTTTATCTTAAATTCGCATGTGAACAAACTTTCTTTCTACAACTTTTAATTTTTCAATCTTGCAACTTATCCGGAAGCGAATTCGAGCGTAAAGTAGAGCTCTACCAGAGGTTTTACTGTATTTACCAAGCGTAACCAACAAAAAGTATAAGCATGTTATTCCATTATGAAATGAATCCTATTCTATGCGTAGTCAAAGCTGCGAAACTGTTCTGGATCTTTATTTAATTTTTAATTTGAATTCCTAATTTTTTTAACTATATTTAAAAACAAAACGTTTCCTTTTACTGCATATTAGTTAAAGTTATCGGATACAATCCACAAAATAATCTGAGAGCAGGATTAAACACTTTGACTACTTAAAAACATTTTTAACTTAAATAAATATATATACAAAATATCCTCCCAACTCCCTTTAAATATTTCCCAACAAAACAAACTTAACTTTCTCTAAAAAAAATAGAAATATAAAAAAATCTATTGAAGATCTTAGCGAAAAGCTCAGCAAAGTTGTAGAATAAATGTTTAAATAAATCAATCGAAACGTTAAAAGAAAAAGAGAAAATTCACTTACCCCAGAAGGTAAGTAGAAGGAAGTGTAGAAGCCGGAAGAAAAAGTCGTGAAGATCATGGTGTACATCATAAATAGTCACGGATGTTTTATTGAAGTGTTATTTTTTTTTGCTTTTACTTGGCATCTGAGAGGGCGGCGACGCCGGGCAGAGTTTTGCCTTCGAGGAGCTCTAGTGCAGCGCCGCCACCGGTGGACACATGGGAGACCTTGTCCGTGCCACCGAAGTTCTTGCAGGCTGTGGCTGTGTCGCCACCGCCGACAATTGTTGTTGCGCCATCTTTAGTGGCACATATAATAGCCTCCAACATGGCCTTGGTGCCACCAGAGAACTGCTCAAGCTCAAAGTAACCAGGTGGACCATTCCAAACAATGGTCTTGGCCTTGGAAATGGCACTGCCATACAACTCTATAGTTCTCTCACCAATATCTAGGCCCATCATGTCTGCGGGTATGCCTTTGTCTACGGCTACGACCTTGATCTCACCCGGATCTTTATCGATTTTATGGGCGACCTTAAAGTCAACGGGCAGAAGAATTTCAACTTTCTTCTCCTTCGCCTTTTCCATTATAGCACTAATCAATTTGGAGCCTTTCTCATCGAAAAGCGATTTGCCAATCTGCATATCGTTTATCATTTTGTGAAATGTAAACGCCATGCCACCAGCCACAATCATTCGGTCCACTTTGCTCAGCAGATTGTTAATTAATGGTATCTTGTCACCAATCTTAGCCCCGCCTAGTATGGCCATAAACGGTTTCTTTGGATTATCTAACACCTTGGCAAAGTACTCCAGCTCCCTGTCTAGCAGGAAGCCGGCAGCGCGTATCTTGAAGCCCTCGCCCAGCATTGAGCTGTGCGCTCGATGCGCCGCTCCAAAGGCGTCATTCACATACACATCAGCCAGTTTAGCCAACTTGTCCCGAAACTCCTTGACCTTTGCCGGATCGGCGTTCACCTTCTTTTTCTTCGCATCTTTACTACTGCCTGTCTCTTCGGCATAAAAGCGCAGATTCTCTAGAAGCATAATAGCACCATCTGGTGGGTTTTTTGCTGCATCCAGTGCCATTTCGCCAACGCAATCATCTATGAAGCACACTGGCCACTTGAGCAACTTCTCCACCTCTCTGGCCACTGGTTTTAACGAATATTTCATATTTGGCTTACCATCTGGACGGCCCAAGTGCGAAGCCAGTACCTATAAATTAAGTAGATATGGTACTGTTATATAGAGTTACTATATATATAAAGAAGCTTTAAAACCTACCACGGACTTGGCCTTCTTCTCAAGCGCATATTGAATGGTCGGCAAAGCTGCAACAATACGCTGATTGTTTTTTATTTTTCCGTCTTTTATGGGTACATTGAAATCCACACGGATAAACACACGCTTTCCTTTCACATCTACGTTCTTTAGACTCAACTTTTTTGGCTGGTTTCCGCCATCTTTACATTCGTTATTATCAGCAAAGTTTCGCCTGGGTTGGAATTTCCAGAGGTGGCCAAAGAATTTACTGGACTGGGACCAATTGTTCAGTAGAGAAGCCAATGCAACGTGGAGTCTGTGTTCCAAGTAAATCATATTTTTCAATTTTAACTACAAATACTGGTTCAACGAAACTATTTCAAAATATAAGAGAAACAACCGTTATGTCATATCGATAATCATTGTATGTGAATATTCCCAGATTCTCAAAGTACATACCTGAAATTTTGAAATTTGTATGTCATATTTCACACAGAATTCGTTGCTAAGACAAGTTCTAGTTGGTTTAAAATTTAAATAGATTTTTAATCACTTTCTTCTGGCGGTTTAACTACTGCGTCCCGTCTCTATTGTTCGCGCGTGACTATCTGTCACGTCGATAGGTTTTGGCGGAATTGTGGTGGCAGTCGATAGTCCCTCAGCTGTCATTAAACTTCAGGCTAGTATATTGAGCACGCTAAGTACTTGTGATCATTTTCAAGCCGCGCTGATTCCACTCTATTTCTACACAATTAATGTTATTCAAATTTATTTGAAAAAATTTAATTTATTTATTGCCACTTATAAATTAACACACATGTAGATATTGCGGATAATATAGTATTATTTATCCTATAAAAACAAGTGGAAGCTGCATACCCGCCTCAGCATATGAGGCTCGTCAAAAAGTGAAACAAGCAGATCGACATTAAAAGTATTAAACGCCATCATGGGGGGCGGTGACCTGGTAAGTGGTGAAATGCGGTTCCACCAACCATATAAAATTTAAACTATTCCTTTTGCTCTTCACAGAACTTAAAGAAATCATGGCATCCACACACAATGAAGAATCAAGAACGCGTCTGGAAAGCGGAACAGGCGAAACAGGAAGAACAGCGGAAATTGGATGATCTACGCAAAGAAATTAACGAAGAACGCGATCGCGAGGAGCTCAGACGTCTGGGTGAAAGCTCTGGCGTCCTGTCCAGCAGCAATGGCGGCGAGGCGAAGCTCGAATGGATGTACAAAAGTAAATAAACCACATGGATGAAAGATCGATTCCCTTCGGATTACCGTTCTAGAAATAATAATTTAATTGCTCAGAAGGCCGCTTAAACAATTCCTAACCTTATACAAATTACAGACAGCGCAGAGCTGATCAACCGAGAGGAATACCTGCTGGGCCGCAAGATTGACAAATCATTCGAACAGCTGCAGGCTGAGGAGCGCCGTCAAGAGCAAGCTGCAGTGGGCCTCAAGCATCCCATAAACCATGTGGAGCACGAGTGTGTGCCTTTCTCGATTCGTGAATACCGGAACTTGGAATGCACCGAGCAAGTGGATATGCTGCGCAAGACAATGGAGGATCCGCTTATGCTTATCAAACAGAGGGAGATGGAATCACGACGCAAACTGCTGGAAAATCCAGTTAAGTTGAAGGAAATTCATCGCATACTTAAAACCGAACGTGAACAAGCCGAAAAACTTATCAAAAAGCCCAAAAAGAGCAACAAACCCAAGAAAAATAAACATAAAAGGGGCAGTAGCGATGACAGCGGCAGTGGTGATGATCTGGACAGAAAGCTGGCAAGGCAAGTGAAGAGACTACAGGGTGAATCCATAAATGAAGACTTCTCACTGGATAAACTGCTGGATGCTAAGTATCGCACCTTGAGCAAGCATTTGGATATGGCATCAAACCCCCAAAAGCATAAGAAAAGCAATAAAAAGTCTAGAGATCGCAGTGGAAGCGACGACGACAGCGCTAGCAGCTCCGATGAGCAGGACGAGCATTCACCTGAAGACAGAAGCAATAGCAGCTCTGTTGAGCCGGCGAAGAGGTCAAGAGAACTCAAAGGGAGACGTGATAGGAGCAACAGCCGACATCATAGGCCTGCCAAGCAGTCGAGGGAGCAAAAAGGAAGACGCAGGAGCAATAGTCATTCCCAAGAGCCACCCAACAAATCTAGAGAGCAAAGGGGAAGACGTGGTAGGAGTAGCAGCAGCGCCGATGAGCCCGTCAAGCAATCGAGGGACCAGAAGAGAAGAGGTAGGAGCTACAGTAGAACGCGTGAGCCACCCAAGAAGTCGCGGGAGCAAAAGGAAAGACGTGCTTGGAGTAGCAGCAGTTCCGACGAGCCGGCCAATCGGTCCAAGGAGCGAAAGGGAAGACGTGTTAGGAGTAGCAGCAGTTCCGATGAGCCCGTCAAGCGATCGGAGCAGAAGAGAAGAGGTAGGAGCACCAGTAGGACGCGTGAGCCACCAAAACAAAACAACAAAAAGGGAAGGCGTGCTAGGAGTAGCAGCGGTTCCGACGAGCCCTTCCAGCAATCGAGGGAGCAAAAAAGAAGAGGCAGGAGCACCAGTAGGACGCGTGAGCCACCCAAGAAATCTAAGGAGCAAAAGGGAAGACGTGCTAGGAGTAGCAGCAGTTCGGATGAGCCCTTCAAGCAATCGAGGGAGCAGAAAAGAAGAGGTAGGAGCCCCAGTAGGACGCGTGAGCCACCCAAGAAATCTAAGGAGCAAAAGGGAAGACGTGCTAGGAGTAGCAGCAGTTCGGATGAGCCGGTGAAGCAGTCCAGGGGCCAAAAGGGACGCCGTGGCAGAAGCGAAAGCAGCGCCGATGAGCGTGCTAAACCCAGGGTCAAGGAGCAGGTATTAAGACAGCGGGA
Organism: Hirtodrosophila trivittata; assembly: GCA_035045065.1. Lineage (NCBI taxonomy): Eukaryota > Metazoa > Arthropoda > Insecta > Diptera > Drosophilidae > Hirtodrosophila > Hirtodrosophila trivittata. The sequence goes on from JAWNNK010000022.1 coordinate 1,488,464, forward strand.
GCGCAGCAGTAGCAGACGCAGACGAAGCAGAAGCCGCAGTTCACGGAGAGATCCACAGAAGCAGCGACCAGAGCGTAGAGAACGCAGCAGGGAACGAAAGCGACACAGTGCGACTCCAGAAAAGAAGCCGCGTCGCAGTCCCGATACATCCGCTCGACGTAAGTCACCAGCTGCACCAGCATCTCGTCCAGCGACGAAACCCAAAACGAAGCTGAGCGATACTGAACGGGAGGCGCGTCTCCGTGAAATGATGGACAATGCCACCTGGCGGGAGGCGGATCGCACGAAGACCGTGCACAAGCATCGCGAGGAGTACGCCCGGGAGGAGGCACAGAACCAGGCACGCGAATTCGACAAGCAGTTCATAAACAAGGAAGTTAAAAAGGCCCTCGACAATCAAACATCCATCGGGAATCGCATACGTTCCAACCTCAACAATATACAGCGCACCTCGTCCGCCATGGATTCAAACTTTGCCCGCAAATAATCCTAGCCGTAAGTCTACCACCTTAAGCTATGTTCAAATCTGCTCCTTAAGAGCGGACAACCACGTCCACTCCTATACGTACTTATAAAACTTGACAATCCATAATAGAATATACAACCCAACTTGGGTTAATCCAGAGTGTTCAGTATAGTCCTTTGGGTGTAGTATTCGAATCCGTATCAGACCGAAGGCAACAATCGGTATTGGGTTAAAGGATACAGCTCCTGGTATGGTGTGTGGCTAGTTAACTTAAGATTCAGTTTATTATTGAACTTTTGGGGCTTACGAGATAAATGATAGCATTAATAATTCCAAGAGAGATTGGATATTGGGATTTGGTAGAGTGTTGCCGTTTAGGCATTGGATAAGGCAGCAACGCCTGGCAGTGTCTTGCCCTCGAGGAGTTCCAGCGAAGCGCCGCCGCCGGTGGAGACGTGCGAGACGAGGTCTTCAGTGTTCCACTTGGCGCAGCAGGACGCGGTATCGCCACCGCCGATGATGGAAACGGTGCCATTCTTAGTGGCAGCCACGACGCCATCCATGATTGACTTTGTGCCGGTGGCGAAGTTGGGGAACTCGAACACGCCGGGAGGTCTAAGAGGAAAGCATTAGCTTTTATTACTATGACTTCAGCGAGATGCTACTTACCCGTTCCAGACGATCAGCTTGGCGCGTGCAATGGGTGCGGCAAAGAGCTCACGGGTCTTGGGGCCCACATCCAGGCCCATGTGACCATCGGGAATGCCGCCCTCGACGGTTGCCTCGCTGACGGTGGCGTTTTCAGCGAATTTGTCGCCGCAGACGAAGTCGACGGGCAAATGCAGCTGGACGTTGTTCTTCTTGGCCTTGTCGACCAGATTCTGGACAATCTTGGAGCCCTCCTCGTCGAAGAGGGAGCCGCCAATCTTCATGTTGTTCAACACCTTGAGGAAGGTGAAGGCCATGCCACCACCGATAATCATCTCATTGACCTTGTCCAGCAGGTTCTCAATGAGCTGGATCTTATCGGCTACCTTGGCGCCACCCAGAATGGCCAGGAAGGGATTTGGTGGCTTGTCCAGAGCCTGCGAGAAGTACTTGAGCTCCTTGTTGAGCAGCAACCCAGCTGCACGCTTCTCATAGCCATCACCCATCATCGAGCTGTGAGCACGATGCGCGGTGCCAAAGGCATCGTTCACATAGACATCACCCAATTTGGCGAGGCTGCTGCGGAACTCCTTGACCTTGCCGGCATCAGCTTTCACCTTGCCGCCGCTGGCATCCACGCCCTTGCCCTCCTCCTCCAGATAGAAGCGCACGTTCTCCAGCAAAATGACGGACCCGGTGGCGGGATCCTTGCAGGCAGCCTCCACCTCATTGCCCACACAATCGTTGAGGAATGTAACTTTCTGGCCAAGCAGCTTGGTCAGCTCATCGGCAACGGGCGCCAGCGTATACTTCAGGTTCTTGTTGCCGTCGGGACGACCCAGATGGGACATCAGCACCACCGACTTGGCCTTCTTGGCCAGAGCCAACTTGATGCTGTCCACAGCGGCCACAATGCGCTGGTTGCTTGTGATCTTGCCCTCCTTGATGGGCACATTGAAGTCAACGCTGTAGAGAATATAATTAATCGATATAGAAATCTGATCCTAATCAAAATCCAATCCACAGGGTCAAGTCTGACTTAGATCCCTACAAAGTTTTCCTCATAAACCTTTTGTGCTCGGAAAAGTCTCATTCAATCAATTATGAAGTAATTACCCCCTCAACAAAAAAAGAAAAAGTTTTATGCAACATGCAAGCCCAGTCAGGGATTCGCTGCATCTGAGATCGTGCTGCAACTTACCGCATAAGGACACGTTTGCCCTCCAGTTCCAGATTCTCGATGCTCAGTTTATTGAAGGCCATTTTGATGCTTTCCCAATTGTATCTAAAAAATGTCTGGATACTTTTCGTTTGTGCGAACGCGATTGCTACTTGACCCACAGCTGTGCGGCAATGTCAGCGCAAGGTCATAGCTCGGTACCATGATTAGGGTTGCCAATGCGCGGCAATAAACGCCGCAGCTCAACATATTCCCAATTAATTGGATTGGAAACATATTCCTTAAAGTATCTGCAACTTATCCAATTGGATTAAATTCTTAGTACGTTTTAAACAGTCTCTACATAAATTCAAATTGGATTTCAGCCGTTTCCAGTTTAAATTCAAATACAGCACTGTAAATGTGTTGAACAACGTTTAAAAACAGTGTTGGTAAAGGGCTTTGCATACGTTTGGCGCAAGAATTCAAACTATAGAAAATATTCACATAAGAGTTTCATTCCTAATTAAGATAAAATAGAAAAAAGTTATAAATGAGAAAAAGTTGATTGATATCTAATGTCTTAAGTTAATACATACATAAACAATACATACAATACATACACAAACACACACAGAGAGAGAAATAACTGTGAGTATGCTGAGTCGTAATTATGTATTGAATAAATGAATGGATGCTACATGACAACGCAGCTCTGAGCCAATTGTCCACAGTTTGTTGTTTTTCTTTATTCTTACGACCGCAACGCAAAGATACATAAACACACACAGATACACACACAGGCACACATGCATACCAATTTACACAATACACTCACACAGAGAGACACACACAAGCAGCTAGATATGAAATGACGCCAACATTTGCTCTTCGCAAATGATTCATTCATGTGGTGCTCACCACTCGCACCGGCATACACTCGTTTCGGACTCTTTAACGTACAACCACCAATAGCACCACACACTCCACCCTCCACCCCTCGACCCGTCACCCGCCAGCACTACCCTTTAATTCACACACTGCAACCAAATGCATGACGCAGATGCCAACACAAAAACTTATGCCGCCAGTTGGGTGGTTGGGGTGGTTAGGGTGGATAAGGTGGACCGGCAGGCCTATGAGAAAGCTTTACAGTTCCGGCTAAAGAATTTCCACGTCAACCCATACGCACGTCAAGTGACAATGGAGTGACTGGAGCCGGAGCCAGAGCCGGAGGGAGCTCTGTTTCTGCGCAATTAAAGCAATTGCTAAAGAATAAACACAATGAATAGTCCACAAAATATCTCTGAATATTTTATACAAAATCGAAGAGGGAAAAGCCGTCAATAAAAGGCGGCCAAAACAACGATGAGTAAATTGAGTATTTGCGTGCATAAAGGCCGTTGACGTACGAGTATCTTTCAGTATGTAGATGAGTGTAGGGTATTTGGCTAATCGAGGCAACTCGTGTGGAAACATTAACACTAGCACATGGCAGCCAAACGCGACTAGAGTACCGACCGCCCAACCAGCCAACCGACCAGCCGACCGACTGCGTCAACTTTCGACGAATTTGTCAGGCGTCCGATTCGGACTATTTGCACTACGCCTAGTCCGTAGAGCCGCTTATCAGAGCTCTCCAAGAGCTTACCCGGTCGCCCTCGTCGTAGATAGATGTACTCAGAAACCAGTTTACGCTGTTTTCTTCTGAATGATTTCGGTTCCTAAACGACAACACAGACTATGGTTATGATAATGCCCTGCTATGAATCGAGACAATCTAAACTCAGAAAAGTTACTATACTTGTATATATAGGCTTTTCCACTTTCATGTATACATACATACATACATACGTACTCACATGTATGTATGTTTACTTTGAGCATTTTTTGTGTATGTACCCAAGATTTTTCTCACCTTCATTATTCCATAGCTAAAATCGTTTAAATGTTTATGTACATCAGATTCTATTTACATCTACACCTCGAGTGCTCTCTTTGAAATCAAAAATATATATGAAACAATCTTTTATATGATTCGTGACACATTCCTTTCGTACATACATGCATACATACATACATACATACATACAAACATACATACATACATACATACATACATACATACATGCCTAAGCTTGTTCTAGAACTATGGATATATCAAAGTCTGAACAATCTTGTTACAGATCTACTAACAATACATACGACGACAACAATAGATACATATGTATGTAAATTAATCGATTAATAGATTTGTTCCTATATGGAAATAAACGTGTTGATACACTGAACAAAACGATTGGGTGAAACAATTTTATATGCATACAATAAAGTTTAAGATTATAATATATCAGATCTCTGGGTCTTATCTTTATGGAAGCATCTGAATAACATTTTATTTGCTTTCTCTGGACCCTAAGCTAAACATGATTTACCTGAGTGTACCTATAGAATGTACATAAGTGTCAGCGTTTTCCTTATCGCAGGGCTGTGAAGCTACAGTCCCTTGGACATGGAATTTGTTATAGTTAACCTTGAAGTAATATTGGTCATACGTGTATCTATCGTCTATGTAGAACTTTTCTTCTTGAAATTAGTTCACAAATATTTTCGAGAGATATTAGCGCCATGCTTTGTACTAGTTTGCGTATAAACCAACAAATCATATCGTTACAATATTATTTATTCCCATGAAATGGGGGAACGAACGCAACGCCGCTCAAAATAACACTAAAAGAGAGTCCGAGAAAGAAAGAAAGAAAGATAGAAAATCCATAGAACTATAAAGAAAGAAACGAAGACGCAAATCGGCTTATCAAGAAATGTTAAGGCTCAAAATCAAAAACAAGCAAAAGTCACAGTTTTATTTTATTTTTCGTTTTGATTGTTGTTGGCGTTGGCGTTGCTGTTGTAGCACTGAGTAGCTGCTGCCTTAGTATGATAACTCGACGATTGTCCCACGATTACAGGTGTTGAAGAGAGCTACTCACTTATAGAAACTGGTAGTAGATGCGAGGTAGAGCGAGAGGTCGTCGCTTTTAATTAGCGTGCTGTCGTTCTAGGTCTCCCATATTATTTAGATTACAAACTATACTTATTTGTTTTTGCATAAAAATAGCAGAAAAACGACTGTGCCAGCCATCAGCAGTAGTTCAAATAAAATATAGAGACAGACTAGGCTACTACAGAGAGGAAGACAGAGAAGGGAGAGAGAGAGAGCTACCCAGTGCTGCAGCGCCAATAGAGCTGAAGAAACGTTAGCTCATTAGTCAATTCCTGAACCAGCATGGTTCGTGTAACGAACAGAGATAGCAAATAGTCGAACCACATTGTGGGATCAACAGAAAGAAATGAAAAATGCATAATGCTCGACGGAAAACCAAAATAGGCTGGACCTTCTTCGATATAAATCAATCACCATAAACCAAATACGAACATACATATGTATGTAAAAAGTCCATTAAACTCCCTCAGTATATGAAATATTTGTTTTTAGGTTAGGTAAAAGCTGAAGTGCAGATGCAAATAAGAAATCTACACAAACATTCAAGTGGCTCAAGACTGAGCGACTCAGTATTTTGATGAGTAATATAATTTCAGGTTAAATAGAATCGGGTAATATGCATTGATAGTGCAATTGACCTGATTAATGGATAGTTTTCAGGTCCACTCTATAAATATGTGTGATGGTACAAACAATAAGCGAAACACTGGCGTTGAGTATGCAGCCCAACAACACCACACAAACACACTAACACACACAGACACACGCTACACACCCGCCAACTGACGCTACGACAGAACACCAAAGTTGCCCAGCCAGCCGCTGCCGGTGCCTTCGCTTGTGCCGCTGACACCGCATGGCCCTCTACAGCACCCAGCTTCAAAACCTTTGACGTCTCGTGAATACTACTCCACGGTGAACAACAACCACCGGCGACAGCAAATGTAACGGCAAGAACCGCCGCGGCCGACAATTTTCAAATTTACCGCCAAACGTGCTGGCGACGTCGACGTCGCCGTTGGCTGTGCTGTACTCACGAGCAGAAAGCGCATTTTGTATGGGATTCGTCAAGAAACCCACTCGAGCTGTCAATTTTCATTTTCAGCTTGATCGGAGCGAATTTTTAAAGATGCCAATTTAAAGTGCATTATGAGCACTACCGATTGGTAGAAAATTTAGGCCAATCTAAATAAAGGATTTCGAGTTATAGACGATTAAATCTGGACGCTCAAGCAGATCATGAAGACACTGCCCGCAATCTGTAGTCGGACCGTGTGCGATGGTAAAGTTTAGTCTTGTACGAGCCGTCAACGGGTACACATATCGGTGGTTAGTCTAAAACCTAGAAAATACTGAAAAACAATCAGCAATGGCAGTAGCAAATATACCAAAGAAAACATACGAGATTTTGTATATATGTTGCCGGGCTGATTTGAGGCTATATTAGAAAAAATTGTATTATTTTATCAAAAAATTATTGCAAAAATATTTGTAGAGTCGGTCAGCGGACGTTAGTGGGTCGGACGGACAGGGCGGCTGGGGCGGCCGTTTTGTTATTTTGTTCTTGCCTTCTCCGCTGCCTGCTTGATGTTGTTGTTGCCTTCTCTTCTCTACTTTAACAACTGCTGCTGTACAAATGCCGCCGTGCTTTTTGTTCAGTGTATTGCCTACATAACAGAGAGAAGGTGATAGCGACAACAGCGTGCGGCTTGAGAATGAGTGAGTGATAAGCGAGCGCACAGCGGCCGGTCTGAACGAAAGAGTGAAAGAGGGAGAGCGAGAGAAAGAAAAAAACGAGAGCAAGCACCCGCAGTCGTTAATGTAAATGCCTGCTTGTGTGTGTGTGAGTGCTGATGTTGTATCTGTTAAATACACACGGAGCAGCAGAAACTTAGACAGTGTGTTTGTGTGCTTCGTGCGGTGCGGTTCTCGTTTTTTCCTTCCTTGGAATAATCTATCTATTTTGCGCTAATTTTTGTCAACAACCTAACAACTAAAAAAAAAATATATATATAAAAATAATAATAATAATTAAAAATCTTGAATACACAGCAATCAGAAAAGCGTTGAAGTAAAATACACACAACACTTTGAACGGATATTGAAATAAATTTCACGCGCGCAATAATCCTTACAAATCAACCTACATATAACGACGCATGCTCGTTATATAATTATACAAAAAATATATAAAAGTTCTTAAAAAAGTTCAAAAAATCCAACAACTACAAAATGTCTGCAGCCACAGAACAACAAAATAACGGTGATGTTGCCGTCGAGAAGGTAGCCGTCGACGATGTAAAGGAGGATCTCAAAGCCAAAGCCAAAGCAGCTGCTGTTGATGACAAATCAGCGGCCGCTGATGCTGCTGGCGATGGAGCCGCTGCCGATAATGGTACGGCGAAGGATGGCGAGGATTCTACTGATGCGGCAGATGCTCCTGTTGCAGCGCCCGCCAAGGGATCAGTCAAAGGCACAAAGAGGCAAGCCGAAGTAAGTATCAAAACACCCCCAACACAGGAAGCTAGTACTAACGAAACATCCTATAAAAAGGATCTTTTAATACTTCATACTCGTTCCTCGTACAGTTTCACACATTTTTTCCTAATCAGAGAGATAGTTTTGCTGTGTGTATCTATTTTTGCCAGTGTGTATGCATGTGTCCGTGTTTAATAACAAAACAAACGGACGCACTTGTCGTCATTGCTCTCTTCTCTTTTTTCTGCTGCTCTCAGCGTCGCGTCATGTTCCTATCGACTGAATTATCGATCTCTGATGCTTATCGATTTCCGCTTTTGTTGTAGTTTTGTTTATGCGCTAAAATTTTGTTCGCTCTAATGATTCATAAAAAATATTTGTAAGCCCCATACCAAATTATAAAATGTATCGGCTAAAATAAAACTGTTAGGGTAAAACATTTTCTAGAAATAGATATACACACGCTATTCAGCTTTAGCTGCTTTTCTATCATTCAGCTGCCGATAGCAGCCGTTAACTGTAAAATAAAGAGAAGAGAGATTGAACACAATAAGAAAGCGTGGGTCAGAGAGGGAGAGAGAGCGCACGTACGTATTCTACATACATCCACATACAGAGGCATGTGTGTTTGTTTTGTGTTTACGATTAAGTTAAGATGATTGCGACTCTGTAATCGAAAGATTATTTGTTGTTAGGTTCAAATCGAGGTTAGACTTGCTAACAATCGAAACAGTTTAAAGAGTACAGTTATTAAATAGAAAGGGAGAGAGGTAAAAAGACTGCAACTGGCAATACTTAAACGGGTAAATACTGGAATATAGAATAGGTCATTAGCATTAAACAAGGAAAGCAATCGAGACGCAAAAACCCAAAGAGATTAACTTAAAAAAGCTTTGAAAAGCCAAGCGGCCTTGCAACACGCATACATACACACAATCCATGTACACTCGTAGTGTGTGGTAGTGGCTTTGTATGTTTGTGTGCTAAATACTTATAAGAATTGAAATCAAGATCTTTGAATTATGCAAATGCAACTCTGTAAGTAGCATTTTTTTGCATTTGGCCTTATTTCACTATGTGTCTTATTGCAAATGCCAAATTTGGCATATACCAAAAACAATAACAAAAATTTGCGCGCCAGTCAAAACAGAAAAAATAAATAAATAAAAATACCAAAAAAATTGCACTCAGCTAAAAAGCAATGCCGGCCGGCGAAGGCAGTTGACCGTCATATTGAAAGTATAAGAGAGTAACAGAGAGAGAGAGAGAGAATGAGAGAGGTGCGAAGAGAGAACCAGTTTTGTTAGCGCTCCAAACATTCCATTCTACAGTGTTATTTTTTATTCCTTACAAAAGTCTATATTTTTTATGATAAACATAAATATAGGCATGTATTTGGAGAGCAAAGCACGAGATATCTTTAAAAGTTATTCGCATAAATTAGCAAATAAATTTGGTTCGTCAACGAAACTCGAAATAAAAATGTACAGTTTAACAAGCGCGCGTGTTCTCACCGAAAGAGAGCTGCTCTCTCGCTCTCGCTCCCTCTGTTTGCTATTATACGCTGCTCTCTCAGCGTGTAATTGCTTATGTACATATTTCGAATACAGACACATGTGTTGTTTTGTGTATGTATTTTGTGCATTACATTTATCTTTCACTTTTCTCTGCCTTATGCGTATTTATTTTGGTACATTTATATATTGAGCATGTTCATAAAAACAATCCATTAGCAGGGTGGCGCAATTTCCAGAGGAAGTTGGGATTTGGTAACAGTTTTCCAAACTGTTGCCTTGAGCTGTAAAGAGGGGGTAGGTACTGGGAGTACGTAATTCTGGCAAATAGATTCATTGAAAGCAAACCAATATGAAAATCACCGATAAGAAAATAACCTAAAAACTTTTAAATACAAATATAGTCTTTTCGTTGATTTAATACACCGATTAACTAATTAAATTTTTTTAACTAATAATTTACAAATTATGCAGTTAAAAATGCATTATACTCTTCAAAACCAAAATAATCCAACTAGTTTCCAGAGTGTTCTAAGTACAATATTCTTAGTTTCCAGGTTTTTCTAAAAGGCTACACATTTTTATACTAAAGCGGTGTCTATAATTGATGGCCCTGTTTTATCAGATGTTTGTTTTAATAGCTGTCATGGTAGCATAAGTATTTCTCCCCGTATATCCCGTTTCTTCAGTTTCTATGCTTTGTAGGCATTGTGTTGTGCTTGAGAGAGTTCGCCGTATATTTTGCACACATTTTCCACAGTTATCTCATTTTCTGCTTTGTAACAATCGCTCTTAAATTATGCCTTCGCATACACGTATACATATACATATACACATACAATTACAAATACATATATGCGCTTATATATTACAAGCTTTCTTTCACATGGGAACGTGACTTCTCTATGTACACTTGGCTTGTTATTGGTTGGTTAACTGAACCCACGCAGCAGCAGGCTAGAGCAGCGACGCTGGCGTCGTAGTCGTTTGCGCCTTTTTCTGCAGCAGCTGTCAAGTGTGTGTGCCTACGTGTTTGTGTGAATGTGTGTGTGTGTGTGTGTGCGTGAGTCGTTCATTCATGCAACTATTGTCACGACGCTCGTGTTCTCAGGTACAGTTCTGCCCTGGCAGCGACAGCGGCAGAGCTGAGCGAGGTCTCTTTTTTTTTATAGCTTCACGCACACAAACATGCTGCAGCTGCTGCTGCGACGACAGCGTCGCTGCCTATAGCTCGGATTCGGCTCGCTTCGGTTTTGGTTCGTACGTTCGGCTGTCGGTCACAGTGGGTCGAACGCACGCTTGGCTTGGCTGGTTTTGTGTATCACGGATGCGGATACATATGCCCTCTCGTTTGTTGTTTTTCCATTATGTAGTAAATATGCCGCTTTATATATACAGAAATACATATACAAATACAAATACAAATACAAATATATATATGTATGGTGCACTTGTAATGCGGCAATCGTTCGCTTGTGCTTATTGCTTTCTCTTTCATTCCATCTCTCTCTTTGGCTTGTGCGTGCTGCTGCAGCGAATTCCATTGACGCGCGCATTTTTCAAATGCCTTTTTTACGGCGAAAATAACGATTTTTCGTTGGTTTTGCTGCTGCCAGTAAAGGGCCATTTTCTTGTTTTGTGTAGGCTTAAAATATACATTTTATGGTTATATACATAAATACACACACACACAGATAGTTAAAGAAACACATAAACACCCATGTGGCGGCTATGTGGTGGAGGAGTTATGTGTAAGCTGCTTTTATGTTATGTTTCCATGAACAATTCGCTGTGCCCTTGATCAAGGAGAACTGTGGGTTTGAGTTGGGCGCCCGGAAATCATTGTTATCGATAATTTACTTATACTTATGTATTTGGTATCTTCCTTTGCAGTCAAAATCCGCCGAGTCAAAGAAATCCAAGAAAGAAAAACCCGCTGAAGGTGATTCTGATGAGGAGGAGGTATTAGAAGATCTCATGGGAGATAGTGAAATCGAAAGTGACGAATATGATGTACCCTACGATGGTGAGGAGGATGACATTGAATGCGACGGTAAGTCCAATGGTCCCTAGCACACTCGGATACAGCCAAAAAACTAAGAGAATCTTTCCCTCCAAAATAGATGATGACGATGACAATGATGACGGTTCCGGCTCGGACGATCAAGCGTAATAATAATAATGTAGTCAAAACAGAGAATAATAAAACAAAAACACAAAACAAAAAAAATATACAAACAAAAATTTAAATTAATAATAAATAAAAAGTTACAAGCAAAAAACACAAAACCAGAGAAAAAACAAAACAAAACAAAAACTACACAAAAAAATCGCAAAAGTATAGAATTCTTATGTTTAAGAAATAATTTTCTATTTCTTACTTTATTTTAATTGTATTTTATGTGTAATTTTTTATAAAAAATACAACAAACAAACACAAGAAAATACCAATCTTTTCGCGAAGGGCGAGAAAAGAAAAATTAAATCAATTAAAATTAAAAGTAAACATCCCCCCAAAAAACTATACGCAAAACATAACAAAATCCAGCTCTTTCTTTTCCTTTCCATTAAGTCATAAGTCTTAAGTTTAATGACAGATATACACACGATGAAGAAGAAGAAGAAGAACAATATGATGCTTAAGAAGAAGAAGCGTAAACGGAGCCCATTATTACTTAAAAAATTATTATATTAAAACGAGAAAACAACACAACACATCCACACTCACACACACACACAGAAGACACGTAATAAAATGCATTATTAAAATTAGACGTTACATTTTATGAATGATCGAAAAAGCAAACGCAATTAAAAGAAAAAGAGAAAAGAAAATATATATATATATATTATATATAGAAAACACCACTCAAGTTTTACATATGGTTTCAAAATTGATTACGGCCCACTGTGGGTCTTTATTACTTTTTTGTTTTGCTTTTTGTTGTCTTTGTCTCTATCTGGAATGGGACGCAACGGGAAGTTTGATTTCTACCTTCTTTCTGCTACGTTTGCGACGGGAACTGTACCGAGACTGTACCAAGCGAGTGAGTCTCGGGCAGTTCCTCTTTTATTTCAGCGTTTATCATATTTACATTGACTACTCTTAAGTAACTATTTGTCAGTATTAAATGAAAGTAAATGAAAAAACTTAATTGATTCATAGTTTAATGATAAATAAAGTTTAATAAAGTTAATTCATTTGTAAATTGTAAAAAAAAGTAACAAAAAATGATAAATGAACAAGTTGAAAAGAAGTTAACTTTAAATGTTATATACACTCACAAATACCTAATAAGTAGTAACGGTTAACGGTTAATATACAGAGTCTATTTGCAAGTACCCCTCCCCCAACCACCCCTACACACACATACACAAACACACACAGACCACCACCAAGCACTCTACGAAAGTTCATAGTTATATTGACTGATATTTCAAATACATATATATCGAACGAATGAAACAATAGCATATACAATATACTTGAATAAAAGAATAAAAGAGCATTTAAAGATTTAAAGTTTAAAAAACCAGAGAGCAATAATTGACTATATTATATATATACACATATTTAAATCAATTTGATACCGAAACAATGTTGAAAATAATGCAAACAATTTTTGTAAATAAGTAAAGAAAATTAAAATGAAATCGAATCGTATCCAGTAGAAGTGAAAAAAGACCCACAAAAAAAAAATAAAATAAAAATGATTAAAGAACGAAACGATAAAAATGAAATTATTGTAATTACGTAAAAACGAGGAATACCGAGAACCAAAAACAACAACAACAATTGGCAGTTATCAGATGCCAATTAAATGATTGTTTCAATTGGGTGGGGCGAAAGGAAACCTCCCTCCTAGCGAGATACTCTGTATTAAGGAGGGTGTGCACACACAGATGCCGTGTAGGGGTAGTTATTCCAAAATGTATCGTGTGTGTATACACACGTATTTCTGTTCGTGTGTGTCTGTTTCTTTGTGTGTGTGCGTGGAACATGTATCTGTTTCAAGGTACATAATTCATTGATTACGATTGTATTTTCATCGGATGTTTCATTGGAGCTGGGGTTGAAGTTGCTTACGCTGCCTGTGGGGTGGTTACAACCCGTTTTTGGCTTACGAAATTAATATGAGAATCATGAGTTTACAATTTAGGTTTAATTTGCATATTCCGTTAGATTTAAAGTTATAGGTAATCATTTTTGTTTTCTATGTCCAACCAATATAAGTTTAAATTTATGTATACCAAAACTTAACGTTTCTTTTGAATTCAAATGATGCTTATCGATAAGAAGTGTCGATTAATTTGCTGATGTACAGCAAGTACTCCAACCATTTCTTACTAATTAAGCACAATTGATATATACACAGCAAGGACATAAACCATTTCATTCCAAACAAACTTTTAGATGAGAAGACTTGATTATCATTCCGTATTTCGACTTAGATCTAAGATTAGTTTTCTGAATATGGAAATTGCACTTTATTATAGAAACAAATCATATAACGGATCTAATTACTTTAAGTATATACAGATATTCGCCGGGAATGCGACGTTCCATGTACTTAACAGCCTTAAAGTTCAAATTGAATAATTGCTTGATTATTTGATCTGGGTTATTCTCGCGCAGCAGCAATAAATAAAGCACGCCGCTGGGCGAGAGTATGTCATCCAATTGCTCCAGCAATATGTCAGTCACGCGGCGCCCATCCTTGCCACCTGCCCAGGAGTACACAAGATTGCGTTGGGTTGCGGGATTCCCATTGTGACTGGGCGTAAAAGCTTGAGCCTGCAGCTCCTCATCGCTGGTAACAACATAGGGCGGATTAAAAAGCAGCAAGTCTACAGTACGTTGGCGCAGTGCATCCGCCAAATTGCACTGCAAGCTGTCCAAGCGTGCCCCATTGCGGAGCGCTGTACGTTTCGTGGCGTTGCAGGCACGAGGATTAATGTCCGTGGCCAGGCAGAGAGCTGAGTGCGAAAGGCGCTTGGCCAAAGCGGTGATTATGACGCCACTGCCGGAACCAATCTCGACACATAGACGTGGCTGCAGCGTGTCCAGGTACTTTAGATCCGCTTCCAGAGCGTCAAGTAACAAAAATGAATCCTCCGCCGGCTCGTAGACGTGCTCGTAGTCAGCTGAGGTTAGGTGCTCGATGTGGGGTGTCTCCATCGTGCTACTATGATATGTTGGTGCTTAGCGCCGAGTCCAGTAGCGCCTGCCTCCTGCGCTGCTCTTTCTCGATCAGTTTGTGCAACCCAATTAAGCGTTCCTGGCTGGTGCACAGCACGTTATTGATTATGGACACTTTGTGCTTCACGTTCAGCAGCTCCTTGACTTTGTCCGCGAACTCGGGTATGTTGTTCTGTGCCTTCTCAATGTCCCGTAGCTGGGCAGCTAGTGCATCCAACTGTCCCCGTAGTTCCGACTGCAGTTGTATGGTTGAGGCCACACGCTCGTCGAGCTTTTCTATAGTAGGCTTAAAGAGGTTCGTAATGCCCTCGGCTAAGATGTCACGTGTGGGATTTGAGCCAAAGTTTTCCGTATTTTCATCCAATGAGGTGACCGTCGAGTCGGAATCCTTGTCCATTGCAAACTTTGCTAACAACCTGCTAAACCGATATGGCAAATCCCATTTCGATAACAAACCCAACGCAGAGATGAGCAAGTTCCGTTACACTGTGACTAAGTCACTGTGAATAGAAAATATTCCTTAAGTACTTAAATTATCTTTTTATCAGCAATTACTGATCTGGTTTTTTTTTTCTAGCATTCATCATAACTAAACTTTGAATATATTGTGAACATATTGAAACTGTCATTTGATACAGCTCAGTCAATAAATTATCGACTGACTGACTACAGCTATCGACAGGCCACCACAAGATCACATTTCAGCTCATACGGAAGACGTATCGGCCTACTATACCTATCGTCACCTATCGACCGACCGCCACAAAATAGTTGCAACAGAAACATAAACTTTGGTAATATAATTAAATGTTTTAATTAAATATAACTGCAAGTCGGCGCAATGGATACATACTCTACGGATGTGGTATATCAGGCGATAAATGCACTATTCCAAGGCAACAATCCCAAGGAGCAGGAAAAGGCGAACAAATGGCTGCAGGAATTTCAAAAGTCGGTAAGTATGTTGGACCTGCCAGGTACCTTGTAATTTCATGTGGCACATATAACCAAATGTATGAACTTATTGCTGCAGATCTATTCGTGGACCATAGCAGACGAGCTGCTCCACCAGCAACGTGACTTGCATGCCAATTACTTTGCCGCTCAGACGATGAGGAACAAGATCCAAAACTCTTTCAGTGAGTTGCCGCCGCATACGCACGACTCTCTGAGGGACTCGCTGATAACGCACATTGGGAAAATCGACGAACAGACGGATACTGTGATTGTGACACAACTCAGCTTGGCTGTAGCGGATTTGGCATTGCTTATGGCCACGTGGCAGGAACCAGTTAGCGATTTGTTGAAGGCGCTCGCCCCACACCCACTGGCCACTTGGCCCCTATTGGAGGTACTTAAAGTGCTGCCCGAGGAGATTGATTCTCGGTATTTGCGTTTGGGTGCCAACCGCCGGGAAGAGATCCACAAGCAGCTCGATGCCAGCGCCGAGTGTGTCCTAGAATTTCTCTGCGTATGCATACAGCGCGAGGACCTCGATAAGCAGCGCATCTGGAACGCAACGCTCCGCACGTACAGCGCCTGGTTGGTCATACACGCCTTCCCACTCTCCCACATCTGCGACAATCCCCTCTCGCAGCTCGCTTTTCGACTGTTAAATCAACCAGCGGAGACAACAGGCAAACTACATGACAATGCCACCGAATGCGTCTGTGCTCTGCTCAGCTGTATGGGCTCACGCAGCAATACGCCGGACATTGAGCCGCAGGTGGCGTTCATCTTTGAGGCCGTCTGCCAGCTGGAAGCAGCATATCATTTAAGCGTGGCGCACGAAGACACCGACAAGACCATCAACTATTGCCGCATCTTTACATCGCTCTGCGACGCCTTCACCTTTGATATGCTCGAACAGCAGCAGGCCATGAAGGGCTTAGATCTGGTGCTGCTCTGTGTGGGCCATTTTGACTACGAGGTCGCCGAAATCACATTTCATCTCTGGTACAAGCTCAGCGAGGATCTCTTCCAGCGCTACGATGACAAGCTTACAGCCCGTTTCCGTCCCCATATAGAGCGCCTCATCAGCGCCCTCTACAGACACGCACAAATGGAAAGCGACCACGATGGACTCATCGAGGAGAACAACAATTTCTATGTAAGAATTGAAATCCAGGTCTGAACCGGGACGTATCCAACTCTTAGATAATACCCCCAACTAGAGCTAGATTAGTTTATAAGGATAGTCCATAGGTTGTCCATAGATTTACTCCAAATTTACTTATGTTATGTCTCTGTTCCCAGGACTTTCGACGCAAGGTCTCGGATCTGTTGAAGGATGTGGCCTTTATTGTCGGCTCCGGCGCGTGCTTTAAGCAAATGTTTCATGTCCTACAGGCGCCCAACACAACGTGGGAGTCAACCGAAGCGGCGCTCTTCGTCATGCAGAATGTGGCCAAGAATATATTGCCGTAAGTACAGTAGAAACTCATAGAAACGGACAACCAACCAGATATGAATCTATTTGATCCCCATTTCAGCGAGGAGAACGATATAATCCCTAAAGTGGTGGAGGCAATACTCAATATGACGGATCAGACACACATTGCGGTGCGGTACACATCGATCATGCTAATTGGGGAGCTGTGCGACTGGATTGAGAGCCACTCAGACCTGCTAGAGGCGGTGCTCAACTTCCTGCTGTACGCGCTGCAGCAGAAGAATGGATTGGCATCGGCGGCAGCCATTGCGCTGACCTCCATTTGCTCAGCGTGCAGGCAGAAGATGGTCTGCCATATAAGCGGTCTGGTGGAGATAGCGCGTAGCTTGGACAGCTTTCAGATAACTAATGATGTGGCTATTGGGCTGCTAAAGGGCATATCTTTGATACTAACGAAGCTGCCACAGGACCAACTGCAGCCGGCGCTGCGGGAGATTGTGAGCTTTCAGTTGCAGCCACTGGCTCAGCTTCTGGAGAGTAACTGCACAGTGGAGAAGGGAGAGCGAAGTGATCCCGTTTACTGGATAGATCGCTCCTGTGCGATAATACGCCACACGAATCCCGATGTTTCGGACAACGTTGAGCATCCAACAGTTGCAATATTAAACGATGCCTGGCCACTGATATCCCGAGTGCTGGACAAGTACCAGAGCGATCTGCGCATCATGGAGCGTGCATGTCGTCTGATACGTTATGCAGTGCGCATGGTACGGAAGCAGGCTGTGCTCCTGGTGGAGCCACTAATCAAGCAGATCGTTGTGCTCTATGCGGTGCAGCATCACAGCTGCTTTCTGTACGTGGGTTCCATACTGGTCGATGAGTTTGCCAAATCCTCTGAATGCATTGCGGGACTCCTGGAGATGCTGCAGGCTTTCATTGAGCCCACGTTTGGACTGCTGCAGCTGGAGAATGGCTTGCGGAATCATCCGGATACTGTCGATGATTTCTTTCGCTTGGCCTCACGCTACCTGGACTGCTGCCCGCTGCAGTTGCTCCAAAGCACACTCATCACGCCCATCTTTCAGTGTGCCCTGATTGCCTGCTCACTGGACCATCGCGAGGCGAACTCCTCGGTCATGAAGTTCTTTGTGAATCTGCTTACCTGGGGACGCAGCAACAGTCATCGGCATCCCGAGTGTCGCCCTCTAGTCACTGAACTGGCTATTCAACATGGTGCTGCCTTGGTCATGAATCTTATACAGGCCTCGGTCTTCCAGCTGCACTCCTACATGCTCGCCGATGTGGCCGAGGTAATCACCGAGCTCAAGAACGTCGTCTCCAGTGCCCAAATGCAGTTATTCCTCGCCCATGCCACAGATGCGCTACCCAAGAAGAACAGCGGTGGCTACGTGACAGCCACCCAGCAGCAGCTGGACGACTTCACCAACACGGTCCTAAGGTCAGTCTTAATTAATTATACTTATCGCAAATTCTGCTAATTTCTACAATTAATTACATTTAATTGCTATTGCTTGGAATTCTATTATCTATCATTATCAACTTGTAGCTTAGGTCTGGGAATATGCCGGACATACTCCCAAGTGTCCGCTTATCTGGCCGGACATATTCAAAAGTATCCGCTTATCTGGCCGGACATATTCAAAAGTATCCGCTTATCTGCCCAGTTCTGCTCACATTTTCCTCTGCTTTCAATTTTGCATCTTGCGTAAAGTCAATCGTCGGCTCATGATTCAAATGATGACGCAGTCCATGTAGCTTAGACCTAGATATAAGAATGACATATAATCTGATTCAGCTTCTACTCATTTCTTTGTTCCTGATCCTAATATATTCACTTCCATTTCCAGAGCTGACACCACAAAAGCCGTGTCACTGGCTCTAAAAACGTTTACGCGTCTTTTCCGTTAACAAAAAAAAGCAAAATAAACTAAAAACCGCTGTGGGAACGTCATGCACCATGCACCATGCAGCACCATATGCACCGGCTCGAAGCAGAGAGTCTATGGAGAAAGGATGATAACGATGTGTACATTTGATGCATAGGCAGGTTGAGCAAAAGCCGGACACTGGACGCAGGAGAAGGCTCTGCCAACTTGCCGGATGCATTCACCCGTATTTATACAAAATGTAACTATAATTGAGGAGCAGCCGAGGGGGTTATGACATCAGAAAGTAAATATATATACATTTAATATATTTTATATTACACTGAGTACGTTGAGTGGGATCTCCTCTAAGAACGTACAATAAGTTAATTAATTTAAGAGCATTGTAGACCTTAATTATAATCCCGACCTAAATACATATGCAAAACAAATGTTCAATGACCACAACGATATATATATCTATCATTTCCTTTATATATGTATAAGTATATGTTTATTTATAAAAAAGCGAACATGAATCGGAAATACATTTCAGATGGTGTATAATTAGTCATATGATATATTTGATATATTTTCTATATAGTCTTCGTTCTGATTTACAAACTATAAACCGAAAGAATTTAACTTCTACGTACAAATTTATATATATATATATATATAGTATAGCTCACGATATTTACGTATTACGTTTAAACAAAAATATTTTCATTACAAATAGAAAATATTTATAAGGGGGAGGGACGGTACAGGGGGGAGAGACGGGACCAAAAACACATTGAACAGAAATAAGTATTGCATTCGAGAAATACTAATTGCACTTTTAGCTTAGCAATAAGGCTCTCTACGAGTGTGTGTAAGTCTGTCCATATACATGGATATATATATATATATATATGTGTGGTGATTCAAATAGTTTCAGTGCGTGGGTCGATCTTGTGAATGGCCTGCGTCAGGCTGGTGATATTCGCCGTATTAATACCCTGCCTGGTCATCTTCGTCAGACGATCTGTTATGGGCTTCTGGTCCTGGCCCCGTTGCCACCTAGAATAAGATTATAGTTTATAAATATAAATAGCACCTTAAGATAGTGCTCCCACTTACCATAGATGCGCACAGGTGTGCAGCAGTGGTATATAGAGGGGCAGCAGATCAATATCACAGACCGTATCGAAGCGACTGAGTGCGAGCAGAGCCCAGCGCTCCGCTGAGTGATGCGGCACCGGTGACACTGTGCAGGCAGCCACCAGGCGGCAGAGTATTAACAGTACAGGACGAGAGCGGTTCATGAACACTTTGTTGAGCAGACGGAAACAGTTCTCAAGCAAGGGTATGGCCAGCTCGTGGCGTCGCTCATCCAAATACTGGCACGCCTTGGTCAGCTCCTCGTGCTGCAGAAAGCGCAGGAACGCAGTCGATTCCTTCAACTTGGAATGGCTTGCAACAAATGTGAGAAACTTCTCGAAAGCTACACTACGTTCAGTTAGGAGCTCAAAGGAAAAGTTGCCAGTGAGCACCTTACTGGGAAAGCTTTTGTCATTCAGCTCGTTGGGAAACTGAAGCTTAAGGCACTGACACAGCTCACGGAAGTCCGTGTAGCGACGCTCAATCATTGCCGGTTCTGCGTCCAAGACATTTGAGTCCTGACACACTCTCACCTCGTAGACAACGTAACGTTTGACCTTCGCATCGGTAACCTCGCGTGGCATCAAGTGCGCCATGGGAATGTCGAACCGTAGTACTGTACTGCCGTCAGATGTGAGCTTGGGAGTCCTCTGCGGATTCTTGAAACGTTCCCAGTGAGCTATTGTACATATATGTTTGAGATGTAAAATTAAAGTTTCTGCCATATTGTACACACCCTTTTTTTGCGTTTGGTCTTGTGGTGATATGGCCAATTCGGCAGCTTCTAAGGCGGGACTGACGGGCTCATCATCTGGAGACGGACCCTCCACTGACGGGTCGTGGGGCAGCAGACGTTTCGCCATTACTGCATGCACTAGTAAGCGAAAGCGAAAGTTTTTATTGATATTATTAGATATCATTAGTTTATTCATGATGAAGCTGCTTACTCACTTTTGAGTCTGTTCCAAACGAGAGCACAATAATAAATGATTTACCAACTGTGCAATGAGCTTCTGTTTATATTGCTTATCGCGTTTCTGGCGATTCTTGCGAGTATTGAATGTGACTAATTCCTCCCCAGATCAGAACCAAAACACGGCCCAACCAGTGCGAGGCAGTAAGTGGGGCGCCTTTGTCTTAACAGCGAAACCACTGCGAACCGACTAGTGCATACGCTCTGCAAGCTATCGGCGTCCGTTGTGATGGATGGGTGGAGACATATCAACAGGTGGTTAACAGGTTGGTTACTTTTGTTCCAAAAATATACCATATTATGGTTTCCATTTATAATTTAATTTATTTTATTACAATTTCCGATGTGCAAACATGGCTGCAACAAGCGTTTTTATAAAATGCAAGAGCTGTAAATCGGAGAGCGTATGAAAACATGAAGTGATTGTTATCGATAGCATGAATTCGCGACTCACGCACGACAAGCGAATTCTGACCATCTCTATTGTCATCGCTTGTCATCGCGAAACAAAACAAAAAACACCCACGAAAAGTGGTTAAAATATCAATTGTGATCTCAAATATGACGCTTCCTGAGTTTTTTGGCTGCACCTTAATTGCATTTGGACCACCGTTTGCACTGTTCGTCTTCACCATTGCACATGATCCCGTGCGGATCATAATACTCATAGCGGCCGCATTTTTTTGGTTACTTTCACTGTTGCTTTCGTCGGTGCTGTGGTTTGCGGTAGTTCCACTGCGCGATGTGCTGGCATTCGGTGTGGTGTTCTCCGTACTATTCCAGGAAGGCTTCCGCTACATTATCTATCGCATACTGCGTAGCACGGAGCAGGGACTACACGCCGTAGCCGAGGATAGCCGCGTCACCGAAAACAAACACATCCTAGCCTACGTATCTGGTCTGGGCTTTGGCATTATTTCGGCCATGTTTGCCCTGGTCAATGTGCTGGCTGATATGGTGAGTGAATTTTGTGATTTAACCAAATAAGAGCCTTACTTATTTTGCGGATCTTCTCGTTTATAGACTGGACCCGGCACAATGGGCCTTAAAGGCGGCTCTGAACTGTTTTTTATCACATCGGCCGTCCAGGCACTGTCCATTGTACTGCTGCACACATTCTGGAGCATCATTTTCTTCAATGCCTTTGATACGAACAACTATCTGCACATTGGCTACGTGGTGGGCTCACATATGTTCGTATCATTGATAACACTGCTCAATGCGGACGCTCTGTACTGGGCAACTCTGGTGCCCAATTATACGATTACGATTCTCACAGGTAGTTTAGCCTTCACCGTCGCGGGGGGAACTTCCAGAAGCTTAAAGCGTTTTATAATGTGTCAATGAAACTATATTTGTATTAATATTTTTGATGTATTTTGTATTTATATAACACTGCGTGTAAATCAAACTCGACTATTTTAAGTCCTGCGATATTAAATCGACTAATTTGACTAAAGTTGATTTTCCTTCTATTGTCTAAGGCTCATCTGCCAGAGTTTTGATCCTTATTACAATTTTGAAATTCCTTGATTTTAATTTAAGCCAAATGCATAATGCTCAATTTAGTTAAATTCTATATTATGTTCAGCAGATAGAAACTATATCAAAATGTACAATTGTATCACTCTGTAAGCTATTATTTTAAAAGTCAACAATTTACGCGGGCAATGTATAATATTTTGATCGACATCGAATATAAATCGATAACAGCGACAAGTCAGCACGCCATATTGAACATTTCTTGAACACCTTTTAACTTCTCTCCTTCGTTGTTTATAAAATTAGTTTACCGGCTTTATTCATCTACTGTTATTGACTATAGTCCATTTTCCGTACATTGATGCCATAGTCAGCCAAAGCAGGCTGTATGTCCTCCATGGTCAAAGTAAACTTGCGATCCTTGGCCTGCAGGGATAATCGGATTGGTTGTCAAACAGGACAAATGTGATTTAAATTTTAAACTCTTACCTTGGTTCCACCGGGTGTACCTGCATTTTGCATGTGTGTGCGGGCCTTTGAGTGCTGGAGTGCATCATCGATAATGTCTGACATGTATTTTTGAGCTGCAATTGAAATAAGCCGTACGATGCGCTTGTCATCCGCATGGAAGCCGCCCATATTCAGGTAATGTGATGTTACTGCAGATTTAAAATAATGTTTGTGGGTATTGGGTGCATGTGGGATTTGGGTATGTGTTGTTACCAGCATCTGGCAGTAAGGGCGTGTAATCCTCCAGCTGCAACATGAAATCGCTGAGATTCGATGTTGGCCCAGGTCGGTCCGAACCAATGCTAAAATTACTGCCGGACCCTACGCTGGAGGCAATACTGGCGCTTGTATTGGCTTGTCCCGAAGAGCCACCGGCGCTTGGATGATAAATTATGCCAAAATTGGAACCAACCATTTTAAAAACAAATTTGCTGACCCTTCGCTTAATAGCTAGTGCTAGCAATGTGACCGTTTATGCCAAACACTGAAAAACCAAAATGCAACTGTATGTCATCAATATATCGATAAATTTTATGTTAACGATTGCAGCTTATTCCAAGTAGTTGGCAACAATAGCCGTGAGTGAAGTTCATGTTCAGATTGAAGCCGGGTTTATTTGTTTCTTTCTAATTTCTGTTATTTATTGAGTTTTACAAAAAATAAGTACACATTTATATATTGAGTTTCTCTTTGAGCTGCGTTTGAAACTTTTGTTCTCATGGAATGGTTAAAACTTAAAGGTATGTCGTATATCGCATCTACTTATCTTTCTTCGTTGTGGGTTTCTTTTGGATTGAGTTAAAGAGGCATTTAACAATAAAGAGCAGGATGAACACTGTAAATGTGCCCAGTAATGCTAGTGGAAGAGTTCCATAACTCTTGAAGTGCTCGACAACTTTTTCGACCGATATATCATCCATTACACTGGGCAATTTGGGTACTTCCTCCGGGTGGCTAGTCTTTAAGTAGTCTCTTTCAGCGAAGTCAATGAAGGCCTTTGCAGTATATAGCCTTGAAGTGAATCGATAGAACTTTCCTTGACGCATAAAGATGAACTCCGGTGTTTGCACGACATTCAAACGATTCGCTGTCGAAATTCCGGCACTCAAAGAGTTTATCCGCGCCACGTTAATCTTCCGTTTTAGGTTACCGGCAACTGACTCCCAAACAGCGTACAGGCGCTGGCAGAGCACACATTCCGCGGAGTAGAAGAAGAGAAGCCAATCTCCAGTTGTGGCTCCAGTTGAAGCTTGTGTCAAATGCTCGAAGTTATCATCAGAGAGTTCCTTGACGGCCGGTTCTTTGTTCTCACTGAAGAACTGGACAATTTCATCCCCATCAATGCCGCCACTGTAGAGGATTGGAATTCCCCGTCTGAAATATAGCAGAGCCGGCTCCCTGCTGGGATTGTATATATGTATTAAATTACTGTTGTGTGCTTTCACCACCGATGCTCCCAGTGTCTGCTTGAGCTCCTCTTGAATGTTGCCAACAACACTCTCATACTCCACACACTCTGGACAGTTGGTTTTCGTAAACAGAGCAACAACATTGCTTTCCTCAGTGAGGATGTGTATCAAATCGGAATCATCAACATTATCGATCCCACTGCAGTATACAGCTATTATCCCTATATACAGGGCACATATGATCTTATAAGAGTACATTTTTGACGAAACACTGAAGACTTTCTAGGTGCAATCCAATTGTTGAATGCCGCCGCCGACGTGTAAAATAAATAATATGGAACAAACTAGCGATGTGACTTTGCTATCGATATGCCGATAGTTGACTGAAACGATATCTGTTCCAATAACAACGATAAATTTATATGCGAGTTTATTCAAATAAATATTAATTAATTTAGAATATAAATTGTTTTATATTGAGAGTGAATCTTATATTATTTGTTTTATCCTCAGTTTGCTATTTATTAAGTTATTATTTTTTGCTTATTCATTTTTCGCAGATGTTTTGCTGATTGGCTTTGGCGAGGAAACGAGCAAAACAAAATTTATAAATATAGTCGAGATTGTTCATAATGGCACCTGTGGATAACAAAAACAATCCGATTTGCGGAAACTACTTCTGGTTGTGGGTAAACCGCAAAACGCGCGTCAGCGTAGACATTGTACAGGTAATTAGCTTATTTCCGTCCTCGTAGCTCTCGAACCTTACGGCTACGCGTTGAGCAACAAATGTGAACAGCTTGAGCATGTCAAGAGTCTGGCCATTTTCCTGGAGTTCATCGCACAGGCTCTGTATGAACCAGCTGCCGCTGACAGAGTTGGCCCAGGATGTATGTTCGGATGTGGTGCTGAAGGCAACCAGAATGTCTGCATAGCAGGGAATCGTATAGGACGCGGATAAGCCGTCAGTTTCGGTACGCTCGCTTTTGTTCATGGAATACCCCTGGTCTTTTAATTTGCCTCGAGAAGCTTCTACGATAAACAGTTTCGGCTTGCCCGCCAATGAGGGGCACTTGTCCGCGTTGAAGGCGCTCCAGATATCTGCCAGCTTGTACTCGCAGTCCCTGGCGTAAACGAAATCATTTCTACCATGAGTGAGTATCGCTACTAAGATGCAATCGCAATCTGAATGATCCGACATAGCAGCGGAGTTGATCCTATTAACCAGATCCTTGTGCAACAAGTCCTTATACACCAGCACCTTAAAGCCTAATTCATTGAGCACACGCTGAAGATTATTCGTGTCAATTTCCGTTTCGGATCTCGACATCAGCCCGGCCCCATTGAAGTGCTCATGGGCAAAGATTAGCGCCAAGCCTCGTATCTTATGGGACATGTTATACTCCAAGGCATGTCGGGCTATGTTCGTATGGACTACTCCGCCCTTATTGGATTCGCACTGAGTAAATGTTCTTTTTATGACGTTAACAAAATTGCCATCATTCGCATTGACCTCCTCGACCTGTTCGCTAATTGTTTCTGATCTCGAATTACTTTTACTGTCTTCCATTATTTAATTTGTATTTAAATATTGCACAAATATCACTGAACTTCTCTTTAGAACAGCCGTAGGGCAAATGCCCAATTATATAGAAATGGTTGTATATGTGCGTTATATATTAAATAGCGTATAAGATAAGGGCATTAAGTTTGCGTTCCCAGTACAAATTATTTTTTTAGCGCCAATTAACTTATCGCCAATCTATCGATAGAAACTAAATGAGTAACGCAGTTATCGTGAATAATCTATATTTAAATTCATCTAATTCTAACTATAGGCTAAAAGAAGCTAGACAACTGTTTGAGGCGTTTTTTTTAGTTTCTAAACTTTGGGTTCGGTTCCAAGCTAACATAAATATTAATTTATATTTTGTACACCACCCATAACAGTTATAACAGTATTATTGTATAACAAAGGAGGTATTATAACACATTTCAATTTATTTTGTATACCAAACAGAACAGTTATATTAGCAATGCGCTTCCCTTTTTCAAGTAGGGAATTTGAAGGAAAACTATTCTAAAAGGTTTTTCCAGTTCCTAAGCTTTGGGTTTGTCTCCAAGCTAACATTCACATTTAACTGTTGCTTGTATACCACTCACAATAGTTATAACAGTACTTTTGTATAACAAATGACCCAGTGCTAATTTTAAACTTGGTATTTGTATAACTTGTGGTGAATTATTTGACACAGCTATAAAATAGATTATGTTATATTGTACGAGGAAAACTGTTAGACGTATAAAAGATTTACCCCAACACGTAGTTAAGCTTTCGCATGCTTTTCGAATATTCGTCAAAAGTTAATGCAACTTTTCCCCTCCCTTGGCAACATGCTGCTAGCGGACAGCAGAGAGCGCGTAATTTAAATTATAAAAATTGATAAAACTCATTTTTATTTAGACTTACAAATCGTAGGAACAGTTGCAAAGTTTAATTATTTTAAATTGGTTTTAGTAATAATTTAGTTTTGCATAAATGTACTATATGTATAAGCATGTGCACTCGCACATTATTTAAGTTGTTTTTTTTTATCATGTTAACTACTTTTCTTATCAAATACTTATTATTTGTTGCAGACTTCTTCGTGGATGTTGCTGGCAACATTCTTAATCGTAAAAATGTTGCGATACATATGCGCAGAAACGAAGCAACACGATTGTCGCCGATGCTCAATTCGCGAGCGAAGAAATTTCGAAAAAAAATCAAATTCAGTGATAAAGTGAAATTCGTGCGCGTTGGTTGGTTTACACTTCGGGTAAGCTCTAAGCTCTGACACCGGCTCTCGGCTTTATCTTTCTCTCTCGTTCTCTTTCCAACTCTCGCACGTACTCGTACCCCTGAAACGCATCGTAAGTGCTCGTGTCGTTCGTTATCTCCGGATCGGTGTGTTCACCAAATTGCAGTACCAACAAACAATAATAATAAAGTAGCTAAAATAATAGGGAAGAGAAACAGAAAAATAACTGTAAATTAAGCCAAATTAATAAACGTGTCGTTGCCTGTCCACACAACATTTTAAAATAGATAAATTGAATTTTATATAGATAGGCTACGGTGTAACGCGTGTGCTAATCCGTAATCGCGTATAAAAATATCAATATTCATAATTTTCAATAAGTTTCTGACCACGCGGCGGATGCGATGCGGCTAATTGGATTCATTCTAAATTTGGCTGCTTTAACAGGTGAGTGAGCTTTGTGTTACCTGACGCTAATGTTTGGCCGCAGCCGAATACAGTGAACATCGCAAGCGACGGAACATAAATTTGATATGGAATACTCGTTCTCGTTTTTAATATTAATAAAAGAAAAAAGTTATGCACATAACCTCAAAAACTTATGAGTTTCCTTCATCCACCAGAAAGTTACGCAAGATATTAATAAAATGATAACTTGATAACACATATAAACATGGACCATAGGTCTCACACAAATCTTCACGTCTCTGATAGTTAGAGTTATCTTGACCTACGATAGGTTTCAGGCTTAGAAACTTTATTTTTACTTTTACTATTTGTTTTTGTTTCATGGGCAACTGTTTATTTCTGTATTAGGTAAGTCTATACACTACACACACACATATGTATATGTGTGTATATAATTTTCTTTTCTTTTTTGTTGTTCTTGTTTGTTTGTTATCGTTGTTGTATATCTTTTTGCTTCTGCTTCTGCCCGTGTTACGTACATATATATATATATATATATATATATATGTTCATCAATATATATGGATAGTTTCTGCTGTGGGTATTCGGTTTTGTGGCTCAAGTGTCTCGTTGCTAATATAAAATCGATGGGGAGCATTGTTGCATATTCCGGTTGCAGGTGGCATCAATGGACACTTTCAGCCGTAGTCCAGCAATTCGTATTTAAGCCTTAAATCATGTTTCAGCAAGCAGTCAAAAATCTACGTAAAAGGAAATGCTTCAATGTACCGCGTTAAGCCCTTTATTTCAGAATTTTCAGAGTGCGTCCAGCCCTACCCTACGCCACTCCTATAATCCCATCAGGGACAGATCCAAGCAGAGACACTTCAATCTGCATGCTCCACATTTGTGTGGCGCTGCGTTTTAACTCTTTGCTTTTTCTTAACACCCTTTCAACACCAACACTGCCCAGTAAATATTTAATTTAAACGTTTCCCTGCAAAATAGGGTACTTCCATTTTCAAATGAAGCTTGTAACGCAAGAGATTATTTGATATCTATCTATCTATCATCAATCTGTCATATATCTACCTATCTTTCTATCTATCTATCTATCTATCTATCTATCTATCCTATCTATCTATCTATCTTTCTATCTATCTATCATCTATCTATCATCTATCTATCATCTATCTATCATCTATCATCTATCTATCATCTATCTATCATCTATCTATCATCTATCTATCATCTATCTATCATCTATCTATCATCTATCTATCATCTATCTATCATCTATCTATCATCTATCTATCATCTATCTATCATCTATCTATCATCTATCTATCATCTATCTATCATCTATCTATCATCTATCTATCATCTATCTATCATCTATCTATCATCTATCTATCATCTATCTATCATCTATCTATCATCTATCTATCATCTATCTATCATCTATCTATCATCTATCTATCATCTATCTATCATCTATCTATCATCTATCTATCATCTATCTATCATCTATCTATCATCTATCTATCATCTATCTATCATCTATCTATCATCTATCTATCATCTATCTATCATCTATCTATCATCTATCTATCATCTATCTCTCATCTATCTATCATCTATCTATCATCTATCGATCATCTATCGATCATCTATCTATCTAAAAACTGAACTAGATTTCCTTTCTCTCAGTAAATTTGTGACTCAAACTGAATCTTCTTTAAATATGAAACCGGTTCAACTAAGTTGTGGTATAAAGTTCGAGAATTCTTAGGGTTAGTTCCTGGAACTGGATCCATTTGATATCTGAGAAGGGTATTTAAAGTTCTGTTTGAATAATTTGCAGCTGTTTTGCCATTTCGCTTCTGGTTTTCTTATGTTTGTTTTGTCCTTTTATGGCATCCTTTTTTGCTGCTGTGCAATGCACAAGGCTTCGCTTGTTGTGCTGCTGCCCCACTTGCGGTTTTGTTTAATTACGCATATTACTCCGCCTCATACCACCTACCATCCCTCCTCCTCCCATAGCCCCGATCTCGTGTCCTAGCCCAGTTGCGCTGCGGTCTCTTACTGACGAGTGCGAGTTTCTTTTGGTGCGTCCGAGTTGCTGGAGCTTCAACTCTAGAGCCCTGTCAACAGCAGGCTGCACTTCCGGTTTGTTTGTCAGTCTGTTGCCCGCCTGTGGTTGGCAAGCGTTTCCGCTTTGGCCAGATTGTCAAGTGTCCCTTGGACTAAGCCTTGTAAACCGAACGCCTTGTTAATTGCTTGGCTTTGTGGCCGCACTTAGCATTGGGCTTTGGCCATTATCTCTCTATTTGTGCTCCAATCAACTTGCCAATGGCACACATCCACAGCTCCATGGACAGCCTGTTAACATGTACTCCACTCCTGTCCAGCTTCAACTTGTACTTAACATATTTGTGCAGTAAATCGCTGAAATTAGATTCAACAGAAGGCACTAATAAATTATGGACACGGCTGCTGTTGCTGCTTCTGTTGCTGTTGCTATTGCTGATGCTGTTGCTGTTGCTGTTGCCTGCTGCAAGCTAATGAGCCAAACTGTCGACACCCACACACACATTTATACATACATGTGATACATTTAGTCAGTAGGGCGTGCAGCTGGGCCCATTACATTTGCTAAGCACTGTATAGTTTGTGGTGTGTGTGCCTTTAATTGAGGGAAAGGTCAGCGGCGCATCCATTTAACTAACGCGAGCTACGTCGAGGGCTCACTTAATAAAAACAAAACAAAGTAAATAAGTCAGCTATTAAGTGGATGCGACTAGAGAATACCCTGTACACAAGTATAACATATTAGAAGCTAGAGAAGATACACAGTCATGATTTAATATACACCTTCTCTCATCGCAGTCGGAGACTGGGAAGGCCTAGGCGTAGGTGTGAATCCAATCATGCCCACGCATAGCTCAGCGCGCCGCTCGAGAATCGCCAGTTGCTAGTTGCCAGTCTCCAACTATCCAACTATCTAACTGTCCAGTTGTCTAACTGTCCAAGTCCAGCTGTCCGTTGTTCCATTGTCGCATTGCCCCATTCAATTTAGTTGTAGTCAGAGAAGGTACCACTTAACCCCCTGCACTGCCCCTGCCCCCCGCCGTTGCTATTGCATTGCATGATAAATTGCCACTTGACTTTGCATATTTGTGCTCGGAATTGTTGGCATCTCCCGCATAGCAGAGAGCAGCTGTCCCAGCTCAATCCCTAAGTCCCTTGTTTATTATTGTCCAACTTTTGGTTGGTCGCTTGAACTTTGACTTTTAGTTGCCTCCAGATACGCAGGCGTCACCTTGACATCTTTTAAGTTTTGCGGCGCCAGGCACCAACCGAAAATAAAGCCACCAACCTGCAACCCGCAACCCCCAGCCCGCAAGTGGCCACCTTCAACCTGCAACCACTGAAGCAACAACCAACAAGCGGCAGCAACGAGGCTCGTGACTTGTGCTTCGAGTGTTTTTTTCAGTGTGTGCCACTGTCGCATAACTGACACATCCAAAACTGTACTGTCATCCATGCTCGCCGCATGCTTCCTGCTTCCGGTCGCCATGTGTCTCCACCCTGTGCCGCCGCCTCCTCCTCCTCCAAGTGTCTCCTTGTGCCTGTACATGTCAACACCGTGCCAGCTACTCGTACTTTTTTTTGCTTCTTTTGTCCTTTCATTTATGCATGCATGGTATTCGCTGGCTCCCTCCATCCTCTTGCCATCTCTTTTTGATGTCGTTTTTTATTATTATTATTTCTTTTATTTTTTAAATCCGACAACCACTCGCCGTTGAGTGGCTGTCAGGTGTCAGGCCGCGCATTTGTGTCTGTAAATGACACACACGCTCCCAGACTACAGCTGGGCCACTGACACGATTGTTCACGTTTACCGAGGTCGAGATTCTTCACTAGTTTCTGCTCGCCATGCCAGTTATACCCCCGTGACTCTCTTCAAACAGACTTAATACTATTTTTATCTTACATCTTTTACTTTTCGCCTCTAGCCTGCATGCCTAATTTCAGCTGGAAAGCCCAGTTACCTTCTGAGTTATATAGACTGATAACTACTATAAACTGATGCCTTGAAACAAGCTTGGATCAGTCAACTATATATTAT
This sequence comes from Hirtodrosophila trivittata, assembly GCA_035045065.1. Taxonomy (NCBI): domain Eukaryota; kingdom Metazoa; phylum Arthropoda; class Insecta; order Diptera; family Drosophilidae; genus Hirtodrosophila; species Hirtodrosophila trivittata. The sequence goes on from JAWNNK010000022.1 coordinate 1,520,069, forward strand.
ATATAACAAAGTCTTCAGAAGAAACTTTTGTTCCCATCTTCAGGGTTTAAACAATAGTTACATATCAGTTATCAATAACTAGCCTCCAGTTAGAGTATTCCACTTAGAATGTAGAATCTATCCAAGCGTTGCCAGTTTTCCGAATTAATCAATGATATCAAATGACAGGGAACTAATTGAAAGGAAATCCGAACAATTTTCACACTCTCAATTAAATTTGAAGTTGCAGTTTTCTAACCGGATTCAACAATTTTTCTGCTGTGTTGTGCAGTGTCACGCACACTTTGACAATTTAACAAATTGCTGCAACAATTGACACTTGCATAATGCCCCAGCTTTTACGGTTTTACCCTCTCCATCTGCCTCTACCTCTCCCAGCCCCTCCCCCATCCAGCTGTCTAGTGTGTAGAAATCATTGCACTTGTCACAGTTGAAACTATGTGGAAAATGTGGGAAAGAGCAAGTGGACAACGACGACGATTGTCGAGCTTCAATTTAGATTGTGTGAGTTTTTGTTTCGCTTTGTTTATAATTTAATAAATTGCTCATTAATTAAATGACTTACTGACTGGCATACCCCGCATTCTTTGGGGTTAAAGGCTGTATTCAGTTTATGGAAAGGGAGTGCCTACATTTACCTACAGAAAATGCATTCGATGAATTTCTGTTAGAACTTTGAAGTGTTTTCTGTTTTGGGCAGCCACTTGAGGTAACACTTAAGACTTCAGTTAATCTGGCTTAAAGTTAATTAACTCTTTTGAAATCTTAAAACAAATTTGTCAAATATGAGAAAGTATATGGAAAAGCTTCAGCTAAACTTTCCTTTAATCTAGTTTAAAGATAATAAAACCTAAATGAAAGCTAATATCTGAGTTTGCTTTAGTTTCATTATATTTATTTAAACTTAGGAAGAACTGAGAACTTCAAGTGCTCTCGAGCAACTTAAGTCCATTAATTAATATCATAATTTGCTTAATGGATTTTATACAAAGGGTGCGCTGAGATGTTTCAATTTGTTCTTTTGCTGTCCGACGAAGCGATGCCCATATTCATATGAACAACTGAGCTTGTAGCCCAATGCATTTATCATCAATTAACCTATGACCTGTGTGCCTCACCGAACAATAGAACAAAGAGCATTATAAATGATAGTCAGAGTCAGCCAAGCGTTGCTTTCCTCTCTCTCTCTCTCTCTCTCTGGGGGTCAATACAATATAACCCTTGCGAAACTGGGGCGTATGCTGATGTTATAGGTTGCCAGTGGGCGGGGCTTAAGTGTTATAATTCAATTAATTATTAAATATATATATATATAGATATATATATATATGTATATGAAGAAAACATATGTCGCGTTTAATTGATGTTTATGCATTGCACCATTAAAATGAATTACCCGATCGAATCACCAAATTGCCAATTGGCCCATGTCAGAGAGCTCAGGCAAAAAGCATTGGCAAAAAAATTGTTAACAATAATCGATTTGTGTGTGTTTTCAATGAAAACAAGAAAAAAAACAAATGAAAATATAACAAATACGGCAAAGAATCAACAGCCAAATAAGAAGAGCAGAACGCAAAGCCAACTATAAAAGAATCTGCAATTTAATTTGTGTGTTTTTCTCATACCCTCTAACCGACTCTGGACAAAGGCTATATATATAATATAAGGCTATATATAAGGTATTCCATAGGGTATCTGTTAGTCTCTTCGTTTGAGTGGAAACATTTTTTCTAGCGCCGCTTAAACAATATTTTATTTTAAATACATTTTTATCGCGAATCGGTTGGGTCTTACTTGGCGTGTCACAGGTTCACTGATTGTTTCTGTTTATTAATATGGAAAATTGTGTGGAAAACGCAGCATGAAAATTGCACACAATCAGAAACTAATAAAATATTTGAACAGAAATAATATTTTCCTGGAAATATTGTTATTTTTTATTCATTTCGCAATAAGCAAAAACAAATCAAAAACTTCTATAGCAAATATACTTGCTGCATATCAAATGGGATAGATTTGTACTATATACTAGATCGAGTGTCTATATTAGAAAAGTGATAAGTATATAATAGATATACGATATATATATATATATCTGATCGAGTATCTATTCAACTCTCTGTCTCGAAAACTATAAGAGCAGGAGTCAGCCTTTGGTTAAACGATTATCAGTTGATATAATATCCTATATAAAAGGTTTCCTCTTATAAGATACATGAGATCTAGTTTCCAGTTAATTAAGCATTATCTATATATGAAATCGTCTGGGCTTTATAGTAATCTGATACCTGCTGTGCATAGAGAGATAGAGAGATAGAGAGAGAGTATTACAAAGACAGACTCAAACCTGTGGCCAATTTCCGCGGCAGACAACTACGCAACAAAAACGGAAAGGAAATATATAAAAAAAGTGAAGGAAAATAAAAAAAAATGATGGGAAAATAAGGAAAAAAGAATCGTGATAGTTTATGTATATGCATATGTGATAAAAGGCAGTGGGAGGCATAAAAGTGCATGCGGTATGTGAGTATAATAGCACGCCGCATGACCCGTGCCTGGGGCACGCCCACATGCCCAAACGCCCACAAGTACAAAGAAAAAAAAGCGAAGAGGAGAAATTGTGAATAAAATAAATGCGCTGCGTATTGTCTGGCAAAAAAGGGAAATAAGAGCAAAGCGCAAGGCAAAAAGGCAAAAAGGCAACAACAAAGCTGATGATGAAGGAAAAAGAAACGCAAAACCGACAGTTATTATAAAGCGTGCAGACATAGAGTGGGGTACAGGGCACAACTACACACTCAACTGAGTAGGGTGTGCGTGTGTCTGTGTGTGTGTGTGTGTGTGACTGTGATGCTAACCTAGTTTATGACAGAGTTTAAATTATCCCTTTGTTTTTGTCACAGTGTTTTTTTCCGCTTGGCAAACAAGAACCAAAAGAGCTCAAGTAGACGCTGCTCACACACGCACACATCTATGTGCATGTGTGTGTTAATGGCGGCTGCTGCCATCAACAAATTGCATATTAATCAAGCGGCGACATTCAAAGCCAAATATAAAAGGAAAAAGAAAAACCGAGTCGACTTTATGAACGTTTAATGAGACGCCAAATACTCTTGTGTGTGTGCGTGTGTGTGTGTGTGTGTGTCGAGTGTGTGCTTTTGATGTATGCGTGTGACAGTATGTGTACTTGGCTCTAACGAAGGTCAACGGCTCTCGGGCTAGTAGCTTATGCGGACAAATCTTTATGACCGCGTAATAAACACAAATTGCTTGTCATATGCGCTCTATAACGAGCTCTCGGCGCTATTCCCAACGCAACTTAGCCATTTTTTCTGTTGGCCAAGAGCGCCCACACTTGCCACACAGCGCCGAGCTGTGAGCATAAATCTGTTGGCCAACAACGAGCAGCAGCAGCAGTAGCGACAACATCAACTGACAATTGAATTTATTGAGCTGAAGTCTATCAATCAGTTAATACGAAGCCGCTGCCCAATGGACAGTTTGCCATTTACCAACGGAGCAGGCCGGCCACTGTATCGGCACTCGGCCACAATCATGCTGGCCAGGACATTGCAGCCAGCATTCTGCACTTGACTGTTCGGTGTTGTGTGTGTTGCATGTTGAAAGTTGCTTATTGCTTGTGGCATGTTGCCTGCTGCTGGCTACTTGTAATCACAGTCAGTAGACAGCCAGAGGATTTGCACAGTGGTTACGATTAGCCAAAAACTATATAAATATATCAATTGTGGAATAAGTCTCAGTCTCTCAAAGTTAACTCAAGTACTCAAAATCTTCTCAGATAATACTTTAACTGGGAGAAAAAACACTCTTAATTGATATATTTTTCTGTCTTTCTATAAAATTATGTACTGCAACCAGTGTAAATATTGAAACTTCTGTTGCGCAGAGTGTAAAACGAAACTGATGTATGGCCAAAAGGCAGCGTGTGTCAGAGATCGACAGGAAAAGGATAATTTAGCCTAAAGGATACAAATAATATGTAAAATTTTTAACGAGAATTCTTAAAGCAAGGTGCAAGAATAAGCTCTGCTTGGCCAAGCCTGAAAAGCTGCTCATTTGGACAATTTAAAAGGACTCAAAACCAGAAGCCCTACTTAAGGTCTACAGTATCACCCTGTGTGTGTGTGTGTGTATCATAACTGTAAGATTTATAAACTGGTTAAGAAAGTTGTGTGTTGCTGGGCATCCCTTGTAAATATATAATGAATTGCATTAGCTTACGGAGCCTCGACTAACTTTGGTCTAATTAAATGCCAGGACCAAAAGTTTCGGGCAGCTACGACTTTAAGCCACGCCCCCCGTTCCACCTCTTCCCGTTGCAATTTGTCACTTTTAATGACTTGTCAGCGGGCGCCTTTGGTGGAGAGCACATGTTGGTGTCGCCTCCTTTGCCATCGACTTGGGTATCTAATGTAATTGAAAAGTTTTAGAGCCAACGCCAAGGGAGTCAACGGAGTAAAGGAGTAAAGGACCTGGCTCAAGCCCTCTCTCGCTGCTGCTGTCTTAGCCACAAGATGCTGCACGCTGCAAGACGCTCGTTGAGCTCAACTCTGGAGCATCATCGTCATCAATGCTGCGATGGCAAATGGAGCGTCATGAAACAACAGCACGTCCTTGCAAAATTCAATTTGTCAAAAAGATGCTGTCACGCAGCAATTGCTGAATGCTTGCTTAATTCCTATTCCTATTCCTGTTCCTATTCCTATTCCTATTCCCGTTTCTATTCTTGACTTGCCAATGTGAAGAGACTAACTGCAAGTGCGCAGGCAAACCCAAACCCAAACTAAGACCCAGCGCCGAATTCAACTAAAACACTTGAACAATTAGTGCCACAACGAAACTTGAATGCTCTTCCACTTGGCTCCTGCTTTTCGAATTGCTTCTTTCTTTTCTTCTTTTCTCTTGCCCTTCCACTCCTAGTCGCTTCTTGCCATGCTTCTTGAATTGCTTCTCTCTTTTTCTTCTATTTAAAATCGCTTTCCTCAACTCTTAATCACTTCGTGCTCTGCTTCTTACTTTGCTTCTCGAATTGCTTTTGCCTTCTTGCTATTCTCTTTCCCTTCCACTCTAACTCGCATCTTGCTGTGCTTCTCTTCTTGAATTGCTTCTCTTTTTCTTCTATTGAAAATCGCTTTCCTCAACTTTTAACCACTGCCTGCTCTGCTTCCTACTTTGCTTCTTACCTTGCGCCCAAGTTTACTGCTTATTTCCTTGTTTTTCGATTCTATTTGCCTTTCATTCGCTTCTGGCTGGACTCCCCACTTTGCTGCTTGTTTTATTTGATTCTATTCTTCTCTCATTTTATTTGAAAATACTTCTCCAATTGCTTCTACCTCTTCTTCTCTACTTCTTGCTTTGCTTCTTGATTTGCTTTTTCAATTGGCTCCTGGAATTCTCATTACTCTCCTCTTCCCTTCGCCTTCGTTTACTTCTCGAATTGCGTATGGCAAGACCCACCTGGCTTGTGCTGAAGATCTTGCTACAGCTAACCGACCCAATCGTAGGGTATACTTAAGAAATATCGTTTGCTTGCTGCACGTGAACAGTTAATAAATGCCAGTCCAAAATGCATTGAAGGATGCCACAGTGCGTGATAGAATTACAGAAACGTTCTTCTGTGGCTTTTTTTCTTCTTGTACTTCGGTTTCATTTGTTTTCTTTTGTTTTTTTTTGGCTTTTTTTGTGTCTTGTTGCGTGCGTTTGCGGTCATCATTATGACTTATTGTTCGATGGGTTTTTACATGGCGTATGAGCAACGGGAACGGGGGAAGGAACTACTTGCGACGTGCCAGAAGTTGAAGGACTCGATTTATATGCCACTTGGCAAGTTCCTTAAGCAGCTCCTCCTGCTTAATAGCTGCTTGAGGCAAACAAAGCACTTTTTGATGCTTACACGTCGCCAGTTCGGCTGCATTAAACATCCATTTCGTTAAAAATTTAAAACTGCATTTAAGATCTACCGCAACTAAACCATAAAAGTACTGTGGAAAGTATGGAAAATGTGTTTTTCGCACAGGGGGAGGCAGCAGGGGGAAAGCCATATCTCGGGTGAGTTACGCACCAGGCCAAAACGAGTTGAGTTGGAAAACCTTTCAAACTTCTTAAGACCCTTGGCAGTAGCTGAGGAAAAACAAGAAAAATTGCTCCAGTCGAGTGTGCCTGACTACGAGATACCCTTAACAAACAGTCTGAACTCATCGCCTGTTTATTTATTTATGCACAATATTTACTCTATATATTTATACGATTAGATGTCAAAGCTAGGGTGTAATCGTAAACCAGCCACAAGCAGATAATTTACCACAGTCTGCATCGTTATTACTGCCAAATGTTGAGAACTTTTGACTGTGGTGATCTCGTAATATATCCCCAGTAGATGCAGCGGTGTAGTTCAGTGTGTGTAATCTGTATGACTCCTCCTCGTCACCGATCCCAAACCTGTTATAAACCGCCCAATGTCTAATGTCCTCGATATCCTCGAGTATAACATGCAAATCCTGACTTCTATCAGCAGTCAAGGCATGTATGTGATCTAATCCCAGAATGAATTCCCCTTCCAAGTCCCCAAAGCCTTTCTTGTAATCATTCCAATTGCGGTTGAAGTCAACACTGCCATCTTAATCTCCTCAAAATCACCGTCCAACCCTTGTCATCGAGCTCATCCTTGTGACAGACGACCTTGAACGATGCATCACTATAGTTGGACTTCATATTGCCGACTCCTGAGAGAGCCTCGGCAAGACTTCAGCATATCTGGCCGACTATTAGACGTCAGCGTATCAGAACTCATCATGGCGGACCTACCATTAGTCCGCAGTTCATTAGTTAGACCGGGCTTTGTCTTAATTTCTGCCAACATCTCTTTCAGTTTCTCCAGCTCCGACTTAATAAGAGCTTGCTCCAATTTGATCTCAGAATTCCTATGTGTTAGCTCCGAATTGATAAGTTCTCGTTCTGACTTAAGAAGAGCTTGCTCCGATTTGATATTTGACAAAATATTCAAAACAAAAAACATAATGTGTGAAAATAGCATAGAATATATATATATGTATATAACAAATATATATATATATATACAGAAAGCTACATAAGAATGATTAAATCTGTGCTGGGTAAACCACTTCTCAGAAGGGGAAATCCCCAATAGTCCATGAGGGCAACGGTGGAAACTTGCCGATTAGAAAAAATACTCGTATTTATTATATAAATATATAGAATATTTGGGGTAACCCACGTCTCATATACTTGTTTCAAAATCAGCACACATACTACCAAATATTTACACACACTTAAAACACTTTTGAGGAACGTTGTGCGAACTTTAAGAAATTTCCAACTCGGGTCAAAACTTCTATAATTTTTATAGAAGCTTTCGCAGACTGACACAGGTTCACTTGTTCATCAAGATTATATTCTGTAGACTTCATTTTTTCGGATACTTGCACAATTCAAAAGGCCCCTTTTTAGCCCGTTTTTATAGGTTAAGGGCATTGAAAAGGAGAGAAAGACTCAATGGTGTATCACAGTAAGCTGTGAAATGGAAAAATGGAAAAGCTTGAATACTGAGTGGGTGGCAAGTGGGTGGAAATCCACGCTTAATGGCCTTCTAGATAAGTGCCAGGTATGTGGGCTGGCTTTTATCAGTATAACACACACACACACACACACACACACATGGACTGAGGCAAAAGAAATGAAGGCGAGATAGAATTTGAAATTTAACAGTTTATGAGACGCGAAACAATGTGTTTCGTTTGTGATGGGTTAAAAGGGTTTTTTTCTTTATGAAAATACTAATTAGAAAAGTAGAAAACAAAGAGGGGTTGAGGGAAAAAGACAGAGAAAGAGACAAAAAGAGAGAGAGAGAGAGGGAAGATCTTATGGAAGAAATAAAATTTACATTCTGTTGAAATCCTTTTGGCTCGACTGTCATTTGCACGCGCTGCTTGCATTTGTTGCTTTGGTCCTTGTACAATTTCATTTTCAACACAAAGTTTTGTTTTATTACCCGGAGGACACGAACAGGACTTTGTAACTTACAAGCCAAATAACAAGTTTGGACCAGCACCAAGTCTAGATGCAGTTGTTAAAGTTGGATTTGATAATAAAATTACTTTTACAGTTGCTCGCTCGCTCGCTCGCTCACTCGCTCACTCTCCGTCTCACTCTCTCTCTCTCTGTCTTTTGAATGTTTCTCCTGGATGTTGCTGAGTAAGTTCATAAGTCCGTCTTGGCCCTTTTCCGTATCCTTGTGACTTTGTAATGAGCTTCAGGACCAGAGGGCCTTTAAGTCCTTTCCCAGGCGACGTACAGAAATCAATCCGCATACAGCATTAATTTGCCCTCAAAATCAAATGCGAAACATGTAGATACGAAATTAATGGCATAATGTTTGCATATCTAATATGGCCAGAGTCCTAGTCCTTGACTCGATACGACTCAGCTCGACTCGACTCGACTCGACTCGAGTCCCTTAACGCACTTAATAACGCATATTATTCAAGGCTTGTGTCTTCTCTGTTTGCAATGTCTAATGAACTCTCTCCATGCTGTACACACTCACACAATGATGAGGGCAATGTACGAGTACTTTCCATTCCTGCTCAAGGACAAAATTATCATAGGCAATATCTGGAGTCAAGGTAGCTAATCTATGAATATATATATAGCTCGTTAAACAAGATGTCACTTGGCTTTATGAATATCAATTTGGTATTCCAAGTGGCTTCTGACTCTCTGGTATGGATTATGCATTCGATCAGGAGATATATATTTAAACGATATGGAGGAGTCAAGAGACTTAGCTTTCGATATCATCTGCATTTATCTGGTTATTTGTTGTTATTATCCCAATCGGAAGTGATGACCTTCTGTACAAATTGCATTTTTCCTGTTAATGTTCTCAATTCGTTTGAGGATGGGTAGGAAAATGTTTTTCGATTTTGGAAAGCAATCGAAATAAACGTCTGCAATTTGTGTCCTGGTGTTGTGCTCCTTGTACAGTCAATAAGTGACTCTTAATAATGTAAATGCATTCAGCAGAGGCGACCAACAGAGGCAACAACTGGAAACGGACAACTGGAAACAGACAACAACAAGCAGAACAACATCCAGCAAATGGGTTAAATGTGTCGAGTTGGATGGAAACTGTTGCAAAGGTTTTGGGGAGATGCAATTGAAATTGTAGAAGCCCCATGGAGTTCGCTTATGAAGTGCCGCTTCAACTGATGATTGAAGTTCTTGTAAAAGTTGTTGTTGCTGCAGCTGTTGATGTTGTCGCACACTTCCCTTGACAGGCCACCCCCCTGCATGCTGCACCCTGCCCACCGCCCCCTAAACCATTAAGCATTATGCTGCATTCGTGCCCCAGTCTATGCATGTCCTTGTCGCTGCTGGCACGTCAATCAGCCAGCCCGGACAATCACTGGAACTCAACTCAACTCGACCCAACTCAACTCAACTACTGATGCAAGGTGTGTGGCTTTGTTTGCCCAGAAACTGGGCGACAATTCACTTAAAAGCGGGCACGTTTGCACTCGTACAACTGAAACACCAACTGCTCCACTCCGTCACCCCTCAATGTCTCTTCTATCATCCTTCTGCCAGAGGGCTAACACGCACTGCTTTTTGCCATTGGGCAAGGACCATGCATGCACATTCATGTCGTGCTCTGCTTAATGCCCGTTGCTTTGTAAAACTGTTGCCCAAATACCAAGCCGAGCTCCGCAGGACGACACCAGCTGAAAGCCCCATAAGAATCTACTAATCGAGAGTGCACGACTGGCTTATATCCTGCAATCAGCTTTTCTGCTCAGCCCAACTCGTACATCCTTTCTTCAATCGTAAAGCCTGCTCCAAACTTATGATACCCTTTTCAGGTTGCAGTGCCTCTCCCCAGCTTTAACGATTCCCATGCAATTTTCACACTGCGCACTCAATGTAAAATATGCAACACAGTTTAATTGTTAATCATACGCCACGTGCGCCAGGCTATCAGCAGCTATCAATTTACGCCAAGTGTTGCCCAGCACACTGGGCCCGATGAAGGGGCGTGGCATTGAAATATTGTGCAGTATACGTTCTGGCCATAAACTCCAACCATAAATCAAGTTCCAACTGCCTGATTAAAACTTTTGCCCCATAAAATGTCCACAATCTATGCCGTAATTATTAGCGTATGCTGAAACTTGACGGCTGTCATCGCTTTGATGTCGCCGTAAACTTATTGAAGGAACTTTAACTATAGTTCAGCGGCTTATTAAGTGCCATTGGCTACTTTGTCTCTGCGACAGACCCACTAAATGCCGTTAATTTGCCTGATTAAAGTGCAAGACTGAGCTGAGAGCTGAGAGCTGGGACATAGTTCATTGCACCGCTAATTGAGCGCAGCGACAGTCTAGACAAAGGCCACAAAGTCGTTGCCAACTCAATTAGGATGTAAACATAAAAATAAAAGTAACCATCTTCTTTTAAGTGCGACTTAAGTTCCAGCTGATCAATCAATCGCTTGGAAGGATTATCAGATAATTGGCACATTATCTCTATGAATCACGTTTCTGTACTCAAGTTCTTTCAGAGCTTGTTGGGAATCAAAGACTTAAGCCGATTACGCCCAGATACTGGATTAGTCCAGTAACCAAATGATTCGACTTAATTCTAGCTGGAATATATTATATTTATTCGTTCAGTTAATGCACTAAAAATACCACTTTGCAGCTTTAATTACAGCTTTCATCTAAAATTGGAATTCATTTTCCAGCAGAATTTAGTAGATTTAATTAAATTTTGTATTAACTGAACTGACTTTGTTCCTTTGTAAATTTAATTAAATTTCAATTGCATGCACTTTTGTTGCCTGGCAAAAGATTCATAAGATTCGGTTGTAATTTGGCTTTACTTAGTCAAAGTCAATGCAATGAAAGCCCCAGGGTTATCCTGGCTCCATGTATTAATGTCCTTTTGACATGCGTTGACGTTTTTGCCAAATGGCTTATTGACAGATTGCTGGCACAGAGGCTCCCTCAGTGTATTGTTATGGCAACAGAACTTAATACACCTAATTAAAATTGAATTACCCTATAATACGAGGCTTATTTACAGCTATTCAGAGAGTTCTGTGTGTGTGTGTGTGTGTGGGTAGGTGTCACATTCACGACAGGATATCGAGACAGCCAATCGGCTTCAACAATAGAAAGGAACCTTTTGTAGGACTAATAGAAGCTTGCAGCCTTTTTAATATATATTGAACAAGGTACCTAAGGGTGTCACTAGATGGAATATATATATATATATATATATATATATACATATATAGATATATATATATGCTTAAATATATCTGTATTCAATTACAATTTGCTCAAATGAATAAGCTGCTTAACTGGCTTTGATTCATTGGCGGCATTTGCGTGTTTCGGGTTAGGAAGCTTATTTAGGGCTAATCGATTCGTTTATTTAAATAGGTTACTTTAATTGTATATATATGATTTGTATATACTTTAATTATATTTGTGTATACTTTAATTCTAATTAAATCAGCTTCAAAGTTTAGTCTTAGTCTGAGTCTTAGCTCAGAGAAAATGAATGTGGATGCATGCCGCTTAACAAGCATTTTAAGAGAGGTTTAGTCCATAAAAATTATATTGAAATATGTCTAAAAAGTAACGATCTATACACACAAACATATATAGATGGTTAAGCCGGATTTATACTGTATGTATATATGCATCAACTGGTGATTGAGCTTGAGGACTATAAAGCCTGCATCGACGGTTTAAGCTGGAAATGGACAAGAAATGTATTTTATTGTTATATTTATAAGCTCAAACATAGCCCGATATGTTCCTATATATATATATATATATATATATGTTTGCATGTATATATAGAAGGATTGTGCTGTTAATGCTAAAATCCGCTTGAGCGAATAAATAAAGTTTATTTTTAATGCACTGCGCCTAAGGATATGCAATAAAAATTATGTAATTCTTTTTGCGCCAGTTGCGAGTTTTATTTTGTTTGACGCGTTTTCTTCGGGCTGCTGTGTGTTAACTTTTTACACGCGCAGGTGTGAAATGTAAATGTGAAAAGTTGAGTTGACTCAGCTCAAACACTCACACACACACAGGCAGACACACATATACACAAACGTACAGACATTTTACCTTTTGCTGTAACGCCAACTTTAATTACTTTGTGAGAAGTTAAAGGCATGCGAGTTTTACTTTTTAATTAGTTGCTGGGCTTCAATGCAACTTGCTGGCTGACAGGAACGAGGAACCAGCACCAGGCACCAGGACACGGCACATGCTACACGTATCCACTCACATGGCAGGATATGTGAGGCAGGATCTAAACGTTGTACAGCAGCGCCTGTTTACAAGCTGTTAACATGCAAATGAAAGTGCATTGCGCGCAGGTCCTTACAATGAATTCGTTTGATTGAGTCCTTTACGTTTATTGATGAGCTGCCCTCAATAGTAACCCCCTCTCAACTGTTCTATTTATGCGAAGTTTAACACTGTAACTGACCCCAGCCTCATCAATTTAGATTCCTGTTCGACGTTAATCAGATTTGCGTTATGTATGAGCCTTGGGCTAATCTGGCACAGCTGCTGTGCTCATTTGTCCTTAATCAGCATAGACTGTGGCTGCTTGAGAGATTCTATATGCAAGTTGATTTGCAGGAGTCAGCTAATTATTGGCCTATTGTCAGAGAGTTGAGTTCAGTTCAGTTTGTGGGCGTAACCAGGCATATGTTGAATACGAACACACAGACAGCTTTAATACAAATTGAGGCACGCACGAGATGCGCATCCCGAATTCGCAATGTTTTATTTGCAATATGGCGTAAAAACAAATCAAATGTGGCAGAAAGCCAAAATTAGGGGGAAAAACAAATGCGAGCATGGCTGAGCGAATCCTGAATATGCTTTCTTGGAATTATCTTGAAAATCTGGAAAACTTTGCAGCTGAAACAATCCTGGCTATAAAATAAAGTGGGAGCTTTAAATTGAATTCTTTTATGCAGTGCAAATTCTTTGACAAAATCAACTGAGCTCAATCCCAACTGACAGCTTTTCTAATTGATAGTTTCTTTTTATAGCTCTCTTTACTAGCATCCTCCCTCTGGATGGTAAGCTTCATGACAAAGTCGTGTAACCCCTGAAAGAGGTCAAACACTCTGCTTGTGTGTACAACATGCGCGTACGTGTACGGGTGAGGTAGTCAATCAATCAGGCATTCAAGCCATTTAGCCAGTCTATCAATCAATGCAGCCAGTGGAACGTGCACATCATTCTAATGAAATAATATTTTTAATGTTCCTTTAAATGGCAGCTCTAGTGGAACCAACCTGGCGTATGCTTAATATATGTGTGCCTCAATTCGAAGTGGCCACTGGCCACAGGTTGTCCAGTATACTATATACTCGTCTCTATTTAGATTCATCAATTGAGATATTGGTTTAGTTGATGATGAACAAATAGACAGACGCACAGGCCTCGACTCGAAGCTTAAGTCCATCCAATCAGACTCGGATCCATTTCAGCAGTTGCAGTTGCAGCTGCAGCTGCTTGCACATTATGCAAATCGTATGGCAATGCGGCTTATGTGGGAGAGGCTGATATAACGGTAATGCAGGAGGAGCCAGAGAAGGTGGCAGAGGCATTTTGGTTGGCAGTTTCGGTACAGCTTATAAGTATTCACTGGTATTCATATTTGGTGTCAGTTGAGTTCGTTTTGAGCCAAGTTTCTTAACTTATCCATAATACTTAAAGGAAGAGTTGGATATTGGAACTGGTTCAGAACTCTGTTGTTATTCTTACTTTAAGATATACTCTCTTTAGTCTTCTTCCTTAAGTAAAAACTAGATTTAATCATATACTCTCGATGGTTCACCAGAAGTCCTTACGAGCAAATTATAAAGCGATTTGCTAACAGAGACTTGTCCGGCGGCAAGCAACGAGAAGTGACAAAGCCAAAGCCAGAGCCAAGTCAAAAGCAATGCGTGAAGCTAAAGCCACTTCAGATATCAACTGCAAAGTGCTTGACAAACATACATAAGAGTGCTATCCATACATATGATACACGATACGTATATATATGGAATATACTTCTTGCCTTTTAAATTTGTGATTTCGATTTCGACAAATGAAATTGTTGCATTGTAGGGGCAGTGCCAGACTAGTTAATATCCTGTACACAAAACAGCCTAAAGTTAAAGAATACTTCTGGTAAGGAGTACACCAAACTATCCTTAAAATATCCTGTTTTTAGTATCCTTAAAGCATTTTCAAAATTTGTAATAGATTATTTTGTAAGGCAAACGTAAAGGGTATTTTTTGTAACAAGAGAAAAGCTGAAGCAAAGTAAGAGTTGTGCAGGCGACAGAGTGCCTGAGGTTGGGTGACTCAAGGGAGGAAGTGAGGTGTGGGGCGTGGAACAATTGAAATTGCATTAACATTTAGCAAATGGCAATAGCATAAGATAGCAAAAATGTCGCAGACGCAGCTGCAGTTGGCCCAAATCAAACGATTCCCGTTGAAAGTTTCACCGAATTGCACGTCTACTTTTCAAGACTGTACTTCGTTTTATTTGAGAGCTGCTGTAGGTGTGGGTGTGGGTGTGGGTGGGGGTGTGGGTGATGACTTATACCGGGTGGGGTTAGGGGGTTATCTGAGTGCGTGTGTGCCCGGCACGTTTCGTTGCATTTTCATTTGATTTGCCGCCTCAATTGCGCACTTTTGTGTGGCCTTTCAAGTCAAATAGTCTATGGCACTGCCACTTGCAGAGGATTGAGAATAGAATGGGGCATGGAAATGGGAATGGGAATAGGAATAGGTTGTGGATTGGTTTGGAGATTGAAGTTTGGGATCTTGCCTTGCCTTTTATACTGTGCAATCACTCGAATATTGAGTTTTAATTTCCGGCGCCTTTTGTGGCAAATGCCGACAGCTGCCGCCGCAGGATATTAAAAATTCAACTGCATTTTTCTTAAGGAGAATCGCCCGCTCTCTTTCTCATAGTCAGCTGGTAAATCAGTGCACTCTGCCAACCCAATGACCATTGCCCATTGCTCCGGGGCAACTGTCCGTTTCATTTGCATTTTGTAATGCACTCCGGAGTCCGGAGTCCGGAGCAACATTCGTACATAGCTCAAGTAACACTAATGAACTCAAAGGATCTGCAACTCGTTCTCCCTTTCTCTTTTGGCAGTTATTCAAGTTTATGTGCAGTAAATATAACCGGCACACAGGCCCCTCCCTCGACCAGGTATGCAGGTAATGCCAAACTTCCGTTTCCTGTACTCTTTCCCCTGCCACTTCCCATTGTCTACGCAACTTTATTAAAAAACCCTCTACTGGTGTGTGTGTGTGTGTGTGCTGGTTTCTAGGAACATTCAACGGATTGTGGCTGCACCCAACTTGTGGTTAGGTCCAACGTTTTGCAACTAACCAAAAACCATTATTAAAGTGGAGTTGCTTTAAAATATGCAATCATGGGGCGGTAACAACAACAACAACAACAACAAGAATCAGCAGACAGCAACTAGAAGCACCAACAGCAGCAGCAGGAGCAGCAGGTCCTGGGCTACACTGCGTATACATAACATATTGCTGTTTGTTATTTAAATGTATTTATGCAGGACAGCAGCTGCAGGCAGCAGCAGCCAACACTACTCGAAGCAGAAGCAGCAGGAGGAGCAGCCGAAGCCTTTCAGCAAATTGTCAAAAGCTGCTTAGTCCTTAGCAGCTCCTAACAAGAGTCGCTTACAAAGTGTTTACATCAACATATCAGGGTCATAATATACAGCATCCTGTGGCCCTCACAGATACACTGCCAGCTCCTAACTATTTAACTAAACTATTTTACTAAAGGTGTTTGCATTTTCTAACGCAAATTGAAACTCAATCCAGAACACACAAAATATACACATATAAACTGAAAACATGTGCTCCTTTGATGAGGTTTTAAAACTACTTTAACACTCTCTAATCTATCGAGTAGCACACAATATGCTATTGAGTTTCTGAGTAAGAGTAGTTGGAGGACCCTTTTGGACTGCTCTTTGGTAGAGCATAAAGTACTTATAATACTTTGTAGTATCGGAATACTTGGGTTAGTTGAATCAAACTTTTGGTTGCCATATAATGCTCGATACATTTGTCTATTATAAGTAGCTGTCTGCAATGACAAACGAAGCGAGGCGACTTTAACAAAAAAACATTTGCCAATGACTCAGACAAAACAACAACAAAGAATGTGAGGGAAAATTGAAGATTGCAGAGCCAAGCAGCTGCCTAGTGAGCCTGAAAGTGTGCAACAGCTTGGAAATAGCTGCTGGCATTACACGGGGCGTATACGTAACGCGATGCACTGCACAAGCTGCTTTGGGGCTCGCTGTCGTTGTTGTTGTCATTGTCTTTGGCATTGCATGTTGCCTAATGGCTAATGGTGCGTTCATCGACTGGCAACAAATGCTGCAAATGAGCTGACAGAGGTTATGATAGTCCCCCCGTATATATGCAATATATATCTATATATAACTGGGTGCAGTCGCTCTCCGCACCTTTCTCCCAGCGGTTCAATTAAAGTGCCAGCCATTAGCGACTGTCCGTTAATGTCATAGCCATTGTTAATGGCTTGGCACACAGTTCATATTCATTTTCATTTTCATTTTCATTTAATTGCGAAAATACTTTACACTTTTACCCATTATTAGACACTAGAAGAAACTCTCATTCATTATAGCTGCATGCACTGCGTATATGCGTGTGTGTGTGTCTATGGGTGTGTGTGTGTGTGTAAGCGCGCCAGGAAAAGTTAGTAAAGTCATTGTGTCTGAGCTCTGGGCGTGCCTGGGTAGAGCTATTACCTGTTGTTGTTTATATTATTAAGCACCTGATATATTGGCAAAGTTTTCTTCTACCAAGTCTCGAGTGCCCGTGCCGGTCCCAGACCCAGTCCCAGTCCTAGTCCCAGTCCTAGTCCCAGTCCTAGGTACAAGTACCGGAACGAGTTCCAGTTCCATGTAAATGAACTAACTTTTGCTTCGTGCTTCACTCTGACAGCTCCAGCTAGAGCTGCAAAACTGCCAACTTTTTCAGTCCCTTTGCCATCTCGCTGTCTGTTCTACCAAAACTATACAGAAAGCATAAAATGGGTATCATAAACTCGTGTAACTTGTTGTCTTTGTATAGCAAAGACGAGCAGCAGGTGTCACCAGGTGTTTATTAGTTAATTTCGATCAGCAACACGCGATCCAGACAAGGATATCTGTTCCCTTGGAACGATTTAATGAGGAAATTTGAGGAGAAGAGCTAGTCAGAAAGAAGCTGGTAGTTGCTAGGGTAACTTAACAATTGGGCTGCCAACTTGTCTTGAATGGGAATGACAACTTAGAGAGCTGTCAACTTGATAAAATGTTCTTTTGTTGTATTAGAAGAGAAATTATGAAAGATACTACTAGAATTATGTCTGTTTAGTCAACTTTTATAGCTGATAAACACCCACAGATACTGCTAAGATCGGGGAGGCTGCCAATCTGTTTCGAAAGAGCGTCACTTAGAGGGCTGCCATACCAGTTATACCAGATATTAATGTAACTTTGTCTATTTGACCAACTTCTACCGCTAAAAAGTCATCCGAAGTCTCGCTTAAGTCGAGAGGGCTGCCAACTTCCTTAGATAGAGCTACACTTTCGGGACTGCCACTCTGCAAACATTGATACAATATACCTCAATGTCCTTTTACACTTGTTTACATCTAACTACATAGTATCTTTTAGTCTATTACATTCGTTTATTCTGGTTTTTTCTTGTAGCTTGTGTTTCTCATTGCAATTTCCCGTTTTCATTTCCTGTTTTCCAACTGACGCACACACATTTTGCGTGCCTTTTATCCTTTTAGGTGTTGTTGCCGGTGTCCTGCTAATTGCCTAAAATATTTAAACAGTTAATTCTTCAGCGTGTGGCGCCTCCTGCTGTTGCCATTTACGCCGTTGCAGTCGTGTTGATATTTAAAATTTGATTGCACAGGTAAATATTTGCCGTGTCCTGGAACTGAACCGGACTCTTGCCGGATAGAGTCGGGTTTCCCATGTTATGTGCGGTTTTTATGGTTTGTTTGTGCGCGCAGCGAGCATTCTCCCAATTGTTGTTGCAATTTGTTGTTTCTTTTTATTGCGTTGGTTGTGTTTTGTTCTGTTTTGTTGTGCTCTGTTGCGGTGCAGTTGGCACAAAGTGGCTTAACTTTTAGAGGAAACATTTTTGCCGTCTGCTGACTGGGTTTTAGGCTCTATCTGAATGCAGCGTCACACACAGCAGAACGCAAAACCGAATAAAAAAAGAAAAGCAAATCAATAATATCAACAACATCAACAACATGAACAACAAGGACAACAAGGACAGCAAATATTTTGTGCATTGCTGGATAAAACTGCCTCGACATGGCACATAAAATATGCACAAAAAAAAAGAAGGAGGAAAAATATATATGAAAAAAGCCAACGAGGCGGCGTAAATGCGGACAGGATTTATTTTTATGGCTCACCTGAGTCCTTGTCGATGCAGTGTCCTTGTCCACAAAAAAATAAATCGTATTTGTATGCATACAGTATGTATATATATATATATATATATACGAGATGATATGATGCATTCATGCATATTTTCTGTGGTTTGATTTCGATTAGAAGATCGACCACAAACCGAAACATGCACCTACTTATGTAGCTATGAATAATATTCGGATTACGCTTTCAAATTGATATTTTACATTGAATGCTATTCATTTATTCAAATTTTTTGTGCATTTCAATTGCATTCAAAACGAAATAATCACTTTTTGCAGTCACAAATACATGAAACAATTGACCAGAGTGCTTCGTTGGCTTTGCCCAAGGGACACGGCTCTCGATTGAAACTTGTCGATGTAAAACCAGAAATATCAATGTAAATGGAATATTCTAGTTTATAAACAATATTTACGGAATACCCTTACCAAAGCTGTTTCATTTTTCATACGTGGTTTGGGGTTTATTGAAAAGTTTACTTCGAAAGCGTCTCAGAGTTTGGAATTGTTTTGACTTCTGAGACTTGAGAAGTTAAATAAATGGCTTCTACTGGAGTTTAAACTAATTTAAAAGCTCTTGAAAGCTTTCTTGATGCTATTAGCCAACATTTCTCTTGACTGATTGAATACTTTTTGAACTTTTTCGCTTCAGGTTTAACTAACTCTCAAGTGGAGTCTATTTTCTTTGAACTGATTCTAGCTCCTTTATATGTCTCTTGATTCTTCTCTCACTTAAAGCACCTTTTGCTATATATCAATTGTTATACATCTCCATAAATGGCTTCTACTGGACTTTAAACTCATTGGAAGCTTTCTTGATGCTATTAGCCAACATTTCTCTTGACTTGATTGAATACTTTTTGATATTTTTCACTTCAAGTTTAACTTACTCTCAAGTGGAGTCTATTTTCTTTGAACTGATTCTGATTCTAGCTCCTTGAAATGTCTCTTGATTCTTCTCTCGCTTCAAGCAGCTCTTTCTATATATCTTTTGTTATACACTTCCATACGTTGAATCCTCTTTCAGTGGCAAGCTTTATGACATGCTAAAGCGACTTTTATTTCTTGTGGCAGAGAGTGTAAAAATATTGAAATTTGTTTAGTGCCCAGTGCCAGTTAGATATGCGTTCTGTATATATACAAGTATATATATATAGAGTAGAAAACTGATTCTATTCCTGATGGGTATTTTATTTTTAACTTGTTTTGGGCAAAACGCAGATTTTTACCCTCGAAGCGAAGCGAAACGTAACGAAACGCGTTGCCGTTAAATGGGCCAAAAAGGCTTTTAGCTTGCGGATTTTGTGTGAAGCCCAAATCGAATTCGGGAGGCGCATCAAAATTTATGTGAATTTTATCAAGTGTTTACGGCGCATAAAAAACACACAAACACACACACTCACACATACAGCTACACACAAATCGTTGGCTACGTGTAAATGCAATGCAAATCCAGCTGCAGATAAACGCGTGCTGTATACACGTTACGTATACTAAAGCTAAAATATTACGTATACGTAAGCAGAGCTTGGGCCATATTGAGGTATATATTTAAAAGAAAAGGAGGCGTGCCAGAAGACGTGCGCTGTCATTTAACTGTCAGCTTTTGCCAAGCTGATGCTTATTGTTTTCGAAGGCAACCTCTGCCCATGCGTCACCTTTCCCCTCGCACCCGTAACCCCTCCCTCATCTGCTGCCTTTGCGAGTAAATGTGCAGTTATGTGAGCATTTAGCTCAACTCTTCGGTAAACTTTTTTGGCATGTGACAGACTTGGAGACCCGGAGTCGTAGACTCGAAGAGTCGAAGACTTTAGACGGGAATACGTGTTAATGTAAATAATGGCTCACACACACCTCGAACTGTCGGCTCAACTTTTAGCGAGCTCCTATTAAACTTTAAACAATCCTCAAATGTGCCACCATATCTTACCCCTCCCCCTTGCCATCGCCCGCGCCCGCGCCCGCGCCCTCCGGCCTTTCGTAGACTTCAGTCGCTAGCGTTAAACATTTTTGCAGGCACTTGGGGCCAGCCTGTTTGTTGTTTCACATGCTCGACTCCATTAACAATATGTTTTTCTTCAACAACGCACAACGTTGCACCCACTTTCTCTCCCCCACATACACACACACACACACACACACACACACACAGATTTTGTTTCAATTGCGTCTATGCTGTGTGGCGCTGACAATGTTGTCCTCCCCTCAGGACACACAGCGTGCGTCTGTTGTGGCAGCCAAAATTGTGAATTCATTTGGAAAATTAAAGAAAAAAATTTAAATACGCTCATATTTATGGCTTAAAGTTTTTTTTTTTGTATTTTCATGCTGGGGCAGCAGCTAAGGGATGTCAAGGGGAAGGGCTTATCAGCTTAAAATATATGTAAAATGCTCTCATTCATATGTTAAATCTTTCGTTTAATTCACATTTAACAAAAAGTGTTGCATACTTTCCAGGGCAGCCCCGAGCGTTCAGCTCAATTTGATATATACTAATGAAAGAGGATGTTTATTGGGAGATAATACATAGACGAGAAAGTGAATTATGAACCTGATTCCAGTTGTAATCAGATAAATCGTTATCCTGGTAGACTTTCCCTTAGTTTGTTCTGCTTTTTAATGCCTAACAAATTGGCATTTCATGAAGGCAATTCTCACAGCAAATGTCACATTGTGGTTGTGTTTTGTGCTCGGTTTGAGCCAGAACAGTCATTGGCTTTTGGGCTAATTTAATGGCAACATCAAAGTGAGATTTTTGGCAATGTATCTGCAACTAGAATTGCAATTGTATCTGCATCCGCAAGTAGCCTCTGCTGTGGCAATTTAGCGCTTAGTCCAATGCGAGTATTAAGTGCCAGGAGCCCTGAAACTACCGCACACACACACACACACAGACACAACACTAACAAACTGTACACACAATCAGAGAGTAGAGAGGCAGTGTTAGTGTCTGAGTTTGGGGCCAACGAATGCTTTGGGCCAAGATAAGCCAAAGCCACAGGACCAGCCTCAATTTATGCATCGAGCCGCATTTTGTGAGCTTGCCAAAAACCCTCGAGAGGAGCTTTAAAACTGCATTTGAAATGGGGAGACGATGTTTGCAGCAGCAGTAGAAGCAGCAGCAGCAGCAGCTTTTCATTTAAATTTTGACGCATATATTTTTATTGCAAAATGCATTTTATTCTGTGCCACACTTGGCTGCTTATATTGCCACACACATACATACATACATAGAGAGCGATGTGGCAACTTCATGGCTGCAATTACGCTCAAGTGCGTTTAGTCTTTTTATTGAATTTGCAATTTTTGGTTTTAGTTTCCGTTTTGGGGTTTTATGCTGGCTTTTTTGGCTTTTCCTATATCAAAAGCTGCTTAGTTAAGTGAGACCAAGTTTTATTTAACATCATTTCAATACTTCCCAATTCATATATGTGTGTGTGTGTGTGTGTGTGTGGTGTGTGAGTGAGTGCGTCTGTCTGTGTGCAGTTGAGCATTTCGTATGCCAAGTTTTTCGATAAAAGGAAAAATTCTTTTCCTTTACTTTACTTGACTTTACTTTACTTTACTTTTTGGCCCTGGCAGGAAGTGCGCCAGGACAGCTATAAATTTTTGCATAAATTGCGGCTCTATGTGTGTTGCTTTATGGCATCAGCCGGATCTGGAATGCAGTTACAGCTTAAGAGCCTGTAAGATGCGTACTGCAAAATTGCATAACTCAAACCGGGCTGGTAAATGGCTCAGCCAAAGGCAGATACGAGCACAGAGAAGGAGGAAAAGACTGCAATGGGCTTATTGTGATATAAGGCTTAAATCTCTACGAGCCTCAGTTTATAATTGATCAGATTATGTGTCAGCTCTACAGTTTTTATAGTTTCCTGAATTTTGCTTTTCAATATGCCGAAATAAAAGCCGAAAAGGCGACTCTCTCTCTTTCTCTCTCTCTCTTTTTCTAAAATTAAAGCGCATCAATATTCCCTTTGGTTTGTTCAACAGCTGCAAGGACTCTTAATGAGAGGCATATCAATCAAAAACTTGACCCAAGTGTAACTAATATGCAACAAACTGCGGAGAGCTGCACAAAAGAATAACAGCAAAGAAGTAGAAAGAAAAGAAGGAAAGAAGTTGTGTAACTTTTGGTAAACTTAAGATCTAATTGCATTACATTTGGAAGTGGTAAAAGGGGAGAAAACCAATTGAAAATCTTGTGTGTAGTTTTAATTAGAAATATTTTCCAAATTTTCTATATATATATATATATAGTGTAGAGTAAAAAATGTCTTGCGCTGTTGTTGCTGTGTTTGTGTAACTAGGCAAAGTGCCAGGACTTTTGTACTGGCGTTGACGCTTAAGCAACACACACACACACACACACACGCACATACATATAGACAGAGTAAAGGCAAGTACTAAAAGTAAAGTTTTAAGAACTTTTAACGAAGATATGTGCAAAAGGATGGGACAGAGAGAGAGAGAGAGAGAGAGAGAGAAAGACTCAAAGAAGTCTCTTAAGCTGCAGACAGTTTTAAGGAAATAACTAATACACAGACAAGTACACACACACACGCACGCACACATACGAAGAAAAGTTTGTTGTTTGAGAAATGCTTAACCGTTTTTATACTTTTGATATGAAGCTTTTGTGATCAACTTAATTAAATTCATTAAATGTGCGCACGTATCACGTATACGCAGCGTCGCTCTGCTCCTCTCCCGTGCTCTGTGCTTAGCGCAATTAGTTGCCAGGATAGATAAAAATTTGTTGTTGAATGAGAAACAAGATAAGCTTTCTGCTAGACTCACTCAAGCTGTAACGTCAGATAGTTAGCAAGTACGGAACTACTCGCATGCACGTATCAAAATAGAGCACTCATACGCACTGTTAGCCAGGCATAAAACGCTAGCTGCTAATTTAAATATCTTGCGCTTTTGACTGACAGCCAGTCAACAATAGTGGCAAGTGGTAACAAAAACGAAATGAACGAAATTTTCTAATTAAAATACTGTAGTTGTCTGAAGTTGTTTGCCAACTTTTGTGGGCGTCAGCATCGAAAATCAATATAGACGGCATTTAATAAAATTCAACGGAATGAAGAAGCACAAAGCAAAGCACAAGAAACTAGCAAAAAGCAAAAGTAAATTGCAAAAACCCTTAACGTAATCAAAGCGTTCAATTGGAGCAGCCAACACATTGAAATCCCCGCCGAAAACTCGACTTCCACCTCTCTCTCTCTCTCTCTCTACCTTTCTCTCTCTTGGTCCCCGCAGTTCTCGCATTTCAAAGTATCCGCAATTGCGTTAATAAAATGCCAGAGCTCAACTGCCAATCAATGGCAAACGTTTAGAAAAAAATAAAATTCAATTCATCTATTGTATTCCAATGAATTGTGACCTGCATTGGATCGGATGAAAGCAAAGGAACTTTTTTTTGCTGAAAACTATTAACAAGTTTTATTGTTTTAATGAGCTTACAATTCAAAAGCAATTAAGATACTTCCCTATTGTTCTTATCACTGCGGGAATACTGTTCTTACATTTAACTGGCGACTGCCTTTACTTATTTTATTATTCAACAGATTTCGATATGGCAGGAATAGGGCTTACAGTTGCCTTTGACTTTAAGCTTCTGTTTCTTTATTTAAGCAAAAAGGAGTTTAACGTTACCTAAAATATAGAAGAAGGATTAAGTAGTATGACATCTTTCCAAAGAAAGAATCCTCTGGTGGAACACAAAATGTGCCTTTTGATATTCTTCAATAAAAATGTTACTGAGCTCTCGAGGGGAACTCCAACTTCCTTTCGGTATACCAGCACCTGATGTCTGATGATGATGAGTTCTCCAAAACAGACAGGCATAAATATATAAATCTGTATATTATGTATCATACATCTTATTATCTTATACAACCTAAGTGTGATGTACTTAGAGCAAACTCAAACTGAAAGCAGACAAGAACTCTGTTGGTTGATGAAGATGAAGACGATGAGTCTGAGTAAATAAAGGCTAACCTAATGTGTATCTTAACAATCTTTATTGTATTTTATACGTCATAAAATACTTTTGTTGTTTTTAATGTAACTGGACACGAAATTGTGTCTTTGGGTAAACGAGAGAAATATTTGCCAATTTATGTGAAAACATGAAACGAACTCAGTGAACTTAAACCCTCGTCTAAACAGAAGGTCAGATGATTAGACAAACAATCAAATAGATTAAGATAATGTTGTTGCTTCTTTTACACATAAATACTATTAGAATAAATGTAATGTAAGCCCAGAGCTGCATAATGATAAACTGTCTTAAATGAATTGCGTTTGTTTCCGATTCTTATGAAATTGCAGCAAACTTTTGTTAATGGTTGCAAGTTTCTATTTATCAATCAAAAAGCAAACAACTTAGCTCTTATTTCGACTTCATTCTAGTCAAAAATATATTTACTTTTTAAAGAAGATCGAAGATGCTTCTTTCTGTCTGTTAAATACAGTTCCATAACTTCTCTTTCATATATACTTTTAGTTTTATTTAAAACTGGCATAAGAATGGACTTACAGGCAGTCACAAAGAGGCCTTCGTCTAAGACTATACCAATAACCACACCCCAGCTGGCAGTCGCAGGACCAGAAGCCCATTGATTAGTTGCTTAAGCTACTCTCTTAAACCACTGTTTATACATCTATATATATATCTATATATCTCACATATAACCTATTTAGCCAGTTTTAGTTTGAAAGGAAAAACTGGGAAGTGTAAATTGAAGATGTTTAAGTGGCATTTGCTGTTTAGCTGCCAAGTAGTCGTTCAGGCTGGCTGCAGCTGCATTCATTGGCATCTTGATTGTATTGTTTCTAATGGGGCATACAATTTTATAGTCGAGACAGTTTGCATTGTTAATGAGCATTGAGACAGCATTGAGGCATCTTGATAATAACATAAATGCTGTAATTTGCGAGTAATTTTGTTATTGCAGTGCACAAAGCTATTTGCACTGACAAATTGCATTGATAGCTCTGACTGTGGTATCATAGCATATTATATGGTCACAGATATGGCATATGGCATGTGGGATATGGGATATGGGCTGTGTACTGGGTACGTGCTGGTATTGGGGTCACGAATTGCGAATGTCTTAGGACAACATTGTCGAGCCGACGCCATTTTGTCAGCGGCAACGTGGCGCGCATAAAATTTTCGAGAAATTCGAGAAGCTATGTGCCTCAAGTGCCACAATGTGCAACAATGCTTGTGCATTAAGCCACTCCCCCCTCCCCTTTGAAGCACTGGCTTGCCCCAAGCAAAGTGCATTGAGCATTGAGCCCGAGTCGATGCCAGCTGCCAGCCAGCGGCCAACGTTGTAATAAACTTTGTTTATAACGCGTCGCCAGCTCAAAATTTGCAAACATGCAAAGCGTCGAGGGAAATGCATAACTGAAAGGAATCTAGGCAAAGGACAAAGGGGGTGGAGACGTGACAGAGGCAGAGGCAGCGGCAGCGGCATGGCAATAGCGTCGAGCGGAAAAGGCAGCGTTGCCAAAGGAAACGGAAGTCGCTGCAATGCACAATATCAACACTCAGAGGCAGAAAGCAGAAACCAAACCCGAACCCGAAATCCCTCTCCTTTGCCCCCTTTGAACTAAACTATAACCAGAAGCAGTCAAAACTGGCCCTGGTGAACTGGCCTGGCCAGTTGGGCGTGAGAAGGCGTCGAAATGCGCATTTTGCAGTGTTTGTTGCGCTTGTTTAACGCATTTTAACTTTGATTAACGACTGACGGCCATTTGTGCTGTTGCAACTTGCAACTTCCACTCACTTGCCTCACACTCTCACTCTCTCACTCGCACTCGCACTCCATGCACATTTGATTTGTGCACACAAATTGCATTAACTTTAACTGTTGCAATGCGCTTTCCTTCATTTATGCGATTACGCCATTTTATGCTCAAGTCATTACCAACTTCTCTGTATTTGTATAAACTAAACCTGGCTCATTCAGAAAGCACGTTAAAGCTTCTAAAGTTAAATTGCCTGATTAGCAGCTATGGAAATTAAGTTAGTTTTTAACCTGAAGATCTGTCTACATAGTTTCCAACATATCCTTTGGCGAATTTTGCATTAATGTTTTGTTGTGAATCCCATTCCAAGCAATTAATTTCATGATATTCCATCTAAATGCATAATTTTCAGGAATGCCTGCGGTCCTGCCCCCACAGGCCCCTGTCAGCGGCACTTTCCCCTCGCTTTCCTGTCACTCAACCCACTTATCCTTTTGCCTCCTACCTAGCAGTTGGGTTCTGGGTTCGCTGTGCAAATTGTTAGCGCTGATTTATTATTTATTGCTTTCGGTTTATGCCTGTGATTTATCTCGCTTGGCCTCGAGCATCGGGAGCTTAAAGTGTACACGGCCATTGTTTGGCAATTTAAAAAAAAAAGCAGAAAGGATAAGCAAGGCCCTTTCTCTGCTGGCTATCTATATAACGAATCGTGTCAGGCAATTACAAGATTTATGTTTGTACTTCTTGTATGACCAAAAAAAGGAAAGCTAAACACGTACTTCCAATAAAAGATACCCTGTAAATCGATGGGAACTATTCAAAGTCAGTATTCCTAAAGAATCTTTGTCTATAATTGTCTCCTCCTTTATGAGCTCTTCTCTGAATGCTGATCAAAGCAATCTAGCACAGTTCAAGCTTGTTTCCTATTCTCTGCTCTTTATGTATCTAAAGCTACTTCAGATGTACTTTTAGGGTATCTCAGAGTCGCATAGCCACAGCTGAAGCAATGTCAGTTGTATTTCAATTGCCACTAACATTTCCATATCCTTTTTTTACCCATCGATGGGTCCAGGGTATACGTAATAAGCACAATCAATATTTGCCTCGGGCATTGTACTTATATCATTGTTGTCATTTCAGTTCCCCCTGTCCCCCCCTCTCTCTTTCTTTCTTGGGGTTTTCCTTCTCGCTCGGGTTGGCTGTTATATAAATCGTTGCGGCTTTGCGTTAAATATGCAACAAAAGCTGTTTAAATAACTAATAATTATCTTGTTGGGCTTCAATGTCATTTGCTACTACGCTATTTATATGCATAAGCCGCTTAGTTCAAATTAATTAACATTAACAACTAACAGCAGAGACAACCGCAGCAGCAACAAAAATAACAGAAACAACAGAAAGAACAGAAATATCAGTAAAAACAACAACTATGTTAAATATTGTCTGGCAGCTTGTTTAAATATTTATTGTTTGTTATTTGTTTTTGTGTTTTGCACAATGCATTTTGTGGTCATTTATTGTTAAATGACATTGTAAGCCCAATAAATTATTTCAGTGTTTTTCACGCTCTTCTTTTTTGATTGTAATTTGAATTCTCTACAAAATGTGCAAAATATATTTAATTTCTGTTTTTGGTTAAATAAATTAAAGCAGTGACACATATTTAGGCCTCAGCTCGATGGCTTGTTAATTGAATAAAGTGTTGACAATTTCGACTATTATTTGTTTCTTTTTGTTCTAATTTCCATTGACAAACGCAGAATCCAATTAAATTTTAATCCAATTATTGTATTGTGCTTATGTACTTTGAATTGTAATAAGTACAGTAAATTTTATTAATGAGTTCAATTATAATCAATCTGAGTTCGTAATCGGATTTAATGCTTAAATTTCTGTTTGAGTTTGAGATGAAAAGCTTTAAACTTCAAGTCGATTTCTGGCTAAGGAAAGTACAACAAAAGGATCTTAAAATTAGTTTAGACGCAATTGATTCGCTATCCATAGCTTATATAGAACCAATTCGGAACACTTAGATACAACTCTGTTGGCATCCACCTTAATTTCATCACCGAGTTGCCTCAAGACCTTAATATAAAAGCAATACAAAAAGTGTAGCATACTTATGAGCGTCATCCAATGTAAGGAGTATGGACAAAAAAAAGAGCTGCAGTTGAACACCGCCCGCTGTGCGGATAGCCCGCGGTGCTGTGCTTAATCAGAGCTCCTTGCCGCACATAACTTACACTGAGGCAGAGCGGAGATACTCCGGCAAGGATAGTCGGAATGCAGTACACGGGGCGTCCCCTGAGCGCTGTTGGGGCTCCTGTGTGCGGTGTCTCGCAAAAGGGAAAGGCAACGGAAGAGAACAAAGGCTGGCATTAGACTTTAATTTTAAAACAAATGCAGAGAGGAGGCTGAGCTCGCAATGAGGTAAAACTGTTGTACAGCAGGGAAGTCAGGCGAAACTGAAGCTAAATTGTATCTGACCAACGAGGCGTGCTTAAATTACACTTGCAATCAAATCTTTGAAGCAACCGCAAGTGCATGCAACATGCAACATGCAACTCGCACAAAATAAACCACAATAACATGCACTGCGATACAGATAGAGAGAGAGAGAGAGAGAGAGGAGAGAGAGTTAGTTGTCTGAAGATACTCCTAGATGGACAGAAAGACCAAATATCTCTGTGTGTGTGTGTGTGTGTGTGTGTTTGTGAGACACCGCAAAACCGCACGGACACACCACACAGCAGCTTGGAGCTTGTGCTTTTGGATTTACAAGCAGCTATATCTGCGGTCTGTTAGGCAACTTATTAGATTAGCACTGGGCAGTGAAACACTTCTCCAATATCTGTTATAGGGGCTCTGTCTCCCAGTGCCAGTCCCAGTCCCAGGGCCAGCCACAGATCCGATGTCAAGCAGCTGCCTTTGATTAATATAATTAAAGTGGATATCAACGGAAATTTAAAGGGCCAAAGAACGTTATGTAACAAGCAGCTAATCAGCATAATGCAGAGCAGCGCTGTCAATGTAAAGCCTTTTGGGATGTCACAGAATCAGAATGATATATGCATGTATAAATGAATAAAATTGCTGCCGCAAGTCGTATGAGTGATATATCTCTGTGTGTGTGTGTGGTGTATGAAAAAAAGAGTATGCTGTAAAATTATATTTATGCCACTTTTGGGGCTTTGGCTTGTCACATGTGCACAAAGAGTGCTGCTTGGTTGAACCCAAGGACTGCAATGAGACTGCTTGAAAACTGGGATTAAGCCTTGGATTAATCTTGACCTAGAAACTGCAAGCTAAATGAACAATTGATGCTTGATGTATGAATTCATTTGGTAGTACTTCAGATTCAAGATTCATTTCTTGAATGTTCAAGCTGCCTTCTTTCTGCTTTCATTTGGTCTTTAGGCATTACTTTATTAAGATGAAACAACTTTTAAAGCAGCTTAAAGCTCGCTTAAAGCTGCACCTGAAAGCTCAAGCTGTCTTCTTCAGGTGAGAACCTTAGTCCAATCAGATTTACTATTGGGCTTGTCAGTCGCTGTCATTGGGCTTTGAGTTAGAGCGGAATAAAAATGTGTACTGCTAATTTGAAAGATGAATTAGATTTGTTGCACAACAGAGAGATTTGCAACGTTGCAGTTTTTGAACCGGGGCACTATAAATTTCATTTGTCACAGCAACAAATCCCTAGCGGGGCTTACTATGAACTTCGTTCCATAGAAACAGAAACAGAAACAGACGCAGACACAGAAAGAGAGACACACAGAGAAAGAGACACGGACACAGGCAGCAACAACATTTTTGCGTAGTTTTGTGGCAAAGTCAAAAACAGCATAATGCATGTCACACACACACACACACACAGCAGAGAGATAAGTGTGTGAGGCACACACTGAGACAGGGGAATAGGGGCCATTGTCTGGATAAGACAGCTGACACAAAAGCCATAGAGAACAATTTAGATATTTTCTAAAGATTTAAGCTCTATGCATGGAGGCCACAGGGCGAATACTTGTCGCCGGTTGCCAAGCGACAGGACCTCAAGTAAAAGATACTCAGAGGAAAAGATACTTAGTTCGCTTATACTGTTTACACATAAGTATTTGTTTGCCATTTAAATAAGCATACTATAATTCCAGCTGCACAAAACACACTCTACGTGCGTTGCTCTCTAAGAGAAACCACCCAAGAATACCACCCACCACCCACCACCCACTAACCCCCGCTTCTTAGTCACCGATATGCATATTCATAGAAATAACCGCAAGAGCTCGACATTATTATTTATGTATTTATTTGTTTGTTTGTCTCTTGCAGGTATGATGCCCTCAGTCGCTCTCTACACTGCTCTCTAACCATTATTTGCATATATGGGCGGCAGCTGCTGTAACTGGTTTGTATACACACACACACACAGGCATATGCTCATGTGTGTGTGTAGATATCTGTTCATTTGTGTGCATGAGGCTGGTACTTGAGTGTCTTAAGTTCTACTTTAAGTGGCAACTTTTTCTCAATTGCCGCAAGTGGTGTTGCAAGTGGTTTTCAAAGCGCTTTGGGGCAGATACAGGTATGCGTGTGCTCCATGCACCTGCTGTGTGTATCTCTATGTGTGTGTGTGTGTGGTGTTTGAGTGGTGTGATAAAGAAAATGCATTTAGGTCTTCACAAGAGCTCTCTATACACACACACATAGAGAGGTATATGACCTCAATGGGATAAGAACTTCTGTGTCAGCTGTGTATATAGAGCGGAAAAAGCATGTGCAGATAGTTAGCATAGCTCAAAGATCGCAAATTGAATGAGTATCTTATGGTTTCTTTATTAAATCATTGAAATTGTGAACAGTAGACAGAGGTCAAAGATAAAGACAAAGTTAAACTATGTCAATATTAATTAATTTCCTTTCTTACTTCAACAGAATTTCCCTAGAATGATTCTATTATTTCAGAAGTTGAATACCCATCATAAGGTTACACTTTCCGCTTTTATGTAGATTGTTTGCATTGAATTTCATATTTTTTCATTAATTTTATTTGTTTAATTCTCGATTAATAATATTAATAATGACTTTTATCTGAAAACAGATTAAAATTTCAGACAATTTTTCGCTTATGTGCGGCAGATCTCTGTCGTAATTAACCCACTTGCATGGCAGTAACTTTGGCCAGAAATCACCGCAATGGGCGGTGGCTTCTGTGGGCATGGCTCATGTCCGTGCTGTAGCCACAAGCAAAAAGCCCCGGCAACCCCCACCCCTCCTACTCCCCACTCGACGTGGTGAAAAAAAGGAGACCAAAAATCCGCAAACGACGCGCAGAAATTTGCACAGTTTTTAATGGCGTCGTTGCTGGTGTGTGCGTGAGTGTAAGCGTGTGTGTTACCACATCGTGTGAGGCTTTCGATGAGGGCTTTGCGTGTTTCCTTATGTGTGTGCGTAACTGACCAGCACACACACACACACACACAGAAAGCTGCTGCGTCCATAGTAAACGCTTTAAAAAGCCATTTCAGCGCTTTCCTTTTTTCTTTTTGAGGGGGTTGAATGGAGCGGGGGTGGGTGGTAGAGGGGATTTCCTTTTCTCTTTTGATGTGGCCACAAAAAAGGTTGGATTATAAAACACTTAAGCGATTTTAAGCGCAATTATGTTGGCACTAGCACGTAAACGCATCGCGACCATTGCAACGCTTTTCCTCTTTAATTTTTAAGCATTTCCCACAGCTCCTCATTAGGTTTTTCAGTTAAAGGTCTGCATCAACAGGACCAAGGGAAAGAGAGAGAGAGAGAGAGCCACAGGACTCGAGCCAAACTACAAAAATTTGTTCTAAATTATTTAAAAAGTAAGTTGGCCCCAGGCGAAACAAAAAAATCTAAACAAATATGCGAGAAGTCGCAAAGGATGCTCGACTTGAACATAACCTACAAATCGGATTAGTTCTGGGAGTTATAAAAAGGATCAAGCAAAGATTCAATTCAGCATAAAGAGGATATTAAATATATACTTAAATTTTATTAAACTTGACTCCAAATGTTATCTAAAAGTAAAAGTAAGAATGAAAGTAGAGACTCTTATATACCCTTTTGGTCTGCGTGTCCACTGGGTATAATCAACATAGTGCTAAGCTCAACTCTGCTAGAGATAACCTGAAACAACAACAACAAGAAGAAGAAGCAGAAGAAGAATGAGGAGGATAGGATAGAAACAACAACAGGCTGGTGGAAACCGTAGAAAACCGGTCTGTAAACAATTAGAACGTCAGCTTACCGGAAAAAAGTTTGCATTTCATTTATTCTCGAAGGGTTTTATTTAGGAAAGTTTTGTGCAGGCAATGTCCAGAGCGATGAATGCTCCAGCGCCAGTGGCAGGCGTTGTTGTCCATTGTCCTGTTTCTTCGGCAATGCCAACGAATCTTTACGGAGCACTTCAACGCTGCCGCTGCCGCTGCCGCTGCCGCTGCCGCTGCCGCTGCTGCTGCCAATGGTGGCAGAGGCAGAGGCAGCGACGTTGGCGTTTCCGTTGCAAACGCGCGCCATTGTTGCAACAATAAACTTCCGGGCTTAAATTTCACTTGTGTTCCTGTCTCTTACTGTATGTTTGTGTGTGTGTGTGTGTGCTTATGTATGCTTATATCTATGTGTGCGGTTGCACAACAAAATGGCCGCTGCCAGTTGCAGGCTATCGCTGCCAACGGCTTTTGACATTAATTAACACAAAACATGTTGGCCAACAGCAAATGGCAACGGTGAAGTTTTTTGGCCATTTGCAGCTGCATAATGGCCACTGACTGCCTTAAGCTGTTCAGGAGAGAATCCTCTTGATTACGTAACTTAGATAATGTCGAATGTTCTCCAGAAAATGTGCCCTGTCAGCAGAGGAAGCACCTGACTTGCTCATAACCTGACAGCCTGACATCAGCATTCCTCCATCAGCTTGCCTCCATCGGCTTCAGCTGCCAATGACATCACACAATGCAACTGAGTTGGCCAAGTTAAGTTGCTGTTGGCCATGTGCATGGATCAACAGGAAATGTATTAAGCTCAGCAAAAGTTTTTAACCAGCTTGCGAAAACTTTGTGCTGCCTTTTTTAGAGGAGTTCAAACAACGTGGAAACTTGCAACATTTGTTTCAGCTGTATTTAACGATCTTTCAATGATCTTAGCCATAACTTAAATTAGGTCAATCCCTTTGCTTCCTCTTTGTATCTCAACTATCTCAACTACTGTGGAAATTCCATATTGTATTCACGCTTCAGGGTGAACTTCAGATCAAGCAGTCCTGGTTCAGCTTTTCGATACTTCGCCAGTTTGACCAGCCGCATGGAGACATCCTTGACGAAGGCGTTGGCGCATTTGGCCACCAGATCTGCCGCCTGATCGTCCAACGAGGCGGCTTTATCGATTTTGTGCACAAACCGATTCAAGTTCGTCTTACGTATAATCTATTTCAGATTTCAGATAGATAATTGTCGCTACTCTGAAGGTCTTTATACTCACGTGATATTTATTGGCTGAGGAGCAGATATATTCCTTCTCGCTTTCAGCCTGATTGCTCTTTGAGGACGAGCTTAAACTGCAAGTTGAGGACTGGATTTCATTGTCAGAAGATATATCGCTATTATCTCTGGGCAGTTCATCTATCCAGGGCCAGGCGTTCATGCTGTCGCTTGTAGAAATGCAAAAAATTTCCACGAGTTTCCTTCTATCAACACTTTAACTGATTGCGAATTATAACTATAGGATGACATATAAAAGTTTGCCTACTCTTTGGATATAAAAAGATCTCTTTCGCCCTAAATATATATCAAATATATTTCTCTGTGGCTGTTGGCAGCTTTTTTCTGTAGAAGAAAATTCTTTCTGTGAATCGATGTAATTTTTCTTGGAGCTCAACGGTTGTCTGATCGATTTAAAGGCAATTTGTATGATGTCAAAGTTAATGTCCTTCGGCGACGCCCTTTGAATTCCTGAATACGAATACAGTGCGCAGCGTAAGTTCATGTCCATCACACAACTGACTGCACATTTGTTGCCGACATTTCTATGGAATTCTTTCTTTTGTGTCCGTGAACCATGAAATGTGTTTAACTGAATGTGAATGGGTCTTATACCCTATAAAGAGCAGAAGACCTCACCTAATTATTAGCTCTTAAAGTTACCCAAAAGCGATATAAGTTTCCCTATATTTAAGCCATAGTATAAAAGGTCCTGAATAGGAAAAAGAGCAACAAAAAAGGAACCGCTTTCAGTCGAATACTTTTGGCTATAGTATTTTGTGACCTCAATTTAATGTGTTCC
Organism: Hirtodrosophila trivittata; assembly: GCA_035045065.1. Lineage (NCBI taxonomy): Eukaryota > Metazoa > Arthropoda > Insecta > Diptera > Drosophilidae > Hirtodrosophila > Hirtodrosophila trivittata. The sequence continues at coordinate 1,554,740 of JAWNNK010000022.1, forward strand.
TTATTGGAATGCACTTTGTTTGACCAATTGGCCAATTGCATTGATTTGCGGTCAAAAGGAATCGGCAAATTTGACAAAGATTTTGTGCGGCAATTTATCGCATGTCCTTTTCGAGTTTGCCGTCCTTTGACTGCGCTGTAACTTTATTTAATGGCAAAAAGTTCACACTTCCGTTAGCTACTCGTAAACTTTGTCCAGGCACTGAGAGGGAGGAGAGGACAGAGGGACGAACAGAGGGATAGACAGGATTTTCGGATAGGAGAGAAGCATATGTTGTTGTTTTTGTCACTGTTTGTTTCTGTTGTTGAACTTTTGTTCAAATAGAGGCGCTGTTTTTGCCTCTTGTTTGCCTTGGCCCCAGTGCTAAATATTTCAAACAAAAGCCAAACAAACAGCTGACAACTGCAGCAGCAGCAGCAGCAGGAGCAGCAGCATGGAACAAGGACAACAAATTGTTGGCGGAAGGAAGCGTAACTTAAATAACGGATATTGGCTTAAATAAACAATTGCTACCATCTCTTTCTAACTATCCTCCTCTCTCTCTCTTTCTGCTTCTGTATACACACGTATAAATAAGAAAAAGCTAACTATATATTTACACAGAAGAATTAAGCAAGCTCGCTTACAAAGTGCATGGAAATAAGCAGCTTTTAGCCGGAAGTCGCTGCTAACGTAACGCTATCCATTGTGGCTCACACCATGAAGTTGGCTGCACCACAGAGTTGCATGCAGCACCGTGTTGCCACATTGTTGTTGTTGCTCCTTTATTGTTTGTAAACAGCAGACAGCGCAGCAGCTGTGTTTTGTCAGGCTCTTAATTGCTTGTTAATTAGTGTAGTTTGCGGTCCGCCACGCCTTAAATTCCACTTCTTTTTTCCGCTTTTGTCCTTCTTATTGCACACAGACACACACAAGTGCATACATACATATATATTTCCCTCGTTAGCCCAACCATTTTGCGTATGGCACGAATATGGTTAATTGTTGATGTGTGAACCCGTGACATGTCATTGATGGAATTTAACAACTGTGCAAATATTTGACAAACGGCTGACAGCCTGTCAACGTACCCAGAACGAGACCAAACAGCAGGAAGAGGAGCAGCAGGATCAGGAGGAGAAGCTGGAGGGTTCCAGCCAGGCGCCAAATCGTTCATTGACGCGTGAGAGTACGAAAATTGACTGGATTTCCACGCCTGCCCAGCCGCAGTCAGAGACTTTTCTATCAGCGCGAGGGCATCAACAATACTTTGTGTATAAATCATCAACTTTATTCCATATCTATTTGTTCAGTTGTGTTTATATATAGGACAAAAAATAAGAGAAATCATGAATCGAATGAAAGGAGGACGGGATAGAGGAAAGGGAATGAAAAAGGCGGCTTACTCCACTGAAAGATATTTGTTATTCCTAAATAAAGTAGCGATATTAGTTGGAAAGATGTCAAGAATGATTCTAACCTCAAAATGCTTTTCAGATTTCCAAGTTTTTCCAGCTGAAAACTAAATGAAAAGCCCTTTTTTCATGAAACTTCAGTATGTTGTTTAGTCAAATGTTTTAAGACTCTTATTGCAGCCCTCGCAGGTGTATAGCATATATACATATGGCATGTCTGTACAGGTTTGTGCATGTTCGTGCATGCATCTACTTTTTATGTGTGTCAACTGTGTGGCAGCTAACAGAGCATTCATATTATTTTCGCACCTAACGACGACAGCGCGTTTGACAAATGTCAGCGCCAATATTTACACTGCACTACAGAAAACGGTTGCGATCTGAGCAAAGAGACTGCAGCTTGTAAGTGCGACAGAGAGGGAGAGACAGAGGGAGATACAATGCTCGACTGACGTTAAAAGGATAAGCGCATTAAGGCATTTAGAGAGGAGGTGAAGCGCATTAATGTTTATATAAAGGCGACTCGCCAGTCGATTCCAGCGTTTTGTCCTGCAGCCTCTGGGCAGCCGCAGGAGCAGGAGCAGCAGCAGCCGCAGTGGCAGTAACAACATAGCAAAGTGACGTGTGGAAGAGGTCATAAGCGGGAGAGGGGTGGCAAGAGGCAAGTGGCAACTAAACAAACAAGCCACATGTTCATGTGCTCGTTGTACGCGACACAAAAGCGCAACAAACAAGCAGCAACAGCCCCGAGCTGCACAATTGCAACACTGACAAAGGACATAAGATGCACGGGGGAAATTGGAGAAGCGGGCGGAACGGGAGAAACGTTGCCCCCAACAACAATGCTCTCTGTGTTGCACTGTGGACCCACTTAATCCTGGCCCATTGTGTTGGCCCTTATTATGACGCGCGTTCAGCATTGTCTTGGCCTAATGTTGTTGACTTAAGGCTCACAATGGCAACCGTTTCACCATGGCTCCTCCCTGCTCTCAGCGAGCTCCAATCCAAGTGTTCCAAGTAGTTGAAGTATTCTCAAAAAAGACACAGAAAAAATGACAATTTTATGCTCTATCAGCAGCGATGCCAGCGGCAAAGACTTGTTCCCATCCCTTCTTGTGTCTCATACTCTCGTATAATGAAGGCGTTTGTCTTGGGGGCGGGGGCTGAGGGTGTTGTGTGTGTGTCGTGTGGTGGGTTTGGGTTGTTTGTTAAGCCGCGTGTGTTAAGGTTACAGTTTGTTTTGTTCTCTTTGAGAGACACACAGCGCGTCCAGACGGCGGCACTTGGCGCCAGACGCATCCACCTCCCGTCATTTCTCGTAGTTCCATGGCCACTCTGCAGCATTCTCTAAATTTTTGGCAACTGTTTTGGCTAAATCGATAAACCGGCTATGAAGTCATGTCCCTAAAATTAGACTCAACTTTAAGACGGTGTGGGAAAATGACAGAAATCTTTGCAGATGAGAGAGCACTCGCCATGATGTCAGAGGGCAGAAAATATATGTTAATTTAGGAAAACATTTTTCAGTCAGAACTTGGACTGAGCTTGGGTGGAGGTGAACTCATACTTAAGCCAAAAATTACTCTTCAGAAAGATAGTTGATTCTTAAAAAGGACGTTATGAAATGGGATTCGTTTCGAAACATTGAGAGTTTGTTATTATTATCCTTCTGGAAGACGAGATACTTGACTCTCTGACTTCTTTGGGCTACTAAATACCAGTATCAACTCCCACAAGGGGCTGGCTTACATATCCAAGTACTTTAACTATTTTATTGATTGCTTTTAGTTGTAACATAACTCTTAATAAACTCAGTAATTATCTGATTAATGTATAGAAATGTTTACACACTTTTATTTGGCTCCATTCAAAGTTTAAAAGCCTTAATTAATATTTATATTGCACTCACGCATAGAGCATTCTATAAGAGCTCATAATTAATAAGCCTAACATATACACACACACACCCATACACCCATACACAAGTAGCTAAATGAGAGCAAATTAATATTGAAATTATGCGAATATTTTGTGAAACGAGCTGAGGCTGAGACTTGAACAAATGGGCTCCCAATCAACGGACACTCGATCAAACTGAAGCTAATTATGTACTGTAAAAATTAAATGCCAATAAATCAATTCATAATGGCCAGCAACTGTATGTATATGCTGCATGCCACCAGTCTATGCCACACCTCACCCTCAGCACTCATTAAGTTCACACAACTTGGGTGGCATTGGCCTAAGCCTTACTTATATTTCTAGGTCATGCTCTGAGGAAGTGTTCGACATAAAATGCTAGGCAGAGTCTATTGTATACCCTGTAACATAGGCATCGAAAGGGGTTGTCATGACTATCGAAATATATGTTAAACAAATAGAACAGAACAAGTCCCATCTTCAGTCTATTCAGCAGTGATGGAAACCCAATGAAAAGATATCATAAGAATTTTATGGTAAATTTAAGCACCTCTTTTCATAGGGTATCTCGTAGTCGAGCACTTTCTACTGCGGCTCTTGCTCTTGTCATTTACTTTTCGCTATTTTTTGCTACCCATTTGGGCAGACAAATGGCGACGTAGTTTTGTGGCGCCACTTGACGGTGCCTGCAACCACCGTCGCCAGTCGATAACAATTTTTTCCTGCAACCATTTCCAAGCTGGCAAATAAATTCACCAGCTGCTCAGACTCAGCAACCCCCACCCCCTTCTCTTCCCATCACCACACTTTGTGTTCCAGCTCCAGCCGCAACTGGATATTGATTTCGTGCCGCGTTGCATATTAAAGCAATGAAGAGCCGGGGCAAGTTCTGTGGCACTGACATCAATAGTTATCCGAGCTGCTTTCAGTGCTCTGTCAGATCCATCAACTTTGTCACCCTGTGATGCATCTCCAGCCGTCCCTCCCCCCATAGTTTATATAGGGGAGAAACTGCCGTTAGGCTGTTTTGTCGTGTTCAGCAACTTTTTTCATTAGGATCCACTTTCAGTTCCTTTGAAAGGCTCCATAGCTCCATTTATGTTGTATATTTGAAAATTATGTTGAGTTTGCGGAAAAATGGGCAAATCTATTGAGAAAATTTTTCTTTTGGCTCTGTCAAATTAATTAAAAAGTTTTTGAATACGTTCTTCAGTAATATGAAATATCTTTCAAAAGTAATTGCAGCTGACAAGTGGGTCAAAAGTTGAAGATGGTAACAAACTCAGACATGTGGCTGCATGTACAAACATGTCTTGCTTTAAGTTTGAATACTTTTTCGATATGCGAATTCACCTCAGACCTGAGCTCGTTGGTTTGTGCTTTGTTGCTGGCACTTTGACTTTTGCTAATGACTTCTATCTTTCTGGAGCTGAGCTGTTATTGATTGTAATCCATATCCTGGCAGGACACAAACGGATTGATATACTTCATTCATTCGATTCACTTGACTAATTTGCGCTTTATTTTGCTTTCTCTTCGGGTTTTCATAGCCACATCTCTGGTTTATTGATAGCTTTTATTGCGAGTGTGTGGCTGTGTGTGTGTGTGTGTGTGTGTGTGTGTGTGTGTGTGTGTGTGTGTGTTGCAATATCCTTTCCATTTTGTGGCACATTACACATGCCAAGAGCTTCACTGACGTCAATCACATTTCCTTTGTGATAAATTCGCTGCCATTGCGAATGTCGATTGCAGTTCAGTTGAATTACGTGTAATTAAAAAAACTAATGTGCAACAGCGAGTGGCACAGAGAGATTGTTCTAACAGATTGATGGCAAGACAATATGCTGCTGCTGCTTCCGTTGCTGCTGCTGCCTGTGGCAATTAGTTGTAATAAGTGGAGCAGTCGATAGGTGGGCCCACGGGGCGTATACGCTATGGGGCCGCAACTGTTGCCAGGCAGCCGCATAGTTAAACAGTTTATACAGCCATTTAGCAGTTACCATTAACTATTAACTTGGCTGTTAAGCAAGAATTCTCAATTTGCAGTGCGGCAAACTAAATTTTGCCGATGGGATACAGACATACAGGACGCAGGATGCCAGGCTACAGGCTACAGGCTACGGGACGTATTACAGAATCCTCGCAAGTTACTCGCCCGCTTCTGAGGCGACCCAAAAATAGTTATAATGAGTTAATTTGATGGCAAGTGGGGCTGTGGGGCTGTGGGGTTGTGGGGGGCTATGGCAGCGACATCTTTGTGGCACGCTAAATGCATTTTCCGAAAGCAATTTCAATTAGTGAAGCGCCCAAGGGATGGCGAAATGGGGGCGTGGTAGGTGTTGCTTATGCAAAACTTGTCGAAAATGTCGCCATAAACTGAAAATTTAATCAGAAACTCGCGCATTTGCACAGTTGAATACAAAATGCGTTGCGATGTGACAAACACACACACACACACACACATAAAGGGAGAGATACACACACACACACACACACACACACAACCATCAAACAGATCTATGCAAATGTTTTTCCGAAATGCCACACAAAGCAGCAGGAAAATTAAGTTGTGGAAAAACCCCGAACGAAACAACAAAACAGCTGGGGAAAACTCATTTACCTACAACAATAAGAACAAAAGCAACAACAACAACAGCAACTACACACAGCAACTACACACAACAAGTACACACAACAAATTCTACACCATAAAATGCAACTATTTTGGCATCTCATTTGCCATCAAATTGTCAAACATCTGTGCGACAGGCGACAAACAGGCGACAGCAACAAACGACAATGATAAAGCTGAATGACGCGAATGTTCCGGACATTCGACTATGATGATGATGATATGGCAACGCTGACTGACTGCCAGACAGCCAGACTGTCAGACAGCCAGACTGTCAGACGAGAAAGAGCGGAAATTCTAAGGCAACTTCCGTGTCGACGTCATCGCGTTGATCTATGCGAATGTCACTCATCTGTCTATCTATGTGTGTGTGCGTGTGTGTGAATGCGTGTGCATGTATGTGTGAGCTTCCAGCTAAACTTTGTTTATACGTTTCGTTTATTTGTTGGACCGCTTAGTTTCTATTCAGCCGCAGAGAATCTTGCACCGTGGCCTGCAACACAATGAAAATCCAAAGAAATTTCAAAGCAGCTGAAGAAATGGTATATAAAGATACATAGATACACACACACATACATAGAATGAAACATAAATATGTTATGAATAACTATATATTACATTTTCGATACACTTTGTGCCACTGTGCAGCGTTGACTTCTGACAAATGCGCCGCACACTTGGCGACATTGGCAAATTGAATTTTAAACGATTTTTGCACACAACACGCAAAGTGTATAAAGTTCTTCGTGTGAATGCATAGACATAGAGCCATATTGTTAGCCACTTTAGCAGAAATTTATGGCTTAAATCATTTTCTATATTGTTTTTGCACAATTTATTTGATGGTTTTTCTGCCATTTGAAAAGTTTAAAAAGGCGTTAAGCGACGCGGCAACATTTGCAGCTGACTCCAAAGATGGAAGACAGAAGACAGAAGAGGAAAGACAGGAGACAGTAGCACTTACATTAAGGTAAAAGATGAAACACGTGACTGGCTGACAATATGCATGGCACACACACACACACACACACACACACAGTTATACAGATAACGGGAGTAGCTCTGGCTTGCATACAGCCGGATTTATGTGGCAATAAGCAGATGCAACCTGCCACAGGAGCAGTGGCAAAAATGGCGGCGCATGACACCAAAAAAGAGGCAACGTGTGCTGCGTAACTGATATGCCACGATTAGCACCGACACACACACACACACATACTCTCACACGAAGTGCGATGCAATTGGCATGGACTTTTGGAAATAACGAGTTGCACATGGCAACTGCAACTGCAACTGCAACTGCCACATTGGCCACGTTGTTGGGCTATTGATTTTCGGTTAGCAGAAAGGTTATCCACGGGGTTAAGGGCCGAGAGAGGGGTTACATTGGCGGGGGCAAGAAAGCAATAACTCATTACAACACATGTTTACTGGGCAGCAACTTTTACAGGCAACACACAGGCCAAAAAACCCAAAAACAACTTATTTATGCAGCGCAGCAGCTCTTTGAACTTTTACGTAAAGTTTGGTGGCCTGCAAAAACCGCATTCTGACATTTTGCCAAATTCGACGTGTGTGTGTGTATTAGGTGTGTATAGAGTGTGTATTGTTTACAAATAGTTTGCCTCCTGCCTCCTGCTCCTGTCAGCCATTGTGGCGTATACGTAATGCCAGAACCCCGCAGTCAGCTTATTAGCAATAACAATACCAAAAATTCCAGTGCTCTAAGCGGATCTCAAACTATTTGTACAGCAGAGAAAGGGACAAACATTTATATATATATATAAAGGTATAAATTCGATTTGCCATGAATAAAATATGATGGAAATTCCTTTGAAATGTCAATGTCAAGTGGCTGGCAAATAAATCCTTAAAGCTCTGAGGCCAACAAGATGTCAATTGTTAGAAATTGAGCCGCAAGTTGAGACTCAAAGTCACTCTCCCAGGGTGGTTAGAGGATAATGGTTGGGCATCTAGAGAGGGGAGGTGGGGGTGGTAGACTGTAAGCAGCTTAACAAGTTGCACACTGGAAGTTGCTCAAGCAAGACCATAACTATGTTGCAGCTGCTGGTTATAATAACTACAAGCTGAAAGGATTAGGGTGCGTCGGCGGGGCACATTGTTCGTGGCAAGTTTTATGGTGGCCAGGAAGTCATAGTAAGGTAATGGAGCGAGGAGCTGCTCCTCTGTACTAAAGCTGAAAGGATAAGCATTGCGTAATGACAAATTTGAGTAGTGAGCGTGCAAAATAAAATAGTTACGCTTGACTCGACAAATTGGGCAGCTCTGAAAAGTAGGCAACACTTTTTTGCAGTGCGAACTAGCGATGGGTACGCGTCGTGTTCGTTCGTGTCTAAACATGTTTATTTAGCTAAGTAAACTTAGGCCTATGATATTGAGTGTTTAACTTAATCAGTGGCAAGCTCCACGCTTAATATTTGTGATTCATTAGAAGCTGAAGCTATGAACACGATGTAGATTCGCCATGGCAACAGGCAAACAAAACTGACCAAAAGTCGTTAGCCAGATTATAGCCCAGGGATTTAGGGAAAAGTGTGGACTGCCTGGCAGCCTTAAGGTCGGACCGTGCTGTCTGGCCAGAGGCAGAGGTTGGGGCAAAGCCAATAGGAAAGTCAAGTCAAGGAATGTGTAAAATCCGCAAACAGAAAGCAAAATCCGAGCCAAGCTTCAGAATGCAACCAAGTGAAATGCGAAAGCAGATAAGGGTATTAAAGGGTTAAGCTGCTGCCTGCCTCAACCATTGCCACTGCTGCAAGTTCAAAGTTCGCCAGCGAGTGGAGTTTTGGGGCAACTCAAGAAGTCCTGTGTAAAGCAGCAAAATGTCCGTTTAAGTGACGTTGAATGGTCATCAACGTCCCTGGGCTTAGCTTTGATTTACTGCGTCGCCTTTGACTTTGTGAAAGTGCAAACTTTGGCGCCTGATACGATGCCTCTGCCCTGCTCATCCTCATCCCCATCCTCATCCGCATCCTCTCAGCTTGGCCTATTGTCCTGCTGTGCTCTTGTTTTGCCCATGCAAAGCACGTACCAATGGCTTTGATTAAAATTGATGGGCCATGGGCTTTGTCCAAAAAATTGTACTCATAGTCAAACATAATTTGACCTAAGCCAAGGCATAAGCAAATGCGTCTGCCCATAAAAGGCAGCTCATTCTCTACGTTCTAATTGAATGAAATTGCTTTGGAGCCTCACGCACTTAAATTTCCATATTAATGCAAAACACACACACAGATACCATAGAAAAACACACACACACAGAGAGAGAGAGAGAGAGAAGCAAAAAGGAGCTACATGTCTGCCAGATTCTGGGCCATAAAAACCAGGACCAAAAAAATGCAGCTTAAAAAATTGAAATTAGGTTGAAATTAGCACTGACAGGCAGAAAAGCAGAGAGGAAAATGCTGGAAAAACAGGGAGAGGAATGACATTTTTATGGCACATAAAATTTAACAACTGTTTCCAGAGCCACTAAACGTCATCATTGCAATGGATTAGTCCGAATTGCGCAACTGTACTCGTAATTTCGTATTGAATTCGCGATCGTAAAAAGTGCAGCAGGCGCATAAACTAGGGACGTGTATGCAGTTCGTTTGCATTCCAGGACAACAGCTCCTTGTGACTGGTTTATTAATGAGGGTCTGCTGGGGGTAAGATATATATAAAATAGTTATAGAGAAGTCCTTACAGCAGCCTCAACTCTTATCGTTCTTCATGAATCTTATCCAAGTTTAAAGCTAGATTATATGTCTCTAGTTCAGAGAAAGTTAGATGAATCTTGGGATATACTATTTTAAGTTTATTATGTGTTAAGATTTGCCAGTTTCTATAAACTTTAGATCTCCATTTGTTATTACTCACTCTCGCCCAGGTTTACTCTGGGTTGTTCTCAGTTATTTATCGGTCAACCCTCGTAATTGGTCAAGACACAGCCAAGCACGGAAAATTGTAGTAAATTTTTATGCCTTAAATGCCAAGGCAATTGCCGTAAAGTGCAGTGACAACAAAAAACATTGGAAAATCTTAAAAAAAGCTGAGAAAAAACTGATAAAAACAGTTGAGACCAGCGTTGCCAGCTCGTTCAACTTGAGAAAGGCCATGAATGCAGAGAAGCTGCAGGAGAAATGTCAGTAACCAAGCAAAGGACAACAAGGACAAACAACTTGTGTGTGTGTGTGTGTGTGTGGTGTAGGGGTGTTTGGGTGTGCTGTGGGTTTGCCTGTTGACATTAGAAATTGAGCAACCAAAAATGTGTAAACAAGTTTGTTTGGTCCAAGTGCGATGCTGTCCTTGGCAGCCACAGCACAGTACACTCGCCTCATGCCACTTGTCACTTACCACTTGCCACTTGCCACAGACAACACCAAATAAGAATCTACAATATAGGAAGGGGACGCAAAAACGAGTAGAAAATAATCAACATTCTGTGTACTTTTTAGCTCTGAGCAGAACCAAATTTAATGCCAGATATTCGAAAAGCAATGCGACATGCAACAAAATAAACGAGGCAAATTGGTTACGCAAACCAATTGAAGCACATACTTGTCTATAAGGACATATAAGGATATATCGGGGCAAATCAAGTGAGCAATTTGTAAACAGAGAAACGAAGCAACATAGGAGAGAAACATATAAATGATAAATGTACTTGAAAACAGCCAAAAAAAGAACCCAATAAATAATCATACAAAATGCTAAAGGACAGAGAGAGAGACAGAACTATACGAAAAGTCAATTATTAGCTTTGGTTTGTGAGCCTCAATATAAAATGACAAACATAAAAACTTCCATAAATCATGAGAGATTTTATAAATTCGCTTTTCGGAGATTTATGGATGTGCGTTTAAAGAGGCTTTTAGGCAATATGATTTGGTCCTGAGAGATTTATAGTATATGGCCACAATAATAAGTAGATGGCAGATAACTTGTTTGTCTTTTCTTCTCTCTGTATATACATTCATTTATTTTCGTGCATTTTCCTTTCGGTCTCTTAAGACTCTTGTCGAATCGCTTGACTCACTTTCTCAGCATCTCTAAGTATTTACTCCTGGTATATAGAGTAGAAACGCTGCAGTTGGGGGCAGCTGCCACAAACTGTCAGGGAATGCAATGTCTATGGCACAATTAGCAATCCCAGAACCATTCACACAACACAAATTGTCATTCTCAATTCGGAGAATGAAAACTCGAACCAGCAGGCAATTAGGCACTGAAAGTTAAAATGACAATTGAAGCCTGCAGTCAGCCAGAGAGCAGAGCCTTCGACTTGTCAGCCCGAGGATGACGATGAGGACGAGGACGAGGACGAAGATGACATGAAATGCATATGAAATGTGTATACTCGAAGCATGAAAAGCACTTCATAGCCTACTACATAGTAGGCTAATAGTTTGGGCTACAAATTGGCCAAATAACTTGTTAATGAATGGCAAAAGCAATTGTTCAACAGTGCGTATACTTAACCTGACGATTTTTCTCCATAAATTTCATCTCCCTGTCAGACTGTCCAGCTGTCCAAATGTCAGACTGTCAGAGAATGCAAATGCAAGGCATTAATATTTAAAATTCAATACATTTTCAAGCATTACTCAACGTCAATGATGCTTACCTAAAACTAGTTTGAATTCCATTGCGAATGATTGACTAGAAGATACGCTCTGAAAGGCTCGTCAGAACTCACTTTTCAATCATCCTTTTCATATTCCAACTAAATTGATATATTTACTCATGTTTATTCATACTATCTGTATACGGGTAGTGTCTATTTCCAGCATACCTTGTCATAGCTCATATTTTTAGAATGGGTATGCAACATTGCGTATACGCAACGTGTGCCCGCTTGACACTTCAATTAGCGTTTGTGGCGCACCGCATGCTTTATTTACAATAACAAAATGCATTTATTGTGCCACAATTGCTGCAACTGCCTCATCGAAGCACTCTTACCCCAAATGGCATTTAAAATGTCGAACTTTAACCATTGATTATTGCGCAAATAGTCAAATATTTGGCTCGCGGCTGTGACCCAGGCTCAAAATATCAGAAGTATCAAAAATATTGAAAATATTAATTCCAAATGTTTCGTGCAATTGAAATTATACAATTGCATATGCTGCCATATGCATAATTATGGAACATTTTTGCTAATTGAAAGGGAAATTGTAAGCCCAAACGGGCCTGGCCTAAACATCGTGCCGATAACTGAAAATCGCCAATAAGTCGAGAGCAGAGATAGACGGAATTTATTTTATATTTGTTGATTTGCAGCTTGAGTTTTATGGACTGGTTTAGAAATTAGTCGATGTGATCTAAGTTTTTAATTAAAACTATTCACAACACACACACACACACACACACACACACATCATATTCAATTACAGTTTGAGTTGTCTGCGATGATCGACTGCGAGTTACCCTTTCATCTGGAAATATTGTCCTGTTGTATCATAAATTTTCAGCCTGACCAACTCTGATATTATTATGGATAAGTCTATCGAAATCCCCCTTTGACACGTTGTTTTCTAGGTAGAGTATATATTTATGTATACGATATCTAATGTGTGTGTTTTTTCGGTAGTCGTATGTTAGTTGCTTTGAAGTATTTGTTGGCGTTTTCCCAAGTGTGCAAGAATTCAATTTGGAAATTCCAGAAGCTGACTGAGCGGCGGAGGGAAAAGAACATTGTTTTTGTTAGATAAAATCCTTTGGGTTTGTTTTTACAGTTTATATTGATTAAAAATCTCAAATTGCTGGCCAAAATTTTGCTTTGTAGCTGGAAAAAAATGAAGTTCTTTAAGGTTATTGAAAACGAATTGTAAATTGCAGAAATCAATCAACGCATTAAAACGAAATGCAATTTGCACATAATTGCATTTAATTTCTCTGTGTGTAAGGCTGTGTGTGGCAATTTATGGCAATTGAATTCGATTGAAATGTCGTTGACCACAGAGCAAAAAAGAGTCAATTGATTGCTCTTTGACCTGGTCAGCATTATATAAGCCAACCACAAGGCTTTCAGCCATATTCATTTACTGCGTCTCCCTCTCCTTCTCTAGGTATAATACTAGCAAATTCAATACAATGCCCACACATTCTGATGGAGCAAAGTTGGCTTTTAGTTGTCTGGCTGTGCGCTTGCATAATTTGTGCTTGTCATGTTTGCAGTTGATTAACAATTGTTAGCCAAAATGGCCCGAAATGGCCCAAACTGGCCAACAATAGCCCAAAATATCAGCACAAAGTCAACGCAGAGCACGTCTTCCAGTCGGTCAGGTAGCTGGTGATTTATGTTGTCTTGTACACGTATCTATTGGTTATATCTACTTTGCACCCACACACACACACACACACTCGCACACACGCATACATACCACCCACACTTAACTCCAATGTTAATGGGCAGTTTGCATAGAGCTGACTTGCCACAGAGTTTAGTTGTAAGTTTGAAATCTAATTTTACTAACCTGCTGTTGGTCTCCCCAATGACACGAGCTGAAAGTGCACTCTCAACGGGTAGAATAAAGTATAGAAATAACTGTTGAATGACAGTTAAAAAGGATAAACTTAAAGCTCGACTATTTCCCTTTAGATTTCAATCTCGATTTGTGGGCCTTGTCAAAAAGCTTTTATGGCTGCTACTTGTGGCTGAGTGCTACTTTCAGCAAGTGTCATTTGGTCATTAGCACTGTGTGAGACTGATATCAATCATACGCACTGTTTGCCACATACCCACACACACACACACACACACATGCTGACACAAATTTTAGCAATGAATCAGCTAACAGCCGCCGGGCAACGTTTATGTGGCTCCAGCAGTAAACTAAATTGCTTTTACTGTTACTCACACATACACACACACACACACACACACACACACACACACAGACTTGCACAGCATGTTAATAAATGTTGTTCACACCTAAACACACACACACTCAGAGAGACAGGGACAGGGACAGAGGCAGCCACAGGCAGATACATTTGAAGGCATGTCAGAAAGCACTTAGAGAGGTCTGCCTGTAGTCTGTAATTGTTACTCCTGCTCCTCCTCATGTGGCTCCTGTTACTCCTGTTGCTGCTGTTGTTGCTAGTGTTGCTGCTGCTATTGTCGCTTTGGTAACTAGCAACTCAACCATTTTGCGTATGCTGCTCACCAAGTAATTACACAAAAGCGGCAACAACAACAACAACCACAGGAACCACAACAACAACACTTCCTGCTGCAACGAAAAAGGGTTCAAGTTGTCTGTCCGTCCGTCTGTCTGTCTGTCTGTCTGTCTGACATGTTGACTAACTGACGCTGCTGCGAGTGTTGCAATTATTAGGCAGCGCTGTTGCGTGTCTGCAACGTTTTTAAGACCCTTTGAAGTGGCCCACAAACTTGCAACATGGTTGCTGCCACTGCCACTGCTGCTGCCACTGCATCTCCGTTCGGACCATGTTGCCGAATTGCAGTTTTAGCTGCTGCTTTTGCCGGCTTTTAAGTTGATTAGAGCGGATGCACGCAAAAATATTTTACGTAATTAAAACTTGGCTCCCGCTGTCGCTGCCATTGCATAGTAATGCACTTTTTTGTTGCACCCCCACCCCCTCTCTATCCCTCAACCCATCGAGCAGTGGTAATTTGCGTAAGCAACATTTTCGCATAGGTTTTTCTGCTGCTGTTGCATTGTCTGCTGCAAAACAAAGCACAGCCACAAAACTAGCGCAACAAACAACAGCAGCAAAACTAACACAAATGAAACAACAACATACACCGACAATAAACAACAACGAAAAAGTATAGACAAGTTCTGTGTACTCGACTTGGAGATACCCTGCAAAGAGAAAGGGAACAAACCAACTCGCAGTAGTTAAGTTTCGATATAAGTTGAGGTGTCTCTAGCTCAAATGAAGTCTAGAAGAGACTTTAGCTCAGCTGATTTTGATTGTGAACAGGTTTATATATGTCTTATAGTGTCAGAGCTGACAGCTTCTGTCTGTTAACTAACAATTCTAACCATTTTTTACAGGGTAGAAGACACAACAATATCAGCCACCATATGCCGCAGTCTGTGGCTTGTTTTTGTGTGTTCTCTCCTGTGTGTGTGTGTGTGTGGGTGTGTATATGCACATGTGTGTGAGTTTTTAAAACTATGTCGACCCTTTATGCGGTTCTTTTGAAACTTTTAAGGTAATAATTTGTGTATTTTTTCCAGCGGATGCAGCACAATTTATTTATGCCACATGATTCGACTGAATGTTGGCATTAAAATTTTGGTTAATTTGCGTACTGAATAAATCACATTTAAATGTCCTTTTGTTTAGGAAAATTATAACTATTTTCATTGACATAAATGCATATGACAAGTGCATAAAATATCATCTGGAATAATTGCGGAAATTTGCGTAAAAAACATACAAAAGGAAATTCTAATAAATGAAAATTATTTAATAATAAAATGAAAACTATAAAAAAGTTGCACAACAAATGAAGATAAATTCTATTTTTTTACAGCTACTTAAATAAGGCTTAAAAAATATGTAAATGTTATGGTTGAATTATCATTTAACTATCAATTTCATTTGTGAATTGATTTATTATTCGAGAATTTAATAATAAATAATTTAATTATGTTTGAAAACTCCCTTTGCAAATGGTGGAACATGATTTATTCTCTTTAAGGATTATAAAAATTTCATTTATAGTACTTTTTACTTCCTTTATTTGACTCTCTCTCTCTCTCTGTCGCTCTCTCTTTGTAGCTTAAGTGCCTAACAAGTTCCCTCTTAGATGCTGATACTGATACTGATACTCGGTTCTTTTACTTCTTTGTAGCATAACTAAGTAAATAAAAGCATTTGCTGGTAGCTCGTCTTTGTCTCATATATCATATTACGAGTAGGAAGCCTCTCTCCAGTGTCGTTTTCGTTTCCATCTACTCCATCTTTGTCTGGTGTCTTTTGTGCCTAACTGGTAACAATGCCTTGGTATCAATTGTGGCAGCCACTTGGATGCTTGGCTGCTGGGAGGGAGGCTTTGAGGCAGGCTGGAGGTGACTGCTCGTTTTACTTGTACTTTGAGCGCAAAACTTTTGTGCTGCATTCAAGTAGTTGGGGTGGGGGGCCAGCAGATGCTGTGCTGTGCAGCACAGAGCCTAAAATCGACTGAGCCAGTGGCAGTGGCAGTGGCAGTGGCAAAACTCAATAAAAGAAATATTTTTGTAAGCGCACATAAAGTACTTTCATAGTTGGATGAACTGAGACTCTTGCGTGGCGACATGGCCAAACTTATAATAGTTTCTCAAGCAGAGCAAATGCAATTCCACTTTACAAAAGTTCCCTCAATGGACGCATACCCCACTCTCCCCCTCTCTCCATAGAATGGGTACAGTTGTCGTCAAGTGGACTCTGGCCAACAAACAAATGAAGCACATGGAGTTCCTTACTTTTGAATTGAGTACTGAACAATTCAAATTCAAAAGTAGCCAAAACTCTGGCAGACACACAAATTGCTGCTGCTGCTGCTGCGACTCTGCTGATAAAATTTGAAACTTGTGGCAAGGCAACATCTATTCCAAACTTGCTCCAAGTGTGAAATTTCATAAATAATTGTTAGCTTTAATCGCTCTACTCGTAGTTGCAAATTCAATTCGAATATGTATTGCAGTAATAAATACGCGATGTTAAACAAATACCAAAGGTATTTGCCATTTAATTGAAATATTATTTATTTATGCCACATAATTCATTCATTGGCTGCTTTATTGCAACCACAATAATCTAATGAAAATTACGTAAAAAATTGAATTTCTATAAATACAAAATGTGTTTTCATATACCATGAATCATATTCATAAACTTAATTAATCTCGTTCCGCCTAATTGCTTTAGTCTCCCTCCATCTGTCAGCCCTTTGACTCTTGCGAGATGAGACTTAATCTTATCTATAAAGCATTAATCTGTTCTGAGCTGAGGCATTCGCTGATTCACAGCTAAATAGGAAACCCCAGTTTTAGTGATAAGCCATATAAAGCCGCGTGTCATCTGACGACACGAAATGAATGAAAAGTAAATGATTATATTGTAGAGATAAGATGGAAGTGTACTTAAAGAAATTAGAGTGATTATATGGAAGGTTTTGTGAGATTGGAAGTGGAATTCTGTCTGGGATAAGATAAGGTACAAGCACTTACTATAGATACTTCAGATTTAATCAGAAATAGCTTGTTATCTTTGAGGATTTTGTGGTTAATTAAGTATACGAGATGTATAACAGTTCTGTGGTCAGGCATGGGAAAGAATTATATCTTACAGATATAGTATAGAAGTAGTAGTAGAAGTAATAATAGTAGTAATAGTAGTAATAGTAAAAGTAGTAAAAGTAGTAGCAGTAGTAGTAATAGTAAAAGTAGTAGTAGTAGTAGTAGATACTTGCCTCATGTTGGTATAAAAATAGTCTGAATAGGGGAATAGAAACTAAGTGAATACAATCCCAATTAAATTCTGAATTATTTACTGGTAAATATAATGACACCACCGACGGAAAGGGTATTAATTATTGTTATTTTCCGTTGTTGGTGGTATTTGTTGAGGACAATTGCTATCTGACATGTCCTCAGATAACCTGGAACTAAGATTCTTATCCTTGACTCTATTTTCTTTGAAAAAGTTAATCATTCTCGGAGATAATGATGTATGTAAGGCTTACCCAATAAAGTCTATACATTCTCAATCAGCAAATCGATCTGTTTGTATATATCTCTCTGTCTCTTTCTAAGTTTTCATATCCTATACTAATTGCCCAGGTTTTCCCCGTCCAATCTAATGTGAGATGTAACTGAAAGCAAGAAGCATCTATCAAACTAGCTCGTGCTGTCATTGTGGCTGCATATATAATATATATATAGTATATATTAGATGTAAACGAATGTATCTTTATGCTGAGTTCAGAGTGTGAACTTCAGACTTTTTGATAGGATTTAGACATGGCTCAAGGGTACGTCAGAGTCTGGCACATTGGACATTCGTATTTGTTTTAACTTTATTCTTGCCAAAATCAAGATTTTCTGCTGGAAGACTTACAGCTGATGCCAGGAGGAGAAACGATAGTTTATTTAAACTCGTTTTACCTTCGTCAAAGTTTTTGCTGCATTCGAAACTTGTGGCTGCTGCTGCTAAATTTTGTTTTGCGAGATGGCTAACACCTGTTACCTGTTACCATTTAAAAGTGGATCAGTGCAGCAAATCGTGGGCTTATGAAGTTCCAAGGATAAACTTTGAGTGGAGTTCAGTCAGTCGAGAGAAAGCACATTGGCTAATGATTGTATAAATGTTAATTATAAGTCGCTATATATAGATATTATAATATAATTTAAATAGGGTCCAGGCCAGACAATAAGCCTGGCCAAAACAATAGAGCCGTTTCATGGTTTGCCCTCAGGGCTGAGTTAAATCGCAATTAATCTTCTTTTATTTGAACTCTTTCATTATGAATATAGAGTGTTTGTTGGTCTGAGTGCTTGTAATCAGTGTGCCCTTTGTTTGGTTTGAATGGAGGAAAAAGGACGTGAAAGAGTTTTTTAAATAAACTTAATTTATCATGTAAATATTGAAATAAGAGTGTGTCCATGGAAATGGATACAAATTTGTTTGTTCAAAGGGAAAGTCTAAAAAAATGTTTTTACCTTTACACTTCTGAAGAAGGAGATGTATGTGTGTGTGGGTGTGTGCGTGGGTGTGTATAACTGTCAGACAATGACAGCATTTAAGCATCCACACGTCTCTGCACAAGTATGTCATGTGTGTCCTGGCAAAAGGAAAATGCTGAAAATTCAAAAATTTATAGAAAGCAAAAGGAAACATAGAAGAATGCTTGGGTCGAGTGTGCTTGACTAGATTATACCCTATACCCTATACTAGAGAACTTTCTTTGAAGTTCAAATGAAAGATGTTTGCTGCCAAGGAGAGTCCTTCACAAGGAAATGCCTTTAGCTACTAAGAAACACTCGCTGATAGACCAAAATATATCCTGTAGGAAACTTAGTTGATTCCTTATAAAATACATAGATAATAGAGCTAATGCTACCCACTTGAGGAATAGTTATGGTTACAGGGTATTTTAAAAAAATAGTTAGATGTGAGTGTCTATGAAAATTCTTGATAGTCAACGTGCTGAGGCTGGAGCTGAATCTGAGAGACGTGCCGCTTGTTTGCCTTACTTTAGTCTGTAGTGTTCTCTCTATGTGTGTGTGTGTGTGTGTGTGTGTGTGTGTGTTGGGTATTGTGTGCTTGTGTATCTGTGTGTAAATGTGTACTTTCTGCTTACGCCATCTTTCTTGCTCAATTTGTAAAACAATTTTGCATACAAATTGCAACAGCTTCGCCGTTGAGCTTGACATGCAGCCAAAGATGTTACAGACGCTGCACGAAAGTTGCATGCAACAACTACAACTACAGCTACAACTACAACTGCAAGTGCAACCATAAAAATTCAACGCCAGAGCAATGCAAATATCGTGAAAAAGCGTGGCCAACATGCATGACAATGCATGACTAAAGTAATGAATTACTTAAGGCTTCAGAGAGAGAGACAGAGAGAGAGGAAAGAAGACATATGGTACACCCCTTGGGTCCTGTGGAAAGGATAACACGAAAAAGGTCGGATGGATGATGAGATCTGAATTTGTGTGCATTTGTTTACTCAATTTAAATGAGTGACAAGCGACTTGCATTTAATTCAAATGCATATTCGATGAATCATTTGCATTTCACATTCCTCCCACAGTTTTCTCCTGTGGGAACTGAAGCAGTTGCAGTTTATAAACAAGATATGCTGGAATTTAATTAAATACATTTTCTTAACATAGTCTTTAATGTTATGCAATTAATTATAAAATAAAATGCAAAAGGATTTCCACTGAACTGAAATGTTTGCCGACAAGTCAACGCTTTATTTAAATGCAATTCATTATTTATTCATCTCTTCGCTAGGACAAAAGCAAGAAAATTGCATTTTCCGTACTTTAACTATTGTACTTCAATATATGAAAAGGTTTCACACTAATTAAATTCTTTTCACTGCCCTGTGAATCCTTTATTCAATGGCTTGAAAGGGCGTTTGACCTAGTTCAGCTGCAATTCCAGGGTATCCCTGGGCTCTGCATACCTGTTTTTGTTTTTATTTCCTACTTAGCGGTGCAGAGCAGCACCTCAGCTCTCCGGTTAATAGTCAGAGTCATTATGGCATATCTTTCGCTGAGCTGGCGGTAATTAGCTGCAGCTTTAGCACCGCCAATGCACACCTCCACTTAAGCTCCACCTTCCACTCATATGCTCCACATTGGCCCCGGCTTATGGGGTAAATCTGCCAAAGCGCTTCTGCTCTGAACACGCAAATGAACCCAAAGCCATCAAAGGATATTATTTTTCACTATTGTTGTTGTTGTTGTTGTTGTTGATGTTGTTACCCACCGCAGCGAGAGCTACAATTCAGTGGAGCAGCATGCCCTAATGAACTACAGCCAAAAATAGCACACAATGACACCAGCTTAAGCTAAAGCATTTAATCCTTAAGTTAATCTATAAATAAACAGAAGAACTGAAAAGTTGATAGTTAAAAGGAAGCTGCACTTAGTTTAATCAGAAGTTTTTGGGTTTTGAAATGAAAAGTTGATAGTTAAAAGGAAGCTGGACTTAGTCTCAACTGTTTCCAAATGAAATACACTATAAATGTTTAGATTAATCCTTTGATTAAGTGTGAATATCAAGCAAGTTTATATAACTTTTAGTTTCACATTCATCTTTCTTCTGGTTCAGTTTTTGCCAGCTCATGAATCTTGTTTGTTTGTCCTCCAGCCGGATTAATCCTTAGTTTAGACCAGTCTGAGTTGTGCAGCTTAAAGCCTTATTGTGTTGCACGTCCGCAACACACGTTAAAATATTGGAAGGCAGCAGCTTAACCTGCCTCTGTCTCTCTGGCAAACGATTTGCTGGTAAAAAATATTGTCGCATTTTTCAATATGAGAAAGAGTCGTTTGCCTTTCGTAGCACACAAACTTGTTAAGTGTGTGGTTAGCTGTGTGTGTGTGTGTGTGTAGTGAGTGTGAAAAATTCAATTTGTTGCACGCTTTATGGTGGCTTTGGCTGTACATAACACACACGTTAAAAGCTTAGACGCCTCAGAAGCTTGGGCTAAACTATTTTAAAGGTTTGCGGCATAAATACTCGAGGCCCTCTCTCTCTCTCTCTCTCTCTCGGTATGGCTAAAACTGAAACTTAATTAAAATAAAAGGCAGCCGAAGTGGAGCTTATGCGTATAGAGAGCTGCCACATTGCTGCACAGTTGCAAGCTGGAAGTTGCAACTGAAACTATTTAAGCAGGTAAAATGCAAGCCAAGCCAAGTCTCAACTTGAAATGCGCGTACTTAGTTGAAAATTTTGCAATTACGAATGCGCACTTAAGTGAAATTAAAAGCACATTAATTGTTGCATGCAACACAGCGTCAGATATAAATTGTGAGCCCTGCTACCGCTGCTGCTGCTGCTGCTGCTGCTATCAGTTCCTAGACAGGTAAATTTATAGCCTTATTTGTTGTTGCAGTTGCTAACTGAATTAAAAGTGGCTGAAAGCGGACTAATGAAATATTTAAGCCAAGTGGTCGCTGGTGGGCTAAGCCTGCCACTTAAGTGTGCATCAAGTTGCAACCGGTGGGCGTATCTTCTCTTGTCAGCTGCTGACCAAATTGAAACTCTTAACTTGGCCAAGTAAAGCTACCAGTTCAAGTGTTGCCACTAAAAGCAGCTGCAACGCTGAAGCTTCTCTTATGACGCATTAAAAATGAGCACACTAAACGGAGCGCCACAAAAGCAGCATCGTTTTTGGTTATTGTAATGTGGCATGCAGCAGGAAATGTCACTCACACACACACAGACACACACACACACAAGCACAGACAACTTACTAATACAATTGAAAAGAAAACAACTCGCGAGTGTGTGTAAAAACTTTATTTTTACGACAAACTGGGAAAGCAGCAAAGTTCTTACTAAAGGACAGAACTTGCTGCGTAATAACAAAAAACAACACACAAGTGTGACCGACTAGTGGATACCCTGTAAAATAGAACTGATCAAGAGCAACTCTCTTCATATCTTCATCTCATATTTCTTACTCGATCAAAGTGAAACCTTAAGAAGGGATTATGAATAGGGAAATATAAACAGATTCAAGACTTGATCTAAAAGAAGGGAAAATTGTAGAGTATATAAGTCAGTCGGATATGCCTTTGTTGTAGCGGGAACTGATATTGTTTAAGAATATAATTTTTATATAGGGGACGAGATGTCCACTCATAAATTTGCGCAACTTTGTGATACTCTTGGATAGGGTATAAAGTCGTGTACGTCGCGTCGAGTTGTTGTTGCAAGTTGGATTTTAATTTTTAGGAGCGCCGTGTGGCAAGTGAACATGAGACAAAGTTTTGACTAAAAACTGCTATGCTGCAACTTAAGTTTTATGTTTGGAGAAAGCAAAAAGAAATTTGATTTTTATTCTTGTTATGTCGTTGCTGCTGTTGTGGCACATAACACGTTGCGTATACGTAATGTGCCACACAACGGATTCAATTACAATTACAAGCATTGCAGGGGGCGATTCTTGACTAGTTGGTGCTTCACTTGAAGTGGCAACTAAGCTCATAATGTTGTTTGCCTCCAAAGTTCTTCTGCTCAATTTCTTAACTTGCCACTGCCCCAGCCACTGCCACTGCCACTGACTGAGTGGGGCTGGCGATGATGTCAAGTGCTGGTGCTCACATAATTGTGCACGCCATTAACACTGACACTTAATACGCTATTTATGCAATTTGATGGGCCATGATTAATGTCTCGCCTGTCATGTTGCAACTTGACGCAAATTTGTTTAACAAATTTTCTTTTCGGGGCTTCTCCAGTTTCCCTATCAGTTAGCAAAGCAAAGAAAGTTATGCTGGGAGTAAAGTTGGAGCCAAAGTTTTCTATAATTGAATATTATAATGCATTATATAATATGTAATGGGAGCTGTGTGGCAAGTAAGCCAAGCTTAAGCCATAATCTCAAAGAGATTGACTGGAAAAAGGATGTAGTTAAATGTAAGAAAAATAGTAAGATTATTTTTCTATTAGGGAAAGCGTAATAAGGGTAGAGTGCAGAATTGAATCACTTATTTCCAAGCTATATACTAAAGACCCTGTAATCACGGTTCACAGATTTATCTATAAAATATTTAAAAAAGTCTAGAGAAGTTTTTGTGTGTTTTTCTTAAAAAAGTTCTGAGAGGTCGAGACAAATGTAAAGTTTGTCAAAGTTTTGTTTCAAAAGTCAAAGGCGAACAATGTTGATGAATGAGCTGGACTGCGAACTGCCAGAGTGAACATAATAATTGGCTAAGAGGGATAGGGAGAAGGCAGAAAGAGACAGAAAGAGAGAAAGAGAGGAAGACTGTTTTCATCATGTTCCATTCTTATCTCTGGGAAAGGCCAAAATTAATGTGCGCTTTATTTCCTTTAGCGCGAGCATTTAAAAACGCATAAATGTATTTTCCGGTACTTCCCGTTAGCTCTGCCACCCACCACCCCTCAGAAACACCTCCCCTTAATGGCAAATTTATAAACTTGCTTTGCCAAAAAGAATTAATTGCCCTTGTAGAACGAAAAGTTGAAGTGCAAGGCACAAACCAAGCAAATTTTTGAAAACCAGTCCAAGTCGCAGCCCTAACAAGTGTCAGCTGCAAACTATTAAAAGGGCATAACGAACTAAGGGGAAAAGGTAGGGTATACATGAGGTAGGGTGAGTGGTGAGGGAGGGGGGATGAAAGATTGTAGCACGAGTTTTAGTACCTGAATTTCCGTTTGCCACACAAAGCAAAGCACAAGCCCCAAACTGAAGCTGACTTCCTGTTGTGAATGCACCTAGAGAAGGAGGGACGAGTGGGAGTGGCAGAAAGAGGAGGAAGTGGACGATATGAACGATGTTAAGGAGTTGCAGGAGATGAAGAAGGTGAAGGAGTTGCCGGAGGACGTTGCCTGGCAGCCGAAAATGCGGAAACGTCCATTTTATAGCGGAAATATATTCTTATGCGGAGACGCGGCGATGATTTATGCATGTTTTGGCATTACGTGCCACAGCAGCAGCAGTGGCAGTGGCAGTGGCACCAGTGGCAGCACCAGTAGAAGTAGCAGTAGCTGTTGCAACTCTTTGTGTGAGAATTTCGAATTAAATTCCTTGCCCCATGACGTCAGCTTATGAGAAGCAATAAAAAGGAAATGAAGAATGCAACACATAAAAAAAGAATGCAAAAGAGAGAAAAAAATGTGTGTAGAACTTGCAACTTGCTACAGAAGTGGGTTAACTCATACAAATGCTGCAATTATTTGCATGCTCGACTCGTAAGCATTCCTATTTGCCTTTGTGGCAACTCAGATGCAAAATGGGACACACACACACACGTACACACAATGCGACTAGAAGTGCGTGTCTTTGGCGGCGCCTCAACGTGAATCCAGGTTAAGTGTGCTTCATATGCCTTTACACTGATATTATAATAATCCCTCCCTCGCCTAGCCCCTCTTACCTTGGAACGTTCCACTTAACCTAGCTTACGTCCCGATTATAGTTGCAAAAGTGCAACTTTTAAAGTTGCAACCGTAAGCATGCGTGCAACTGCAACAAACTTTTATGCTGTGCGGCATTTAACAACATTTTGAAAATTACAACAACTAAGAAGATACCCTGTACCGAGCAGCTCTACAGTAATCCTTATCCTCCTAGCCTTATGTCGTTTTGATAATTACCACAACCAAGAAGCTTCAATCGAGTGTGATGGACTATAAGATACCCTATCCCAAGCAGATCTGAGGTATCCCTATCGCTTCCTCTGATCTTTTTACCATAGATCAAAACTCAGAGTTCCTTTAAGTATCTCATCCTAGGTCCTTCCAGAGTCGCTACCTTTCATCTGTCGCATATATATACTCCGCTTTAACATACCTCTTTTAGTCCTGTTTCTAGGGTATCAAAAACAGAGCAAAATTTGTCGCATACAAAAAGCTGCCACAAAGGGAAAGGCAAATTTTGTTGCTTGTTTTATTTGTACTTTTTTGTTTTGTTTTTTTTGCTATATTTTTTGTCCTGTTTTTGATGGAGCCTATAAAATATTGGCAAATAATTAAAAACTTTTCTCTGCTGGGCTAATGGAAATTGAAAAGTTTGCGAGAGTCCTTACAGCTGACACTGTAAAATTCATAAATGGTTCAGCGAATAAGCAAATAAGAGGAAAAAATATGCAATGTTATTATCAATTTAATTCTCTTTGTGTCTTTAAAAAGTTCAAATCTCATTAAGACCTATTTAAACTGAATAATAGGAGCATATTTTTGTGTCCCATTTCTACTCCAGACTTTATTTTGATAGCTTTGTTTTCATATCCTGCGAGGAGTCTCTTCTGAACGTTTATATATATCTGTTTTAATTTGTTTCCATTTGATTTAATCGTAATTTGTAATTTATATTTATAATTGAATTAACTTAAAAGCATTTACATACATACACATATATATGCGATAATTATCTGTATCTATGAATATAAATATATTTGTATCTGTATATATATTTACTGTTATTGCAAATGCTCGCAGGCAAATATAATGTTATAGGCAATTTAATGAAACTTACGGGTCAACACCTCAACTGAATATACACACAATGTTTACAGACACACACACACACACACACACGTAGACATACCCCAACCATATACACACAACAATGCGGCTCAGCTTTACACGTCATTTCACACAGCTGTTAGATCGCACTCTGAATACCCTTACGAAGAATGCTTTCTGTCAACAAAGGCAAAAGGAGAATACATACACTCCTGGACACAAAAATAGGTATGAAGAGAAGAATTATGTCGATTACGTCGGCAATATTCCATGGCCTCGTTGTTCCTTTCTTTTTTCTCCAAGCTGCACTCTCCGTTGCTTGCAAGCAACCTCGAGTCTGTCTTTTTTAAAACCCGATCTCTTTATCGACGTCTGACTCTCTTAGTAAACGATATCTATATATAATATATCTATCGGTATATTATACAGTATACAGTATATATACATTGTATATATATATTTATATATATGTCAAGCTTAAAATATGTCAGTGAGTGGTATAGAAACGAGCGGTTGTAACATGAAGCGTTGTCTCTTCTTTCTTAGCTGTACTTTACGTCTTATGTAGATAACTTTCACCAATCAGAATCTGTTTTCTATTTAGATTATATGCATTTCAATATAAATATAATCTAAAGAGTATTCACACTTCGACTTCAGTTTTGAATACAATTGTTGTTTTTGATGTTTTTTTTGTATTGTTTTGAAACTCTCTCGCTGTGGCGCCTTTTGCCATTCCGCTGTGTCTTTTCCTGTCTTCCTTTTTTATTCAGCAATTGCAAATAACTGTGTGCATTTTTTGCGCTCACACATTTGTTCCCCTCTCTGTCTGTCTCTGCCTGTCTTCTTATCGTTCGATCTGCGGATGAGTGCATAACATAATGCACATAACATAGGCCACTGAGCAATGCGAGCAGCGCGTCAGATAATTTTTGTTGTGTGTGTGTGTTTTCGCGTGTCTGGCAACGCCAGTTGCCATTTACCGTTAACACGTTCACATTTACCGTTTGTTTTTCTCGCATTTGACAATGCTTTCGCTTTGTTTTTTGCTGTTCTTTTTATACTCTCTCTCTCTCTCTCGCTCTCCCTTGTGCTATGTGTCTGTCATTAAGGACGCCCGCGTTACGTTTTTGGTTTGCACATGAAATTTCATGTCGACATTTTTGGAGTATTTTTCCCAGTTGACGCCGCCATTCCAGATAACGGGAAACGCTGACAGGCTGCAACAACAAGCAGAAGCAGAAGCAGCAGCCCAAGCCCAAGCCCAAGCCCAAGCCCAAGCCCAAGCACCACTGCACCGCACCGCAGCACCACAAGACAAGCAACTCCATCCATTTCCCAACATGTCGACTGCAGGTGGCAAAAGCAAACAATGCAAATGGTATATACACATGTATATACTATATATATACAGATAGTCCTTATGTAAGTGTAGTATATACATATGTATATGTATTGCACACTGAAGTATATAGTCCCTATGTAAGCGTATATAGGAGCACTTTGTAGTCCTTAATATGGAGTGAAAGTATAACCAAAAGTATCTGAAAGTAAATATCTGATATCAAAATGACCAACAAGATATTTACTTAATTTCCTTGCTTGAATTTTCTTTTAATATGGGCATAAGAGCCGTTTCCTGTTCAATTTTTCCAAGAAGCAATAAGTCTTTCCTATTAACTGAAGCTTTTCAGTGGAAAGCGCCAAGAATAATATAATATAAGTTAGAGTATTTATTCAATTGTTGTAAGTTTAAGAAGGTTAAAAGTAAAAAGTCTGTCTTAAATCCGATTTTAAATTTGAATTTAACCAACATTTGTGCAAGGATATTAAAAGTTAAAGAAAGTGTTTTCAAGCAATTAACAGTTTCATTTGGTTGGGAAATTCCTTTTGGTTGGAACTTCCAGTGTTTGCTCTGAGATTGATTGGCTCTTGGGAAACCTTAAAAGGAATCTTCTTTCAATTGATTCTTCAATAATTTACGCTCTTCAATTTCTGGTTATTTTATTCTATTACATATCAATATTCTCTCAGTGTATTTAAATGATGTGCACTGTTATTTTTTATGCTTTATTGCATTGTATAAACACGAAATGATTTTCCTTTCGCAGAATTTTAATAAACAATCAAGGACATTTCCCGGTAGACTCCGTCTGAATATTCCATCTGTTTTTCTTGTCAACGTTTTCATTTTTCCTTTTCTTTTTTATTTTTTTAAATATTCACTAAGTTTGTGTGCATTAAAAATGAAGAATGTTTAATTTGCTTGTACATTATGTACAGAAAGCTCGACCATTTGTTGCCAATAAAATCTCAACTTCTCTTGCCAAACAAAAACAAAACATTACGCAGAATACTTGTCCCCAGGATGCCAAAGACTCAATACCCTTGAATAAAACAAGAAGTCAGAGTAGGATCTATAACTTATTTGGACAGTTTGAAGCAATATTTAAGTTCAATTCCAATAATAGAATCTATATCGATTTTGAGTTTATTTGCAACCTTTGGAACTGCTTCT
Organism: Hirtodrosophila trivittata; assembly: GCA_035045065.1. Lineage (NCBI taxonomy): Eukaryota > Metazoa > Arthropoda > Insecta > Diptera > Drosophilidae > Hirtodrosophila > Hirtodrosophila trivittata. The sequence goes on from JAWNNK010000022.1 coordinate 1,582,905, forward strand.
TTGTGATATAGAAAACGCCTCCGAGTGTTGTCGACATCCCATGAAAAATATGAACTGCGCTCAAGTTCCATCAATTTGGATTCGCATGGAAGCTGTCAGAAGGACTATATCGACTGCCTTTGACAAGTTGATCTGGAATATTTAATCATTCTGGGTCGCAAAAACTTTTGTCAATGCGTTACACATTATCCTGTTAAATTGTAATACCCTGCGCAAGAAAAGAAAAACTTGAAAGAAAACTGAGAAAAAGTTTCTCCCCCCTCCCCCCATTCTTGTACCTATACCTTGCTTCGTGACCCCTGTCCCCCCACTCCTCCCAGTGACTCGATCCTACTCCGGTTTTGTTCCTTTTTCTGGCACTTTGGGCATACAAGAAACTTTATTAAAAAGTATGCAGGGAAATTTTGCATCTATGCAACGCTGGAATGAGGCACCGCCCAGCTCCTGTGTGATATAAATTCAGTTTTTTTTTCCTTTTCCTTTCTTGTTTTTGTTGTTGTAAAGATTGACATGAAATGGCAATGTGAAATTGAAATTTCTTGTGATAAATTTCAATGAAAAGGCTGCCTGCTGAGGCGCAGAAAAGAGTAAATGAATATATGAAAATGGGAAAATGTGGAAAATATATGAAAACTATGAGGAGGCATGATGCAAAATGCAAATAATTTGAGTGCATTTTGTTGTCGAACATTCATCAAAACTGAGTCTACACGTAGACAGACCTCTCGGCATAAAACTGCATCTCAGTTTTCAAATAAAACTGTTGCAAATTTTACCCTAATTGATATTTGATTTTCTCTACATTTGCCTACGGTATGCATATTCGTTGTCAACTACAGTTATTCAAAATAGTAACTACAATAGGGTAAGAGATTTCTTTATGCAAATAATAAATTTAAGATAGTAGATTAAAAAATGCTTAACAAATGTTGATAGACTTTTCTCATAAGAAAGAAACGATAAATTATATTTGAGTTGAACAATCAAAGATGGAAAATATTACATTGAATATAAAATGCTACGCTTGAGATGCCTTCAGAGATTTGAATAAAGTACAAATGGGCGTGTCAAGGCATTAAAAAACTGTTCGTTCCGCCCTTATCGCAAACATCTGAATAGTAAAATATTGAAAATTTTAGTTGCCATTCAGTTTTGTTGTTTGTGTTTCGCGCAGGACGAAGTTTTTATGTGTCCTCTGGGTTGGGCACCAAACTCCATTTAACTTTAAATGGACTTACGTAAGTGTGTGCGTATGTGTGTGTGTGTGTGTGTGTGTGTGTGTGCGTGGGTAAAAGTAATAGCTTGGACTGGCATTTGCAATAAAATGCACTCCTATTTGATGCTGCCATGAAAATTGAAAATGCAAACTGAAAACGCCAAACTGGCGTCTTGGCAAACTTGGCAACAACTTTTCAATTTACATTTTAGAGGCGCCGCCAATTGCGGAGCTGCTGGTGCTGCTGCTGCTGCAATTAACGAACCATTAACTAAAGTATATTCAAGCCATATTGATCAAATTTTTCACTCTTTTCACTTCTCCATCGACAGCTGCCGTCTCGGCCAATCACCATGACAGCCTCACCCTGAGTCCTGGGGAGCACACCGTCGTCCGCTATACAAACGAATCGCTCATCGTGCAGTGCCGCAGTCCCAGTCCGGATCTAAAGGTGCATTGGAAGTCGCCGAAAGGTGAAATTATTCGCGAACACAAAGGACGCATCCACATTGAGCAGACAACGCCAGGTGAGTCAACGCGAAGTCAAAGGAGCAAACACGCGTTGCTGCAGTGGACCAAAGGACTCGCTATCGCCAGCGGCACAACAAACAAACACAATTAATTGCGACTCTCTGCACCCACCCACACACACCTACACACACACACACATACAGAGAGCGCTTCTATTGTGTTTGAATTTGTTTTTGTAGTTCGCCTTTTTGGAATTTTTAATATCCTGTATAAGACTCTTCACGGCTAAAGCGACTACGTGTATAACCTGTTTCGAAAGAGTTACTCTAACTAAATCAAGTTAAACTTCGAATAGTTACTTTAATCAGAAATTAATGATTTCTTCATTCCTTAATGAAGTTACAGAAGTTGCTTAAGAACTTCGTTTCGATTATAAAAGAGAAGCATTTGCAGTCAAACACAATAGATCCAGGATAACTTCGATATTGGTAGAGGATATCGTAAAGTCGTATATAACCGCATATAGTCTAGTTATTCTCGTTTATTTTTATTCCTTTCTTCTATGTTTATCGCACAGAACAATTGAAAATCGTTTTTGCACACATTGCGCTCGCGGACAAGGGAAATTGGACCTGTGAGTCCGTCGATGGAGGACTGCATAGTAAATCCTACGATTTGATTGTGTATCGTGAGTACAACGTTCGACTCGGTACCAACAGGACTCATTAATATTGTATTGTATTGTCACACACACACACACACACCAACACACCCACACATATATAGAGAAAATTACGTTCACTGAAAAGGAAACCGTATGGACCGTTAAGGAGGGCCAAAATGCTACCATATTATGCGAAGTGAAGGGCGAACCGCAACCGAATGTCACCTGGCATTTCAATGGACAGCCCATTAGTGTTGAGGGTGAGTACTAGTATCCAATGTTAATGAGCTTTTCCCTACAATGAGTCTTCTCTTTCGTGTTTCTTTTTCTTTTCCTTTTCCACGTTCATTTTCATTTTCGTTTCTCGTTTTCGGTTTTCTTTTTGTTTCTTTTTTTGATTTTGCTGATATTCTCTGGGCACCCGTTTATCATGTTCTCATCACATTTTGACAGCAAACGCTTCGAAATTTCGCATCCTGGCCGATGGTTTGCTCATCAACAAGGTAACACAGGACGACACCGGCGAGTACACGTGCCGGGCATATCAAGTGAATTCAATTGCTTCCGATATGCAGGAGCGCACAGTTTTGATGAAAATCGAACGTGAGTGTGATTTATGATTGCTCTTCTCCTTCTTTCTGTCTCTTTCTTGCTTTCCTATACTCATCCAACAATGCACATTGGGGCCAACATGAATATTGAATAGGGTTTAGCTATTATGTGGCAATAGAACAATTGATGAAAAAGTGAAGAAAATAACAAATTCATGTGAATAGTTTGACTAGTTTCAGTTTGTGTATGTGATAGGTTTTCTTTTACTTTTTCTTTTGTTTATTCTCGTGCCACTGTGCACTTGCAGTGAATGTCAGCGGAATTACTTGAGCAGCTTTCAGATAGAACGGGAGCTATAAAATTTGTGTGGCTTTTAGTATGCAGCGCACTAAGCGGCAAATAGTTTTTTGAGCACGAAATATTTTAAAATTACATACGCTTCTGTTAGGTATAGCATATGTTCTATACTGCTCTGCCACTGGGCGGTTGCGGCCTGGGGCGTGGCACATCTGCAGCTAATGACTGCCCATGGACAGCCAAGGGACTGGTGGGCATTTCTGATTTATGTTCAACGCGCATGAATTTTACATTATTTTATAGCATACTTTTGAGCGACAGCTGAAGTGGCTGAAGGAGGAATGGGACACACCCACACCCACACACACACACACACAATGAATTTTGAATTAAATATGAGTAACTCTTTAATTAATTGACCATAGACAAGCCCCATTGGACGCACAAGAAACACGATGAACTGAAATATGCATATATCAATGGAAGTGCGAGCATCTTGTGTGAGGCACAGGCCGAGCCTCCGGCCAACTTCACCTGGCATCGGAAACAGAAGCGTCTGGAGAGCAATGAGAAGGTGTATACGATTGAGACGGATAGCTATTGGTCACGTCTGACCATCCATGTGCGGGAGGCCAAAGCCTTCGATAGCTATCGTTGTCGTGCCCACAATCATTTGGGCAGCATTGAGCGCATCACGCGGCTGGCGGAGGGCAAGAAGCCTCCAATGCCAGCCGTATTCCAGCTTCGTGGTTACAACTCTAATACATTCGATGTGGATGTGACTGCGGGGCGGGATAAGGGCAAGCTGGATATCATGGATGTGAATGGCTATCGCATCGAGTATATGACGGAGCTGGAATTCAAAAAGGATGCGGGCAATTGGACCAATGCCAAGCGCAAGGATTTCCCCTTCGAGGAGGGTAAGCGAACGATGACTATATATACCAAAGCCCATATCTCATCTTATCTCTGCGGACAGGTGCAAGTTTTCTCATAACCAATCTGGAGCCGGACACCCTCTACCTAATACGTGCCGCATCCCGTAACCTGGCCGGCTTCAGTGACTTCACCAGAGTCGAGAAGTGCAAGACGCTATCCCTGGAGCCACGTGTATCTGCCGCCGCCGCACTGCTGACGCCCATCTATCAGCTACTTCTAATGCTATTCTTGCCACTGCTCCTGCTGAGGCGTAGCCATTGAATTCCCAAAGAAAACGGATGACGTGCCCCAATGCCCCCAGTGCTTTGCCTAGCTTTAAGATGTCTCCCCCTCTAGCCCCTTGTTGGACCTCTTTGTGTCCCAATTGCTGCTGCTCGTGTAATGTTACTTGTACTAATTAATGTTCTAAGTTGTTGATAAAAACCAATGTTAAGCTTAAGTTTAAAGGAAGTTTCGTTTAGCTTAGCTTTTGTGCAAGTCCCAGCAAATTAGTCAAAATTTATTCGAATATATATAACTTAAAGGATCAGATTTTGTAGAGGATCACATATAACTATATAGACAGAATGTTACAGGGCCGCCAAGTGCTTAGTTTATATCTATCTAGCTTAAACACGGAAAGTTCAACTTTATTTATGCAAACACAAACCCAAAGAGCTGTGGAGCGGATCTGATTGAGAATAAACTTTAAGATAGTGTTCAAAGGATAGTGAAAGTCATTCCAATTGTATCTCAAATCTATAAATCGAATATATCCAGTACTAAACCTATGCATTTACCTGGCATATCCCAATACAACCGTAACACTAACACTAACAGTCAACTCAACCAAATAAGACCAAATTCACCTGATTGACAAATCCTCTTAAATAGTCATATAATCCATTATATTATAAAGGAGCTTAACAATCGCATTTTCACATTTTTTATATACATAAAGGATTTTAAATATTGAAACGCGTAAAAGCCAAATTGAACATGAACAAAATACAAAGCAGTCCATTTAAATGCAAATATGAAATACAAACAAAAGTGAAATTCATAAAGTTTCATGCTACAATTAATAATTGAAAATATAATATACATTTAATACTCCTCTCTCAGTATAGAAAACAATTCGATTTTATATACATATATATATAAATATTTCAAGTAAAAATGTTGCCAATGTTTAAATGTTTTGTGGTTTCTGTGTGCCATTTGTGGAATACATAAATAAAGTAAAAATATTTATATTAATTCAAATTCTTGACGTTCTCTATTTAATTGGATTTCTACAGCAGAACCTGCCCATCAACCCGAACAACATCCTCCTGGTTATTCAAATTAATTATCCTATCCACACACGGATATGAAAAGTCTTTAAGAATCTATGTAAGACTCAGAGATTGCTCTAGTATCCACATATTATGCATAGGTATTATGATTGGTTCTTCAATCCAAATGAATACATTAAATTAAATCAGAATTGTCAACTCGGATGGGAGGGAGAGGGAGAAAGAAAGTAAAAGGAAAGATACAAATTTTAGGTTCCTCTGGCAGTAGCTTAGGGCGTAGGGCGCAGCTCCATAACAACTTTTTGGAATTGATAGTCCTTCATATGGATACCACTGCCATTGATGCCATTGAAATATACACCAGTTAATTGTCTGTAATTCAAATTCAAATCAGAATGATCTTAAACAATAATTTTATAATTCGAAAATACCTTTCATCGCAACGAGGAGTATGCCACCAGCCCCCAGCAGAAGATTTGGCACAGCCTCCATGGTTATCCCTGTCAAATGTTGAGAACTTTTGACCTTGGTTATCGCGTAATAAATCCCCAGTAGATGCACTGTCGTAGTTCAGTCTGAGTAATCTGTATGAGTCCACCTCGCCACCGATAGCAAACCCCTCATAAGCCGCCCAATGTATAGTGTCCTCGGTATCCTCGAGCATAACATGCAACCGATGATTTCTATCTGCAGTCAAGGCATGTATGTGACCCAATCCCAGAAGAATTCCCCTTCCAAGTCTCCAAAGCCTTTCTTGTAATCATTCCAATTGCGAGTAAAGTTAACACTTCCATCAAACCGCTGCAAAATCACCGTCGAACTCTTGCTAGCGGAATACTGAGACCTGCGACAGACGACCTTAAAGGGGGCATCACTGTAGTTGGGGATGTGTATCTCAACGATTTCATGTGGCTGAGGCTTGAGAGATGCATCAGCACAGTTCCGAGGTAAGACCTCGGCGGATCAGAGATACTATTAGACCGCATCATGTCGGATTTCATCTCTGAATTCCTAAGTGTTTGCTCCAACCTGTTAAGTCTATCATTTAGATATAATTCAAAATTTGGTGCATTTGACACTCACTTTGGCAACCTCGATCGTAGACTATTTGTTGCCCTTCCATAGTTTTCCTCTATGTCAGCACAATGTGTCACATATAAACTATACTAAACTAATTATATCTTGACGAACTGAATTAATCGTCAAAATATTCAGAGCTAGAAATATTATGTGAAATTTATACGTATATTATAAATATATATACTATATATATACGTATAGCTACATAGGAATGATTTAATCTGAATTCTTGACGCATGTCTCAGATGTTAATGGTAGAGGGAAACTTACTGATTAGGAATATATAGTATATATACTTTAAGGTTTAATATTTGAATATAGAATATTTGGTCTTAACCCGGGTGTCATATAATAAGATAAGCTTGTTTCAAAATCAGCACTCATACTACCAAATATTATATGTTCATACATTTACATTTTTTGGGAATGTTGTTCACTTTGCATTTCAGAGCTTCGAGCTTTTGTCATGTAGCACAATCATTAAACTTTTAAGCATCGCCGAAAGATCCTTTGTCGTGATGTAAAATAATGTTGTAAATGATTTCCTGTGGTTTATTAAGGCGGAAACAGTTTCAAAGATTTAAAATACAAGTTTAATATTATTAATAAATAATAATTATTATTAATATATTATTTATAACAAATTAATTCGTGCTAAAAGAGCATTTTTATAACCATGCAACATTATAGGGTGATAGTATAGCTAAACAGAGTCGCCTTCTGGTGATACTTTTCAGGTGTTCTTCTGGTAGGCAACACAATCCATTTTGAGTAAGGGTTAGGGTATAAAAACAAGTGCAGATAGATAGAATAATCATCAATACTTTGATATAGAAGATTTTGGAACAGAAAGCAATTGCTTGGCTGTCAGGTGTGAGGTTTTAAGGTTAGTTTGTGAATAGAGAGACAGGTATGAGCAGGCCAGGTAAAAGTTTCTTGGCATGCAAGTAAATTTCCAGTTAAGTAATAACATGGGTAAGTTTCGGGGGCGATCGTGGAGCTACCATGGATATATATAATTTGTTGTAGATTCCGCACGTGCATATGATAGGTATTTGAGGGCTCGCAATCGCTTGGATTGGGGTGGTTCTTTACAATCTAGGAGTAACAATCTGATGATGGGATGCATCCGAAGTCGTCTGGTAGCCGGAGGACGGCTCAAAGCAATCGCCGCGTCGTTGCCCATTTCAAAAAGCGGCTTTTTACCCATTTGCTCATCGAAACGTGCCAAATTAAAGAGCTGTGAGTGCAAGCAGGATGTCCGGAGCAGCTGCCATTCCACTCCGCCTGCCGATGACAGTCCGCCCAAGAAACCAGCTACTCGTAAGAAGAAAAAATGCAAATTTTTATCGAAGTTCAAATGTAAGCAGCCAGTTATTGTCGTCCAAACGAAACCCAAAAAGGAATGCGTCGATGATGCAGAAAAAGTGCTCCTCGTCGAGCGAAAAGACACTAAAGCCGCAGTTAGAGATCCGATTGTGCTAGAACATGCGAGACGCCCTAAGATTAGAAATCAGACATTGGACCAGACGGCCCAGCCCGCTCCACCTAAACGCCACGTTATAGAGGTGCCACTAGAGGAACCTTCTGAATGTAAGCCGGACGATAATGCTCATGTAACAGAAATCTTCAAGCAACTCTGTGATCTGAATAAGAAACTGGAGGATCAGCTCGCGTTGGAGTGCAGACAAAAGGAGGAGCTAAATGCACTGAATAACGAGCTCAAACAGCTGAACGGCACAGTGAAGTGCCTCAATGAGAAGTACCAACGCCTGGAGACAGCGACGAGCCAATTACCATGTGCCGAGTCCAATCCGCTCCGCCAAGCCCAATCCAGATGCACGAAGAACGAGGTACATAGCTGCGACTCGGGAAGGATTCGAGACGCCGTTAAGGCGAAGACATCAAGTCTGTGCCAATTCTGTAAGAATCTGAACCTGGCCGTGCTCAATTCGATGTATCCGACACTCTTTGATGTGATGGGCTGCCGATCCTTCAGCGACATCGCATTGACGATTCTCCTGCGAGCCGATAATATCTACCATGTGAATATGCGGGATCTGAATACGGGTAATGTTTTGGGCTGTATGTTGGTCAACGATGCTGGCATCAAGGAGGCCAACTGCCTGGGCCTGTTCAAGGAGATACTCACGTTTTGTGTAACCGACTTGCGGAACACCCTTGAGTCCAAGGCTTCACTCTTTGGCAGCGTCAACTTTGAGTTGATACGCGACGAGCGTCTGGCTGGTGGCCATGCGATAGGCACAATGGCCCAGCTGAAGCTGCAGGAGCAGCTCAACAATATGCATAATGGCTCAAAGATGACACGCAGCCCACGAGACGAGCTGCCCAAGGAGCAGCAAGCAAACGGCACATGGACACATCGCAGTCAGCAGACGTCGAGAACGCAACTCCAGCTTTGTGACCATCAGGAGCTGCCCAGGGAAGTGAGAACTGAAATGAATCCAGAGACTCAACTCAAGCTTATGGAACAGCTGATCAGTGAGCGAAATTCAATGAGCTCACCACTTAGCCTACTCTTTCCAACCACAAAGAGCCTTCATCTAGAGGAGGAGCCCAAGGAACAGATTGTAATGGGCCGAAAGAAACATTTCCATCTGTGTGTGCAACAGGAATTGTCCAAGAAACAGCACGTGGTAAGCCCACAGGCCAGTGTCAGTCAACTGATCCCTAGGAAACCCAGTAACCAGGAGCAATTCCCCAAGGATTTGTTAAATTCGGTGTGCTCCAGAGCTGGTACCCCTAGAACTGAACCAACCCTGCAGGTAGAGCTGCAGGAGGAACAGCCTGCAACGAGCCGATCCATGACTGATGCTTGCAAAGCTGCCCAGGCTGCTTTAGGGTCAGATTCTTATTTGGATCAACCAAGCCCGAAGAACTCACTCAGTTTGCGAAACCAGAAGAGCCAAGATTCTGTCTGTGACCAGGAGGAGCTGCCTACCATATTACTCGATGCATCCAAAGCTGGATCCGGGGCAGCTTCCCAGTTGCCCTCACCACACCAGAGCGGGTCATCCTTTGAGCTTAGTTCTGAATATTGGAGCTCAGCGAACGCTTCACAAGCAAACGCCAGCCAGAGCAGCTTAGTGCTTGACCAGTTGCCCACTTCGAGGATGGCAGTCAGCTCCGAGAATCCGATCTCAACGCTAACCGTTTCCCAAGCAATACTCCATATTGATAACCTCAACAGCTCCCGCATGATGCGGGATCACGAGACCTCATATCCAGTGAATAAGCTACGATTCACTTATCTGACCGATCCAAGCACCGATGACGATGAAGAAGAAGATATTGTTAGTATTCCAAAATCTTCTGGTATAGGCACTTAGCTGCTCGATCTCTCATTATTTTAAGTATTATTAAATTTTTAAGATTTTTTAAAAACTTAACCGTACTTTAATAACTGGTAAAGGTTCAATTATTGGAGCCCGAGTTTAGCGGATTACGCGGAATGAGTTCAAAGGGTTTTCAATTGCCGGATCCGTATCTGTCATAATTGCATCGCAAAGATACGCGAAATGCTGCAATTGCAATCAAAGCAAGTGCCAACTTGGCTCTGCCGCAAAATCAATTTTTAACAGGCTTCTATGGAACTGGCCGGGACCAAGAGAACCGCTGCTGCTACCAGAAGAGCCGTCAAACCGCATGTCAAACGGTTCATTTTGGCAAATAGCGGTTTGTCAATCAGCCGCGTTGCCGTATCCATGCGTCAACTGTGGTCTCAGCCGGCTGCCGGATGGGAAGATGGGATGATGAGAGAAGGGGAGGTGCTGATAAGGGCATGGTGTAACCAGCATCTGATGCTGGTAACTCCACGGGGCACGCTGACAGCCGCATAAATCAGATGAATAGTCAAACATTGCGGATAGGACTCCAAATGGGGAGGCACTCGCGGATGCGGATGCGGAATACACACGGATAGACAATGACACCGACAACTGGCGCCATATTGCGGGTTGAGGCCGACGCCAGACATTTATAGCCTAACCACGCGTTAAATATTTTTCGGTGTACACAATTCTATTTGTACCCCACTGAAGACAACAAGAGACATGAGGGATGAGGCATGAGGCATGTGGCATGAACCATCAGGCATCAAAATATCGCATTTGGCATTTGAGGCACAATGAGGGTCAACAAAGGGCAGTTCCTGGTACTATTCCGTTGACATTTTTGTGAAATTGCTTTACGCGGACCCCCTCCAACTGGTGAGTTCCACAAAACGAGGCACGGGCATCGTTCTACATTCAACAATCAACATTCAACAACTGTCAAAGCCAAAGAGCATAATGAGCCGCTGTCAGTGGAAGCCATGTGGGCCACGTGTTTAGTACAGACATCACGCGCTTAAATGGACGTCAAAGAACTCTTTAAGGCAGATTTAGTCGCTCGCAAAACTGCGAGTAAAAAATGGTACTCCACTTTGACCAGAATGGTGTTAGCATTGTCCAGGATTTTAGCCCGAGTCGTTGGTTTTTCTACACCCTGTAATAGGTAGTGCGCTGAAGAGGTATATATAGATCGTGCATACAACAAGTTTGCAGAGCTTAAAAGAGGTTTGCATTCGATTTTATCTAGATACATTCTATCTCTCACTCTCAAAGTCCAGGGTACCGCCCAGTCGTAGAACCCTCTCACTTTCCGCACTATTTTCTGGTTTTTGGAGGTCTGAATGCGTAAAGCCTTTCGGCAGCATTGGAAACTGCAGCTGGCGTTAGAGTTTATTAAGCCAATGCAATTTTCATGTCGCCTTTTTTCGCTCCCTTTTTCATTCGCCTTATCGATAGCACACTGTTTGGCTATTCACACACACAAACACACACACGTACACAGACATGAACACATCGTGCATCACATAGGACACATTTATAAAGCTTTAAATTGTTAGCAGCGCTCTTTGACTCAGGGCTGTCGATGAATATTTTATTAAATTTAACTGTTATTTAAACCTTGTTTCGCTTTCGACCACCAACAAAATGAGTGCAAAGTGAAAAATTTTGCATAAATACTTATGAATCATTAGAGAAAAAGAGAGAGGTATAGTATTAGTATTTAATTGACTTTATGCTTCCTTCGCTTTCGCTCTCATGCAATGACAAATAACAAAATAGTTGTAATTGGTTTCTATCCCCATTCGATTATGATTTAATTAGAAAAATCGAAGCAAGAATCAGTATAAACATAAAATATACAATTTTTTTATATACATATTTATTGGCTCTTTTTGTTTCGCTCAGCTTTGCTCTCTTTGCCTTTTTACTGTATCGTTTTATGATTGATATTCGCTCAACTCGACTGCAGGGGCCTGTGATTGTGTAAGAGAGAGAGAGTGCAGGTGCGCTGAAGACTAGTTGCATTTCATTTGCACTTTTGATCTACGCTCTGCTCTGCTCTCTGTGCTCTTTGTCTGCTCCCCTCTCGCGCTCTGCCAACGGCACAAATTTGATATTTGCTCAGGTTGCCGAAGAGAGAGGAGGAGATTAGAGGATTAGTTCATGTTCGGCTGTGCATTCGTCCGGTAGTGTTTCTCGTGTCAATTAAATGAATCCTAACCTTAAATCGATATTCAAGAAATTAATATTGTCTTAATCAGTTAATCGTAAACATGTGGAAGTAAATTTAACAAAAAAGAACCTCGTTTTTGCTTTTTAACTGCATTTTGTAGTCGCTAAGTTCAGCTCTGCTTTCACTGTGGCTCTCACTTGCTCGCGCTTTCGTTTGTTTTTTTTTTTTCGCAATTATCATAGAACAGAGTGAAAAGAAGAGTGCGGGTGTGCGAGTAGAAAGAAATATGTGTTTTTTTTTCTTGTGAATTCGTTCGGATGGGCTTTTTGTTTGTGCTCCTTATTTAACAAAGAAAATAAAATGTTAAATTCATTAAAAGCAAATATATAGTGGGTTCAGCTATCGTGAAACTATGTACACTCTGCATATGCTGCATAGCCATAACGGTAAGTGAGAACTACTTCAATTTAACTTACAAATTTTCGTTTTCTTTGTTGCCTCTCCGCTTGCTGCCCTAAGATGCGCAGCTGCACTTACTGTTCTTTTTCGGCTGTTTCCTTTTGTGCGCTGTGCTAACTGTTTCTTTTTGCTGTATTTGTGTGTCCCTGTTTTTATCTATCGTATCTACCGTTTAGCGTCCGATCATATCCTATTGGACAACTCATGGTCACAATCTTATTGGATTTTGCGTAAATTTGATGCGTATTTTGATTATATTGATTACTTGGTAAAGGTTATAAGAATGTTTATTTTATATAGGCTGCTAGGCTGACTATTGCAATCTCTGAGTATAAGGGTTTCAATGCCTGTATATATGTGACCATTAAAAAATATCGAAGATAAACATAGAAGAGAACAAATAATATTTTAGTTGTTGCACGCGGACAACTGCTGTACACAGAATTTCTGTGTATATGTGTGTACGTGTGTGTTTAGTTATATTGTGTGTTGAGTGGCTCAGATGTGGGCTATACCATAGTTATTATTATAGAAATGATACCAGGCGTGTAATGTATATTCTTAATCAACGCGTGTTCCTCTATGTTTCTCTCCTTGTCTCTATTTGTCTCCCTCTTGCTGATTTATATTATATTTATATATATATTTGTTCGCTATAAATATATTTATATGCCAATAAAATTCTTAGATTCTGCAGTTTAGTTCGAAATTTTTAGCAATAAATTCAGTTTAAGATTTTCGGTTGAGTGCGGTCGCAAATATGTTGCCAAAAATACTTCGTGTTATCTTAGTTATATACCTTCAACTTTATCTGCTACAATTTTTTTTTCGACATCACAAGCAATCCTTAGAATTACCCGTTTTAAGTGAGTCAACCGCCCTTCTCCTCGATTCTCAAATGTTGTCCTTAAGCTCATACAAGGCCATGCTTTTTTGGTGTCTTCTTGTGTGAATTTGTATGTGTATATGTATATGTGTATATGTATATGTAAGTGTGAGTGAGTATGTATGTATGCACATATGTATATTAAAATGTATGTATGTATGTATGTATGTGTGTATGTGTGTATATATGTATATCCAAATGTATGTTTCTTTACATTTTTGCGTTGATTTTTTGTTATGTTCACATACATTTCCCTTTTCGTTTGTTAAATTGAGTATAAGAGTTCGTTTTATAAGGTACTCAAGGTAAAAATTTGACAATTACGTTAAATCACGTTAAAACGTTAAGCAGAGAGAACGTTAAACCGGACGCCTACTGTATGTATTTATATGCCCAAAATTACCTACATGCTTCCAACTAATTCAATCAAATTTGCCTTCTGTGAGTTTTATGTTCGCTTTGAGGACCGAGCACACACGAGCTCTGGCTAAAAAGCCTCTGGATAAAAGCTGTTTAAATTGTGCACTGAGGAATACAAGCAAACACACACACACACACACACATCGTAAAGTAAACTTTTGGTCAAAAACCAAGTCTCCCATCCACTCACCAGTTAAAAAGTACCAACAGTAACAGAGCAGAAGAAGTTCTTCCCCGTTTAATTCCCCACTCTCTGACCACTTTTGAACTGGACTCGGCTCGTTCCGCAGGCAGCATAATTAATTGCGGTAATTAGTGTGTTGGCAACAAACAGCAAGCACACGCACACACTACAATAGCCACAATACCTAGAGGAATACTTCAAATGACAATGCTCGACAATCAAATACCCTGTCTTTCATATCTTGGTAAAGTCTTGTCTTAACCGAGTTGTTTAGTTGTATGAAATCCAGAGAGGAAACAGTTTATTGAGGAACTTTTTGAACCCAGAGAATATATGAATACTTGATTAGTTGATATTGTCCTTCTGCCTGTAGTCCAGACAAACGCTCAAAAATTGATTAATCTCATTTTCCAATTCCAAGCTCTGAACTCTGTATGATAAATGGGAGACAGATGCTACCCTTAGGCTGTCATTTTGTGGCTAGAGGGTATAATAAGTGCAGAAATACTAGAACATTGGACTTACAATGAAAGTAAAGAAAAGTGAAGGGGATAGCGGTTATCTAAAGCTACGGGCCGGTATGAGAATTCCAATGCAACTCGCGCAAATACTTTGCTGAAGATTTGTGGTCTAGACAAACTCTTTGGCATATTAGTTCTAACCAAGTTTTATTTACGACTCCAGCGGTATTGTTGTTGACTGTTGTTGTTGAGAGGCTCGCGGCGGTAATTTAGTTTGCTCTTTCATAGCTTTATTCCTGGTGCCTGGTGTCTTGTGACTGGTGACTGGTTGGTAGCTTCATTAGGAATTTCAAAATGATTTTATTGCTAAACAAACAGATGGAAGAAGAATGCGAGTAACAAACAGACGGCAGGATGAGAAAGGATAAAGTATAAAGAAGAAAGATATAAAGGGTAGACTTTGAGGTCTGAGGGGCAAATATTTCTTGAATAAATCTCAGAGTAGCATCTGCCACAGATTCCAACGGGATGTCTGCGGTGTGTCCGCCATTCTACCGCCACCCCTTTTACTGCCACCCAGTTCCAGTTCCAGTTCCAGCGCTCCCCCGGGCTCTCGTCGAGTGAGAGTGGGTCGAAGACTTTTTGCAGTTCGCTTTAATTGGTCACTTGGCGAGCGCACAAAAACAATTTAATTTTCGCAATTTTCTTATTATCTCGATTTTACACGCCCGCCTGAGTGTCTCTCTTTCTCTCTTCCTGCTTCACACCCTCTCAAGCTACCTCCCTCAAACTCCCCTCAACAAGGCCAGTCTCTATAGAGTGTCGAGTGCTGTTATATCTGCGATATCCTTAACCAGAACCAGTAACTGCTATCCTCCATGTTCACTTTTTCCATCCAGCTTCAGGCGGACTCGTTTATGTAATTAAGCGTTGCATACTTTTCTACGCCCTGCTTTTTAATCAGCTGCCAGTAATGGGGCACTATATGTATCTATATGTGTGTATATATATATATATATGTTTTGGCGTTAACGTTGGCTACTGACAACGTCTGTTGTGTGTTATTACCGCAGCAGTCATTAAATCTTTTGTGTGTAATTAAAAAATTACAATTTAATGCTTTGCAAATAGCCCAACGTTCATTTATTGACATGCACAGCGAAGAGCTCAAACCGAAGCTAAAATAAAAGAAAACTGTAAACTGTAAGAGCTGGCGAAAGAATGAAAAAAGGTAAAAACTTGATTAGCTCTACGATAACCATGGCAACTATACAGATAATTATGTAAAGGTATAAAGGGTAGAAAGAAACAGAGGTTAGAGAGTGTGAGAGATACTAAAATATATAATAAATATATATAATAAAGAGTAGAAGATCCTTATTAGTTTAAGATACTTCAAAATGAGTTCAACATAGTTTATGAGAAGTGAAGGAATTCTACAGAGGATCTATTTACATAGAGAAAATATCCCTTAAATATATTTTGTGTCAATTAAACACAACATATTCATATTATTAAAGGTAATACTCACCTGAATTGAGTTTTTAAATAAAAGTGAAACCTCAAATAGAGTTTTTATAGCCTACTTAGGGAGCAACACATGCCATTTGTAGTTTACTTACAAATACGGACACACCCACACACACACGTGCACATTGAAACACACAGCCAGGTTAAGGAAATCAAAAACAAAGTACAAATATTATGAAACAATTCGGAATTCGCCAAGCTACTTACGAGGTGCAAAGCAAATGCCAAAACATGCATGAAAATTGAAAATTATGTACAAAATGCACTCAGCGGCAACGAACAACAGCGACACAATGCAACACACACAGCATACAGTAGATGTAAGTGTGTGTGTGTGTGCAACAGTGTGTGTAGCCACAAAAGCATAGAGTGCCATATGCCTTTTGTTGTACCACGTTTGGGTTTTGTCAACGCAATGAAGTGCGACAGCTGTGTGTGTGGGTGTGTGCGGTTGTGTGTGTTTAAAAATATGTATAAGCAAGCCACATTTGGCAGGAGCTCAAGCAACTCCAAGCTCAACTCACTTCATATTGTAAATTTGGTAGAAAATATTTTTATGTTGCCAGGATTTCCGCAATGGATCCCAAGCCACCTGCCAAGCGTGCAGAGTGCGGTACATTGTTAGGACTCCTGCTACTCCTCGTGTTCCTTCTGCTCCTGATGATGTCGCAGTTGTTGCATTGTGGCTGCAAGTTGGCACCTGTTTGCATTTTGCCTTTTTTAGTATTCAGTTTCTGCTTTTTCTCCTATTCAGCTTTATGTAATTGTCGTTATTGCGTTTGTTTGATTGCTTCCGCTGACAGCAGCCTTTGTGTGTCCCAGTTGAACCGAGTCCTGATGCAGGTTTTACTTGCTTTTCCTTCAGCATTTGCATTGAAACTTTTCAGAACCGGAAAACAATTTAATTGCTTTGCATGTCTTAAATACTAGATGCGACTTGAGTCACGGTTTCACCATTTTGAGACTTCCTAAGCAACTGCTAACTAGGTGTACTTTGCTCTTAATATATATTAAAACTAGTCTTACCGTTCTTTTTTATGCTTTCTTTTTAGAACATTCTTTCCCTATAGAAAATTGAATTTATTCTAGTTTCTTTCATTTCTTTTCAAACTCTTTTATATTCGTTTACTTTGTTATCTAAATAACATTAATAGATAATAGACTTACTGGATTTAGACTATGATTTGCAAACCTTTACCGTTGTCTTTGTCTTATACCAAATCATGCTCTATGTTTGTTCTACATTATATATATCTATTACTATCTATATTCCATCTCTAATCTGCACTTTGCTTTAAACATGTCATTAGCAAACGGAATACATAGATGATTATACTTTAAAACGATATCGGAGCTGTTGCTGTAAATTGTAACTGTGCTAATAAAAATATAGAGTTACCCAGTTGCTGTTCAGGTCAGGTCAGGTCCTTGTGTTGTCTGCAAAACAGATAATGGCATAATAGCTTATGGCCTGGCTTAAAGTTCGTGTGTCTGCAGTCTGCTCTCAGCTCAAATTCAGACCAACAGTGGTAAACCGGTAACAGGTAACAGATAACAGGTAACAGGTGCAAGGTAATAGACACTCTTCCCACCTCCCCCCTTCTCACTTCAACAATATTTAATAGTTATTCTAGCTTGGCATTATCATTGGTTTAAGCAATTTAAGGGACATGCTTACCTCCGGCGCCAATATGTATGCTACACTATTTGCACAGAAAGCCAGCGTGGACCAGAGCTGGACTATGGAAAGGTGAGTCTGTAGCCATTGCGAGTTGCCTTTTTGCTGTTGATTTTGTTTTCTAGTTAGTTTCAGGTGAGAGTTTCAGTCTTTTAGTCAGTTGATTTGCTTAACCAGTTACGTCTGTTGTCCTGTTGCTGTCCTGTGCTTTTTCTTTCCCTTCACTCTGCGACTCCCCAGTCTGTCTACCATTATATGAGTTCTTCCTTTTATTTTAATGACAGCAAAACTTTTGTGTTGACTGTGTCAAGGCGGAAGTTTCTTAATTTGGATGCAGTGATACAATGACCCAAAGATATATACAGATATCAGACTATTTTAATAGTGAATAAACAAAAATTGTTGAGCTAGGATTTAACTATCCAGCAAACCAACATTTTAATTTCAATTTAATTTTCAGATTGGTAACGTTTTTACTTATACAAGCTACAAGAAAAACTCTTACTTAGGGCTTGCTTAGTTAAAATCATGGAAATCATCCCAAGTGATACCCTTGCCGTACGTATTATCACTAGCATTGCCCAGATCGTCCAGCTTCCACCGCTTTTCATATCATAAACGACGTTAAATTGACTTAAATGGCGATGAGCATCTCGTAGAGAGCTTTGAGATACTTCAGCATAGTTCCGACTGTACGAAAATTCCTGAGAATTCTCTTAGTTTTATCAAGCATCTTTCTTTGTCAGCTAAAAGTCATAAGTCATAAAAGTCCGACAACTAAAAGACTTGATAAGACGTACTGAACTCAAATGATTTCACAATACAGCAGATTTTCAAATTTCTGAAAATGAATAATTATATTACTAAATCAAAATTCTTTATAACTTTATATAAAGCTCAATCAGTTTTTCGCGAGTTAAATCGACCGTAGGCACAGACACATAGTGATTTAGAATATAAATTATATATAAATAATATAAAAGATACTGTAGAGTATCGACCTGTAACACACAGTTGCATAGACTTCCTTATTTATTTCCTTATTTACCCAGTTTTATTGGTTTAAGGGTAGACGATCTTAAAGGAGAAAGTATGCTCTTCGGCCCTAACTCTTCTTTCTCTCTTGAGGAGCAGCTACCCGCGAGTTGCCTGTTGCTGCAGTTGCAGTTGAAGTAGAAGTTGCAGTTGAAGTTGAAGTTGAAGTTGCAGTTGGAGGTGCACATTTATCAAGCTACTGCAGTTGGCTTCAATAGTTTCCTTTGACAGCCGAAACGCATTTGCCAATGTGCATTAATCACACGCAAAATTACGGCGCTCGTTTGATGTGCAACAAATCGGGCGCAAATTCACGCAAACATTGCCACCATTTGGGGCTCAGTGCCAGCAGCTGTAGGAGTATTCGGGCTTTGCATGCAAAACGTGGCTTGGCTTGCCATGTACCATAGGTCGTCCTGTTTCGCCGCACTCAATCCCAATTGTCCTCATTCCTGTCTTCCATCTCATCATCGGTGCTTGCAATCTGGTTGGCAGTCTGACAATCTGACGGTCTGACAGTTTTGGTTGCTTGCCTTTCGTGCTACGCAGCTGGCTGCCTCATTATGTGCGCCAGTTGCTGCCTCTGCATGCTGCATTCTGTAACTTTGCTTCCAGAGCACACAAATCTCCCCTTAAGTAATTTACTGGCAACAGTTGTTGTTGCCGCAGTTGCTGCTGTTGCTGCTGTTGGTGCAAAGTGCACTATGCTATTTTTCAAATCGCAGAAGGAAGTCGACAATAACTACAAAAACAACAAATAAGAATTATTCTTATCGTGATTTACCAACTAGACAATACTCTGCTTTCGGCTACAAAGATTTATCAACAGGAAGTTAATTCTCATATCAAATATTAAATATGAACTTTATATAGCGTTAACGTTTACAAACTTATCGATGAAGACCTTCCAACTTATAAAATGAACGTTGCCATAATTGAATAAGTATCATAAAGTTAAGGCTTGTCATGACATGTCAAGACATGTCAAGGCACGTTTTAAGTTACAGTTTCTGAGCCAAGGTTTCTGATGGGAACAACTTGATTGGGTAATTTTGTATTCTTTACTTCAGCGATGGTTGCAGCTGAGTAAGATCTATGCACAACTTGAGTATGCACTATTATAGGGTATATAGAAAGAACAATTGGAATAGTTGGGTGACTTCTGGTGCGCTGCTTGAAGTTGAAATTGAAATTGAATTGCGATTGATATTGATTGGCTGCGTGCTTGAGCGACAACTCGGCCAAATCATGTGCAGAGCTGGTGGTTCTCCAGTTGGGATTTAGCAGGCACTCGAACGTCTTGTAACTTTCGCTTATGGTGTATATGTATAAGTACGTATGGTACACACATATATATATACCTTCTGTATATGGGATTATGAGACGCCCGGGGAGTATCGTTCAGGTTCCTTTCCTTTCTCCTTTCACCCTTTTTGGCATTCGAGTGTGTGGCAGAACTTGAAATCGAATTTGAGTTTCAGTTTGAGCTCCCACAACGCAGTACCAGCAGCTCCCACTGTGTATGCGTGTGCGTGTGTGTGTGTGCCGGAGTGTATTGAAGTAAAGTTTATGTATTGTTTAGTCAAGTGCAGCTGCTCGTGCAACTTGTTTATGTGCTGTACAAATAGAGTTTGGCAGCAACATAAACGTGTGGGGCAACTATGAGTACATCTTAAATGGGAGATCCTATTGAGTTGTAACTGTTCTCGGTACACCTTTAAGCATTCTCAATTAATTATCATTACGAATTAATGCTGAAACTACCCCAACTTTAATTTATATACGAGTATTTTTCCAAACTTGCCACACACTCATTTATTCATTTGGTAACTCAACCACAAAAAACCAGCCACAAGTTATACAAATGCATTTGAACAAGTTTTAACTTTTAGTTTTACATTTCCTTGCAATTTCGGGTTCGGCTTGTATTTCCCATTTCCCTTAGTGTTTTTTTTTATATTTGTTCTAGGTTTGTTTGTTGGGTTTTTTTTTAGTTTGAAAATGTTTTGCCATGCAAATATTTGTAAATCAGGCGGAAACGAAATTACGAGCAACTTCCTGGTCGCATAAACGGCATCCATCAAGGCAGTTAAAAAAGTGTTGACCAGAGGCGTAGACTAGTTTTTGTTAACCACATCAAACAGGGTATTACATTGGAAGTGAATTTAAGATACAACCTACAGATATGATATCAACTATGCAACATGATTCTTTTTCATAACTGCATAACTTTCTCCACTTCTTCAACTTCCTGGTTGCATAAACAGTTAATAAATGGAAGTAAAAATGTTTTGAACAGAGGCGTAGTCTTAATTCTGTTAATCATCTTAATGAGGGATTAACTTTTTAGTAAATGTAAGATGCAGCCCGATGATGTGATAATAACTCTTGAATCGATTCCATAACTGGAAAACTTTCTCTATTTCCATTTGCATCAACGGATTCTTGTTCGTGCCCCTCTTCTACGACGCCCCTATTGAAATTGGTGGCATGTGCACTGGTTGAATTTGGACCTCCAGCAGGAATCGTTGAGGCGTGCCTGACTGCTTGTCTACTCCCTTTGCTTAAACGCGCCCTATTGAAATGTGCAAGCTCGAGGCATGTGGCATGTGGAATGTGGCATGTGCCAGTGTCGGACTAAGTCCCAATCTGAATAAGTGTGATGAGTTTTTACCTCATTTCCTTGCTTATTTGTTTGTTGCGGTCATTGCGGTTGTTGCCTGTTGATGTGTTGATGTGTTGAACTGTTGAACTTTAGCAGGTGTTTGAACTTGGGTGTATTTGCTTATGTGTGAGTGTTTGAACGTGCTGCTTGTGGCTATCATCAAACATGCGGGTTAAAAGGTTTAAGCACTTTTGCCATTCAACAAATTTATGCAGGTCAGATACATTTAGATTGTGTTAAGTGTCAAGAACTTTTCAATTTAGATAACTTATTAATATAAAGTTTGTGACTTCCGCAATTAAAATGGAAATTTCCTTTATTATACTAAAAGTATTCAACCTTTATTTAAACGTACGAATAAGTCAAAACTATAATATTTAGGCGCAATGAGCAACATTATTTAGCTTACGTTGAATCCTCTGCGTACTGTCAAAAGCTGTTTGCAACGAAAGCTTTCCACAAGCAAGCAACAAGAGTTTAAAAGCTTCTTAGACACGTGTCCTTGCTTATGAGCTTTCTGAATGTGTTGAATCACCCTGTTTTCATGCTGGCGCCATCTACCGTTTACTAGTCGTCTCATACAAAACAAGTTCCTGCAAGAGATGGCGCCATTCAAAAAATCTTTTTGTTCTTTTCAATATGTATAAAGTACTTGTATACGAAATACTAACGACCTTCTGACAACAGTTTAAATCCTTAAGTTCAGTCTCAGACGGGTCAGAGTAGGGCAACTGGGTAACTGACCTGCAATATTCACATTTAATTACAATTGGCCACAATTACGACCGTCATAAAAGCAACGAAAAGTATTAGAACAAAATAGAGCTATCTTTGGGGGTGTAAAGTGCTGCCATGTTAGCTATAAAACACAGCAATTTCATCTGATTCAAGATCCTAGAAATAACCGGAGAGTGGAGTTATAAGAACGGAAAGTGAGAAAAAAGTGTAGGTGGTAGCTTTAAAATTGCCTTTATTTATGTGGTCACAGCTTTTATAGTATTTGTGGTCGTCGTGTTTATGCAGACGTGCGTGTGAATAGATATATGGATGCATACATTGTATTTTGAAGAATCATGAATAGATTTATATATATACTTCTCCCAATCGCCTTAACGCAACCACTTTTGTTAAGAATCGATTCGATTTGATAGGCTTGGGGTGTAGGATATACCCAAGATCAAGGAAACACAAGGGGAAATACATAAATTTCATCTCGAGAACGCTTTGTTGTGCTTAAACGTTCGCAGTTTAAAGCTGTGCACGTAGCTCGGGAAAATTTAAAAGTTCCTTGGTAAATGTTTTGAGGGGTGTAAGAAGGGAGCCCTTTGACCGTGGAGTTGGTATTGTAAAATGCTTTTCGAAATTTGTGGCACGTTATGAGTACGGCACGACATGCCACATGCCACATGCCACAATTGCACAATTGAATTATAAACTTTATTGCATGCAATTCACACACAGCTCGGCATAAGTTGAATGCATTTTTAACATTGCTCCCGCGTTCTCCTTCCTCTGCTTCCTTCCCCAGCTCTTCCTCTTCTACTGATTTTCCTCTGTGGTTTTTTTGGGTTTTGGAATTTCTTTGTGCATTTCTAAGAGGAACTGAAAACTTTTGCTTTGCATAGCAGCTAACAGTTATCCATAACAAGGCGAAGTGTGAGCAACTCATGCTTATACATCTTTCACGTGCTCGTGCATCCTTTTAATAGGACTTCAGAAAGCATGCAACGAGAACGCTTGTTGAAAAAAGCGTATTTTGATTGCTTTGAGTCGTTTTTTTCAAACGCACCTCTTAATTAATGATACTGAGAGCTTTCTTTCAAAATCAATTTCACCTCCTGCCTCCTGCTACCCCGCCTCCAATGTCCTACCACCCTGCCACCGTGTACACTGACGATTGCTTATCTTTTGAATGTGTTTAGGTTCATTAAAAGTGTTTTCAATGACATTTTATTTGGTTTTTGACGCCAAACGGAAGCTTTTAATACTTTGCCAGATTTTATCGAAAACAGTCATTAAATTCTATTAAACAGGAATACATTAAAGAAAACATTTCAGGCATTTAAAGCTATCGTCATAAAGTTTAAATTTCAATTCTCTAGAATCGAAAAGGAGACTTAAGACTGACTAAGCCATGGTCCATCCGAGGGTCATTGTTCGATTGTTTTTCTCATTTTATATTAAGAACACATTGGCAGCCGTCTGGGACAGACTGTGTCCTTATCTGTACAATAGCCTCTGTCTTTATCTCAAGTATTCCCAGGAAATCGCAGGGAACGGGGGACAGTCAATCGGTACTCAAGAAAAGTACCATCCATCGTATTGTCATTATTTAATTATGCAAAAAGAAGAAACCGCAACGAAAAGACAGAGACATTAAAATAACTTTTTGAATTGGCATAAAACGAAATGAAAAAAGCAAAAGACAAAAGCATTGAAAGACCAAAAGACGCGAGCAGCAAAACGCATTAAAAAGTCAAGAAATTTGTTACGAAAACCAAGACAACACTCAAACACACACTTCCACAGCTTCAGTACAGTGGTAGTTATTGAAGAAAAACTAAACAAAAAGTCAAATTTGTTTCTCTTAAGATAGTATCTTACTTTTTGTATTAATCTTAGGTCGCGCATTTATCAAAAGCTTTTTGAATAATACAATTTTTAAAGAAGAAAAGATAAAGTTCCGATAATGTTTAACTTAAGTTGATGGCAATGTGATGTTCTTTCAGTTCTATATTTATCACAACTTAAGCTTAAGAATCTGTTCTCTTTAAAACTAAACTATGAAGCTCCTCTTTAAAGCTTCTTAGCGCTGCGAAAGCACTTCTCCTATTTATATCCTATCCTTTTGTTGGGATCCTTTTAACACACTTTAAATAACTCTTAGCCATTGCTGGTGCCTACCCACTATAAACTGGCTAAGCTAGCGACCAACTTGCTGCCCAGCTGCTACTTAAGTGTCCTGGGCAATGGCTGGGTATAGCAGCAGCGGCGGCACATAATCAAGTGGCTTTTTACTGTGGGTGTGTGTGTGTGTGTGTGTGTGTTTGTTTGTTCGGAGCAGGCAGCGCACTAAATCGGATTACCCGGGAATTATCCTTGTTGGCATTTATTTTAGCTTTGCGGCATACACACATACATACACAGATATAGTCGAGTGTCCTGCCGCAACAGCATTTATTGTGAACCATTGTCCTGCTGTCCTGACCTCGCCCTTGGCCTTGCAACAATACGCACTCAAATGAAAGTTGGTAATGAAAGTTAAAAACACAAATAAAAATAATATTCAGCTTCCGTTTGCTTTCGCTTTTAAAACTTTCTTCTTCTTCCCTTCAACTGCCAATTTTTTCACATTTTCTTTTATTTTTTATATGTAATTTCATTTTGGCATAATGAGCCTTTGCCCCAACCCCAACCTCGACTGGGTATTGCGTGCCGCATTGTCATTTCGGGTATTTAAATAAACGTGTACATTGGCTCAATGTTGAAGCCACAACCGCGCAGCACAACCACGTAAATCTATTAACACCTCACGTCTGACTCTGACTCCGAGTGAAACTCTGGGTATACTCGTACATCTAGCTCGCTTGCCTGGGGTCCTGGGAACGGGATAAGCCTGCCGCGAAGGTGTTGAAGTGTGCGGTAAATGAAGCATTTGGCGAAAGTAGCACGTACGCGATGTAGCTGCCACACCGCCCCAATGCCACCTTGCACCACATTGTCCGTTCCTCTGCCACATCAAAAGGCAATCGACGGCGAGTTCGAGTGCGTGTGTCCCAACGCACAGTGGGGCAATGTCGGGGAAACTTGTACAACTAATTTACATACAGTTTCTAACGATGAAGCTACGTGACCATGCAAATCACAGAACAGGCGAGTTGGGTGCATGTGTTGGGGTCGCAGAGGCGAAAGTGGCCTTGAATTGACAATGACACTAGCCAAAAAAAGAAGGAATTAAGCATTGAATTAATCCTTGAATTTTATAGTGAATACCGAATTCATTTCCCATAGGAAATGCAATCTGTCTTTCAGTCATCAGTGGAACAAACCTCGTATCTTTAATCTAACCAATTACTTGCAGCCAGTGTCATTGGCTTTGGCCTTTCGATTAAGTTCTAGACGAGATGTACCACTGTTCTGACATGCGTTTAACTGAAACAGAGTGTTCTAGAGGGTTTTAGAGTCAGTTTTACCTTAACTTGGTACAGTTTAAGATTGATTAAGACGTATCTATTGTCGACCACGTACGTGCTGGGGCCAGTAACTGCTGTATCCAATACACTTGAGCTCTTCTGTGTGTGTGTGTGTGTGTGTGTGTGTGTGTGTGTGTTCGTGATAAAATCACATCCATAAACGTTAATCGTTCACTTTTATTAAGTGTAATAAATTTTGGGTTACATGAACGGGTGCATAATAAATTTGTAGACGAAAATAAAACTAAAAGTAAAACGGCAATTTTTGGGTTGAGTTTCTCTAAAAATATTTTTATTCATAAATATTTGATTGGTACTCGTAGTTTTGGTATTTTCTTGTTTAGAATGTTTAATAATTGCAAATAACATGAACAAACATTTTATGAAATTTTATATGAATATCATATAGCAATCACGTTTAGTTATTTATATATTTTCTATATATATATATATAATATTTAAACAATCTTTTTGTGTGCTACACATATATACTATATAATATATAGATATGTATGAGTATATATAACTTTCAATAATAAGAACTCTCTATCCAATTGTAAACGTACATACAATATTATGTATAAATTTGTATTTTGGTGTTTTCCTTTTACCATATGCCTAAAATGAAATCCTTTCCTAAATAAATTACTAAAATTCTATTGAATTAAATACAAGTTAATATTTGATTCCGTTTTTTTGATTGTGTAAATCCTTCTTATTAAATTCAATATAATAAATATTCTCTAATTATTTTTCAAAATTTTGCATTTCTCTATTGTTTTACAATCATCAATAGCTCAGCTCAGCCCAAATTTACTATTTATTCTTTTGATTATCTCATTATGTTTGCGCTGTGAAAATTCAATTGATTATATGTTCAATAATTCAATTACTTGTGTCAATATTAAAACCATTTTTGTAGTTTATCTGTGCAAATTTGTGCCTTTTCATTAATAATTAGTATTAATTAATTATGCAATGATCAAATGAAGTAACATAACAACTGAAACGCTTCACTGGAGAGTGCTCAGCGGGACAATACCCCGTAACTAAGATTAAAATAAAAAAAGAGGTCGAAAAATAGATTAATCGGTTCGTATCTTTAAGATACTTTATATCAATTGAACAACAAACTTTGAATATATATAGCTTCGTTTTTAAACTGATAATAAATACAATTTTAATGAAAAAATTAGAATTTTTATTATAAATAACCAAAAGGTAATAGTGAAGCTATATAGAAAATTGGTTAGGATACTTCCCAGCTAAATACAGGGCATCCCGCAGTCGAGCACGTCTTCTTTTTACTTTATTTTAGCTGCATTCATGGGAACATGACGCAAACATAATGCTTAAAAGCGAAATGACAACAAAAAGTATTGAACGTGTGGCACGCCAGAGTATTAAACATAAAAGATATTATTATTATATAATAGGTAAATCATTAAATGTTTATTTTGGCCATGCAATAAATATACATTAATATCTTTGTCAATGGCCTGAGTATTGTGGCATAAAATAAATATTATAATAATATTAAATATGAGATAGATTTGAGCGCGGGTTTATAGAATTTTAATGAAATTATTTCAATAATTGGAATTTTAATACTGACTAAGTGCGTTTTAATAGCTGTGCGGTATATACGAAATACATATATACAATATATATGTATATTCTTTTCATATTTAAATAAGTCTACTATATATGACTGATACTCTGATTGGTACAGAACTGAGAACCGCTTTATAGCAACTTTGGTTTTGTTTTTCATTTTCTTATTGGTCATTTGTTACACATTTCTTTAGGTACTTGTCTTTGGGAGAAAAACAGAAACAGAACCTAAGGTTCTTTTTATAGGTGTAATAATATGTATGTGTGTGTGTGTAAACAACAATTTGTATTATTGCTTTTTGTTCTAGCACATGCCCACAAGTCCTTAGCCGGAGCCAGAACTAGGTCCACTTCTAGTTAAGGCTTTTAACTTAATTAGTATCATATTTGATATCTATGTCTAAGTTTCTATCCTTGCCCCATTTGCTAGCTAAACGTCAACTGTCTTGTCTAACCTTAATGTTAACTCAATGGTATTTATTAATATTACGTGTTGTCTATTATATTATATAATATATTTAGTATAACATATAGTATAAGTCTTAGCTGTTTGCCTATATGGTTGATAAACATTTAAGTACCAATGACATTAGCTGACAACAAACTGAAAACTGCTGGTTTTAACCATATATATATAACATATGCAATATCATTGGATTTGAATTGAACTTTGGTTTTTAGTTTAACAATTGAAAAACTTTCTAGATTTGCAATCCCAGAATTAGGAGTTAAATTTTGATTATAAACAACTTTCCTATATATTATTTATATGAATGTATAATATAAATGTATATGTGTATATGGATGTGTATAGTTAGATTTGTGTTAGGGTTAGTTTTGCTGTCGTAACCTATGACCTTTGATTCCCTTTGTGTTTATTACAATGTTAATTGATGTTGTTTTACACTTAGGCTACCATTTCTCATTGGCTTAACTTAAGTACTAGTAATTGATATAAGTAGTGTGTGTATGTGTGTTGCTGAGGGTGTCTGTATATGGGGATGTATGCATGATATTTAAAGTTAAACAATTTCGGCCGGATCTCAGAGATAATTTGGCCTGGATACACAACAGAGAAAACTCATGTTCTTGCATATATAATTCTGTCGTCGTTTTGCCTGCCAGGGACCATTCGTATCCAGAGCTGCGTTGCGTTCTGTAATCATAAAATGTAAAGAGACTTTGATTAATGAATGATTCTTATGTGTTGTGCGTGTGTGTGTGTATGAAAACCGAAATGTTGTGAATACATAAACACTAATAGCTCTGCAAATTTTTGGCCTTTTTTGTATGCTTGTTTGCACTCGTCGGTCCTTTTAGCCTGCGGCTGGGACTGAAATTGTAGCTGGACCTTGGCTAAATATCAAAGTGCAACATGCAACGTGCTACGTGGAACCAACAACAGGGAGCGTGCAGTGTCTACTATGCATTTACTTACCCAAATATGCCTCATGCTGTGGCATATACTCCTGCATTTCGGATAGCAGCATGGCAAGGTCCTGCGAGTCCTTTGTAATGCTGCACAATTCCTCTTCATTGAAATCAGGCGTTATCTGCTTACACAGCAGTATTTGGCTTATAACATTCCCCAGATTCGACGGACCCGCACGATTCTCTGCAAAAACCACACAAAAAATCAGATTAAAGTGCTCAAATTTAAGAGTTAAAAGTCAAAAGTTAACGGCTTTAAAGACCATTTCAGTTGCAATTGCAGTTGGCAAACAAATTTAAAGCCAAACACTCGACGTCGCAATTTCTACTTGCCGCTTGTGTAGATTATGATTGTACTCATATATATATATATATGCATTAGCTTAATTTTTTCGTAGCTTTGTTTTCTTTCCCTCTGTTGGAAACACAGAAAATGGCGCTTTGATATTGGCTTGACTAACTGGCTGAACTCGCTGATGTAATTTAACGTTTTTGGCTTAAAGCTTTTTCAAGTGCAAATACTTTCAAATACAATAAATACTTTAAATTTATACCGTTCCATGCTTTTTTTCTGTACAAACTGTTTCGATAGCCAAAGAACATTACCAGAGGCTTTAAGCTAGAACTGGTTAAAAGGACGGAGAAGCTTTAAGCCATCATCAAATTTCGATCACCATTCATCTATCTCTGCGCTGCAACAGCAGTCGCTATAATTACACTATTCAACATTAAAAAAACAAAACGCTGTCGAGTTTTATGCATCGTCAGGTTGCAATTTATTTGATCGTTCAACGTGTCGTATGCGCAATATAAATAAGTAATATATTGCCAGAGTTGCAAATATTTGATTTATGTGCGGGACCAACATGAAATACATTATTTCAGTATTTGACGCCGTTTCCCACCCCTTTTTTGACGCAGCGTTTTTGCATTTTTATATACTCAACACATTAAGAATTGGAAATAAGGGTGTATTAAATGTACACCTATGTTTGTGACAAACAAAAGAAGGCAGAGGTGTTACTTGGAATGTATTTCTTATTCATTGAAAATAACTGATGATACGCTCTACGATGACTGGAATTTAATGCTTCATGCTTTCCTTTAAAAACATTCTTGAAGATAAACACACACTTGAGGACATACATCCACGTGTATGTAAAATAAATGTTGGTCAAATTTAACAGACGGAAATAAACATGGACATGTATTTGCATTGGGTGACATAAATTGAATGCAGCTACACAAGCCCCGGAGCTGAGATTGAGTTATTGTACATGTTTGCATTTCGTTTTTCTCTTTGTGTGTGTCTCGTCCGGAAAGTGGTAATTAAAAACTAATTGTCAGCAATTAACATTTTGACAATATGACATTTTCGGACTGCATTTCAAATACGCAAAAAACAACACACAATGCACAACACAATCAGACAAGGACAGTCAAGTGAATGACGGCAGGCCAGGAACGTCGGCAATCAAAGCTCGTGTATTCATGGGGAATGCAACTGCCAAATGACAAATGGTAAATGGCAAATGGAAAATGGCAAATAAAGTCTAGGCACAAACACATCGACGGGTATTGCCAAAATTGATGTAGACAATTGAATAGCAAAAATCCAAACTTTTAACAGGTAAATCTTAGAACCTTAGAACTTACCGTAGTAGCTGGTCATATCCATTGGCACAACTTGTATTAGTCGATAACTCTTAACAAGTTCACGTAGAAACAACTGGGCCATATAGAAGAGCAGCACCAGGTGAGGATTGTCAGTGAGAATGCCTTCAGCCAGGGCGCTGAGAAGAAAATGAATATAAAAGAATTCATGAATCTGTTGCTAACAAACTTTATATTACATATGAGGTATATGATACTATATAATATGTGTTGTGTGATATATATGATATATGATAGTTACTTGTGAAAGTTTGTAAAATGTCAAAGTAAAGTAAGCATGTTATTTGATCAAAGACATAAGAGTTGAGGGAGCTTACCCTGCTTCAGATGCTAGCAATTCGTTCTGAGCATAGATGAGTCAGATAGATATAACGTATATAATATAATACGACTTAAGAGTTGCTTCAGTTATTTAATTTGAGCGCTTAAAACTTAAAGGAAGCTCCACAGGCTTAACCGATTAAAAATGGGTTGACAAGGGTTTCATTTGGGCTAATGTATTAAACTAGTAGACTGAAGCACCTCCATCTATCTCTGTGCGTAACTGTATGTAAATATCTATGTGCTCTTTTCTGACTATATATTTCAAACGTGGGCTAAGGGCTACTCGTAGTCGGGCACCCGCAACTGGAGCAATAATTATGGGCCTACAGACTACAGACAGCATGAATTTATGGAACATAAATAGTTATAAACATGGAAGTAAATTCAATTTGTTAAATTGCTTTTTGCTACCAGCTGAAATTCCAGTTGAAGCTACTAACTTCTTCTACTAGCTGAAAATGGAAAATATATTATATGTTTTAGTCAAATTACCAAGTTGTCGGACATGCTCGTATGCTCAGTTCGTAATCCCCTGCAACTTAGCCCCACAGCAATCCCTAATATGGAAAGTGTTGCCGCTGTCCGTGTCATCTAACACAAGGAGAACTCTCCTTTTTCCCATTCCTGGGCATTTTCTGGTCCTTGTTCCCTCCTGCGTTGGACGTTCGTTTTTACCATTAAAGCAAATAAATTGCAAATTAATCTTGCCTTAGGTGAGTTCCATCTTCTCTTCCTTTTTTCTATGTTTGTGTGTGTGTGTGTGTGTGCGGGTGTCTGCGGGTATGTGTGGCAGAAGCTACTTAAAGCGATTTGGATTTGGGAACGTTGTTCATGTGAAAGTTGATTGGTAGCCAAATACAACGAACTGTTTACAAAGTGTATGCATGAGTGTGTGTATGTGTGTGTGTGTGTGTGTGTGTGTGTAGTATATCCGTGGCTAATATCACAAAATGGTATAGCTTAACACTCATATTAGAGAGAAGCCTCTATGGGACAGAAGAGGGATAATTATGGGTGTCTTGCACTTAATAAATTGCCTTCCTTGGTGTTAGCCAAGTTAATTATGTTCTATTATGTTCTGCATAACAGGTAGTTGTGGCCATAATCGATATGTTAAAGAACCTTAAAGCGCTCTGTACTCCCTTTCAGATTATCGAAACACAAATAAAATGAATCTGTCACGCTAAGAAGATGCTCTCTTATTCGAATGAAAACAATATATTTTAGATCAGCATACTGGGTATATTCTGTTCGAGTATTTTCACAGAATGAAACATTCTGCGTTAGGTACCTTAATTTATGTCTGACCATAAAAAAGAGATTTGAGAACCGCTGCTGCTTTGCATATTATTTACAATTATACAGAGCAGCATGTGGCAATAATAGAATAGACATATTAAATGGCATATTTTACTTGAAAGTTAGGTTGAATTAATGCAAAATGATAGCTTACAATTCTATCTCTATCTCTGTTCCCATCGGTGTCTTTATCCTTGGTAATTTGGCTTCATCACGAACTTCGTCACCAGTTGTGCACCCCGTGTTACTCTCAGAATCATGAAGGACAACTATCATGTCCTGACATTCATCTGTGGTCAATGTGTGTACTTTTGTAAAACTTCTAAAGAATTCGCCTCCAGACTTCCAAAAACCATATTTGATTGCAGTGCGATAGAAGCTCGTACTTCCAACCATTTGCTTCAAAATGATCAGCCAGTTGTAGATTCCACTTCCTAAACTCAATTTTAATGGCTGTAGGGTATTAAAGTGGGAAATGGGAGCAGCTGCTGTTGATTACATTTAGGACGTTACTTTCATTTATTGCAAATTATGGTGATATATATTTTTTGTTACTGCGATAGCCACGAACTCAAATTGCGTTTTTCTTTGGGGAAAATGGCAAACGACAGAAACCAGAGAAAATATTCTAAGGAAAATTGCACAATTATGCGTTGGAACGAGACGTTTGAAGAGGGACAGGAACAAAATGGACGGAAAGTGTCTGAAGACAGTTAAAAACATGCGATTTCTTAACTGATAAATCGGTGTTATTTTTTACAGCTTTGATGCGATTATACCATACTATGTGACGTTTTCATATCAACGATTTTAATAGAGGGAAGACGGGTTGTATTACAGATTTTATATAAAAATTATATCATTTTGGATAACGTGATAATGAAAGCGTTTCCAAGTTTGACTTTGACCTTTTTAAGTTGTACGGTATCGCTTTCTGTTTTCTCTGTAGTTTGCAGGCTCAGTCCAAGGACTCAGCAATTTGATGGACATTATTTGCAGAGGAAATGCGCTTAAGTCAACATAACAACAGCTGCTTGCTCAGGGCATTTTGATGACTAACTGACTGTCAAAACAGAACCAAAACCCAAAGACAACAGTTACTCGAAAACAATGGCAGCCAGCGACAGTAATTCAGCAACAACAAACAGCTTTTAAACACATAACTACAAGACAAATACACAATACATAACATAGAACAGAGACAAACACAGAACATGTGAAATGAGAATCTAGAACTGGAACACGTATACGCAGCGTATACACTGGGCCCAGCGATACTTGTATATCTCGTATCTCTGTATACGGCCGAGTAAACAAACATGCAAACAACTATCAGTCACTTAACGCTGTTGGACAAAGTGCTGTCTGCTCAGGCATTTGAGAGAAGAGGGTAACAAGCATGGGAAGGATAAGAAGGATAGATGGAAGGATGCAGGTATCAAGGTTACCTTTAAGGCTACCTTGAGCTATAAGCAAACTTATGCTATGCCTGTTGGGGAACAGTACTATACAATTGTTTCAAACTATTTTCTCTTAGGCATTCGTTATCCCACGCATACCTATTGAAGTTTTCATAAAAAAGAAAAGTTACTTTGGACTTTGTAGTCTGTAGTATTAGGGACTTTAGGGATGTATAAATAGAGTCCTAGGTATAACCAAACAAAATCGTTTAAGTTGCTTGCAACAAATTTATATGAAGAGAACAAATCCATTTAGTACTAAGATCGAGTGTCCCACTATAATAGAAATGAAAATGGGAATGGAGTACAAAGTAGACAAGAAAATAAGGGAACGGTTTCAGAGTTTCGTTATTTGTCTTGTGCTTTGCTACCGCTGATAAAGCACTGACCCTATGTATGAATCGGGATCGTAAGCAAAAACTGATAGCAAAGATCCCAAGTCAATGTCACGCAATCTAAATATAGAATAATCTATATAAACTGAAGACGGATGTTGCAATATATATAATTTGAAAAAAAATTGTAAACAAAAATTTCATCTGGGATGGTTTCTTTCAAAATCATCACCTAACTTTTATAGGTCTTTGGTATAAAAGAACTTATTCTTTGAAATTTTAATACATACAATGTTATTATTATTACTAAAACTCAGTAGAATGTTCTGAAAGTTGTGTATATAAAAGAGAGAAAGAAAAGCAGCTTGGGAGTCTGAGTGGAAAAAGAGTGGGGGAAGAGTGAGAAAATATTGGGGTATCTGCTAAAAGTTTTTTAGGGCATACACAACAGAACTCTGCCATATGATAAAGTGATTTATTATTATTGAGCAGTCGCTTTAAATGTCACTGCAGGAATCTCAATCCTCAGACATACGTGTATAACAAGGCTGAACATTCGCATAAGCACTTATTTGCTTACTTGGAAAAAGAATCGACTTCCTCAGTTAAAATTGATGATTTTCCTTGGCTGTGGGCCAGGCAAAACAAGAACAATAACAATAACAACAGAAATGACAACAAGCGAAGCTGTTTAGGTGACACAAGAGATTTCAATTAATTTTTTTGGATTTATATTTGGCACAAATGAAGGGCTCCACAGGCGGTAACTCTGCGGCGTACAGGGCGTATGAGTGACGCCATTGAATTAGCAACAGCAGCAGCAGCAGCAGATCAAAGCGCCAGGCGGGAAGTTAAATTGAAAGTAAAAGTTGAAAAAAAAAATTACAAAAAGATGAAGAAGAAGATAGAACAGTGTGCTATGTATGTGTACGTGTGTGTTCAACAAAACTTTGAACGCAACTTGACAATGACACACAGTAAAACTTTCTGACGGTTTTTTTTGTTCTTGCTGTTTTTATGTTTTGGAAACACATGACTCGCCCTGTGAGGCAGCGAAGGAAAAGCCAAAAAAAACATATATTTATAAGATCAATATAAATGAAACCTATATACTATATATGTATATATATAAATATATAATACAGATGTGTTTTGGCGTAACCTCTGTCTGTACATACATGATAAGGTAAGCAGCGCTTTGCTACAACCTACATATGCTATGATCGACTATTCAATACCCTGTAGTCGGCAAAAGATCTAGTTACCAACATAATCTATACATACAGTTAGGCGAACAGTATTAATTTATAGTTAGTTTATACCATAGATAACATTAGTCATGGTATATAATTATGTGAATTTAAGTATCTGTCACATCAATTTGACATCTCATTTAAGTTTTACGAATAATTGTTTTTACTTTTTAAACTTTTTCAAACTTTGCTCTATTAAATGTTCTCAAGTTGTTATGCCTTTATTTTCTTTCTTTAATTGACTGCTTGGAATACAATTTATATCGCTCGGGAAAGTTTATCATTCAGTTTGATTGCCTTTTATGTCACAAGCTGCTAATTTCCCAGACAAAACAAATAAAAATTATCCAGTAGAGCGACTGGTAGATTGACTTGTTTATTGCATTTATTTTGTATCAAATATAACTTTAAACATACAGGTGTATATTGTCGCTATATTATGTATATGAATATTAGTTTATTTGCTTGGGGCGTATCATCATTACAGCTCTCTTCAATGAATAATCTAATCCACGGAAACCATTCCAATTAACACCTCTGCCATAACCATTATCCCCATATACACCAGTCAAATGGCTGTGGGGATTGAAATCAAATTATGAAATTAGTTCAAATAACATTCACTTATTCATAAATACCTTTCATGGCAAAAGTAGTACCACCAGCCGCCAGGATACTCATCCGCACATTTATCATCGTACCTGTCGTTATCCCTATCAATAGTCGAAAACTTTTCACCGTGGTGAATACGCAATGAATCCCCAGCAGTGCCTCTAGCGCTGCCCAAAGTGTTTAAGGCATATTTATCTCCTTCATTACCGATCGCAAAATTATCATACAGTTCATACCGTACATCACCCTGAAAATCCTCAAGAACAACAAGCAACTCCTGGCTTTTATCTGCAGTAAGTGCATGTATCTTGTCTAAGCCGAGAATGAAATCTCTGTGCAAGTCGCCAAAACCATTCTTGTACTCATTCCAATTTCTTTGAAAACTAACACTTCCATCCATTCGCTGCAAAATAACCGTCCAACCACCACCCCGTGTCTCCATGTCACAGACAACCTTAAATGGCGAATGGCTATAGCTGGGGATGAGTATTTCGTAGATCTCATCTCTATGCGATTCAATAGATGCCTCAGTACAGTCCCTCGGTATGTGGGATCGACTATTAGATGTCACCTGGTCGGACGTACCATTAGCCCGCCGGACATTGCACGGACAGAGCTCTGTCTTAATGTCTTGCAGAAACTTCTTCATTCCCTCCAGCTCCGATTTAATAAGTTCTTGACCCGACTTTATAAGAACTTGCTCCGATTTGATATCTGATATACTAAGTGTTAGCTCCGAGTGCTCCGATCTGTGAAGTCTTAAGTTTAGATTTTATCCAAATTTAAGTCCATGAGCAACTAACCTTAACTCTGCTTGTTGTAATTTCATTGCAAGCAGAGCACTTGGAACATTAAATACTTTCATTTGAGCACAATCACAAGTATATATAATATATGTACACATATATATAATTAAAACAATACGAATTATTTTTGACGACATTTTTGCAACCGCAGTCAATCGAATTTCATGAAGAACTGAACTAAAATAATATTTTATTTGTTTTTTTATAAGAGTCGAGATCATATTTAGACTCGATGATAACCAATATATATATATATGCCATATTCCATATGCCATATACTCTTAAAATAAACTTGATGGGCTTGCGGTATACCAGATCCTACATATCAAACCTAGATCGGTCTTACAGACGGGCAGATATGATCTTGGTCAAGAGTAAATATACTTGTATATCTTATGAGTAGTTTCTTTTCGCTTTAACATATATTTGCACTACATTTATTCAACACTTTTGAGCTATTTTATGGGTTAAGGATGGAAAAAAATGTACGCTCAAATTACACACCACGCACCCAACAACAATACACAATACACATCACACAACACCACAATTTTTTCATCAGCAGCTATAATGGAAACAAAAATTGCATGTGAGTTTTTTGCCCCTCAGGTTGTTGTAAACAAAATGTTATTAACTTTTTACTCTGTTGTCCATGGCCCACGGCAACTGTCCAAAGTGCCAAACCCAAGCCGAAACCCGCACCCAAGCTCAAACTCAAACTGAAACTCAAAACGTAACGAACCCAAAACTGAACCCAAACCTGACAAAACACATGCTGTTAAATTATGCAGCATTTGAAATTGAATTTCAAAATTTGAAATACCAACCAGAACTAACTTATTACCGAAACTCGATGGAAGTCGGAGGCTGATAGGACTCCAGCAGCGACAAATTGTTATTTATGTTATCCTTTTTAGTTGTACGAGTACTTTTTGTGCCTTTTACTAGGGTGTCCCACTTGTAAATTTGACTGCAATTAAATTTGCATACATTTCCATAAAATGTATGACTCCAAAATTTGATTACCTCCAGTGGAGTGGTCACGACTGTTAGTTACCCTATAGATTCACTGATGAAGTAAAAATTATTTAAGCCGAAAATATTATTCCTAAATGTGTTTGTATATAATATAGTAATTGTATATATATATATATAGATTGAAAATAATAAATTCTCAATATTCTATTTCTGATGCGAAAGAAATGCAAACTTGTCAATTCCAACTTTTTGTAATACCCTACGGCACCCATAATGGGAACAGGGTATTCAAATAGAAAGTCCTAAATGTGACACACATGTTGATGTTTATGCTTATGTTAATGATAATGTTAATGCTAATGCTAATGCTAATGCTAATGCAATGCGTGTAGATTCAGTCTTTACTGGAATGAGATGAGGAGCGTTGGACTACTCTGGTCTGGTGAGATGATATGCTGGCACTTTGCTTACCTCTTCACCTGGGGCAAGAGTATTTGGGACGTGTGCTTGAATGCCTCCACGCAGGTGCGTCGCAGTTTGCGTATCTTCTCCCGCAGCTCCGGACAGTCCTTGGCCTGGCCAACATGTATCAGCATATCGCGAAATAGCGCCACATGGCTGTTGATCTCCACGATGAGCTGCAAGTGCAAGGCAAATATATTTTCTTAATTTATGCTTAATACAGCTATCAGGTCATAGCAGCGCCAAGGAGAATTTTATCCTTAATTTATGCCAAAGCCCTCTATGTTAACCAACACCTACACCCTCCTCCAGTTACTCATTCTTCTCCCATACAAATTTCACATTATACATTTTAATTTATGCACAGCAGTTGGACAAGGACCCTCTCAACAACATCAAGAGAACCGCAGGCACAACAACAATTCAAGTCCATATTCCACAAGTTTGCTTGTTGTCCCTACAGCAATTGTTTCTGTTGCTGTTGCCTTTTTACGGCTCATTTGCCAGCTTTGGGGCAATAGAGTCAAATGAATCGAGCAATCGAGCCTAATTTTCTTGCCTTTGGCCAAATCGGAAACATAAAAATTCAAGTGCCTAACAATGCGACGTCGTTAAAATGAAAGGATGAAGCATCCTAAGGTTTACTTCTTTCCTGTTTCCCATCCCTAGTTGTCCTATCTCAGCATTTACTCAATAGTCACTTACATTTTAGTAACATTTTTGTCCAAGGTCTGTTTAGAAAAGTTCATTAAGATTTTCCGGCATTATTTAATGAATATATAAAGAACATTTTATCTTTAAATCCTTAAAGAGCGTATGCCTTTTCCAGGTTTTATTTATATACTTATATACCCCATAGACCCACGTATATATATGTGAGCTTTCTCTCATTTGATCTCCTCCACAGACAAGAGATTTAATTCCCGAAAAATATTTCGTATAAATCGACTTAAGTAGACCGCATGCATATGCGGCAAGCTCATTGGCAGCTGTCTTAAATATTTATGACGAAGTTCGCTTTCTCTCTCTCTTTCTTTATCTCTATCTCTATCTCTGTGTCTGTCTCTGTCTCTGGCTCTTTCTGTGCCACTTCTGCTCACAGTTCAGTTGATTTAAATCGCGGCGTATGCGTAATTTTAATAATCCTCCAACGGCTGACGCCGCCGGCAAATGCAAAGTGAATTTTGTGGCTTGACTCAATTTGAGATGACAGCTGTGCGGTTGTGTGCGCATCAGAGAGTGTAAAGGGCAGAGACGTAGGGTATGAGAGGGTATCTACACAGTATATATGCGTGATTAGTCATATTGACAATGGCCTGGATTGGAGGGCCGCATTGCACACACACAGCAGTAGCAGCACTTAAACAAATTGCTTATTAAAAGTACCAAGTTATACGAAAATTTCTAGGCCCAAAAGTTTTGCCAACTAGGCACACTGAAAGTAGGCAAGGAAATAGGAGCATAGGGGATTAGGGCATGACAGCCTTACTCTCCGCCCTGTAGTCAATCAATGGCTCAAAGTTTGTTTGGGGGCAACAGCTGCTTTTGGGCTGCCGCCTGTGCAACATTTTATTGGGTTCTCATATTGGGCGTTCCCCTTGGATGTTGACATTTGCCAATGCTTTGATTCTAATTGCGAAAAGCTGCTATATTGAAGTATTTTCAGGGAGCTGGCAACTAATTTCAAACAAGTCAGCGCACAATTCGGCGACTCAAAACAAACTCGACTAGAAGATACTCTACAGGTTTTTCTGAAAGTTGAGCTGAAAGTTGAAATATAATCTGTAAGATCGAATCAGTTATATGAATGGATATGAGCTGCACTTAGGATATACCATGTATACATATATATATATATATATATGTATATACCGTGAGGTGCATTGCTAGTGTCATAAGCATATGGCTACAGGGTATTCAAAATAAAGCAGGGACTAACCCAGAAAAACATTCGCCAACACACACACATAATGAAAGCATACACGCATAAATTTTATATGTATATGTAGCTTAAATCTCAGCTGAGCTAAGGACACAAACCTCAGTGCCATGCAAGCAGCACACACACACATGCAAATCCCCAATGTAAGCGACTGCGAATATATGTAACTCTCATAAAAAAAGGACTGCGCATCCACTGAAAGAACAGCGTTAAGCCAGAAAGCCAGAAACCAAGCCGGACTCCACGGGTTCAAATGTGCCAAGCTATGAGATACCCTTATACACAATTATTCTAACCCATTCAAGCAACACTCTGTATACTCTTTTAAGTTATGCTTGGGTATAGGGTATTTCGACAAAAAGACAAAAAAGTGCGGCGTATTTCCGAAATTACCTGGCAGCTATTCAACCATTTATAAAAGCCAACGAGTTACACTCATAAAACTCGTAAACCTGGCCAAAACATAGTCAAAAAAAGGGAAGCAGTCGCTGCCCAATTCCTCAATGTACAATGTACAGTCACCGCAAATAGTTTTGGTACTCAACGCATTTTTCTCCTAATGGAAGTGGCAGATAAAAGGGATTTACGTGCCGCAGAAGGCTGCATATTCATGTGGCATTGTTATATTATACGAGAACGAGAACGAGAACACAAGTTCCTTAACATTTGCTTCAACAGCTGAGGCGGAAAATTGAAAAACAGCTGCCGCCGCTTTTCTCTCTATATCCAATGTAAATGAGGCATAGAAAAAAAGAAAAGAGCTGCATGCGCACTGTGTGTGGCCAAAAAGGAAACTTACTCGTCTTAAGTGTAAATCAGCAAAAGAACTACTTTTATTTGAGCAGTACACAACGTTAGAAAAGGATAACAAAAGATAGAGAGAGAGAGAGAGAGAGAGAGATACATAGAGTCCACTACAGAAGACGGGCAAACAAAAAGTGAATCTAGACAAAGTGAAAGCGGAAATTAAAATTGCAATACAAAGGACAACACGTTGCGACAAGGGACACAGCAGACAAAGAGAATGCAACGCATTTGTAATGAAGTGAATGTGGATGTGGATGCGAATGTGAATATGAGTGTAAAAAAAGGTGGCCATGGGGACTGTGGGTGAAAAAGTGTTTTAGATGCATTCACAAGACATGCTATTACCCCCTCAGGGCTAAGAAACACTACAGAACACAACGAACTGCGACGCCTACAAAGTGTTGAGAACTATCATTGTTTTTTACATTGAAATGTTCTGTAAAACACTTTCCACACTATTTCAACACATTTTCATGGATTTCACTTGAGAAATGCTTTTAGTTGGAAGACCCCAAATATATATTACACGATTATATCTATAAAGTGTGGAAGTGTTGAAATAGAGTTAAAAAAATGTACTAAATGGCCGTTGGCTTTATCTGTTGCTGCAACATGTGGCACTGTCCAAGTACAGTTTGCAAGCTGTTGAGAATTCTGCACAGCACTTGAACATAAATAACTTACACAGTTCTCTAGAATGAGTGGAGAGAGAACGAGATAGAGAAAGGCTGAGGCAAAGAGCTTTTTCACATCTGTTGATATGGTTCGCCTAACACACGCCCACACACTCAAATACACACACTCAAGCACTCAGGGTTAAGGCTAACAAAGTGCACTGGCAAAACGCATTAGCCAACAAGTTCAACTCTGGCATAATTACAATCGAGCTGCCAACTGCCAACTGGAAACTGGCAACTGGCAGCAGCGGGAATTATACAGGAAACAGCCAACTAGCCAACTAACTATCCAACCTACTTACTGGTTGACTAAACGCCTAACCGACTGTCGCGCGGCCTTTCTATGGAAAGTTTCCTAGAAAGGTCC
The DNA here is from genome assembly GCA_035045065.1 of Hirtodrosophila trivittata. Lineage (NCBI taxonomy): Eukaryota > Metazoa > Arthropoda > Insecta > Diptera > Drosophilidae > Hirtodrosophila > Hirtodrosophila trivittata. The sequence goes on from JAWNNK010000022.1 coordinate 1,624,479, forward strand.
TGGCAAGGCTCTAAAGCGGCTCGAGTGCAACAACACCAGCAGCAACCAACAATACAAACTGCAATTGGACACATGACGGCAATAGAAAATGGTCAAGTTTTTTAGTAAATGTGTGTGTGTGTGTGTGTGTGTGATGCAGTGAGTGTGTATGAGTGTGATACGTTCATTGAACAAATGTGGGTGTTATAACAAAGGCCCCAGTGTCCAGTACAACAGCTGAGCTTTATGTGACGATGGGTGGACCAGTCAGCCATAAAATACTGCAGGGGGGCACTGCATATAGGCCAATTGGCAATTATATATATATGATATGAGATACAGACAGGTTGCTGTGAGCTCTAATATAACAAAGCACTGCAGTGTTTTGCCTATACTCTATAACTAAGGAGTATTATCGATTTATTATTAAAAATACAATTTATAGAAAATAATCTGAAAGAATAAACAAAGAGTTCGATTTTCAGTTTAAGTTTACAGATTCCTCTGATTGCCACTGAAGAAGACATCCCATTCCTTTGGTTTCTGAGAGCAACAGACGCTTAGTTTTATCTAACCCACGATTACGGCGTAAATTTTGCCATTTTGCGTGAAACGATAGAAATAAGTCGTAAGCCTGAAATCGATAGGATAGGATGTTTCTACGTCGTCTGGCTGACTGGATAAATGGCTGAATGGTTCACCCTTTGTGGGTTGTCCTACTGCCTGGTGCAGAGTATTTGTTATTTCTATAGTGCATACAATATGTATGAGCAATAGCAATCGGGATGAGCCCAATGGCAGCAGATAACGACGATGGTCGTGCATTTGGGTCTGGGCTGCTCAGTTTACATTATCAATCAAGCTAACTGACAATCAACGAGGCAGCTCGTCTGCCTCGTCCTGGTCCTGCTCCTTGTTGTAGTTGTATTGAAAGCGATACGATATGAGCCAGCAATGATACGGATAGCATATATGTACTTTCAATTGCTCTTTGAGTATGACTATGAGTGTGTGTGTGTTTGTGTGTGTGTGTCTGGGTGTATTATTAGTATCTATTTGCTCGCCTGGGCGTGTACCATGACCACGATCCTTTGTTTGTACGACGTTTACAAAAATCATAGAAAAAAGAGGTATTAGCATAGATACAACAAAATATTGGTTGTTTATTTAAGTATTTATATATACACATAGATGTGTAGATAATTATATACATAGATACATGTATGTATATAAGGTAGATCCGAAAATGTTAATATTAATCAACAAATTCTTTAAGTCTTTTGTTCTATTAAAAGAAGTTTAAATATATTTGAATATATTGTTATATATTTGTAACAATTTAAAGGGTATTCAAGCTTCAGCTTCAAGCTCTAACTTGTTATTATATAACTTCCTTTCAGTATACGTAGTCCAAACTCATTTGTCCTCCACACATTTCCGGCATACAGAATGCCACACAAAGCTTAAGCATAACTTTTTAGTTTTGGCCACACAGACACACAGACACACACGCACTTGTACACTGAGCATTAAATGTTTACACAAGCTTCACATATACATATATATTATTTTGAGGAAAAATAATGAAGATGTATCGGTGGTTGTCGTTTGAGCGAGCACTTGCTTCTATTTAATGAAAATTGGTTGTAGTTTTTACACGCACACCCCCAACACTCTCCCACCTCCCAAGACTTTCTGTCGTTGGAAAATTGCAATGGCCATACTAAAAAATTATTATTTCCACTCTACCGGAAAGCAGCAAAAGCAATTTTTCTTAAGCCCTGGCTCTCATCACGCAGTCAATTCACCCGTCGACAGTCGCCAGTCGCCAGTAGCCAGTCGCCAGTCGCCAATTGCCAAGTTGTTGTGTTTAAAAAGCAAAAACATGTCCAAAAAGGACGCTTGGGGGAGAAAAGGGTGGACCTTAAAAGGATAATGGTATAGCGGCAAACGGAAAAATGCTTCATTACTTTGCGCAACAGCTCGCGAGAATATAATGAACGGCAATAAACGTGTTTCACATTTTCCCTTTTTGCCTTTACTTTTTTGTCCAGCTCTGAATTTTATTCAAGCAGAAACTGGCCCCCAAAAAATGTTTGTTCTTTCAATTTTTTACCCACTTAACGCCGCACAACATTCCCAGATGATATATGGAATATGCCTCTTAATTGCTGCTTTGTTCTGCTCTTCAGCTTCTTAACTTTTAATGGAAATTAATGCAATATGTGAAGTCATATATGAAACGACTTTTCGGCTGGTTTATTATCCTTATGGACCCATACCTATGACAACTGTGTTCCAATTGGGTATACTGAAGTTGAGAAAGTACATAAAACAGGCAGTAGAAGGGCAGTTAAGTAATGAATATATGTATGTTCATAGCAAAAGACTTCTCAAAGACTATAAGAGCTAGAGATATTCAATTCAGTTAAACGATGTGCTATAATGTGGACTTACTTATCTTCAAATTGAACTTATGTTAAAGAAATAATATTACAGAATATATGAAGAAACGTACGTCAAGCAGAGTACTTTTTATTCGGATATACTCGACTTGGAACATATTTTGTTTTTCTTTATTATTACCTACTTTTCGTTTTTTCTTTTAATTTTCCTTATTTTTGACGGATGTTCACAGCTGCTGCAGCAGCTGTAAATTATTTGCTGCGTTGCTTTTGAATTGCTTTCCCTAGCCTTATGGCAAGTGGCAAGTGGCAAGTTTAATTGAAGGCTGCTGCAATCTGCACTCAGTTTACCATTAAGCTAGCTTAAAAAAACTGAGAGCGCATTTCCTCTATCCTTGTTATTGACCAAACTTCAATCTACAATAAAGTTTACTTTGAGAAGGATTTACTATTCATTACGCAGCTGTCTGGGTAGCTTAAATATTCAGATGGGCGACTATGATTATGATCTTTGATGTGACTCTAGCAATGTGGTATCACCCGGACAGATATTTCTGTGAAGCTTGCACCATTGAACTCAATAATAAGTGCAATGGAGAGTTAAATTATACTGAGATTTAGATGATAGGAAAAGCTCTTGAGTGCTGGATCTGTATCCGAATCTGCTAAGTGCATACTACTATGATTATCGCTCCTAGTTGCAGAAGGTGATTATGATGGTACACCCCAAGATGGGGGACTTAAGATTCTTATCTTTATATCAGTCGATATACACACACATATGCATATTTATCTGCCTACATATGCATTTAAGAGATGCCTTCTTAATGTACTTAAGGCATTTTCAATTTATTGATCGATTTGATAACAACTGAAGCCAAAAGAATTCTCTGGAAAGATCTCTACATCGTGTTTACCATCTAGTTGCATAACTAAATTATGTTGTTAACATTACTTACCGTATTACAGTTGGTAATCTTGTCCAATTCGATGGCCTGGCTGCCACGGTGATGGTGCAAATGATGCAGGTGATGTGTTGTCAACATTTTTTTGCATTCAATGGGGCACACATAAGTTTCAATGTGCTGATGGATTGCAGCTGTCTCTTTCTCTCTCTCTGTGTGTCTCTATTTGATTTAACGAGCTCCGGCTAAATTGAACAATACATCAGAGGCGACACGACAGCCGGAAGCGAATGTGGTTACGACTTAAGCTTCAATTGCAGCTACACATCCACACGTTTCACGGTTCACGGGGCACGCAAATTGCAGCTTGTTGCACTTAGCGTCGCATAATTCAAATCACATCACATGAAATTCCTATCCACCTGTGGGAGAGAATGAAATAAAAATGAGAACAGAGAGACACAATCGACACGTGACACGCCACATGCGACATGCGACACCGGAACGCATTGACACGCCTCTTTAATACCCCCCGGGGCTTTGGGCTTATAACTTGGTTTGGTGGCACGTCGCATTGCATGCGAACGAACGTTTTCGCGACTTATTTTCTTGATGAAAACGTTCGATTTTCACGCTGAAAGAATTTGTGGCGCGTCATTTTCACATACCGGATGTGACAGTTGACAACCGCTTACGGCATTTTGGAGGCCTTAACACTTCATTTGCCTTTTGAGTGGAAAAATTGCCAGTTTGCAATTGCTTAAACATGACTGCTCCGCCACAGGCCACTTTCCAACTGCGTTGCATTGGTTGCACTGTGGCACTGTGGCCTTGTGGTAAGCAAGTGGCCAATGAAATTAAATTCTGCCCTATGTAAAACTCAGTGCCGCCTCCTCTTGTCCTGTACATAACTGCAACTTAAATAGCAACTGTCCTGTACCACCTCACCTACAGGTAAGGTCAGACCCCATTTGTTTGCACATTAAACGATGAAATTGCATTAAAAATACAGTAAACAAAGTAGAGCACAATAGAACACAGTTATCTTCAGGCACACCGAAGACTACAATACTCTCGTTTAAGCTGTTGCTGTCAGGTCTTTAGACAGCTATTTCATATAGTTATGCCATTTGACGCACTCCGACATTTCTTTACGTTTCATCAACAGATTGTAATAATTCAAATAGACTCAACAATCCAATTACCGTAATCCTTTGTCAGGGTATACTAGGAGATACACAACTGGAAAAGCAGCAGCAGTGGCAGGTTCAGATAGGATTCTTTGAGAAAAGTGAATGCAATAAGCTGCACGGTAACAGGAAAAGCAAGCAAATAATTCATAGCAATAGACCAAGAAAATTGTTTGCATTTCCATCGTTTCGCACAGATTGAAAGATGGATAGTTGAGTGAATGCCTTTGCAGTAGTTGCTTCTTCCTTATGCAATTCAAGTTTACGAGTATTATTTACAAAATAACTTACCGAATGATTTAACTTATGTCTGAGGATTATTTCGTACTGTGAAGTTGCTGCTGAAAACGATGTTCTCCTCCATTTAACAACCCTACCTTGTATGTGTGTGTTTAACTGACAAACGGCAGTTGATAAGACAGTTGGTTTAGTATCTCATCCTTAGACGGATGGGAAGGAGGCATTCATGTTTATTGTCTGTACGCTGCGTGCTTGGCATGGAAATGAAAATGAGAATGAAAAAGAACATGGAGATAGAGATGGAAATGACGATGGCGAAAGAGATGAAAATGTAAATGCGCCTCATTAAGTCATGTCGCGTTGGAAAATATGCCGCGAAAGGATTAAGAGACGGTTGGGAAATGATGCGGCGCCCATTAGAGGATTTCTGTTGCTCATTTCAGAGCAATGTAATTAAAAACTTAAATTAAAAATTTAAATGCATCGCTCTTAGCGCGTTCATAATATTAATATAAATATGATAAAGCTGTAAGTCGTTCTTTAATCACCTGCAATCATTTTGGACTTAATTTTAACCAGATTTCATAACAATTTGTTGCGTATACGCAGCGTGTTCCCGCGCCTCAAAGGTCTGTCACCAAAGATTTAGCCTCTGGTTCTGCAGTCAAAGTCATGGGAATGCCTGGCAGTCATATTCATATATGGAACTCAATAAACGTACCATATTTATGTGCAATAGTCGTACAAAAATGACAGTTAACCCAGCTGCAAAGAAGCGGATACTCCAACAAGTAGGAAGCAAGAAGACAAATGCTTTGTCTCGACTTGAGAATGCGCCTGAATACCCAGGGGCATACGCAGACACGCCACAAATTCATTAGCTTTATTAAACAAAACAAGAAAAATGCGTCCGAAACAATTGCTTGACTAAAAGATACCCTACGAAGTGGTTGCTTGATATTATGTAGCCTTCTGGAATTGTCGAGGAAAAGAACCAAATGGAGGCTTATATTCCTGCTTCAAATTTTATTATCACTAACAGATTCATTTTTGTTTGTCACATTTCCACAAGCCTATTCTACCCCTTGTTTGTATTTGTAGTGAGTGTAAGGTATTATGGGACAGATAATCGCAGCAAGACGCAGCCACAGACAGAGTCACGGCTGTCAGGCTGACTCATTTGGCGTCATTTGTATTAACTATTCATGTCTGAACGTGTATGTGCATACACATACTGGAAAACAGAAACACCGACATACACACACACTAACAGCCATTCAGTGGCTGTAGCATTTAAATAATTTTGACAACTTTGTGATTAATTCAAACATTTTCCAGCTTGAGCTTTAATTTTGATGTGTGTATGCCAACAACAACAACAACAAGAACAACGACAGCCGCAACAAATTAGCACTTCATAAAAATGTATGTAAATTGGGCGGGAAGAAAGTTAACTTTGGGTTTTTGGCTGTCAGGTGTGTTTGACAAGTGATTGTTGTGTGGGTGTTCTAAGAAAACTGCGTGGCTTGCAACTTCCAACTGAATACGAAGGCAAGAAGAGCTTTCAGAAAAGAAGATCTAAAGTATTTGAAACCTACAATATACCAACTCAAATTTAGTTCTATATATATTATCATTTTAATTGTGTTACTTAACAAATAAGCAACTAATTAAAAGGAAGATTTTTGAGTATTTAAAGTATTAATGATAATATTGTATATACTTCCCACTGGCCATGGGCTTATTGTTCTAGTTTACTTCTATGATAATAAAGTATACATTATATTATATTTGATAAGTACCCTATTCATACTGTATTTATACTATATAAACATATATGTACATCAATGACTGAACACTCCACTTAAAACTCATTTAAAGGTTATTAAGATTGGGTAAGCAGCAAATCGTATTTAAGGATTCCAAGAAAATGTTCGGGTTGCAGACTTATCAGACAGTCGAATCAAAGTCATTATAAATGAGCTAAAACATTTCTTAATTTTATCAAAAACAACTTATTATCGTTTTTATTATTGGACTATGAACTGTCAGAAAATGCAGTTAATAAAGGCAAACTGATTCGGTGAGATGCTTTAGACTGAAAGCAAAAAAACTTGGTTTAATGGCACTTGAGGCATTTACAAGAAAAGCGTTTAATTTTTTATGTTTTGTAGGGCAACACGCAGACAAAGTAGAAAACGAATATAAGAAGAAAGCATAATAAAAAGCATAAAAGAGACTGGAGACTGGACAAAGAGGCAACAAAAGTGCAGAATGAAAATAAAAGCGACAACATAAAAAGTCACTTGCCGGAAACGGCAAACGTCTGCGAGGTAGCCTAATGCCAATGCCAACACCGGATGCGAATGAGGATGCGGATGTTTGACACATGGTTCTACTGGCCTCTCACAGAGTACCTTGCATACAAACACAAACACACACACTCACAGACACATACAGAGTGTCGTCACATTGTCGTCTGCGTTAAGTGGGCGACTTTATTAACTCGAGGACACTGTGACCAGAAAGTGTGCAGCATGCAACACAAAGAAAATAAAAACCAGTTCAAATAATTCTGTCAAATGTACTCAACTCTTTGATACCCTGTACTTACAGACAACCTAATGTGAGGAAACGCTGCTACCTACCCCTGTTCAGTCTATTTATCAAGTGGCTTTAATACCTTTAATTTATTAAAAATCGGTTTGTGCAAGGTTATATGTACTGCCATTTAGGACCTTGTAAAATCTTCTATCTGCTTAAAAGCAGCGATCTCACAGACTACAATAGAGGTTGACAAAACCTTACAATCGGTGAGAGAATCATATATCTTCCACCAACTGTGCAATGCATGTAAAACTGCTGGAGATACAATATCACACCTGTTCTAGTAGAAACTGTGCTGAATATTACTAAAGGTAGTTATGTCATAAAAGGTAGTTATGAACAACTGACCAATTTCCCCAATTTATAATATTAATTATTTACAGCAAATCGACTGGTAGATATAAAGATAGGTAGGTATTATTATATGTATGTATAAGGGAATCAATTGGAGGAAACTTTGGGGGTAATCTAATGTAATGATTGTGGTGGTCATGGTAATACGCCCTTTGATAAGCTGGTACTACGATTTTTATCTTTTACTCTATTTGTATGTAAACGAATCCAAATTAATATTAAAACATATATAAACTGAAAGAAGGAAGCATTGCCATGTCTTAGTTGGCAAGTCGATCTACCAATCGATCTTCGTTGCTTTCTCTTTCTCGGAATCGGATATCCCAAAATCTGCGTACCAAGCTTAATCGACCCCATTGCCTCGTTCTTTTAGAAGGGTATAAAGTAATAGAATAAACAAGGAACAATTTCAAAATTTATACAGTAAGGGCAAAGCTCAAAGGAATGGTGGCTGGAGAGTTAGGAGAGGGACACGTGCTTAGCGTTTGCCTGGTGGCAGCATCGTCTGGCATAAAATGAAGCAGCGGCAGCTGCCTCCACGCAGCGTGCGAAGACTTGAGGCGAGGCTATAGTCTGTGGCATGCCCACAATTTGTTGTCTTTTTGTATTTATTTAGATGGCGTCGCATGTGAAATAAAAAGCGAGTCATAAATCAGACGTGCTGCGACTTGTGACGCGTACTCAGTTCTACGCTCTCTCAAGGCGAACAATGGCCACAGCGGAAACGCAACTGAGCACCCTTAACAACAACAAATAAAACAAAATGGCGTTAAAGATGGCAACCAGGTGCTCCGAAAGACTTAAACTTGTTATTTATGAGATCGCTAAAGTATTGCATCTGCTTCTTGTCCTATAAAGACCCACTTCAGTTCTCCTAATTGACCATTATTATGGTCAACATTACAGAGCAGTTTCTGCTATTCATCATAATAGATTATGATTATTGAAATAAATTTTAACTCTAAAGAGGTATATACATCCTTTTTAGACTTCAAGCTAACTTATCATACATTTTTGTTGGAATCTTGGGTTTATATATATATGAAGGGAAATAAATGTTTAACAGGGTATAGTATAGTCGACCACTCCTGACTTGCAGCGGTTTCTAATGCTATAAAATCGAGATAAATTTAAGGAACTTTGCATTCCTCATCTGGCTTGAAAAAAAGTAGGAACAACAAATTTCTTATCATGACCATGGAGCGTATTGTTTGCGATAAAGGCATATTCCATTTCCAATACCTTTGGCATCTCAATTACACACACAAACACGCTCGGCCATACACGCAGGCACACACAGACACACAACAATGGGGAATGCTTCTAATCATAATCAAAAAACGACACATTGGGGCGCATTTAAACTGATTTCATTTAAGGCCAGTGTGTATTGGTTGTGTGAGTCCGTGTTGTGTGTGTGTGTCCGTAAAGTAACAGCAACAACAACAACTAGTGTAACAACAAAAGTTGAGGATGAAATTCGTGGGGCGTATGTCTGAGCACGCACGGATCAAAACCACAAAGAGAGAGGAATGGCAGAATTATAATGAATTTGTCGTGCATACAATTCAACTGCGTGCCTCGACACGGTAACCTACACACACACACACACACACACACACACACACACACACACAGCACACAGCACACCACAGTTGTTCCCACTCAGCTTTGATTTGACTTAGTTTACCCGATGGAAGCCAACAGATAAGCAGTCGACTGACTTTGGCCTGAACGAAGCCCTTGACACTCCTTACCAAACGCAACACCAATCGCAACGCAATCGTGAACATAATATAAATGCGAGACGTTATTGTTTTTGCTATACCCTACAATATGGATATGTTATTGGTATATATATGTTTAAGTTAATTTGTAGCTCTGCCAACCTAAAGACGCTGAGCTATTCTTACATTATTAATGATATCCTTAGAGGATAATAAAAGAAATATCCTTTATTCTTTATGCAAATATCACATATTAGTGCTAGAACAATTGGTTCTTTCGCTCCATATCGGCAAAGGGTACTTAACAGTCGTTCATGTCCCTATGCTTTTGTGGTAACTGCTATTGTTATTGGTGCTGTCGTCGTGTGTATCGACGAATAAATTGAATTAAAGTGAAATCAGTTGCCCTTGGCTGCAATAAATTAATGAAAATGCGGCAGGCGACACAATAAGCCAACAAAAACAAGTAAAACTGTTCCTGTCGAATGAGCTGGACTATATGATACCCTGTTATACTCTGTAGACTCTTCTAATTGCTGCTGTTGCCGTCCTCTGCTCTGATTTATTGCCAACCCTGTTTATTAAGAATATAATACAGACATGTAGATTCTAAATAAATGGTGATGTGTATACCCTTTAATCGGTTGCTATGAGTATAGGGTACAAGATTGAGGAAGCCCACAAAATTTGCGAAATCAAAGAAATCAGCATAAATCGAAGCACAAATAAGAGCCTTTGTTACTTATGGTCTTGAATGAAATTCAGTTAAAGTTTTTACTTGTAGTTGCAGGGAATTATGTGGCAAGTCGAAATTGAAATTAAGTTCAAATTAAGCTGCACAAATTTTAAATTAAATCTATTATCCAACCAGTTGCCCAACAGTCATTAAAAGCAGCTTAACTAGCCAATGACTTTATGACGTAAACTCGAATTTAATTAAACTCAAGTGTATAACCCGCAGCTAAGTAAAGCGATGTGTGTGTGTGTGTGTTTATACACTTTATTCAAAGTGTGTGTAGTTCTAAAGAAACTTCTATATTTTGATCATTCACAAACATTTCTGAAAGTTGCTTAGGTTTTAGCTAACGTGCAAGTATAGTATGTCAAAAGAAAGTTGTTGTGCGATATTCTATTGCCAAAGGGGTGTTTCGCCCTTGACTTTTTGGCAAACACGTGAATAGGTGGCAAGCAGAATTGGGGGAAAGTTTTCTGAAAGCAAAAACTGAATTGCAAAAGTAATTCTTTGAGCACTGCAATTGAAGCTAAGAGAGAAATGTTTCTAATTGCAGCTAATTAGTTGTGCGCCTTAAAGCTTTAAGTCGCTTCCACAGCTTAAATAGCAAAAAGAAAACGTTTTCTGCTTTTGAAGTTCATTTAAAGATCTTCTGCAGTTTTTAAACGGGAATTCTTTCATTTCAAATGCAAAACGTATGCAATTTTCCAGACATCAAACACCATAAACTGTATTTTATGGCTTTCAGCACAAAAGGAAAATAAAGCGATTTTGCAGCTTAAAGCATAATACGAGCCATTAACTTGACAAGCTTCTCTTGTAAAGCATTTCCTTTATATCTTCAGTTTCACTTGGCACCTAACGACACGTTCAGGTTATTTTTCTTTTATCGTTTCCGAATGCAAGTTAAGTTCGTGAAAAGCTCAGTTTTAGTAGTATTCATATTAGGATTTTAACGCATTGCCATAACTTAAATCTCAGAACGTGTTTAAAATTATGCTCGAATCCATTTTAACGGCCTCAACATAAAGTCAACTCCTTAGGGCAACAGCAGCTGCAAATGCCTCAATCACAGCACCTGAAGGAAACGTGAAATGTTGCCAATTTGTCTTATGACCCAAGAGCAGGAGCAGAGTCAAGTACGTTAACATCCAAGGAACAATATTCTGATATTCAGCCTCGAGTGAAACATAAATAAGTGAAATATTATAATGATAAATACAATTTTAATGGCCCGCAAGCAGAGCCTAAGGACAACATCTACGAGGGTTTATTCAATTTATAAGTCTAATTGCATTTTGCATTCTCAAAGTGTGTGACAGCTGTCATTGGAAACTGAAGTGCGAAAATGTGGCACCTCTGGCAAATCACTGACAAAAAGTGAAGTTACTGTTATAACTGTGTTGTGGATACATGTAGGTGGAAGGACACATGTACATTTGCATTTGCATTTGCATGCGGATTTGATTAAAACACAGGGACAGGTAAACAAGCCGAAGTCATTGCCTCTGGGTACTTATACACTCACTCACCTGGCAGCAAGCATGACGGATGATGACTACCTACAAGTAGCTGACAGCCTTAATAGCTGCCATTGAGAACGAGGACGACAGCGCGAAAGACAAGTCCCAAAAGGCAGACAGACAGTAAAAGGAAGTTGACAGATGGTTCTGAACATACCCTGTACCTCAGCTTGAGCAAGTATCTAAGACAAGCTACCTCTTTCTCAAAGCTGGATAAATCGAAATTGTGTTCTTTGCAGAGTATCCCATAGTTGACTTAAGTCATTGCGTTGTTTTTTTCCCCCTGTTATTGCAATATATATATACCGTAAATTTGTGCATTTTCTCAAGGCGTTCCATGATTGTTGGAGCAAGTGTAGAAACGTGACGGGCCTGAGGCAGCTTACGGATTGCGCATACGCCGCGTAGGCCAAGTGAAAAAGTGAATGTCTCAATTAGTTTACGTTACGGCTAAATAAACACACGTTAAAAGTGCGTGTAAACAAACCAACGAAATAATAACGCCTTGTACCATGTATTGTACAACGACCATTAGGGCATTGGCCAAATTAGGTGTACCACCGCCCGCCCTGAGACCCTCCCTGCAGGGGGCCGCAACACAAACAAAATTGTCACTTGTCGCAGATGCCTCAGGGGTAGTGACAGCGCCAGTAGCCAACGCTCCAACAAAGGCAGAGGCACAAGCGAAGCAGAAGGCGCGCTCCGGGCCGCTGGTCAGATAATTTTCTTTGTTCTGTTTGGGAAATGTTTTTATTTCTTTTTTTTATATTTGTGTTTTTTTCCGTTTTTTTTTTCTTTATTAGATTATGCGGGAAGTGGCGAGGGTGGTCGAATGTTGCTTGTCAGCTATTTTTCCGCTTATTTTATCACGTTTTGTTCCCTGTTTTTCCTTTGTGCATGTGTCGCCGCTCAGACAGGTAGCAATATGCAAATCAAACAAAGAAGCTCAAAAAAAATATAGGAAGTGACGCTGACAGGAGCGGAAGGAGGTTGACAATGCCAAAGTGCCCATCAATATGGATTTCACGTGCCTGAAGCGGTAAAGAGCGGATAGAAAGGGGCGGGGGGCAAAGTGCGAGGGAATTTAACAAGGCGTTGATCTAATGCAATTCCCCCCAAAGATTTTGAAATTTTATTTCTTTTTGAACATTTTGTGGGATTTGATTGGCGTTTATTTTCATATGTATCTTGTGTGTATTTTTATTTATTGTTGTGAATACATATGTATGTTTATATATACATTTACATTTTTTAGATTGTGTTTTGCTAATTTCATATATTTTTATTAATATCATTAAAGTTCAACTTCAAATACTCACATAATTGTTTTGAAATATTTTGAATATTTCTGTTGATTTTTTTAATTTTGTATTAATTTTCTCGTCTTCTTGTTTAATTAGTTTAATTGTAAACTTTTTATTACCGAGCGTTTTATTTGAATTTGCACTGAACCTTTGAACACAACGCGTATACGCAACGTGTGACTCGTACGCCTCGTGTGGCTACCCGCAGAACATGCGCGTCGCGTGTCGTTCTTACTCAACGTCCGTGGTTCGACTGAGAATCTGACTGAAAGGCAGACGTAAACACACGCATACCCACAGCAGTAGCTGTCAAAGTGTGAGTGTGTGTTCGTTTCAGAGGCTGTGCCGCTGCCGAGTGCTGTTAACTGAGAGCAGCCATAACAGTCGCCTAACAGTAACAGCAACAGCAACAGCTGAGCTAAAAAGATTCATTCATAATTGTTTTGAGTGAATTCCATTTGTTGGGCCTGGAGGCTATTTAATCTCTCGCTAATCTCTGGATTCTTAAGGAAATACATATAAACAGTGGGGGAGAAAGTGTTAAACGTCATACTTTAACATATTGTAATATTTATGCAAGGTTGGGTATTTAAGTTGTGTGACACTGAACAATGTGCCGTGTGTAGTAGTCGTTAAGGAACCTTTTTATTCTTATGACTACGGCTATATACGATTATACAATATATATGTATATGTTATGCATACATGCGTATGTAGATTCTCGTACGAGTATATGCAAAGGAGCCCATAACCCGTCGTAAAAACAAATGTTGACCTTTTCTACAAAAAAAAAATAATAAAATAAAGGAGAAGTGTCTAAAAAAAACAGAACTTCCAAAAAATATAAATGCGCGTGAAATGTCAAAATCACTGTCAGAGGCATGAGAAGTAGGAGGGAAAACGTCAAAAAGAAAAACAAAATAAGGAAAAAGAAAGATGATAACAAACATAAGCAGAAAACAAGCAAATGCCAATGCCAATGCCAAGGCAATCAACAAAATTTGCTCTGGCAAATGGCAAGGCAAATAAGAGAGCAGCCAGTGTTTGCACGAGCGGATGATGATAATGGGGGTAACCAAACACACACAGCGCTCACACACACACACACACACACGTTGACACACAGCATATGTGGAAGGCATTCCCAAGCAAACCATAAGTAAATAAGCACTCTGATATTCCTATGGGCTTCCCTTAGGTTTCCCTAATGGCCTTTTATAAATTGCAGCAAGGCTTTTGCCTCTCGCTGTTGGTGTGTGAACAAATGTTGCACTTCTCATTGTTGCAGCAACTAAAAGCCGCTAAACAAAGGCTTTGGCTTTGGATTTGGATTTATCAAGTGGCCACAATTCCACTGGTTTGTGTGGATGTGTGTATGTGTGTGTCTGTGTGGTGGTTTTCGCAATGTCAACAAAAGCTAAAAACCAAAGCTGAATTTATTATGCTTACAACTAAGACAAACAAGTCCAAAATTAGACCAAAACCAAAGCACCACATGCACCGCCAATACCTCCTGCTCCTTCTCCGCTTCTGTTTCCGGCTGACTGTCGCCTCTCTGCCTAAGCTCCAGCGGCGCACGCAGACGCCAGACTCGAAGGGGGCTGCGGATCTGTGCGGATGTGGACTAACTAAGTTAAATTGCTCCCAATGTTATCTCCGCAGCGCGTCCAAAGCTATTGTTAGCTTGTGTCAGGTTGTCACCTCAGTGCCCAACGCAATCTAACGGTACGGATAATGAACAACAGACACACACACTCACTCACAGCTCAAATGATGCGTATACGTTATAAGTGTGACATCTGAATTTGCAATCTTTGATCTCAGATAATCGCTATTGTTGTTTTAATAGGTTCTTTTACAGGAAAGGTAAAGATAAACTACATATATAAAGTATATTTATAGACTATACAATTCAATAGATGCCAGCGTCTATACTTGCTTAAAACTCTATAATATGCCTTCATTTCAAATATCATTGAATCTTCTTAAACGGTTGCACGCACAGTTGGTTTTTATGGATCTAAGCACTTAATCACCATATCATAACAACACAAATAACAACAAAAGCAACTTCATTGATAAGTATATTGTATGTATATATATATGCGAGATGAGAACATTTGTTTCGCATTCTGTTTGCGATTATATTGGGACGTAGGAAGATTTGCCTCTATGGAATATTGACTTTCTGATTATTTTTATTTGCTGCTCGCAAACGTTTTTTGGATTGAGACATAAAACTATGGCGATGCCAACCGTCTAGAGAATATACCATATATATATATATATAAATATAAACATTTATACACGATTAAGTGTGTGTGTTGTTTATTTTTGTGTTTGGTTTAGTGCTTCCGTTTCTCCGACCGATGCTGATTCTACATGTACCGTGTATGCCCACATCTGCTTTTTCTGTCAGGCATTGCGTATACGCCGCATTAAATGGCCCATGGCATGAGATAGCAAAAGCTGAGATGGCAGCAAAGCAAAACAATATCAAAAGCAAAACCAAAAGCAAAAACAGAAACAAAACCAAACTTTACCAGATTAATGTGGGAGATTCCGAGTTTATTTCGACTCACATCCTCAAAATCGTACAGAGCCATATTAATCAATAATAAAAAAAAGGAACTAATCAAAAAGTCTGGAAAAAAACCAATGGGAATACAGTACTCGTAAATTGATTGCCATAGTAATTGTGTTTGCTTGTATGTATGACAATGTGTGTCTGTGTGTGTGTGTGTGTGTGTGTAGTTTCTTGGAATAACATACACACAAAGCAAACGAGCAAACAATAAAATTTCAATTCGTTGGAAATACAAAGTAATTAAAAGCAAATAATTTCGAGTTAATTACATTTAAAATCATAACAAAGGGTATTCGAAAGTTGTACGATCATAATTAACTTTGAAATCGTTTCAGTTAGATTTAGGTCAAGTCTATGTTAAGCTAAATTTTAGTAAATCATCTTCAACTTTATCTAGATTTATTGGTGTTATTTTTGTGCTCTTTAAATTGTGCATATTTATCTTATTTCAAATTTCCATTTATGCAAATGAAACTGCAACGAGCATTCGAGCCCTAGAGTTGAATCAGGGAACAACTCCCACCCACTGGATTTAAGGCTCATTGGGGTGTCGCGTATACCAAATCCTGCCAAGGGTAGGTCCTATACAAAGCTGCCTGCATATTTACAATATGAAGGTCTTGGAAAAGTACCCATGCTAGAGTCTCAAATCCCCAATTCGAATGCTTCTTAAAATGCAAAGTACCAAGGGACTTGACATCTTTAATCCATCGAATTGCATGAAATTATTCTGAGCTTACGACGTTGTGGCATATAAATTACTAGAGCTTCTGCTGCTGCAGTGCAGCCTCGTTCCCTTGTTTCTGGATAAAACTGGGAAAATAGAATATAAAAATTTAATTTTCTTTACATATTTAGAGCTTTAGATATGAATATGTATATTTTACATAAGCTTACATATTAATATATGAATATACATAAAAATGTAGTGCATAATTGATGAAAGTCTTAGTCCTTGGTCATCTTAAAGTTGGTGGGCGATTTGGTACACCGATTAAGATTTCACATAGGAGATGTTCTCTTCTGCCACATGCAAATTTACTGCCAAAATGTCACAGAGGACAATCGATAACTTTAGATAAGTTTAAATTGAATAAAGCTTGCGATAGTCTGCCTACTAAACTATCGTTTAAGTCAAAGCATCGATAGTGCTTTTTCTTCATCTGATGATAGTTAAAAACGTGGCTGAGCATATAAAATATTGTAGCTTCACATACAATGGAGTCGTCTTCGCATCGCTGCAAGTCCTCAAGCAGTTCAGATCCGCGGGATCAATTCCTGGAGAGAAACTCTCTGTACCGCAAACGCACCGTGAAGGATGGGTCAAGCTTGTTTCGAGTTGTGGCTGAACAGATGTACGATACCCAATCCCTGCACTACGAGATACGACAGGAGTGTGTGCGTTATATGACGCTGAAGAGACGCAGATTCGAGAAGCATATTCCAGAGGACTTCGACCCGTATATGCTGCGGATGAGCAAGGCCGTGACGCCTGGTACGATGGTGGAGCTGCGTGCCATGTGCTTTATGTATCATCGGAATGTGCAACTTTACGAGCCTTTTAAGCTGGCTCAGGTGGTAATCTTCAATAGGCAATTTCCGGATTACTTTTCGGTATTTTACACAGCCGACAATCACTTCGAATCGGTTTACACAATGGAGTACCATAAACGGGCTGCCATTGCCCAATCCATTTGCTACAAGCTGCTCTACAAAGAGCTGTTCAAGCTGCCCGATGTGAGTCTTGCCGTTGAGAAGATACTCTATCCGGGCAGCTTCAAATATAGCGTGCAGAAGGGTAATCGATTGGTGTGTCCCAATGGACTTAGCTTCAGGTTGGACAAGCCGCAGGACACCATCTGCCTGCTGACGAAACCAGAGAGCTGCTGCTTTCACAATAGCAATGCCTGTAGCGTGTCCTGCATGCGACAGTTGCTAAACAGTTCCTTGCCCTTCTCTTTCAAGGTGGCCAAGTCGCTGGATCCCAACACATATCGCAACATTGAAATTGACACCTGGCGTGATATCCATAGGGAGGCGCAATATCTCAAAGTCTATATTGGTGACTATGACTTTCGACCAGGTGCCAAGTGCCGCGTGGAGCTGCCGGCAGGGGAATTCACAGGCTATATACAGAATGTCAATAGGAAATCGCAAAATTGCCTTGTCTTTATTGAAGGCATTGGCAGAAAGTTGACTGTGGCCCTGACCAAAGTGCATCCTCTGCCTCCAGATGAGTTTCATCCCTGGGCCCTAACCAATCGCCAGAAGCTGAAGAAGCAACGATACATATCCGTCTATACTGGCAAGCTGATAAACAACTGTGATTCACAAACGCAACAGTTGACGAACTGGAACCGGAACGGAACAGTTCAGTTCACTAATCCTTTTGATTGCTACCAGGCATACGCTGGCCGCATGGGATTGCTGCCTGCACCTTATGTCACTGGCAACAATTGGTCAAGTCTTAACTCCATGAGATAATCTCTCTTCTCTAGTTCATTTAAGAACTAGTTCTTTTATACTTTATGTACAAAATCTATGGACTCCTTTGTGATATCAGAGTTCTATTGCATCGTTCAAGCTTGATTATATCTTTCAATTCTTTTATTCCATTTATACGACTGACATTTATACAGTATTTACCGATTTATATAATTCTTTTTTAAGAACTCCAACTGAATTTTAACTTTTGTTTACCTTTAATATCTAATATATTCTTATTATATAGTATAATCTAATCTTATTATATATGACATACTATATTTGTACTTAAAGCAACGATCTATGAGTTTTGAACTTTGTTCGATGTTAACTTATGTTTTCCTTAGAGACCATGTCACGTTTAAGCTTAATGCATTTCATCACCCGAGGTCATCTCCACTTTGACATTGCCAAGACGGCACTGCAGATTTTTATTGATGTTGTCGACCATGTCGAAGGCGCCGATAATCATTTCAGCCTCGTTCTGGGCCTTCTCGCTCATCTGTTCGAGGTTGCGTCGGAGCTGCTTGTGCTCCCCGTTGGCATCGCGTTGCTCGGCACGCTGGAAGATTGTGCTGCTGGTGCGGGCGAATAGCTCGGCGGTGCCATAGCCCCGCTGCATCTGTTGCTCCAGTTCATCGGGCTGTGGGAAGTCCAGGTCTAAGGCAAAGGAACGCAGTTTCTCGTATTTGCTCTCCATATGTTTCTTGTCCTGACTGTAGCTAATGACGACAGCTTGGAGCACGACCTCGCTGCTTGGAAGCTGTACGTAGGCAATGACATCCTTGAAGAGATTCTCTTGGCGCCACACTGTCTGGCTGTACGGTATAACCTGATAGACGACCATCTCCGGTTCGGGACTGTACTGTACCAGCAACCAGGTGTTTTCATCCATGGGTTCCTGGGCCAAATCGAGTTGCTCATCGAAGGCGTGGTCAAAGCAGCGCGCCTTTAAAATCAGTAGAAGCTTCTCCATATAGTCAGGGTGACTATGCTCCAAGGCATATAATACATGACCAATGCAACCGGGACCAAGTTTGACCAGCGTGCCACCCAGCTCGGGCTTCGTGCTCAGCCAGACAACGCTGTGTAGAGGAACCATTTTCTGTATTAGTCGCTTGCCACTGGTTGCATCCCCCTCGTTGTATTGCACCAGCAATTGCCTTTCATCATTATCCGTGTCCCGTGGCTCCTTGCTCATAGACACCAAGGCTGCATCCACCAGCTTGCGCTCGTCGGCAGCCAGGATAAGCTTCGCCTCCAGCTTCATTCCATTGAGACGGAACTCAACAAATCGGGTCATGTACTTGTCTGCAACATCCGTTTCCAGCAGTTCCATGCTGTGCAAGACGCACAGACGCTTCTTGCCAGTGGGAACACCGTTCTTTAGACAGCCCTCGTCTACTTCGGCCAAGAACCAAGATAGACGCGTGGCAGCCGTTGCACCCGCCGCATTACTTGCCACGCCGCAAATCGCTGAGTCATCCAATCCGCTGTCGTTACTTATGTTGCTCATAACTGTAGTTTTTCTTTTACTTTTCACTGTAGTTTTACTTTTTCTTTGTGATTCACTGCGCAATTGCTTCTGATTCGCTTCGTTGCTTTGTTCTAGTCAAACTGATACTCCCTTCTCCGCGGCAGTGGCTTTTATACACCCACAACTGAACCCCTTCACCGAGTCTGTTGCACACAGGTAGATCACTTGTCATCCCTTTCGCATTTAGTTTTATGACAAGCCCGTTGCACGGATTTACCCAATTGTCCGCCGAAGCAGTTAGAAACAGCTGCGTAGGTAAACGGCAATAAAAGATAATTCTAGCCAACTACCTAAAGATGTATTTTGGGTTCAAATTATATTCCAATAATTCTGAAGACTAAAGCTTTACAACTTCTCTTTCAAATGGCTCAAATCGAGTGGCCTAAATGTCCTACTGGCTTGTTAAAATTAATAAACTTATTATGTTTATTTGCCATTGGAATACGCCCTGAATTATAGATTTATAAAGATTCATTTTCGATTTATATAACTAAATTATAAGATTTACTCTAGCAAAAGTTCAGCGATAATTCACTTCGCAGTGACTTGTCACAGTGTTTCGATTATAACTATCGATACAAACTCATCTCTGATAATTCAAACAGATTTGTAGTCCAGTAAAAGGCAAAGTTAGTATAAAATTATGGTATTTATTTATAATATGTGATAAAAAGGTATTTATTTGTTTTAAAGGACTGTTGAATCTTGATAATACCAGATCTTTAAGATTTCTCTTCCTTCGTATAAGTCAACACCTACATTTATCTCATCTTATCCGTTTCCAAGTGGAGAACATTGGTTATAAACTCACACACTTTAGCATCCTTAGATGAGCGAAATCTATTATAGTTTTCAACATTTGGTTCTTTCCGCCGATGCCGTACGAGTTCAAATGGTATTCCAAATGGAATAAAATTGGGTTTGATCGTGTTGCGCACATCAATCACAGTGTAGGTGAGAATTTGATCGAAGAAATCCAGAGCAAGAGCCTCTTCGATGGCGGAATGAGTGACCAGCAGACAGCCTATGACAAGCTTTGTGTCCAGCTCCTGGACTTTAACATGGTACAGGTTGTCCCGACGGAGTAGAACTGTCATCATAACGTCCTTGAAGCGTCTCTTCTGGATCAGCTTGTGCACTGGACACACTAGTTCATCCAGGACTGGCTTGTTCGAGCAGAACACGCACACACTGGAACACTGACTCCTTAGCTGAGTATTGCTGTGCGACTGGACTGAAGTTATATCGCAGTGGGGAACAGCCGAACTTTTGATTTTATTTTGCATACTCTGAATCACAACATGGTAATGTTGATCCTGCGGCGTAGATGTCTGAACTTCTAGGTTACATTTGATTCTACTAGATGCTGCGGGGAGATCGTAAGTCGAGGTACTGATGTTACGTCTCTCAACTAAAAGTAAAGCGCTCTTGTATTCGGAACTTTCCTTATCATCCCCATCCTCTTCTGCACGGATTCTCCGCCCTCTCATCTTTTTGACAATTTCGTGCAGTTGCGTTAGGTGTGTCTCCTGTCTCTCAATTTTGAGCTGCAATAGCCACAGCTTGCGATGAATCTCTAGCATGCGATTACATTTTAAACAATCCGTTTCACTTTCTGGCTCCAGGTGGTCATGTGTATAGAGCAGTTCCTGACCTCGCTCTGGTACTTTAAACTTTGGGTGCTGATGTTCAAGTGAAGTTTTTGGCTCTGGCGAACGTCTACCAGAGTATGTGATCAATATGGGCGGTTTTTGAAGAGTGCCCTGTTGTTGATGATCCTCTTGCTGCTCATCATTGAGGTTCTTTGTATGAGAGGATATAATTGGTATAGTCGCGGCGTGTCTCTTAAATTTTCTCTTTAAAAATTTCAATTTTGGTAAGAAATGTTGAGCACTGAAAAGTATATTAGATTTTGAGTCGTGATCTTTGGAATTGTGTGTGGAATAATAATGCTTTGTGCTTAGAAGAGGTTTCCTATGTTTATCCTTGTGTTTACCCCTTTTACCATATGACACAATCTCTGCGTATTGATCCTCAAACTCAGTAAACTCATCCTGTGCCGACCATTCGGTCTGAGTGGCCTTGTGCTCAACGAAATTGGTCTGTGTGGATGTGGCATACGAAGCAGTTGGTACGTCGTAGTATTCCTCAATATTTGTTACTTGGCCCTCGTCGTCAAATAGTACACACACGGAATGCTGTGACGGAACGGAATCAGGTAGATCACTAGGATTGTCATCTCTGATGGAATGGCAGCTGTCACGTGATCCACCGCCAGGTAGGCGACATTTGCGTTGGGCTCGGATTGATCCGCCTCGTACTTGCACTGACCTTTTCAACCAATTCAAGCGGCTCAAAGCGTTTAGGGATCGTTCATAAGTACGGACAGCATCTGCAACCCAAAATGGCAATAAAAAGGTTATTACTTTAGAATTTACCTATTTGAAGCTCAATCGTATTGGGTTGCGTATATAAGGAGCCGTTCATTATTCACATTCACTTAGTCTACAATTGGACACAAACAGTGAAAATGGTAAGTAAATTTGTCATCAATTTATTTCGAGTGCATTTCATTTGAGTGTTTTGTCCGTTTTGTTTATTTAGATTAGTCGTCGTCGCCAACGTTTGGAGTTTGCACTCAGCATCCTGCCCTATGACCACAAGTCGGTGCAATTATCCGCGGCACAGCAACAGGTGGAGCAGATCATAGCTCGCCTGCGTACAGATGAGTCCTCCGGCGGTGAGGAGAGCGATGATGAGAAGGCAAGGCTTCAGCATATAGACGCTAAAGGATTTGCCGAGCAGGCGATGCGACATATTGAGCAATCAGAGAATGGTTATCCAAAGTCCAAGGAAATGCTTAGCACATTGGCTACTCTGACACTGGCAGCTGAGAAGCTGCTGAAAACACAATGCAAAGTAGAGAATGAGAGCATGGATGATGAGGAACATTTCGGGGATGACTCAGACTTGGTCATCGATGAGGAAGTGGCAATGGCTAAAGTAGATCGCAAGGAGCTCATTGAGAACAGTATTCAGGCGGTGAATGAGGCGCGACTGAAGATGCTGCAGCGTTGGGAGCGCAGCAAGCGGAAAGCACTCGATCTGCTAACCATTGAAATTGAGAAGGTGCAGAACATGGATCAGAAGCATGCCCAGAGGACGGCTCACTTTGAGCTGTTCCGCGATGGCACCGATGACCATAACACCTCAACGCCCAAGACCAATGATGACGAGGATAAAGAGAATAGCAATGCGAACGCCATTGAGATAGACGAGGATGATGAGGAATACGTGCCCTACCCTGCTTCCAACAAACGCAAAAGGCTAAAGAAACCCGTAACATCCACGCCAAACGCAAAGCGCAATTGCCCCTACTTGGAGTTTGATCATGATCCGAGCTCAGCTATGGTAATCATTGGTCCCAATGGGACACAGATATCACGCTCCTGCCTGCAGTCCATCAAATGGGAGACATCTGGACCAGCAATAACCCGGAAACTGCTCTGTGAAATCTTCGATCGCGCCACTTTGGCCTTCCATACGCTCTCCGGCAAGCCATCGCCTGCTTTCAAGGATTGCGCACGTCCCAGCAAACAGCAGCTGGATCCTTCAAAGGTGGCCGATCTGGTCTACTTGATGACAAATACGATGGAAATGACACCACGCGAAGTGCGCACCGCGATAACCACCAAATGTGCCGATGAGAACAAAATGCTACGCACACGCCTACAAAGAGGTCCACGAAAGACCCTCTAGATATACCCAGATCTGTGAGATACATACAGATCTTGGCCCAGCCATAAAGTGGCCCAGTGCATCGAATTTCGAATACTATAGAATACATAGAATAAAATTAATATATATACCTGAACTCTCAATGTATTTGTTAATCAATTGGTCTTCAATCCACTGCGACATTTGTGCTTCCTTTTTGTCACTCTCCCGGAATGTAGCTACACGGCGCTATCGTATCGCTCATCTAGAGGCTAAGCATTCCAAGGTGCTCGTGAATTGCTTTGATAAAACAGTGTTGTCAGATAGATTTTCTCATATTTTGGGTTTTGTGAATTTTAGAATTTTCTAAAATATTTCCTAAGTTTGCTTACTTTGTCCACATTTATCTGTATTAAAGAATACGCCTCATACGAAAAGATATAAACTATGTGCTTTCTGGCGCCCCTTCGATAATTTATTGCACAGCAATTATATTGTGCTTAATGTCATATATTATTTACGACATGCGATTATTTGGCAAAGATACACATCAAATGAGATAATTCATTTGTGGATTATTTGCATATTACAATAGAACTTGACCCCCACCATACGAGTATGTGTACATATCTGTAGGCTTAACTAAATCGGTTTAATTTATTTAGAATTCATTTAGTTGCAATGCACATCGAATAAATCAACAGACGCTTCGGCAAGGGTTTTGGAGAGGAGAGAAAAGGATTTGAACAGAATAAATGCATTATTTATCAACTAGTCAATAATATTCGACTATAGAAATTATTGCAGAGCCATTTTTCACCCACACAAACACACAAACAATTTGACAAAATTGACGAAATACGAAACGGAAGAAAAATAAGTGGAAAATATAAATAAATTGTACAATCAATTTTCAGTTTCGACTCTAACCGAAATTCCATCAATCTCTGGATATTTCTATGTGCCCTTCCGAAATGGCTGAAAGGATATAAAATAGCATGTTCTAGTCAGAGAAAGGCATATCGAATACTATAGGTTAGTATATAGTCTTGATGATATATGGATCTGTCCAATAAACTGCATCTATCTATCCTTTGGACTGCGGTTTGTGTCTAAGCTAAGCACATGCATTCAATTTTTAGCTCACTATATTTATTGTTATTTTTTAATTGGCTTTAAATGCTCTTACAGGGTCTATGCAAGTCGAGTATACCTAACTGAATGATTTTCACTTGTTTTTTACTCCTTGCCAATAACATTTTCATATGCAAATGTGATGTGTCTCTGTTCGTGTCAGTTTCTGTGTGTGAGTGCCATAAAATGGCAGCCTGATTTGAATGTCTTGCCACACACGATATGAACATAGATTCGGATATATACATATCTTGTGCATACAGAATTTTTGTGCTAGACCTAACATAGTTTATTTCCTTTTTAGCAAAGTATATGGTATATAGCATATATATTTTCTTAGAAATGGCCTTTTATAGCATTTAAATAGCTGCAGAACTAGCACAAAAATTGGCTCAGCTTGCGATAAAGATGGCAATAAATAACAAATACAAAAACTGTATATATTCCAGAGGGCATTTCATCAAAGAGAAATTTATATCAATCATACGCACAGTTCAGTACACGCACAAACACACACACACACACACACACACACACACACACACACACACACACACATTTATGTACGAAATGTGGCAGCAAATTGAAACATTATAAAAGATATGGAAAAAATAACTACCAGAAAAGTCCCAAGGAATGCGATTACAGCTAAAAGAAATTGCTGTAAGTTTATTCAATTTAAAGAAATTTGTTCAACACATATTTCTAAAATCCTTTAGTCCAGCATATTGACTACATAGATACCCTTTACAAATAATCATTTGGGTTTTTTTTTTAAATACAATTTAATTATGTAAAAAACCAATTGATAAAAAGAATGTTTTAAAGAAACTCTGGTCAAGACATACCTTGTGCATGACACTATTACAGGGTATCAGAGTGAACACAACAGCTTGATTGATTTCAGTGTAAGCCGTTGAAATGCTCTGTTTGGTCTATTTGGTGACAAAGAGCGGCTGTCAAGGATGACAATGCCAGAAATGTATGCGGTTGAAAATTAAGTCATTATTCTTGGTAGAAGTCACTTTGGTTTTGGTGCCGCGTCAGCAACCTGGCCAAGAATCAGAGTCACACTTCAGGGCACGCACCTCCATTACATCCTTGCCCTTGGCCAGGCCTTTGTCCTTGTCCGTGTACTTGCCTACCCTTTCAAGTTTTAAGCTGATATTCGAGGCAGAAGTGTCAACGGCAGTCGTGCATCGCCAGCAGTCAACAGCCCAGGACCGAGCATCCTTTGGCAGCAAACAACAAGAAGCCAAAAGGATATACTCATGCCCATCCGCATCCCCATCCCTGTTCACATTCTCCAGCCTCTCCTTTAAAAACTGGCAATGACATTTACACTTCAGCTGTCGCTTCGCTCGAAATTCTCCCAGATGATGAATGAAGCATTTCTGACGCTTGTCTCGGTTCGTTTCTCAACCTTTAGCCCCTTTATTTAGTTCATTAACTTTGATTCTCACATGCCGCTATAGTCTTTATGTGCTCTATATATATTCTTTATATACTCTATATATACTCTATACATATCTTCTGTCATTAGTTACACAACACATGACTTAAGATTTCCAGCAACCAGTCTTAACTTACTCAGCAACATTTTAAAAGTGTTAAGTATAACGAGAGTCTTGAGCCTAATCAAATAGGTATCTACTTTTGATCAGCATCAATATCCGAATAGTTGGTTAATGCATTAATCCTTCAGATAAACACACCAATGGCTATAGATTTCTGTGGATGCTGTTAGTGTTTCCTATGTGAAGTATATATAATCTACGTAATAAATTCTTAATTATGTTCTCAGTCAGAAACCAAATTCCTCAAAGTATTTTGCAGTCTAGGTTTAGTTGTTGGTACACGATCTGAAATGAGATTTCAGTCGAGATTTTAATAGGTTATTTAATACTCAGCCACCGTCTGCGCTGTAAGTCAATTAGGTGCGTCTTCATTTTTTCGAGCAACGCAGCGCAAAATGAAAATTTTAATAATGCAAATGCGTTGCCTGTCGGAGGCCCTAAGCACTTCATCAGCTTGTTGCATGCAACTAGATATTTGCTGGCTTTTGGGTTTTGTGTTCGTGGCTGTTACCCGGCAACAGCAACAGCAACGGCATTGGCCATGTGCCATATACTATGCGGCATGTGGCATGTGCCATGAGGCATCAGCGTCATTCTCATCCTCATCCTCAGTGCTTTAGTCATCAGCATCATCATCGGCTTGTCGTTTTCAGTTTTGAGTTTTCAGTTATTTTAGCGTCCTTGCCGGCTCGACAACAATGGCCAACCGCTCGACAACAATCGCCGAGTTAATTGAATTGTGTTTACACTACGACACAGCATCGGGACCACCATCAGGACCCGCATCAGTACCAGTGCCTCTCGATAGCCTCCCTTTTAGTGCTATTTGGGGTAGCTTTCGGTTCTTTTGTAGATGCTGCAACTGCAACCAGCAGCCAGTCCGTTGCTTGGCTTCAAATTTTCAATATATTTTTATATATATTCTTGGCATTGGCCGGGCTTTAATTAATTATTGGCCCTGTGCAAGTTTAGTTTTGAAGGTGGAAGCTGCTCTTGAAAAATGTGAAACTCGTCTTACACATTCGCTTTTGAAACGCTCATTAAAAGTTTTTACATAAAAGTTTCTCGCATCAGAAAAACTCAAAGGATGGAGGCCTTATCAATTTTTCAAGTTATAACCCATCTAAGCATGCAGAGCTTATTGTAATAACAATTAGTGTAATTAGCGAACAAGTTTGCCACCTGGCCACAAATACCAAAACTCATTTAATCTAATCAACTGGCAAATTTTCTATAAGCACAAGCTAATAGCTCCGAGTTTCATTCAGTTTCCGACCCTTCCCTTTGTTTAGCTTCCTTTCCGAGGATTGTCTGCAGTTTGTTACTTTCAATTACAAAGTTTTGGTTTGTTTATGGCCAAATGTATCGCATTTCTACAACACTAATGCTCTTCAATTTCTGAACAAGAAGAACTTTTCCCCAATCTCCTATCTGCTATCCCCATTGTACCATTGTCCCATTGCCTGCCCCTTTGTAAAGTAATTTTGAGCGCGTGCGAAATGCAAAAGTTTTTGCCAAGTGCCGCTCCGCGTCGATAAAAACTTTCGATTATAATGGCAGAATGTTCGGGCTTGAGGCGTGTTTCATGTTTGTTGCTCTTCCCTTTATATAGAATATGAGAAATATTGTGGCATGAGAACATAAATCAAAAAACCTCTAACATCTATGTTAGGCTCTTGTAGTGGACAGTACTATAAGTGTACGCCTGAGTCAGCTATAGATCTCTCGTTCCAGTATATTACAGATCAAATATTATCTTAGCTATATTATAACTGCCATCCTTTTCTAGGAGCCTTTTAAAATATTAAACGAGCATACTGAATAGTTATAAAAGTTTCTAATTCATTAGCATCAGGCACGATTCCGAACTGTGATGTTTGGAGATGACGTCACAGGTTTTATTTAATAAATAGAAACGAACTGTAAACATTTCTTACAGGCTGCTCAATCTGACTTAACAGAGCAAGCATAAAATCACTCATACGCCACATGTTGAGAGCACAACAAACAACAGCTGTTCGCTTGGCTCACTCACTTAACAGCAGTCCTAACAGTCGCACACTTAACAGCACTCAAAGCTCAGATACTTCTGTTATTTTAGCACCGCAGAATAACATTTGTTGGCGTATAATAAGAGAGACTGTCACCTGTGCCGCCTACCACCTCGATCGGGTCAGCAAACTAAAGAAAATAAAAGTTACCCCCAGTGAAATCATCTTCCTCTGCACGCCCCCCTCAAGGATGGAAACCCATTAATGACAGTGCGTTACTCGAGCAAGCGATACTCAGCATAATGACAAAACTTTCACACGTGCAGCGAGCAAACTTTTGGGCAATCATTTTAATTTTTATGATCTGTTAAAGGAGCGTTGCCAAATGCCAAGTACACACACAGAGAGCAGACACCTTTCAACTCTCTCGTTCTATATACCCTATTATAAGCAAAACATGGCTAGAAAGGTGTATATGTTAGAGGTATATTCACCTTAGATTATGATCTATAAGGCTTAACCAAGTCTGATGTAAGTAGCTATAAAAGTTGAGAATCCACATATAGTACTTAATACAGGGTATCGTCAGGTCGTGTACATTAAACTGAATATTTCGTGCTCAATGTGTGTATAAATAACACTTTAGTCTTATTTCTAATGCCAAACTGACAGGTTTATGTATGTAAGTATGTGTTTTGTGTGTGTGTGTGTGTGTGTTCAATAGCTGTGGCATGACTATGCGAGAAATTAAGCATACGCCACATACGCCCTATACGTTACATGTGCGATTGTTCACATTTGAAGTGGCAAGTCGAGGCAAATTATGAGCCTCATTTGAGTGCGACTACTGACAGGCGATAGAGCGCGGCTTTATCAGTCTTATTTATGGGCCATACATAATATATACGCATTTAATTTGTCTAAAAAGCATACCATTTATACACACACACACCCAGAGACACACTCTCACACACATAAATTTGAAAGTGAAGGCAGCATTTTTATTACATCTCTGCGTGCAGCGACAACATGTCGTATGAGCTATAAATACAGTAACATGATCATAAAAAACACGTCAAATACCAATTTTTATGCATACTCGTAATAAATAAATGAAAATCAATAAAACATCTCGAGTTTAACATGTATTTGCCAATAAAATGACACACTTGACCCCACCCTCTTAACTAAAATGGGAAAGGAGACGAAACGAAATAAAACGAAAGGAAGGGAAGGGAAGGGAAAGGAGTCAAAGCGGAAGGAGCATTTAAATATTTTCCGTACCCTCGCAAAAAGCAGCGCTAAATGAAGCGCAAAATGGTCGCAACAATAAGACGGAATGTATGCCTGAGACCTGTTTGGCAATGTAATCAATGGGAAAAGTCTGAGCACATATTCGTACAGGGAAAGCCCCCTAAGAATAGCACCATGGCAGAGCCCGGAAGAAGTCCCAAGCCGAAACCCAAAACCCAAACGCAGGAAGTGGCAACATTTGAATGAACGATGAAATCCATTGATATGTAAAGCGATTTGACATTTCGTTTCTCAATCAAATTAAATGGAAATGCGAATGTTAACGAGACTATTAAAATGACAGCAAAAAATGTAACTTTTGCGCTGAATTAAAATAAGACAAGAAACGGGAAAAATCGTTTCTAACGAGAGCTTAAAAAGTTTTCGATAGCTGCTGAAAAACTTTCTTTTTTCTTTAATAACAGCATCAGAATTTTAAATTCAATTGAATTGATTTTCCACATTTAAATGCAATACAAAATCTATTAAAATCAATACGAAGCTACTTGGCTATAAAATTCAGTGAAAATTCAATCAAAATGTGATTGATTCAAGAAAAACTTCCCCAGCTGCAAAGCTGAAAAATCGACTCATTGTCATTGACTTGCAAAGAAAACTTTTACCATTTGCCTTAAATGTTGCACAGAAAACCAACTTGTTTTTGTAGCAAGGTCGCAAATATGTGATTGCAATAAAGTGCAGAAAGTCAAAGTTTTCAATTGGATGTCTTCTTTATATTCTCACTTATGTCAACGCTTGACTATAAATTGCCTGTTGTGCACATAAAACCCAGAAGATGTACTACACTGGCTGCCAAAGAAAGTACATTTTTTAAGCTGATACAAATGGATATCATTGCATTTACGATATTTTCCCCATTTCTCATTCCCCATACCATATTGAAAGTAGGAAGTATAAGTAAAATTTGAAATTTATGTGATTTTTATTTGGATAGCAACCTTTGGCTGGGAAAACTCACTTAGCTGCAGGCCAAGAAGTGCCACAAGTCAAAAGGCAACTGCAGTTTGTGTCGCAAATGAGCCGTGCAGCTTCTGTATGCCAAACACACACACACACACACACACACAGGAATATTACTAGCACACACTCGACATACACTATGCTCTCCAGCATTTGGCTTTTGGCTTTTATGGCCCTACGGTACATCGCCTGAGCTCCATGCGCTTCATTAGCTATTAATTTTTGGGCGGCCACTCACCAAAAAATAAAAATGAAAGAAATTTGGGAGAAAACTTTTCCAGCTTGGAGTGTATCTGAGGACAGAACGTATACCAGCAAGTCCTTGCCAATCAGAAGAAGCCAAGAGCAGCAACAGACATTAAATCTTGTCGTGTCCAATTCGCTCGAATAAACAGAGTGTGGAAAAATGTTTGGGAAAACACACAAAAATGAAATAAGTTCGTCGGGTTGGGGGCAGCGATGGGGAACCAAATCGTATCAAATAGTTCAATGTGGAATAGAATTGCAAATAAAATAACTGCAACTCACCTGAAAAGAAGACGAATGTGCTTGGAAACCATCATCAATCATTAACTAAGTGTATTCCTAGGTAAGCAATTTGATCGGAACACTATATCATACAGTTGGAATGAAAGCTGAGTTGCGGTACACCAACTTTTCTGTTATAGCTGTATCTTAAAGATACTTGATGTATACCATGGAAATACATTCGGTAATCATTAGAAATATTGTGCATTATTTCATATATGTTTTAGCTGTCTAATATTTCTAAGTAAAATTCGATTTTTGTTGTGTTTTTTTATATGTATTTATCTTAAGCCATATTACAAATGAAAACCAGGATAGGGGGCAATTAAAATTTTACTATTTACTTGACAATGAGTACGTCATAAGGCCTATAAGAGCAGCCTTGCCCAATTTGTCGACATGTGGACGCGCCTGTCGAAGAGAACAACCAACCATGGATGATGCATAGCGCGCCGTAAGTGCAGATGCTCCAATGCCCACGTGGAAATAATTTTCTTCCTGCACGCCGAGATATGAGGCAGATGCAACGTTGCAGAGAAGTGATAAATCCTTGACCGTATCCGTGGTACGGTCCGATTCGTTGACCATACAACCCACCATATCATAAAAGAGCAGGATCATAGACATTGCATGAATCAGCGCTACATCCGACTGAGAAGATTTCAGATAAAACTCAATATTAGCCAAAGGTAAAAGGGTAATGTCGGCGATGCTGGTCGACAAAAAGTAGGCTAGACTGCACTCTTCGTTCTCTTGATAAGAATGCACTAAGGCAAGTAATCCATGGACCAAAGAAAACGCGGATGCCACATAGCCATACGGATTATCAGCTGGAGCCAATGTGTAGAGTCCATAGCAGCTGCTGGCGATTAAAAGCACATTGATAATATAATACATCTTGATAATAAAAAAAAACTAATAAAAAGAAATCTGAATTTTGAAATTCTGAACAGGAGCCAAAACAAAATTTCTACATTGATGTTTCTATCTCGAATTAAAAACCTAAAATGAAATTTCTACATCAAATATTTGATACATACTTCTTGGTACGACAATCTTAGTATGTTCTATACTTAATGTCAACCCAAAAAATTTCAATATTTGGCAATGTTCTAGAACTTTTGACGTACTTCTCCCTTTATAAGTATTAAAAATATTCATTTCAATTGTGGAATTGTATGCAATAGAAATTATCTCTGATCGAACAAAATAATATATGCTCGTATTATCGATTTAACAATCTTCATTGCTCTCCCGCTCGTTGTCCCTCCCTCTCTCCTGTCTCTCTCTCTTACTGATTTTCTCTCTCTTATGCCCATGCTGTTGCGCTGTCTCTAAAAATGATTATAAAACTCACAAGTACAATATTTAGTTTTTAATTTGAAATCATTTGAGTTCAGTTCATTGAGACTTGCGGTTGAGTTCGGTTGCAAATATGTTGCTAAGAGTGTTTGGCATTATCTTTTTTATATATTCAAATATATATATTGCTGATTGTACTGAAATGGATAAGGGTAATGCTATGACAACATTGCTAAAAATACAAGCTCAGTTAGTCAATCTCAAGTAAGTGTCCTAAGAATCAAAGTATAAAACAAAATCTAGTCGAAGCTCTCAACAGATTGGAGCAAAAACTTGCCATGTCGGAGATCAAATCAGAGCTGGAGGAACAGAGATACAAGTGTAATGAGACTATGACTAAACGCATTGAAACGAATATGCCGAAATCTTACGCTCGGAACTGCGCTGAGGCATCTGCCAATTCTCGGCAAAGTGGGATCTATGATATACTCATTCCCAGCTATAGTGACAAACCGTTCCAAGCTGCATGTGATATGGTGACTCGGGGCGGCAACTGGACGGTAATTTTGCAGCGAATGGATGGAAGTGTGAACTTTGTGCGGAATTGGAAGACATATAAAAGCGGCTTTGGGGATCTTGATGGAGAGTTCTTTCTAGGATTAGACAAGATACATGCTTTAACTGCAGAGCGAAGCCAGGAATTGCTTTTTGTCCTGGAGGACTTTGAGGGCGATATAAGGTACGAGACATATGCGAAATTTGCAATTGGTAACGAAGATGAATCATACGCCTTAGTCACATTGGGCGAGGCCTCTGGAACAGCTGGAGATTCATTCAAGTACCACCATGGAGAAAAGTTTTCAACCATTGATCGGGATAACGATAAGAGACCTGATCACAATTGTGCCGTAATACATTTTGGCGCCTGGTGGCAAAATTCATGCCATGAATGGTAAAGCAGAGTGAATATAGTTTGCGTTCATTTTTAATTGTCTTTGGTTCTCTCGTTTATACAGCCAATTAACTGGTAAATATATGGATAATTTTCATGGCAACGGCATCAATTGGAAATCATTCCGAGGCTACAAATATTCGTTGAAAAAGGCTGCAATGATGATACGGCCAAGGAAGACAAACTCCTAGGGGCATCCACACTCTCTGATTTGAACTCACTTATATATTTTTATATTCACGCTATTATATTTTATATATCATTAAACTGAATATACTTTCACTCGGCTTATGTTTTATTCTCTGATGTTCGATATTCTTAGTATGAGTACCTCTGCCAAGCTTTGAGTTGCTGTCATCTTTTCATGGACAACAGTTCAAGGACTCCTCAGCAATCAAAAACAAAAAGTATACTCACCTTATATGGCTATAGTAAAGTGTCAAATAATCTATTAAATTTTGAAATATATACAGCGATAATAACAAGCTCAAGCAAGAGCAACCGAAAACCCAGCAAAACAATAAACAAAACACAAAACAAAACAAAACAACGGCAACAGCTAAAAAGGAAAAGTGCCAACAACAATGTATCAGAATCGAAATGGAATAAACTCGCAGCGAGGAGAAGGCAAACAGAAACAGCCAAAACATGCCACACTTCAACCAACCAGTTGTAACATCTTTCGATGCTAGGGAAATACAAACAAAAAATGAGTAAAAAATCTAAAATTGTCATCTGTGCTTGTACAACACGTCGTATACGTTACGAGGGGTCTCAAGTATCACAGGCATTTGGCAGCGCAGGCGACAGCTAAGCGAAGCACACAAAAAAATGGGACAAACAACAACAAAATTAGTTTCAACATTGCCGAATGCTGTTTGTTGAGAGTGTTTTTGTCTGTGTGTGTGTGTGTGTGTGTCTGTGAACTGGCCAAAATAAACTGGGCTAACACGGACTCCTGTCGCGTCTTAGCTGAGCATATAAAAACTTTGATAGGTGTACAGACAATGGCGATGGCAAAAAATAAGAATTTCCACTCAGATCTTTGTGTTCTCTTTAGATTACATACATATATACAAGTATATACGAGTTTCAGAAAAATCTCCAATATGTCATTCGTATGAGTAACTAACCTCTGCAAAGAGTTAACCTTATAATCTGGGATGGAATCTATATTAGTTGTGGAAGGAAAATGACCCCTTAGCAATGCTGGAAAGAAGCAATTTGATCAAAGTTTATGGACAAGTAACTTTAAATTTGAATTGACTTTAGTTTCATATATTAAGTGAAACATTCTTTCGCACAACTTGCCAGTCAAAAGAGACCTTATATGATTATGCAAGCTCTTCAGAATATAAAATTTTGATATGCACGTATATATTCTTATGACAAACAATTTAAATCTTAGACCTTGATATAATTTATTTAAGCTTTTCCTGTTTGCAGTGAGCTATAAACTTTTGCTTTCACTATCGGGTTTATAATCATAATCTCATAATCACTCTTTCTTAAGGACGCATGTGGTCGACTTTAAAAATACCCTGCACCCATAGACTTAAGTACCCTATTTCATAACGTTTGTTATGTTCATAAGTAGGGTACGTTTTCTATATGCTTTTATTATATTTTAATTAAATGGTTTTAATCTTCGTATACTATAAAGGTATACTTATACCAGAGATAGATAGGTGAGATAACAAAGATAGTGCGATAAAATTTTTGACTCTTTTGCTATATAAACCAAAAATGTGAGAAGACCAAAATAATTGTCTTACACATTCAGTCAACGGCGAACGGCAAAATGTTTCGAAAACTATTTTTTTTACTCTTAACAATTACTATATACATATCGCTTTCCGATTGTGAAGAAATGACAGAGTTTAATGAATTCAAACCACTGGCTTCTAGTTTAGCCAAGTTAACGTAAGTCTTTCAATTACCATAATCTTTTATACTCAAGCTCTAAATTAAAAATCTACCCAGAGATGGAGTTAATGGACTAGGAACGTTGCTTAATGAATATATAAAGAAATTGAATTCGTCTAATGGTTTGAAATCCTACGGACGCAGCTGTGGTGAAACTGTCGCCAACTCTGAGCGTTGTGGAATCTACGACATACTCATTCCAAGCTATAGTGATAAACCGTTCAAAGTATCCTGTGATATGAAGACGCAAGGTGGCAACTGGACTATTATTTTGCAGCGAATGGACGGGAGTGTTAACTTCAACCGGCATTGGGATGCTTACAAACATGGATTTGGGGACCTTGCTGGAGAGTTCTTCCTAGGACTGGACAAGATACATGCATTAACTGCAGACCAAAGTCAGGAGTTGCTTTTTGTCCTGGAGGACTTTGGGGGTGATGTAAGGAACGAGACGTATGAGACCTTTGCTATTGGTAACGAAGATGAATCTTACGCCTTGCAAATATTGGGCAGAGCTAAAGGATCTGCTGGTGATTCATTCACATATCATTTTAGTCAAAAGTTTTCAACTTTCGATAGGGATAATGATGAGCTCCCAACTGATAATTGTGCCAGAGTTTTTACCGGCGGTTGGTGGTACAACGATTGCTATCAATGGTAACTATTAAGAGGAAAATTATAATTGGAACTGATTTAAAATTAAAATCTTTGCAGTCTCTTGACTGGTACATATAACCACTGGCCCACATTCCGTAATCCTGATTCCCTGAAGAGAGCTGTAATGATGATAAGGCCAAGGAAGACCTGCACCTGATTGGAATAGTAATCTTATGTTGGCATTTCTATAAGTATATAAAAAAATGCCAACTAAAATGCATCTCCTAGGCTTGCACACAGGAGCTGGTGATGCAATTGTATCTTCCAGATATTAATGGGGCTTTACTTCTCAGAATAATCTAACGATAACAACTTTCGGTCTGTGATAATAACAATATACTTTCGCTATTTACAACCATAGGCAAGAGAGCTTGACTGTGCCAATGAGTGTTGTGACTAAACGGAACATTTTAGATCAGGATGGAGTAAGAAGGACATCGAAAGACTTACAAGCAAAAAATACCTGTTCAATCTGCACAAGTCTTATAGGAGCAGCTGTGCTGTGACTTGTACTTGTTTCCAAATTTATCAACCAGCCGTTTGAGAATGTCTTTGGCATGGAGACTCGGGGGTACTACTGGTTGATCAAGTTCATCTGTGCGATGAACGACAGAATCTTCATTTAACAATGTATTTCTTATTTAAAATCTTTGTATAAATAGACAAATAGACTGTTGGCTGAGGGTATCTGTAAGTCGGACAGACTCGAGTGGCACACTCGCAGTTGATAAAAATTTGTAATATCCCAATTAAAGGCTATTAAAAATGATATATATTTGAAATGCAGCGCACTTAATGCAAATGTCTAATGAATATTTATGATGTATGGGGCGTGTGGTATGCGTAAAATGTAATGCATGTTCGAGAATTCGTGAATAGTCGTGAATAACTCATGGGGTACACTCGAACTTTGGCATTGAGTGCCAACATGCAGGTTAATAATTTAAGCTGATGGCCACGACATTGGCGACAGGGCAACAGGGTGACAGGGCAATAGGGCAACAGGGTGACATGGTAACAAGGCCAAAGGGGCAAACGACGACAGCCGGGAATAGGTATATGTCGAGCAGTAAGTAAGAAGTCGAAGGGTATAGAATTAGGGAAGATGAGGGGAAACTGGTGTAACATCCTTGAGCCTGTTGCCGCTTGCCCCCTGCGTCTTGCCTCTTGCCTCTTACCGCTTGCCATGACGCTTGCTACTTAGTTTAGCATAAAATTTTAATTTTAATTGCTAGCATGTGCGTGGCAGCAATGGCAACGAGCCTGACAGGCCACACGCCTTGTGTCCCCTATAAGTTGCCTTGCGTTCCGCCTCTCCCTGTTTTCCTTACTCTTTGCCCATTAATTAAGCTTTTAATTAAACTTTTTACCATATTATGTGAGTGCGTAAAGTTGATTAACTCGCAGTCAGACCCCAAAGAGCGCTTTTAAGTAGGTGTCAATGTTTAATGCACGTCGAGGTAAATCAAAAACTTTGCTACTCTTCTGCCTTCTCCCTACCGTCCCACGTCTTTTCACATTAACACATAACAGCCAACTGCTGGAAATTTATAAATTATTTAATCCTGTCTCACAGGAATTACCCACTAACGTGCTGTCACTTCAACCACAGCTGGATGCATAATTTCAATCTGCATGGCAATCAGGGAATCCACACTTTCGACTATTAAGTGGATGTCAGTGGCGTATTGGACAGAAATCAGGTCCCTAACACGACAAAAAAACACAATGTCTGAAAACGAGGATAAAAGAGAATGAAAGCACCTGAAAGTCTTAAAGTGAGCGCTTTCCTTCAGTCATGATCAACTTTTCTGCTTGATTATTATTATTTGGAATGAGTTTGAGTAGAAGACCCATCGCACTTTATGGCTGTCAGAACCTTGTGAGTACAAGTAGTTGTCGTATCAACTCTGTCAACTCAATAAAGCAGCTTAAAATCTTTCAAAGTTTGTTTTTTATGTCTTTTCGGTGACATTTTGGCAGCTTATTTAAATATCTTCGCGTTGAAGTTTCGGGATTCAATAGAACTTGGCCTTCGGTGAATATCGAAGGTGAGTGTGGCGAAATGCAGTGTATTATAGCATTGCCAGGCTTAATTTATGCAGCTTAATTAACGCACAGTTACACGCAAGCACACACACACACACACGCACGCACACACCGACACGTAATGTAATTTGCTTTCTGCTTGCATGCAAAATCATCACGTATACGTCGCGTATGCCAATCGACTTGCACGTGTTTGCATAATTTCTTTAATTGCTTCTTTTTTTTAAGCTTTAGCTGCTGCGTATGCAATACAAATTGAATAAAACACACATATGCAGCTGCAAAACAACACGAGTTGTGCACAACAAATATGAGTATGACACGCATTTTATATGATTTGCAATCACTTTGAACTCTACTGAAAAGTGAATTTAAAGTTCCACAGAAACATGTGTAAATATTCAACTCATAATTTGCTTCAATTTCGATATATCTCTATATGTATGGGATACAAGGTAGTAAGAAAAACGAACCCCTTATCAAACATTTGGCATCTCAGGGTATTCACTATACTATGAAAATATCATATGGATTGTTCATTTTAGCTGCGGCTATCAATATGCTTTAACATTATGCTTCTTCATTTTACACTTAAAACCCACATCGGTAAATAAAAAAAAAGAAAGTGCGATTTGGTTGAGTGGTGCCAGAATTTAACGATATGCAGCGCCGCCTCTTGGACAATGTTTTTCAATTTCCAGCGCCACTTGATCAAATTTGCATTGCTAAATGCGAGTGGCATGCAACATTCAAGCAACCACGAAATGCATAAAAATGCCAGCAAGCTGGGTTAGTAGGTAGCGGATATTGAGGGTGAATAAGAGGGTGAACAGAGGAAAGCAAAACGGGCTAGTCAGGGCCTTAAGCGGAAACGGAAGCTTAGCCATAGTGGCTGCCCGACTCGCGTTTATCTCTTGCCCAAACATTTGCGACGCTTTCCGCGGCGGAATTTTTGCGGCTTTTTTCAGTTTTTCTCCACGTCTTTTTTTATGCTTTATGCCCTATAAGCCCTAAGAAGGGTTAGTTGGTACAGTTTGTGTACAGAAGCAGGCAACTCTGGCCCTACATATATATCTTATATATTCCATATCAACTTCAATCTTAAAGTTTCTGCACGCTAATCATATTGAGCTTGACTTAAATGTACGCGAGTTTGAGATCGTCATATTTACAGGGTATTTCATAGTCCAGCACTCTGGAATAGAGATTGCAACTTTGTTTTTTTGGGCAGTGCAACCGCTGAGCAAATGTTTGCATTGTGGACTTCAACGGGTGTTCCTAGTGTCCTGCTGTCCCGACAGTGCTATACATCCTCTATGTTCTACATCATATAAGAGCAGTCATTTAATTTGTTATGCTATTTGCTTTAATTGGCGACACATCCTCTGAAACTGATGTATTTCAACCGTTCAAAGGACATGCGTCGCCGTCATGAAATTGTTGCAAACTGAAAACTGATTTATAGGCAGCCCTTGCTCCAGGCTGTCGATATATATGGTATGATGTATATGTAACATATGTAGCCTATCTACTGGTCGATAGCTGTGCAACAGGCAGAAGAATGTTTATAAGAAATCTATATATTCTTGATCAAGACCCGAGTTAAGTCTACAGACTCCAAATTATGTATATAGACAGGTCAAGTGTGGAATTTCCAGTTCCCAAGTAGTTTTTAACCAGGCTGGAAGCCTCATACAGCAAAATTAGACTTAACAGGCCGATGACGCGGAGTTAATACTTAGTATATCTGATATCAAATCGGAGCAAGCTCTTATAAAGTCGGAGCTAGAGAAACTGAAAGAGATGGTGGAAGAAATTAAGACAAAGCCCGGTCAGTCCAATGTGCTGCCGGCCATTAGTAGGTCCGACAAGATGAACTCTGCTCCGGTGACTTGTAATAGTCGGCCAAATATGCCCAGGTCTGGCTGAGCTATCGAAACTGTGCTGAGGTATCTGTCACGACTACATATGAACTCCATGATATACTCATCCAGCTATAGTGATGCACCCCTTAAGGTCCTCTGTCGTACGGATCACGCCTCTCAGTCTTCCCGTGGCAAAGATTGGACGGTGATTTTACAGCAATTAGAAGTGTTAACTTTACTCGCAGAAAGATTTTGGAGACTTGGAAGGAGATTTCTTTCTGGGATTAGATCGTTTACATGCCTTAACTGCAGATCTAAATCAAGAACTGTATTTTCTTCTTGAAGATATTAATGGAATTCGCTAGAATGAGTCTAATGACAGCATTGGAATCGGTGATGAGAAAGATTCCTATACCTTACATACATTTTACAGCCAATTAACGGGTAAATTTAATTATTTAACCGTAATGATGGGTATCCATTGGATGTCATTATACGGCAACTACCTCTATTCGTATTCATTGAGGAAAGCTGTTATGATGATACGCCCTAAGACGGAAATAAGAATTCTTTCTCTTTCTATCTCTCTCTCACTCTCTCTCTCACTGCTTACCACTCTTATCCATTCTAAGGTAACGGGTAAGGGTATCCCGTAGTCGGGCACACTCAACTGCAGCGTTCTCTCTCTTTCTTTTATTTAACGATCCAACCGCCATCAAATGCAGCGGATGGCTACAAAGCAATTGAGATTTTTGGGTCCCGCTGGGTGGAAAATTCCGGGCTATCAAGAATGGAATGGTATCTGGTTCTGCATTTGGTATACGACTACAGATGTACATAAGCGTCTCTATATCTCTATGCCAGGCGAGTGCGTACTAAAGATACAAGAGTGAATTGTATTTGACACCATATGTGTGTGTGCGTGTGTGTGTGTGTGTTCTGCTTTTGGGTGTTAAACTGAGTTAGACACCCAGCGTGACATTTACCCTGATATATCGTAGTCACCAGCGGGGATGGACGCTACCAGGATAAGCTTGAGTGGTTGGGGAGGATGTCAATAAAGATGAGAATGAGAATGAGTTTGGGGCTGATGATGATGATGTCCTTTAACAACAGCTGTGACTGCAGTGGAACACTTGCAATTTGTAACATTGGAACATTCTAAAATGTTCACATCAAAGGATGTGGACACGGAGTGGGGCAAAAACCTAAGACATAATTGGCAGCTAAGATTTGTTAGAGGAACTTTAAATTGATGTGTTCAAATTAAATAAACGAACCTTTTCGGGTCGTACTTAAGCCGATTATTTATCCGTTGGTTTTCATTTCAAAATATTCAATTTTCAAAATTATCATTTAAAGATATGCTTCCAGCTCAAGTTCTCTGGTGATGAAAATTATATCTACATCCCTTGGAAGCACTGCACTGACTTACAACTTTGGCACGTTTCTGTGGGATCTATATATATATATATATATATATATGTATATATAAACGTCTGTGTGTGTGTGTAGCTAGAAGTGTGTGCTGTATTTAAATGATTTCATTAGAGGCGCGCGCGTGCCTCGTCATCCCAGGAGTACGAGTAATGCAGAGGATGTGGATGGGGCTGCGGCTGTGGCCCATGTAACGCATTACCTTAACCCATTTATCACCAAATTTAACAACCAGCAAGTAGGGAATAGCCAGAGAGCAGCAGTATCTGATCTGGTTAACCCTTAGGCTGGGGTTAGACCCAAAGCGAAAACCAAAAAAATAAAACATTTTGTGTAGTGTGTAATCGAGCGATGCTGAAATCGTTTTGTGTGACTTTCATACATAAATAAGGAACGATTCAAGTTTACGCCCAGTTCCTGGACCTTGGACCTGGTCGTGCTCCTTTTCCTGGTCGTGCTCTTGATCCAACTCCTCACTGGTTCACTTTGTGCATGCCCCAGCAAAATTTGTTAATTTCATTTGCACAGTTTGCACAAGTTTCGGCTGTGGACCCACGGGCAATGGCTTTGTTTGCTCTTTGGCCACTTTTTGGACCGTTCTGTTTTTAGTATTCTAGTATATTCGTAATTCAGTATTATTTGGCTGCCTTGGCAAAAACGTTGCTCACTTTCTCTGCGTTGTTTGGCCCTTGTTTGCTCTGTTGCGAATATTCAGTTCTAATTATGTTTGTCCTTTAATTGCGACCCATTATGCGTGCGCTCTGATTATGCCGTGCCCCAAGTGGCTCAATTAATGTGTAGCCTACACACAGCTGCCTCCTAGAGCGGCACCTCTCCTCCACACACATACATACACATACTCGTACGTATGTGGGTAACAGCCTCTTAATCCTTGGACGTAGGCGTGTGCGTGTTTAGTGCCCACAATTTAATCGTTGAACTCCTCCATAGAAACACTAATGGCTGCATTTTCGACAGAGCCCAAAGAGAAATTCATGTTCATTTTCATTTTTATTTATTTAATAAATTACAAGTTAACTGAAACTTTCCAAGTAACCCTTTTTCCTCCGAAGCCTTTTCGGTGGGACACAAAAGAAAAATTGGTTCAAATAATAATTGAAAATATGTTCAATGGAAACGTTTGCCAATTCTCGTATCAACTATCCAAACTGTGTCCGAGCTGTCCAAAGTGTTTAAACTGAAACCGAATGGGCAAAGCAACTCAATTATTAAGTGGCCCCAGGAGGGTAGGTTCTAGCAACGCCTTCATCAGCAAATAGACTGCCAACTGTGGGTCTGACCTCTCAGCTGCCCATAGTGAGGGTTTAACGAAGTTCGGACCAAGAGAAACAAATAAATGTTTGAGCCATAAGAACCTACCCCAATTGGCTGAGTAACTCGTCTTAGCCAAACCCAACCGCAAGCCATATAAGTTTCATTATCCTTTTAAGCGGGATAAGCCCAATTCAAATTGTTGGCCTGCATAATTGGATATATGCAAGTTCTATAAAAATATTCATAACGCCGACCTTGTTGGTGGGGGAAATTGGCTTGTGCGGATTAATAAGAGGCTACGACGGGGTTGGCCGATAAACGAGCGTTGGTTAAACAAAGGCAAGACGCCAATAAACCTATTTATTGGCCCAAAACAAATTCTTGGCAAATATGCGTTCAACATAAAAAAAGAGGCAAAAGGAGATAAAGATTGGGGCAGGACTTGTGTGGGCAATCACAAATAAAAATAATCCATTCAAGTGTGCCCGACTAAGAGTTACTCTTAACCTACGTCTAAAGTTTCGAGGGAAAGTCTGCACAAGGACTTACACATCATTATAGGAGATGCTTCCTTCTGCCTGTTACATACGACTATGTAAGAAAGTTCATTAGATAGAGAGAGATAGCGAAAGAGAGAGATCACAATATTTTTTTGAATTAATTTTTGTGAAGTACATAAAGATATGCAAAATAGATTAAAATCTTCAAAGAAAGTTAAATCAGAGCTCAAATTCTTTATTCCAGGTTCCTTTAGGTCTTATCATCATCGCGGCCTTCTTCAACGAATAGCTAAAGCCGTGGAAAGAATCCCAATTAATACCCTTGCCATGGGTATTAGCTTTATATGTACCAGTCAATTTACTGCAAGGAATATAAATCATAGATTAGCGGAAATAACATTCACTTCATTTCAAATACCTTGCATGACAAATTGCATTGTACCATCAGCCTCTAGTATAGAATCTAGCACAAGTTCTACCATAACTATTGTACTCTCTATTAAATGTTGAAAAGGTTTCACCATGGTGATTCCGTAATGAGTCCCCGGCAGTTCCACTGGCTTTCACCAGTGTGCGTAAAATAAATGATTCCTTCTCGTCACCGATCACAAATTTCTCATATATCTCCGACCGTTACCTCCCTCAAAATCTTCAAGTAGAACGAGCAACTCCTGATTTTCATCTGCAGTCAAGACATGTATTTTGCTTAGCCCTAAAAAAAGTCCCCTCCAAGTTTAGTCCAGTTGCGCTGGAAGTCAATATTTCCATCCTTTCGCTGCATATCACACGCCACTTTAAACGGTTTTTCACTATAGCCGGGGAAGAGTTAATCGTAGATCCCATTTTGCTGAGAACTGGTAGATGCCTCAGCACAGTTCCGAGCATAAGACCTAGTCATATTCGACCCATC
This sequence comes from Hirtodrosophila trivittata, assembly GCA_035045065.1. Lineage (NCBI taxonomy): Eukaryota > Metazoa > Arthropoda > Insecta > Diptera > Drosophilidae > Hirtodrosophila > Hirtodrosophila trivittata. The sequence continues at coordinate 1,668,148 of JAWNNK010000022.1, forward strand.
ATTTGGCCCCAACTGGTTAGACCTCAGTCGATTAAACTGACCGAGCTCTGTCCCAATTTCATCCAGCATCTTTTTATGACTCTCTAGCTCCGAATTCATCTCTGTATTCCCAAGTGTTAGCTCCGAGCGGATATCCGCGTACTGCGATCTAAAGTCCTTTGTTTATTTATTGTTATTTTATTTTTACTATACGTACATATAACTAACATAAATTTGAATATATTTAGCGACATATTTGCAACAGCACTTGATCGAAAGCCTTCATGATCGGAATAAGAAACATAATGTCAAATTTTATGTATATATTATTATATATATATTATATATATATATATAAAGCTACATAAAACTGATTGCGTGTTTCTCGGAATGTGAAATCTCTAATGGGAAACGAGATAGTGTGACTTTGTGATTATTTCTATATATTCTTTGTGGCATAATACTTATATATATTTATCAAATATTTAGATTCATATACAAGTATGTATGCTTATATATACAGGAGTGAAAGAGAGAATCTTAGAACGTATCTTTAATGCAAGTATTAAATAATTTAATTCTCTAAGCTTGAAATGAGACAGGAAATAAGACAGGCGGATCGAGAGGGGGAAGGGGAGGGGGAGAAAGCAGACTTTCTGCTTAGATATATGTATATGGCTTATGATCAAGAACATGTGTACTCTGTGAGTTGCACCAGCTTGATACGCCCCTTTTACCCATTTTCAATAGGTTAAGGGTATAAAAGCTGTGGCGCACTTGTAATGAGACTTTGTTTAAGTGGTCGTCAGGGTTTAGGCCCCACCAGAGCAATTGGCAACTGGCAACTGGCAACTGGCAACGGACAACAGACAACGGACATCTGGCAACAGCCTCTTATGAATAACAGAATTGAAGCACTTGGCATGCCGATGACCGACCCGGTCGAGTATTTGATTTGTGTAATCAAGTTGAAGGGAGCACAATTTGTGTTGCTGCTGCTGCCACTGTTGCTAAGGACCTGAAGTTCATAAATAAATTTTTAAGACTATCCTTAAGACATAAAAGATAAGAGCTAAGAAATAAGAGATAAGAGTTTGCCAAAACTTTTCCGTGTTCACCTTGGAAAAAACTGACGCTCATTTGACGCTTCAGTTGGAACCTACTCAATTTGATGGACTTTATCCTCAAAGAGGATTAACAAAAGGCTCCCAAGAGCTGACTACGGGGTAGGGGCAACGCAGGCCAAGCGGCTTAATTTGTCAGCAGTGAAAATTATGAAAAATAAATACAAATTTTGTCAAATATTTGGCCTACTACAAGGCTTTAGGCTGTCGCACCGTGTGTCAATAATGATTGAACCAATTTTAATTGCTCCACATCCCAAGCTTGGTCCTGACCAGGAGGAGGAGGATGGGAGCGGCTGCGCATAGGCAGTGTACAGTCAGTCAATTGATGTACGGATTATGGTGGCTCATTAGCGTTACTTCTCATTTTGTTTCCTCTGACATTTTAGTGGCAGTAGCATGATTAGCTGTCCCCGTTCCCAGCCCTCTCCACTATTCCACTCCAGCAAAAATTAGCATGTGATTTGCTTGCCTTTCAGGCAATTTTGAAATGTCAGTTAAGTCGCAGTTACCCAAGTGCCCGAGCAGCACAACACTCACACAAAGTGTCAAGTTGACATGTTTTTTCTTTCTATTTTGCGTACCTCTGGCGTTTGGTATGCCACCTGTCCCCCTTCCCCACCCCATCCCCCGCTTCATGAATGCGCTTTTCGCTTTTCACCTATCCTGACATGCCTTTAATCCCCGACAGACAGTCAAGGGCGACAGCCTCAGCAGTGGCCTGCACCCCCCTCTTCCCTCCTCCCACCCGTTTGCCATGTTTCATTATGCGGATGTTTCCTCGGAGGGCACCCAAAGTACACGCGACACCTTATGCATTTTACAGTTGCTCTTTTTCGATATACCCTTCCTTTTCCGGGCATATTCGGCAATCATTTACCTTGTCTTTATGTACAGGTACATTTATAGATCTATTCAACTTCAACTCTGAAAATAGCTTCAAGTTTACCTTCTTGCCATCTCACTCTAAAAAATTGTTCTGATAAAAGTATAGATTGACTTACTTTAAAATTAAACACGATATAAGAAGCAGAAGTTTACTTCCGTTAAATTGAGATCCATTGGTTTAATGGGATTACCTGTGGAAGTTTCAAAACCAATTCATTTTCATCTTGACAGAAGCGTGTTCCATGTTCGTATAGACTCGTACTTTAAACGTCACTTCTGTTGCGTTTTTTTTTAATTTTTTAGTATTTACTTTACGTTTGAACCTCAACTGTCTGTAGATTCCGTCCGTCCATCCGTCTGGCCATACGTCAGCTCGTAGGCTGCCTAATTTTATTTACTTTTCCCCCCGTTGACATTGTCACGAAATTTATTTTACCGCTAATTTGTATAAATTCTTTTCTCAGTCACATTAAAGCGACGCGGAGACATCAACACAAAATGGCGAACAGGATCCCATTTGACCGCGCTCCTGACATTTATTTTGCTTCTAGTTGTTTCTCTCTTTTGAGCTTTTTGTGCACCTTTATGCTTATAATTAAGTATCTGGCCGGAACTCGGTTAATGTGGTGCGACATGTCTGCCAAGGCGTAGCTGGTGACCCGTTTAGTGTGCGGGTTTATGACTATTTTATGGATGCATACGTTTCATTAGTGCATAATAAATCAAAGTAAATGCGGGAATAAGATTTAAGACTGGCGTGTGCCATTCACATTTCGTCCTTGGCAGTGTTTAGTCTGTGTTTGCAAACTTGTCTGCCTACTCCTTCAATATAGTTGATCTCATTAAAGTTTACCTAAGTAATTTATGTGTGTTTTTTCTTAAGAATTAACGTTTCATGATATCAAACGTCTATTATTATATTACTTATATATATAGTATTATTTTATATATTAAAATATAAGAGTTTGCATGTATAAAACGTTTTCAGAGGAAGTTCAAAGTCAGCGCGCAGAAAAGTATTATCGATAGATATTTTTCGATAATCTGATAGAAACTTGCGTTAGCCAAGACCACAACCAGTCGACAGGCACCAACTTCACCTAAGCTCAATGCCGCGCAACATGAAGTTGGCTGCGCAAACCAGTTCTTGATAAAAGTGAAGTTGGCGGCGCGCACATTTGCGTCAAGCCTGAAACAAATTGCGCGTTTAATTTGAAGACCTTTGAATGCATCATGAGTGGAAGTTTATCATACAAACGTGTTAAGCTTATCCATATAAAGATTATAAAGACCTCGGGCAGCATATATAATGAGGTTTAATCTGTGAATATATTGATTGATGGGGGAAACAGCGTGAAAGGAGCAGGGTGTGTTATTAGTTCTGGAAAATGCAATTTACGTTAAATGATGTTTGTAATAAGCAGTTGTTGATTGCAGCTTTCCCGAAACTTGCCTGAATGCTTACTCAAGTGTCCCAGTCGAGGAATTTGCTTGCCAATTGCCAATGGCCAATGGCCAATGCCAACTAAGTAACCAGCCAAATGGACAAGACAAATGCGCCAGTGACACGTGTTAGGAATTCCGCACATGGCAACTTGCCAGCCAGTTGAAATGCCACACAGCAGCAGCGCTCTCTAGACTGGGATTCTCAGGTAAAAGCCTTATGCATATGCAGAGAGTAAGCATTGCCTGCCCGCCCAGAGTCTGTGTGGAGTGTAAGCTGGGTGTGTGACTGCGGTTGGGATTGGGACTGTGCAGACCCTTTTTAGTTGTTGGCCAACTCGATCTACACAAATTTCATAACAAATGACTAACAACATGGCCAAATGACTAGGCAACCAAGTTAGCAACTAGATAAACAGCAGCAGCAGCAGAACAACAACAACATATACGAGTACAACAGCAACAGTTGCAGATGTAGAATCAGATACATGTCCATGTTGTACTTGTACTCTACTCGTACTCTACTGGACTGGACCTCAACTGGATTCGTATCTGCATCTACACAGCGGGCCGATTAAGCCAAATGATGATCAAAGCGTTGCAGAGCTCCAGTTGGGGCAACTATTGATTGCGTGTGGCAAGCGAATGCCACAGCTTCAGCTGCAGCTTGCCAACCTGAGCGCACAGGAAGCGTCTCGAGTGCCTTATCTCGATCTTTGTTATCTTTGGCTGCATCACCAACAGGCCAACCAGAGTGAGACAGACAAACGGACTGACTGACCGACAGACAGACATACAGACAGGTAGATGGACAGACGGTTGGACAGACACTTGGACAGCGCCAGCTTAATATTCAATTTGTGCGAGCGTTTGTTAAATAAGCCCCATACGATGCCTACATACCGCTCCCTTGGTCCATCTCCAAGGGAGCCTCATCTCTAGAGCTGCTGCTGCCATGTATTTGTATATTGAAAATTGGTCTTACCTCGCCCTGGCGGCTTAACAAGCCCCCGAACCCAATTCACAAAATGGCAATTCCCAATTCCCAGCTAGTGGGCAAGGGCCAAGCAATCAGCGACGATTGTGGCATGGACTGCGGCATGGACAGGCACGTAGCACAGCTTCCGCGCCGCGCAACTTGTTGCTGGCAACACTTCATTTATTTTGATAACCATAAGATTGCGAATAAAACCACTAGCATCACACAGCACAAACAGATACTCAGCATAGCTCCCAGAGACTCTCAGATACTACTACTCATAATCCTTAGGTCAACCCTTAGCCTGTTGTATCTTGATTGAAATTGCAGCCGACGGGCTCTAGACGCACTGAGATTCGCAACGCATTTTCATTTTGGTGGTCAGGTGTCAGATGACCGCGCCGAAGTTGACAACTGACACGACGTCCAGTCCAGGGCCATTTGAGTTCTGGTTCATACAGATAGCTCTGCCTGGCTTTCTGGGATACTGGGTTAGGCTCTGGCAATGATAATGCCATTGACATTGAAATTGGGTTTGGCTTATGCTTTGGGTGTGGCAAAAACATATTTCAAAAGTCAGTTCAAGTTTTGCAATAATAATGATATAATCTCACAACAAAACATATGTGAATGAACTCCGGAAGTACCCAATGGGATCTCAGCACTAAGAGTATTCTTAGAATTCATTAACAACTTTGCTTAAGATCTTCAATATATCCATATAATAATCTATAACTGTGTGAAATTTCGTTTCTCTTTCAGACGTAAGAGCTGTTGTTACTTGGACATCTCATATATGTATATCCTTTTCCACTGCCATACTATGCAATTGGAAGAGGAGGAGGAGATGAAGCCGGAGAAAGACAGGGAGAGGGAGGAACACTTAAGGTAACGTATGGTTTTCTATCGTTTCTGTCTTGCATTCGGCTTGGCTCTCAGGGCTTGCCGAAAGTTGCCCAGCTGTGTCAATGGCCATGGCCATTATTGTTGTTGTTGTTGTTGTGGCTTGTTGTGTTCATGTGAAACGCCTTCTTCACCCACTGACTGCATAGCCAGTTGATCTCCACCCAATCCCCATCCCCATCCCCATCCTCATATCCATCCCATTTCCCTTCCCACCAAGTATAACGTTGGCAATTTTTCAACCGCTGATTGTTGAAGTCTTTCGCCAGGGCTTGACTTAGTTTTTTCTGCACGAGGTCATCGCTTGCGGTCGGACCGCCCGCTACAGCTCTCAGTCTATCTGTGCGTCTTTCTGTCTCCCAGCCAGTCTATCTATCTATCTGCCGTTTGGCGACTGTCTCCTGGATCTTTGTTACTTTGTTTTGTTGGGGCATTTTGTATCTATTGCCGCGCATGTTGGGTCACATTAACGGTGCTTTCTGAACGCTCGAGTTCTGCAATTTGATTTTCTTAGCGAACCTTTTGGGTTCCGTTCGCATGCTCTCCGATTGCTTCTCCAAACTGGGTATAGACCCTCGGCTTGGGTGGGTTTCTTTATCTAGTTCTTTTCAGAGTACACAACAAAACAAACAATTAAAGTCTTTAGAATTGTGGCAATTGTAACCATTGTTTTGGGACTTCGTGCACACTTGTCGACGGATCTGGGGTTTGGGGATTGAAAGAAGTTCTGCACTTTGTGCTTATGCATTCTTATGAGATGCCTCTGCGATTGGGTCATAAAGAAGACGACACTGCTCTATTCTGAAATATCTGAAAAGAACAAAGAAAATAAATGGCATTCAAGTATATTCAGAGCTAGAAGGACTTACTATTGTACACAGATAATCCTTATTCTTACTTTTTGTTACCTTTTTCTATACAAATAATAGTTATCGTGATATCATAAATCATTATATAAGCGGCTAAAATTTGTTAATTATCGAAATAACCCATATTAATTTCAATTTATATGCAATAATACGTTATTTTCACCCTCGATGGAGGATGGATTCGATATCAGTTCTGAAATACACTTAGCTTGGAGCGGTCCCAAATATGTCGCTAAATATAATTCGTTTTGTCTTCTTTATATATACACTGACATATATTTCTGGTTGTGGTGAAGTGACAACGAGATATAAATCTGAATGTAGTCAATTGACAGCAGATGTATCAAATAAAATGTGGTATATAGGAAATGATTTATCCAATATAAAAGATGATCAAGCTGCAGTTAAGTCGGAGCTAAAGTGGCAGAGAGATATGCTTAATGAAATTATGAGAACACTTGGTCGACTTAAGTCGAGGAGTCACCCTCGCAGCTGTGCTGACGTGGCTCTCGACTCCCCGAAATCTGGACAGTATAATATACTCGTTCCCAACCATAGTCCACAAGTATTTAAAGTCGTATGTGATATGCAGGAACAGGGCGGCAACTGGACGATTATCTTGCAACGAAAGAAAGGAGGAGTTGAATTCCAGCGCAAATGGGATGATTACAAGAATGGCTTTGGCGATTTGAGTGGAGATTTTTTTCTGGGCTTAGAAAAAATATATGCAATAACTACATATGAACCTCAGGAATTGTTGGTTGTCGTCCAGAATTTTGAAGGACGCAAAGGGGACATATTATATTCAGAATTTGTGATCGGTGACGAAAAAGAAAGATATTTATTAAAATCAGTGGGCAAGCATAACAAAGGTACAGCTGGGGACTCCCTGACCGATCTAGTTAATGAAACGTTTACAACATTTGATAATGGATACTGTTCAACTACGTATAGCGGCGGATGGTGGTACCGGGGTCACCGTTGTTTCGCCGGGTATTTATGAACAATTTCATGGTATTTCAGTCAATTGTTGATTAAAGTTTTTTACAGAAAATTGACTGGTAAATATAATGAAAAGGGTTTCAGCGGTATCGTTTGGTCGACTTTTCAGTCCCATTTAGTTTTATTAAAGAGTGCTGCTATGATGATCCGACCTAAGGCTTAATATCTTTGATACAATAAGTAAACTTATGTACATCAAATAATATATCGGACACAGCCAACTGAATAATTTAAATATTCACTTAAATTTGATTGAATATATAAAGAAAGTTTCACGGTGTTTTTAATTGCTTCTCCAAACTGGGTATAGACCCTCGGCTTGGGTGGGTTTCTTTATCTAGTTCTTTTCAGAGTACACAACAAAACAAACAATTAAAGTCTTTAGAATTGTGGCAATTGTAACCATTGTTTTGGGACTTCGTGCACACTTGTCGACGGATCTGGGGTTTGGGGATTGAAAGAAGTTCTGCACTTTGTGCTTATGCATTCTTATGAGATGCCTCTGCGATTGGGTCATAAAGAAGACGACACTGCTCTATTCTGAAATATCTGAAAAGAACAAAGAAAATAAATGGCATTCAAGTATATTCAGAGCTAGAAGGACTTACTATTGTACACAGATAATCCTTATTCTTACTTTTTGTTACCTTTTTCTATACAAATAATAGTTATCGTGATATCATAAATCATTATATAAGCGGCTAAAATTTGTTAATTATCGAAATAACCCATATTAATTTCAATTTATATGCAATAATACGTTATTTTCACCCTCGATGGAGGATGGATTCGATATCAGTTCTGAAATACACTTAGCTTGGAGCGGTCCCAAATATGTCGCTAAATATAATTCGTTTTGTCTTCTTTATATATACACTGACATATATTTCTGGTTGTGGTGAAGTGACAACGAGATATAAATCTGAATGTAGTCAATTGACAGCAGATGTATCAAATAAAATGTGGTATATAGGAAATGATTTATCCAATATAAAAGATGAACAAGCTGCAGTTAAGTCGGAGCTAAAGTGGCAGAGAGATATGCTTAATGAAATTATGAGAACACTTGGTCGACTTAAGTCGAGGAGTCACCCTCGCAGCTGTGCTGACGTGGCTCTCGACTCCCCGAAATCTGGACAGTATAATATACTCGTTCCCAACCATAGTCCACAAGTATTTAAAGTCGTATGTGATATGCAGGAACAGGGCGGCAACTGGACGATTATCTTGCAACGAAAGAAAGGAGGAGTTGAATTCCAGCGCAAATGGGATGATTACAAGAATGGCTTTGGCGATTTGAGTGGAGATTTTTTTCTGGGCTTAGAAAAAATATATGCAATAACTACATATGAACCTCAGGAATTGTTGGTTGTCGTCGAGAATTTTGAAGGACGCAAAGGGGACATATTATATTCAGAATTTGTGATCGGTGACGAACAAGAAAGATATTTATTAAAATCAGTGGGCAAGCATAACAAAGGTACAGCTGGGGACTCCCTGACCGATCTAGTTAATGAAACGTTTACAACATTTGATAATGGACACTGTGCAACTATGTATAGCGGCGGATGGTGGTACGGGAGTGACTATTGTTTCTACGGGTATTTATGAACAATTTCATGGTATTTCAGTCAATTGTTGATTAAAGTTTTTTACAGAAAATTGACTGGTAAATATAATGTAAAGGGTTTAAAAGGTATCGTTTGGTTGACTTTTCAGTCCGAATCAGTTTTATTAAAGAGTGCTGCTATGATGATCCGACCTAAGGCTTAATATCTTTGATACAATAAGTAAACTTATGTACATCAAATAATATATCGGACACAGCCAACTGAATAATTTAAATATTCACTTAAATTTGATTGAATATATAAAGAAAGTTTCACGGTGTTTTTAATTGGGCAGTTAAGACCTTGTGCCACATTTGAGTATTACTTGAGCTTAGCATCTCCTCAATGTTTGATGTTTTTTTGTGGCAAGCAACTGTGGCAAATTGAATTGTAAGTTCGTCTTGAATTGGTATTCTGCACAGACAACAAATCGCTGAAATTCCTAGTAAATTTTGTTTTCGAAATCAACGAACCTTTGTTCGCTGCTGTGGAAAAGTGAATGGGGCGAGGGGGTGGGGGGAAGGGTTTGAAATTGAGGGCTACTCAGAGTTGGTCTTTGGAGTGTAACTTGTTATTTGCAGTAATTAATTTTGAAGCCAAAGTGCTAATTAATTCAGAGAGTAGAATAGCTTCAGGTGAAGGCGTTGGAAGCATAGAGCTAATTGTGGCCAACATCCGCCGGACAGCGTTGGCTAGAGTTTGGCATCTGGCCACTTTTGGCCAAGAAGGCACAGAAGCTGCAGCCGCAGAATTAATGGCCTGTTCGGTGGCCCAAACTAAGGCGCTGCCAAAGTAATTTCTCAAGAATTTAGAAGACAGGAAACTTGCATAACTGTACGCGTTATACTCTGTTCGAATGGGTTTTGCTCAACATCAACTCATCTCATGCAGTCTTACGCAATGTGTCAGGCCGAATCAGAGAGACGTGATGAGATGTCCCGCCACGAGATGTCCCAGACAGATCAGACAGTCAAGACAGCCAGCAGCAGCAGCAGCAACTACTGAGCCAATAGTAACGCCTACCAATACGTTTAATTATAGTGCCACGCCGCCAAGGACTGCAACCTGGGGCTGTGCTCCAAACATGACGCACGTATAGAAAACATATTTCAAACTAAACAAACTCATCAGAGAGAAGACAAAATAAAAAATAACAACAACAAAAAACTGGAACGCGTGCAAAATGTAGACTGAGGCAGCCAGAGAGGATGGGGCTGTATGATAGGAGCATAGGATGCTATCAGATCTGCTTGGAATCGCAATGGGTTTGAATAGGGGCAACCGCATAGAATTCCAACCGCTGCTTGTTATGCGCTTCACAGCGCCAAGGTCGTGTGATTTGATCTCTAAGGGGGCGTTCCATGGGGGCTGCTTTCTAGCTCAGGTGACGTCATGGCGCTTCAGCTTTGATCTAGCATTAGGATTAGTCAAATTAATCAATTCCCTTCAATATATAAATAATACTATATATATAAAAAAAATATACACTTCTATTCTAGACTAATTCCTCTCAAATCTTGTTAGGCTTTTCTATTTATATAGTACATATAAATACATATACTTAGGCTCATCACTTGGCTTGAGCTTAAAGACGCCCACGTCTTCAGTTAGCGCCTCATCGTCAGGGCTTATTTCAAATCGTTCGAAGTTGGGAAGTCAAAGAAAATTGCTTAACTCTCTGGGATTTTATTGCGCTATTTAAAGGTCCCGCTGGCAATTTAGCAATTATAAAATGATTAATTTTTGTGCATTTTCTCAACACCTTCCACTTAGCAGCGAACCGCATAAAGCGGGGCTTGAGAGGGAGGCAGAGAGACAGGGAATGGAGGGGGGGGGAGGGTAGGAGAGGGAGTAGGGAGTAGGGAGTAGGGAGCAGGGAGCAGGGAGCAGGGAGCAGGGAGCAGGGAGCAGGGAGTAGGGAGCGGGGAGAATAGGGAGCAGGGAGTAGGCAGATCTTATGTCCGGACCCTGGGCCAGGCGTTAAAGCTCAACTACTGTCGATTTAAGTGCCGTTGGGCCCATTGCCCATTGTCGATTGCCCATTGCCGTGTAGGGTATCATTAGGCCAGGCAAAACAATTTAAAATAACTGCCGCAACTAGCATAATAATATTAAGAAGCGACGACCCTCTGCTCCTCCCCATATACCCCGTCCCTTGAGCTCTCCATAGAAGTAGACAATTTTCATAATGGCCAGAAATAAATCTGCAACCAGCAGCAGCCAGAACTAGCAGCAGCAGCAGCATCAGCCCCAACGCTGGGAACCTGCTTGAATCTTCCCTGCACAACTTAATTAATAAACTAATGAGCAGTTTGCAGGCGCATCCAAACGAGGTCCATTCACCGTACTATCCACTCCAACCATACCAACTCCTCCAGATTATCTTCATGACCAAAGCTCATCTGAACGAGGTTCTGCCTCTTCTTCTGCCACAGCCTATTTGCAAAAGATCAGCGAGAAATTAAAATAAAATGTGCAGCGTGCAAAAATGCCGAAAAGGTCCCTCATATCCCTGAAACCTCAAAACGTGATGTGCAATCTTAAAATGATATATATACTTATATATAAATACATATGTATATTATTTATGCATAAATGAATTTTGGAAATGCCCCGCAAAGTACGTGAGAATAAAGCGAGGCTCGAAATAAGTAAGAGATTATAAAGATAAAGATACTATAATTTATTATGTACAAATATATATATATATATATATATATATATATATATATGTGCCTATATATCCTCTGATATTTAAAAACACATTTAATATTCAAAACTCGAAAGACTAACCGGCATAAGACTTCACTGATGTATATGCTACATAGATGTATAAATTCTGGTCGACAACTAAGCAACAGGCGGAAAAATGTATATAAGAAATCTATATATATTCGTGATCAAGCTTGAAATCCGAGTCGACTACGTCACCACAATTCATCTGTATAGCTTTCTGTCTTTCTACAGACTCCAAATTGTGTATATAGACAGAAATTTCCAGCTCTCGAGCACTTTTGCTCCAGGCTGGAAATCTAATAAAGTTCTCATGAACAAAATGCCCAAAAATTGTTATAAGTGTGTGGAAATGTGTGTGAATATTTGGTAGTATGTGTGCTGATTTTGAAAAAATTCCAGTATATGACATTTCTATATTTCTATATACAAATATAATAGCAGAAAGTATATATATTCCTTATCAGTAAGTCAGCGTTTCTGCCTCTGCCCACTTGAACAATTAGTGATTCCACGTATAGTTTATATATTTCTAATTGTGCTGCAATGGTTGAAATAAACTATGAAAGGGCAATATCTAAGCTACGATCGGAGATACAAGAGTTGAAGTGAGTGGCTGAAGGATACATTTTTTAATTAAATCTAATCGGAAGACTTAACAGGTCGAAGAACGAGGAGCTAAAACTTAGGAATTCAGAGATCAAATCGGAGCCAGCTCTTATTAAGTCGGAGCTAGAGAAACTGAAAGAGATGGTGGAAGAAATTAAGACAAAGCCCGGTCAGTCCAATGTGCTGCCGGGTATTAATAGGTCCGATATGATGAGCTCTGCTTGTAATAGTCGGCCAGATATGCCGAGGTCTTATCCTCGGAACTGTGCTGCGGTATCTCTGAATACTCAGCGATATGAAATCCATGATATACTCATCCCCAACTATAGTGATGCACCCCTTAAGGTCCTCTGTCGTACGGATCACGCCTCTCAGTCTTCCCGTGGCAAAGATTGGACGGTGATTTTACAGCAATTAGATGGAAGTGTTAACTTTACTCGCAGAAAGATTTTGGAGACTTGGAAGGAGATTTCTTTCTGGGATTAGATCGTTTACATGCCTTAACTGCAGATCAAAATCAAGAACTGTATTTTCTTCTTGAAGATATTAATGGAATTCGCTGGCATGAGACTTTTGACAGGTTTGGAATCGGTGATAAGGTAGATTCCTAAACCTTACATACATTGGGCAAGGCCAGTGGAACTGCTGGTGACTCACTTTCTTATCACCGTGGACACAGGTTTTCAACCTATGATAATAGGAGCTGTCGGTACTGGTAGTGGCTGGTGGAACAGTGGCTGTTATGATGATACACCCTAAGAACTAAGAATTCTTCTGAGCAGTTAATCAATTATGTATATACATAGGTGTGTATATGTGTACGAATGTATATAATATTATTACATGAATTTATGGATTTGATGCAATTAATTGAATTACACAGCAAAAGATCACCAGTCTCTCTCTCTCACACTTTAGCTTGCTCTTTTCCTCTCGAGATGTCCCTAGAAGTCGTCACCAGTCACCGCTATTACACCATACGTTGTGTGTGTGTGTATGTATATATATGTGTATGTATTCTTGTGTACAGCTCAGTCAGAATGTTTGCTATTTCAGACGCGGTTTAAGGGTATCTCGTAGTCGAGCACTGTTAACTGAACTTTTGCTCTTAAGCTGTGGATAGTTGAGATGAAGAGAGAACAGGAGGATGATTTGAAGCCTTTAGGACATACGCCTTAATTAGGATCGTCTATGGCCATTTAGGATCTTAAAAGTTTAAACAGAGTTTTAAAGACATTTATTACTCTGAGTCTTAGTTATCGGAGTATATTATACACGCTGTCTAATATAGCCATAAAGTAACTTTAGATCTGAAGAAACCACATATCATTTTTAGCACAGAGCCCTGAGCATTGCGTTTCCATGTCGTAAATCTCTATGAGAGTTAAAGGCTTTTAAGGTCTAGGCATACTGAAATATGAAAGTGTGAAAGATGTTAAATAAAATTGAGAGGAGATATAAGATTATAAATATTAATGGTATGCATTTAACAAGCTGTCTCTGAGAAGAGCTTTGGGCGCATCAAATAAATCATATTCAAAAGTGAAGTGAATCCGCGTAGCAGACATCTGCCGAGCTCTGTCGAGATCTTCTAGAGCTCTTCAGAGTTTCTTAAAAAGTTCTTCAAAGCTCCCTTGGGTGTTGTACGAGTAAATCATTTTGTTTTCACTCTCTGCCTCAGTTTAATTATCACAATTCCAGATTTGGTGCATGTTACACGAGACTCTCCGAAGAGCTCATAAATTCTAAAGGGAACAAGTTGATGCTGACGGCGACTGCTGTTGGTGGTGCTGCTGCAACCGCAACTGCAACTGCTGCTGCTAGTGAATCTTCTCGCTGAGCAAAATAAAAGAGAGAAAAATATATTTATTGCAACGTGTAAATTGAAAATTGTCTTAGTTTTAAAGTCTAGCAGTGGAGTGAAGGGCAGGAAGGTGCAACATGGTAGAGAAGCTATTCAAATCAATGAAAACTGATAGCCTCGAAGGCATGGTCCAAGTCATGATTAACATAGGCTACGTCCTAAGTAGGTACTTGCTGCGAGTTGGCCAAAGATGGCACCGTCCACTCCGATCCGGGACTCAACGTGTAGCATTTAAGCGACATGCCAACACTTGAGCACTTGAAGGGGTCTCCTCCTATGGCTGATCCTCTTCCTTCTGCCACTCCTCCTGCTGCCGCTGCTGCTGCTGGGGAACGTATCATTAACAAGTCACGACAAATTCGCGGTCAGACATTTGAAAAGCCAATGCCAAATTTGGTAAGGACAACGCCAAGAGTTGGCCTGGCATTGGCATTAGATAAACTCCAACTTCAATCGAGAGAAACTTCTCTCTCTTTTTTTCCTTCACTCCCGTATCAAGTGCCAAATACATGGACAGGTTAGATAGAACTAGCAAATGGCAACTTGTAACTGGCAATGGGCAATGGGCAATGGGCGAGTGGCAACTGGCAACTGGCAACTGGCAACTGGCAACTGGCAACTGGCACTGGAAACTGGCAACTGGCAACTGGCGAGTGGCGACTGCCGGCGGCTGCTTTGAACAGACCACCGTCAAGAGTTTCGAGGTGTGAAAAATCTAAAATGCAAACACGGAACACAGAACACAGGCACTCCAACCGGCCAGCACTCCATTTGTAGTTGCTCCCATGGGCACACTGCCCAGGGAGAGTGGGGGCAAGGATTCAGGAACGGATTTATCTTCAACTCTTATACGCATGAATTATTTATTTCGATTGTCTGCATGCGTCTGTTCTCCATTTGCTTGGTTCCATTATTTTTATATACATATATATATTTATATTTTACCTTTGAGAGAGCACAGGGGAGCAGCTATCGGTGCCCCAAGGTAGCCGATCGCTTAAATTATCGCAGGGGGCATGCAAAATTTATTAACAAACATAAAAATTGTTCGAGAATTTATTTCATCTTAATTCAATTTAACAACTTAAACAGCCATAAAGTGTTCACATAGTAAATCAATGGAACGTCTCCTATGCAGAATATGCCCCTGTCCACATGCATCATCATCAACAACAGGCAGAATCTTGGAGCAGCAACTGGTCCTTGGGCTGAGGCTGAGGCTGAGGCTGAGATTGAGACTAGGCTGCGAGGAGTACCTCGTGCCCCCTTAAATTTATGAGCTGTACATGAAAATGAGTCAAAACAAATTATGTTGCGTCTGGGGCTGATTGACAGCGTTCCTTGGAGCTGTAGACGCCGCTAAATGGGAAACCATCCAGCAGCGATTATGATGTGAACGCTGAGCGCTGCCAATGATTTCCATCAGGGGACCAACAATTTCGAGGCATTAATCATTCAGCTAAATATGAGGGAGGGGCTATAATTTTTCCACCTCCTCCTACTCCATCTCGATAAAGGCCAAAAGCTACTCTCACTCTCTGATAAGAATCTATGCTGTTCCAGCTGTAGCTCAATTTTCAGTAATATCCAATTGACAGCCGAAAGGATTTAACCTCAAAGTGCCTCTGGCGCACCAAAAAGATTCTCGTATCCTTTTCTATGATATCTTTCCCCATTTTAACTATTCCCTTTATCGAAAATATTGCACTTTTTGTGATATTATTTATTGGATGTGTTTGAATGTTTAATAATTTAGAATAATTTAAGGAATGGGCTTGAAGTGTAAGGTGAGGATTGATGCAAGTTATTGGAAGAAGCGCTTAACTCTGGCAGTAGCAGCCGTCGGCGGTGTTCTTCTTGATCCAGTCGAGGAATTTGCTAACTCTGGCGTAAACGCCGGGAGCATTCTTCTGGGCGCAACCGTAGCCAAAGGAAACGACACCGGCAAGCTTATAGCGACCCTCGTTGACAATCAGTGGGCCACCGCTGTCACCTTGACAGGCATCCTTGCCGCCGGACTTAACCAAACCGGCGCAGAGCATCACCTCGGCAATTTTGTCCTTGTAGCGTGTGGTGCGGCACTGTTGATTGGTGATGATGGGCACATCCACCTCCTGCAGATAGTTGCTGGTTGAGCCGCCCTCCTTAATCAGACCCCAGCCGGCAACAGTAGCCTACAACAACAGCAACAACAACGGGTGGCGGGTTAAGTGAGAATGAAACGAAAGACTTAGGCAACAAACTTACCGTCTTGCCATCGAAATTGTGATTGGGGTCGGGCAGGCAAACGGGACGCATGTTGCCAGTGAGTGGCACAGGTGACTCCAGTTTGAGCAGTGCCATATCATTGACGATACGAGTAGGATCGTAGTTGGGATGCACAATAGTCTGGACTACCTTGCGCACAATGCCAGGATCGCGTGAGGATCTGTCGATTTGCAGCAGTCTTATGGTAATCGAATCCTTATTGCCATGGACACAGTGGGCAGCTGTGAGCACATAACGATCATTGATCAGGGAACCGCCGCAGAAGAGACGTGGATAGTGGCGACCCTTCACCAGCTGGGCAGTCCATGGAAACTTGTTGGAGCGCACCTGTTGGCCGCCCACAATGCGATTCACATTCGGAGTACCGCAGACTGAAAGAGATGGAGAGAAAGCGAGATTGTGGGTTGAAGGAGCAACTAGGATATGCTTTCATATATCGCGAGTACTCACAGCAGTTGGCCTTGGTGGTGCACTGGGTCTGACGATTGCCACGTGTAGGACGTGCTCTGACCTGGCTGTGTGGCACCTCCGGTTCCACTAGATCCACCACATCGCCAAATTGTTGGCTGAGTGTCTGCTGTGGTGCAGCATATTCATATTGTGCCAGCGCCAGGCTGCAGCCCAGCAGCAGCACCGTGAGGGCAAGTTTACAACGCATCTTCTCTGGAGTTTGTTCGGCTGGGAAGTGACGATGCTCTTTATCAGGTGGGGCCTACTTATACCGCAGATCGATCGACGGCTCCTCCAGATTCATAAAACTAAAAATATGAATGTTTATTTGCTTTTTTTTTAAGCGGCTCTCGGGTTGCCGTTTCGCAGTTGCGATTTGCTTCTTCTTCACTTGTTTTCTTTTCTTTCTTTCTTTCTCCACTTTCTTTGTTTGCTTTCAGGTTTATTTGCATAACACTTTAAACGTTGCTCGCAGCCAGAACCCAAATGACAAATAAACTTTTGAATATTATTAATTTTTGTTGTGTGTTTTTATTACTTTTCCTTAACTCAAAAAGTGGAGCAAACTTTAAAGCCGCCTCCACATATGGCTTAATGGACTTTTAATGCGTTACTCGAGAGGCTTAGGCATTGTCATAATTATCATCATCATCGCCATCTACAGCATCTGCAGCTTCATCGACCCAGCTTCGACCAAAATAAACCAAAGACCCAAAAACGCTGAGTTGGCAATTTCCGAGTCTCGTTTCATATGATTTCTTACAGATTCAGTCTCAGTCTCTGTATCTCTTTCGCTTTCCCTGCTCTGTGGCTACTGGAGGGAGGGAGTTATAAATTCTGCTACACTTGCAGCATAAATATCCTTTAAGTGCCGGTTATCCGGTATCATCATTAACCCAGGCAACAAACGCCCGCTTTCACGCTGCAGTTGCTGCTGCTGCTGCTTTTTCGCATAATTTACAAGACCCTAACTTACTACTATACACTATATACTCCTGTGAGTGTGTGTGTATGTGTGTTTGTTCCTCTTTTTTTTGGAATATTTTAGCAGAACCAGAACCCAAGCTGCAACCGCTTCTCCACTCATGCCACATGCCCGCTGGCTGCTCATATTTTGTGGTCCCTTTGGAATGTTGTCGCTTTTGCTGTCTGCCCCCAAAAATGGAACGCTAAAAATATTAAATTCGAGCGTGTCGTTCGAAAATTATGCAACATGTGGCACTCGTGTTGCGGCGCGTGCATCAAATTGCCAATTCAAAAGGCTTTTAATTAATAAATTATGTGGCACAGCCCGAAATCAGAACTGCCCATAACATGGCTCTCTCCCAAATGGGGCATAGCATACCAGGTGTATTTTATATATATATTTACTCTTTTCAGATTGGATATATATAAAGTAACAACAGGATGAGGTGGGAACTAAATCAGTTGCAACGAAAGGTAAGTAAGGATGAATACTAGATACATTGGCATCTGTATATCTATAAATATGATATGTTCGTTATATATTAGTTGAGGGAATAATTCTTCATCCTAATGCTGGACATCTGTCTAATAGGTATAAAGAATAATGTATGAGATTGTAAAGATGAGAAGATCCATTGGAGGAGAGTTGCCGCGTCAATTTGTGACCCACTTTGGCAAATGGATTTTATATGAAGATATCAGCGAATTATTCAAATCAGTTTCTATTTGGTGATTTACGATATAATATCAATATTTTTATGGACTTCTGTTTATATTCGCTTCGATTCGAGTTTAATATGTAACTTAAGTGAACGCGTGGCTGAGGCTCAGATTGGAAGCATATTCTGCAGAAAACATAAATAACTTTTACTTTTATGTGAACCATAATCGAATGCAAATGGAAACAATCTGCGACTTTTTATTTTCGAAATCTCTTTGGTTTCTCATTTGCATTTGCCTTTGGGCTAAAACAAAGAATTGTAATGAGAAAAAAAACGAAACGAATTTAAAGCAAATGTTATAATCGATTAGGGATGAGCGGCGCTGGCGAGTCGTGAGTATTCAAATTGTGCAAAAGATATTATAATATTTTACGAAAACGATCGGTAGCAAGATTGTTGCATGACATCACGCGCTGCCCTTCCTCCTCCTCCTCCTCCACCCTCCACCTTCCGCTCATCGCTCTGATCTTCTCCTAGTTCTCAATCTGATAAAAAACAATTGTTTAAATCAATTACTAAATGCAATTATTGTGTTTGCTTCAACTTCCACATGCGAGCGATGATAAGAATTGTTGCAGCTGCATGACAATTGCACTGACATGCAGCTATCTAGTTGCTGTGGGCGTGGCAACACGAGAACACGTTAGTGCAATGACCCGGGCAGCCTCAAAACGAAAGACTTAGGCAACAAACTTGCCGCACGCTAAACTATGTACATATAACTAAAGAGTTTAGAAAGGTTGAATGGCATTTGCCATTCACTTGAGGGCGCCCAGTGGCAAATGCGAGTCAGTCAGTCAGTCACTCAGTCACTCAGTCAGTCACTCAGTCAGTCACACAGTCAGTCAGTCAGTCAGTTGAACTGTCATAAATTTGCATAAGAAGAGAATAGAATTATCTAAGCTGAAGTTGCAACAGTTACCACAGTTGCCACAGTTGCATTTATCTAGGCGGCATAAACAATCAAGCCAAAGCTACAGTTAAAGCATTTTAATTATTGTGTGTTTGTGTCAGCAATACACAAACACACACACACACACACATACGTAATGCTGTAGTCTGTGATTTTTAGTTTTAAACTTGGTCTGGCTCCCGTTGACTGATGTGCTGCATTTGATAACTGCCAGTGAGGACTGAAGACTGAAGACTTGGACCCTTAGATAATGAAAAGGAAGCAAGTCTGCAGTCTCCGAGCTGGTACTAGAAGTAGGAGAAGTACTCGTAATTCAAATTTGTAGCATTCGCATCTGCTGCTTCTGGGCAAAAAAAGAAGCACAGCAAAATAAGAGTCTAAAACAAATCTAAATGCTGAGATCTGAGCTGGATGCTACTGCTGGCAGTTGCCAGCAACTGGCACAACATCTTCTTCCTCAATGACATTAATTCATTTTGTATGCAAAGCAATCAGTGACAGTAGCTGTGGCCTCTCTGCCAACAACTCCTAAGTCCAACTGCAAATCTGACTCTGAGTTGGACTTGGACCTGGTCTCCATCTTCTCCGACTGTTGGCAATTAGAAAAGAGTTGGAAAATTGTATGCGAGTGCTGTTGATGTTGCTGTTTCTGTTTCTGTTTCTGTTTCTGGGATCCCTCTACTAGTCGTAGTAGTTCTCGTTCTGCAGCATTTCCAAACTGGCACTGGGCACTGATTTGCATTGCACGATTCTCAACTTAATTTAACATAAAGTAAACAAGCGCAGTTAACAAGCCAAATACAAGCCTAAGAGCAGCGTGCGGGTGCCAGTTGAGATACTCGAGACACAGGCTCAGTTCCATCACCAGATCACCAGATCACCAAGTCTCAACTCTCAAGTTCCATGTCCCAACTCTCAAGTCCAAAGGGCCAGGCTGTGCCATGATGCTGCCCTGGGATTGCGTCTGCCTGGTCGTGTGACGTGTTGTGAAAATTCTAAAATATTTTCAACTCAGCTCAGGTCAGCTCGATGGATGAGGAGTAGGAGGGGCTGGCAAAGAGGAGCTGCTTTCTCACAAGTCAACGCCAGGCGCGAGACACTTTAACATTGAGTTTCGTGAGGAGTTTATTAAACGACACGACGAACGAGCGCCTAGCCCTGTCCCTATCCCTCTGCCAATCCCTGGGTCTGGTCCAACGAGGTACACAAGTCCAGGCCACACTCCAAATCCTTGGTAAGGTAATTGCTCATTTGAGCTATAAACACGCACACACAGCGACGCCTGTCCATATGTCCCCATGTTTCAATGCCCATCTACAGCCACATGCTCATCCTCGTCCTCATTCTCAACTACAACCTCATCCGCAGCCACATCCACAGATGGCAATCGTTGCTATGGCCACGCCTGAAAGCCTAGTCTGAAAGGGCTCAATGTTGCCGCTTTGCATGTCTAACAATTGTTCTTCTAATTGCGTTTATGGCCAAAGGAAGCCAAAGGAAGCCAGAAGAAGCCAGAGGAAGCAAGAGGAAGCAAGAGGTAGCCAAAGGATTGGCTTGTAAACGCAATCGGACAAGATAATCTCAGCTAGCACCCAAAAAGGGCCCATTGCGCGCATGTTGCGTGAACGTGTGGCATGTGGCTTGTGGCTTGTGGCATGGGACATGGGATATGGCGCATGCGGCGTGGGACATGTAGCATGGGCCATTCGCCATGCATTTGGGCCCAACAAATTGCCGCTGAATTCTGATTGAGTTCTTCAAATTGGCATTGGCATTGGCATTGATAGAAATGCGTTACACAGCGATCATTTATGGCCAGTCCCATTAACTCCTCCAGCAAATTGACAGCCTCCAAAGGGCAGCAACAATCAACTCGTGCTACAACACCAACAACAGTAACAAATAACAATACAATTTCCCAGCAAACACTTCATTAAAACTAAATAAGGTGCCCACCAGATGTTCCCCCAGATAACTACGAGCGGGTGTATCCCTGGGATATAGTTAGGATCTTCAGCTGAAAGTCATGCCTGACTGATAATTGCATACACTGCAGGCAAAGAGGGCACCCTGACAGCTTGAGAGTTATATCTGATTGGGGATTATTATTTCAAAACGATATTCCTAAAAGTATGCAATACGAAATTTGAGTGCGAAAATGAAAGCCAGAACATCTCAGGCCAATGTTCAAGGTGAATCAAACAATTTAAAAGCGAATTCCAACCTATTTTGATATTACAATTGAAATATATATGTAATTTGTCTGTAGATCGAGCGTATATAGTCGCAATGCCAGTTGATCTTCTTAGTTCATTGAGAGCTGCGAGTACTAAGTACTAAGTACTAAGAGCATTCTTTGTGTTCGTTTATCATTATTTGAAATAGAACCCATTGAATCTATGTTCAGTTTTATCTCAAGCGGCTTGTGGACTGTCAACTGATGTTGTCCTCTCGATACGCCTGCCAAAGATGTAGCGCAGAGCCTCCAAACAGATCGTGCAATTGCCAGTTATGGTCCGAGTGGGAAAAAAATAAAATAAGAAGAAAGAAAATGTCTGCGTCGAATAGAAAAAAATATATAAAATAAAATAAAATAAAAGGAAATAAAAGGAAAACGCCTAAGGTTTGGTGGCGGCCTTTGTAGTAGACACTTGTGGCAGCCATAAAGGCTGCACTGTGCCGAGCTGTGCTGCACACATGGGCCGAGTGTGTGGCTAACTTAAATCAGTGGAAAATTGAAGACCAGCGGAGTGTCTAATGATAACTGCTGGAGCTTTATAGGCGAGAGATTGCGGAAATTTCAAGGCAGCGACGAAGGCAACGACTTGAACAGCAACAGTAAAGAAGAAGACAACGACAACGACGACGACGACGACAAGTGTCAAGTGAAGCTTAGATAAATTTCAGAAAAGGGCAAGAACATTGGCCACAAGACAAGCCTTAGAAGTACAAGAGCCGCCTCTAGACTAAGTTGCTGGTGTGGTGGGCATGTGTAAGGGGGGAAGACACTGAGGCTTCACCTTGCCATGCCGCACAAGTAGCCGCAGGGTAGGCTCTCTGTGCCCGTCTCAGTTGCAGTTGCAGTTGGAGTCGCTGAGAAGCCACCTCATCTTGGCCAAGTTGCATGTTGTTTGGCTACAAAGTCAGAGGCTCGTATTTGAACTTGCAGACACGCTTTTGGCCCTTAACATTGTTGACCGTCATTTCGGCTATATAAATTCCATGTTAGAGGAGAAGAGAGTGTGAGAGAGAGAGAGAGAGAGAGGGGAGAGGGAAACATTCGCTGGCTGCTGCTGAGAGCGAAAACGCTTTTGGGTTGCACTTTCTTCTTTGTCGTGGCGTTCAGCAAAAGTGTAGATCAGGCGAGAATCTAATTTATGCGGCATACAACAACGGGGAGAACACGGGCCATGCAACATGTTGCACGATGATGAAAATGCTGCAGCAGGCAATATTTTTATTTAAAAATTAAAAAAAAAAAATAATAAAAGGCAGAAGAAGAACTACAGAGGCAGCGGCAGCCTCAGCGATGAGGCAAACAACAACGACGCATGTTTTATGACTCTCATTGTCATTTATGCAAATTAGACAACGCGGCGCGCGGCAACAACAACAAGAACAAGAACAACAACAACAACAACAACAACAGCAGGAACAGCAGAAGAATCACCACCATATCGAAGTGCAGGGCTGCTGAGGCCTAGTCTATCTGGATATGTTGTGCCCAGCTCAGCGCACTCCAAAGATCTATGGAACGAGGCGAATTTCCCACCAAACTTCACAGCGAATCTGCTTTGTGGCCCATGTGGCCCCATGGCTGAGCTTTTGTCATGGTCCCCTCAAAGGGAGATTGTCTGTCCCTTTCGGCTGGATAGTTGCGCCTGGGATAGTTGGTTATGAGCAACATGTTTTATGATATCTGCCGGTGATTTATTATCATTTGATTTAAAAAACAGTAGACAGGACACACATCAATACAGGACCATGGACAACGGACAACGGACAACGGACAGTGGACAGTGGACAGACGACTGGTCAGCATCTTAGTTTGCAGAGCCCGGCGTTATTTATAGTTTGGGCTTGGACTTGAACCTACACGGAACTTGAACAGCGCTCTAAGCGCTTGAAGCTGGAGTTGGAGCTGGAGCTGGAGCTGGTGCTGGATTGAGTCTGCATTTTATGCTTATTATAGAAATGTGCGCTTTTATGAGCTCACACAGCATGTGAACACACAAAGAGATCAAGAGAGCGAGAGCGAGAGAGAGAGAGCCTATTGGCCATTTTAATTAGCGTGTAGCGCAAACGAAAGACTTAGGCAACAAACTTGATTTGTGTTGACTTTGCTACGGATCATAAAAAGCCAGATAATTAATTTAAGATGCGCGTCTGCAGAGCGTTTAGTATTATGTCGGTCTCAGTTACAGTTAATTTGAGCTCAGCTCATCTAATAACAGCTCCAAGGGGCCGCACAACAGGTGTTTTTTTATAAAGGTTATAATAGAACTCGTTTCGTTGTTCGTAAAACAATGTTCTTGCCTCAAGGAATCTAAAGAATTTCCTGAGTAACTTTCCAAGTTTTCAGTTGACATTTCTATATTCCTTTTCATCTCTGGCATTATCCTTAGCTTAAGCTGCCTCAAGATGGGACCTCAAAGAGTCCGATCCCTTGACACTTTCATTTCCTGATTAAAGCATTTTGTTAACAGGATGCATAAAATTGTATGTGGCTAAGCATAAATTAAATACGTTAACGACGTACTAAGCCCGGCTTATAGTCGTAACTAGCCAATTAGCTGCTTTAGTAGGGTTCTGGCTGACCCATAATTCAGTGAGAACAGAGAATTGGCATTGAAGCTGCGATTGATTGGGAGACGAGTTCCGTTTGCATAAATTTCGCCTAGTCACACGTATTTCACAATCAGCGACGTCATCATTGAAATTGTCTAAGTACGTGCCAGGTCTCGTTCCCAATCCCAAGCCCGTTGATGATGCCTCCTCCCTATGTGCTCATCTCCAGCACGCTGATGCGCATACTTAAAAATAGACTTCAAGCTGTAACTGATTTAATAATTTATTGCCTTCACATACATTTAATTCCACAAGGCTGCGCCGGGTTGACTCAGAAGTATGTCAGAACAAGCTACGCAAATGTTGTGCAGGAACAACAGAGAACTTATCGAGTAACCCATGCAACATGGCATATATTAGATGTTTACATCTTATTACATTCATATACATATATTGCTGTGTGGCGCTTTAAACAATTAACTGTCCATTCACGTGCCAGGCCCCATGACATCATCTTCCCCGCCGCGAAGCTTTGCATCATCCATAAGAATTTTGTGCATTAGTTGAGCTGAAACTTGGCTTGAGTTATGGCCAAGTTGATGACGATGAGGCAACTCTCCGTTAGTTGAATGGTTAGCTCTTTGTTTTTGTTGTTTGCCGCCCACACAAATTGGCGCTTAGTTTGGGCCATGGCAAAAGTATTTTCAATTGCAAATTGAATTCAATCATTTAGTATAATTTGGCACACTCGCCACAAAAATGGCAAGTCGAGTTGCTGTTGGAGGAGTTGAGTCGCAATTGAGTATAGTTTAACAGTTAAATGTTGCAGTGCCGTTTGCATTTAACAGGCGCAAATTGCTGTTGCAACAACAGCAGCAGCAGCAACAGCAACAGCAACAACTGCTGTTTGGACTGCCAGCTATGGGCATGCAGCAAAGTCAAAGTCAAGACAACGACCATTAGAAATTCTAATTTAAGCAGCAACAACAATTGGCTACGACTATTGCTGTGGCTGTGGCTGTGGCTGTGGCTGGTAACTGCAATCAGCCATGCAAAAGTCACCCACAAGCAGCAGCAGCAACAGCAGAAGGTGGCAAATATGTAAGTCACGTTGTACTCTTACGGCTAACTAAAAATAAGGAGGGGCTTACGGGGTTTCGGCTGCTAGCCCTGGCCAAGCTTTCTTTGGTGTTGCTGCTGCCATTGACAACAAACGACAAACGATGGCGACGATGTTGCTGTTGCTGTTGCTGTAGCTATTGCTATTGCTGATGATGAGGCGACTGTTGTTGCTGCAGATGCCGCCATAAACAATTGCGATAAAAAAGCGTGCGAATTTCTCACGAACATTTTGTGGCAACATACATACTATATAAAGACGATTCCAGCCACCTACCTATCTACCTATCAACCTACCTATATAGAACCTATTCTACCTATCCGGAGAGACGGTCCGTCTCTGATGTCTCTAATTCTTGGCGCATGTTTTGCCTGGCGGTATTTGCGCTTTGATTGCCCAAATCCAAATGCAGCAACAGCAGCAGCAGCATCAACAGCAACAGCAAGAACAACTCGTAACTGGCAACAGCAACAGCAACAACTGCAACAGGAACGGCAACATTTGCCTTAAGTGGGCTGTGGGTCAAGCCATGGCCAACATTGTTGTGGCACTAATGATTTTGGCATGGTATACAATTGATTGATTGCTTGATTGAGTGCATTGAACCGCAATGGTCAGGGCCAGGGTCAGGATTGTAGCCAGGGCCACAGCAACAACAACAAGAACAACGGCAAAAGGTCAATTGGTTTGTCTGCTGACAGCAGCAGCTGAGCCTCAGCTTAAGCCTGAGTCTGGGCCTGAGCCTGTGACAAGTTTTACATGCATTGCTTTCATAACAACAACAACCACATGAGCAACAGTTGCTGCTGCTGCAGCAGCAAAAAGCTCACGTCGAGAAAATTGTCCAACTGTTGGGTTTATTATTTCGATTGCAACAGTCCAGCGAGTAGGAGAGAGCAAGACAGATAGAGAGAGAGTGAGCGAGTGAGTGAGAGAGGGGGATTGTATAGAACCCAAGGCACGTAGCAGCACTTTGGCTTTGTCTGCTGCACCAACTTGCAACTTGAAGCCATGCAGCATGCCCCAACTTTCCCCCTCTATTCCTTTACAATGTGTGTCTGCTGCTGCTGCTGCTGTGAGCACCACTTCTAATGATGCAAGCGAGGTCGTTTCAGCCAACAACAGCAACAGCAACAAAGTTCTGCAACTTTTTGTTGCTGTTGTGCTGTTGTGGTGTTGTTGTTGTTGCTGTTGCTGTTGCACAGGCTGCCTGGCAGGCCTGTGAGGCTGCCTGCTGCTTGCAATTCTTTTTTTTCTTTGCCCCAGCCCCGAGAGTCCATGCTTATTTTCTATTACTGCTTTTTCCACTTAAGGCCATTGCACTTTTTACGTGCAATGCCATGGAGGGCTTCTTGGCCATTGCCGTCATCGTTGTTGTTGTTGTTGTTGCTAGCTGGCTAGATGAACTTGCAAAGGTTGTGGAAATGCTGACGCTGTGTGGAAAAGTTGGCAACAAATTTTGCGTCATGCTTGGAAAAAATGAAATGGAGCGAAAAAATGTTGTTGCCGGACAAAGCACCGACTCGGATCTTCAATGTTGTTGTAGTGGCTTCTGCGACTGTTGCTGCTGTTGCTGCTGTTGTGGCTGTTGCTGTTGCTGTTGCTTCGACTGCGGCTGTTTGTCTGCTGTAAGCGAAATATGGGACTTTTTAGGTTCGTTGACTTTGAACATTGCATTGGCATTGTTCTTCTCACTTTATTATTTGCTTTGTGGAGGCAGCGGCTGCCGTTTTGTTGTGCAACAATTCGCGTGCAGTAGCCACAACAACAACACCAGCAGCAACAGCAGCAGCAGCAGCATCAACAGAAGCAGCAGCAATAGGATGTTGCCTGTTGCCTGCTGCCTGGTAAACAAAGCACAAATAATTCATAGCAGAGTCAGCAGCCTGGAGTCTGCAGTCTTCAGTCTTCGGTCTTCATTCTATACTCTACACTCTACAGTCCACAGTCTTCTGTCTGACCCTTTCATTAGACGCAGCAGCAAGAAACTTTATGCATCCTGCGCGTTGATTTCCATTTAAACGACAGCGTTAGAGGAACAGCAGAGCAACAGAAGCTGGCAGCACAGAACTGGCTTCCTTGATGCTATCCAACGATCCAAACGAAAAGCAAAAGAACCCATTAAAATAGCTGCAACTGCAACTGCAACTGCAACAGTTGCAACAGTTCCTACAAAAAAACTGCTGTACTGCGCGGTAGGTTGTTGTCACCAATGCGCTTTGGGCCTTTTGATTTGCTCGGGTTTGGGCCCAACACGACAAGCGACAACTTTGACCACCAATCGAGCGGGGTAACAAGGGCCAAAGGGGCAGGAGGCAAGGGGCAACAGGGCAACGGGTGCCTGGTAGAGATGGAAGTTTTCTCTAGATTTTCAGTTAAAAACATGGAAATATCAAAGTATTTGTCCTGCCTCCCCATAAAACACGACGTGCCACAATCCGCGCCCATCTCTGTGGCAAGTCAGTAGTGTGAAAGGAGTGGATTAGGGTAAGGGAGGGGGATAACAGAGGATTAGGAGGCAATTGGCAGACACGTAGCAGCTGCAATTTGTTCGTGCCTAGGCGCAAGAAAGAAAGCAGCTGAGATCAAATTTACTTCTTGATGTTGTTGCTGCAGCAGCAGCAGCAGCTGCTGTTGTTGTTGTTGCTGTTGCTGTTGCTGCGTGCAGCAATTAGTGGCAAATTGCATGGGAAAATTCTATCAAAAATATGCAAAAACTACAGCGCGGGCGAATCCAACCGCAGCCGCTGGGCATAGGCATAACGAAAGACTTAAGACACGAACTTGACGCATTTGGCGCAGAGTTTTTAACAGTAAAAAAAGTTGCTGCATCGGTTGCACTGCAGCTCGAACACACTTGCTGCATGCCCCCATAGTATTGGCCGATTGGCAAATTGGTAAATTCAAAATGGAATCACTATGATTACCATTTACGAGAATGTGCGCTGCATTTGGCTACAGATTGGTAACAAGACTAAGCCGTAAAGCGGCTACAACTTGACTTGACTTGACTTGGGCTTTGACTTTGACTTTGACTGCTTGTGGCTTCCTTGTTTCGGTTTTCCAGTTTGGCTAAAAACAAAATCGAAAACTTAACCTTAAACTTGGGAGTCTCTTTCGGGTCTGTTGCAGCTAGATCACAAGAGACAAAGACCAAGTCAATGTTGTTGGCCCAGTCGCATGCGATGCGCGCATTTGACGTAATGGCCTGCAACAACAACAACAACAGTTGTTGCTACAACTGAGACAAAGTTCATTACTCCACTTAGGGCCACATTTGCCACAGCTGCACAAAGTTGAACAGTTTGTTTTTTCTGCTCTTAGCTGGAGACTCTTAGCGGGTTTGTGTGATGCTTAAGCAAAGGTCGCTGCGCCTTCAACATCATCATCATCATCATTAGCATCGGTTGCAACCTCATTATCATCTGCTCCATCATCACCACCATCACCATGATCGTGGTCGCTGGACTTTTGGCTTTACCTTTTTCCTAAGAAGTTTGTTTCTATTTCAAGTGGGCGGTCAAGGAAGTTTTCGGTCTTTCGTTCAGTTACCCAAAACATTTGCCAATATGCTAAACAAGTTTCGATTGTCCATTGCCCATTGACCATTGACCAGTGTGTGTGTGTGTGTGTGTGGAGTGCTCACTTCTATTTCTATAGTTGCCCTCGAGCAGAGGGACTCAAATCATTTCAAACAAAGATGTACATCAAGTTGATAAATCCATCCGACTGGCAAATCCACGTAAATTGCACGCCAGCGGCCCAATAATTGGCTGGGGATCAGCCCGTAGATTGCTTCCTGAGACCAGGGGAGACTCTGGTGTCTCAACACAGGCAGGCATCTTCGTCTTTCCAGCAATTGTTATGAACATGTCAAAGTTAACGAGACCGCCTTCAGCTATTTCGACTGTCAGCTGGTCAAAGTGTAAAGTATTTCTGAGCAGAGGAAGAGGTGGGCGAAGGAGGCGTAGGACGAGGAGGATAGATCATCCTTGGATTGGTGTACCAACTGAAGCAATTTAACAATTTGCAAATTAGGAAAAACGTAAAGAAATATAAAGTAAAACATGAGATGGATAAATGATATCATGTAGAGATTTCTTTAAGTGTATAACAAGTTATTAGAAATAAGATTCATATTCATTTGATGCTAATTTAACTGCTATTTTTAGATGTTAGCCGTATAATAAGTATTGTTTATGTATACTATGATTATTATATAGGAAAAGCCTGGCAAATTAAAGTATATCTTGAGTACAGTTATCAGAAACTAGTTATACTTTGATTAGATCTCGCTTACAATCATCGAAAGTATTAAATAGTATCTTCTTCCTAGAGAAGACAGAGAAGCATCCATTGGGTCAACTTTTCATTTGTAATTCTATCCCTATGTTAGATCTTTTAAGATCGTTTCAGTGTTCGATAAGTGCCATATACATATCGCATGTTGGGCAATGAATCTTAATGAGCTTCAGATAAATTATTGCTACTTGTTGTAGCATTAGGTTAGAATTCATCTTTTAATTGCTGTTGAATACTCGAACTGCGGCTATAATAGTTGCAATTAATGCAAATGCAATTCAAGCATAGAACGAAGTGTTATTCTTTGACTGGCATCATAATAAACACTCGTAATTCATTGTTTGAGTTGTGATTAGCGTTTCATAAATGAAAAAAAGATATGAGTAAAAATACATCATATATGATGTAATTGCGCATCATCTCTGGGTTCTGTATGGGTATCGGGCGTGACAAGTTGGGTTTAATAGTCAATTAAATAATATAAGTAAAAAGTTAACTGAAGCTCAGCTTGTGGCTGGTAGCTGCTGGCTGGTGGCTGGTGGCTTGTGCCACATGCCGCCTGCTGCTTGCTGCCTGTTGAAGGCGTGGCAGCATTCAAAACGCTGCATCATGTCGCATGATGTGTGCAAAAAATGTCTTGGAACAACTCTCGTCTATAAATAGCAGCAGTAGATTATTAAATAAGAGACGCTACCCTGGACAACTGTTGCTGCTAGTAGCCTCTAGACAGGTGGCAACAGTTGTCAACAGGTGCAGCTTACACATGTGTGTGCGTGTGTGTGTGTGTGTGTGCGCTATGATCTCATCTTGGGTTAAGGCACGCACCCGGCACACGACCTTGGCGAACACCCAACAGCAGCAGCATCTGGCCAGATCGAGCATGCTTTAAGACAATATTTATAATTATCAGTTAATTAAGATATTGGAAAAGTTCTGCATTTCCATACAGTTTTCCAGCTTCCAATTGCAGTTTTCATTTGTTGCAATTGGAGTGCAACCAAAGGCATTGCTCATGGCTTAGAAATGCAACAGAGTCTGGGATTGGAGCATATGTCAGATTGATTTGCTGCGGTTTTAACTTGTTGTATGCGATTCAATGAACTGTAACATGGAAAAGCTTTTGAACAAAGCCGATTCCTCGTATCATGCCAAATCAGCGGATATTCGCAATTTTCCACAATGCGTGGCTGGAAAATCAATGAGAACATCTGAAATATCGCGATATACTCGTTGATTTCTACAAAAGGTGTGCGCGAACCATACAGAAAATCACAGCAGTTGTTTATCACGCTAATAACTTGTGAAGCTTTTGGGTCAAGAATGAATTTAAAGTACAGATTTTCAGATTTTCAGACTTTCAACTCTGCCCACAAAAAGTCATCTTCAGTCAACTGTCATACGAGTTTTGCTTGTAAATCAGTTTGCGAAGCTCGTAATCTGCCAAGTCTCATAAATTCTAGTTGCATTTTAATATACCTATTAAATGCTTGAACATAAATGTCCTAAATTGGTTTCAGTAAACTGCCATAAACAAGTTAAGTTAAGGCTCTTAAAAAAGCTGGAAGACAGATTTCGGTTTGGTTGACATATTATTACTATAATGTTTCGGTTAGTAAAGAGAGCTTTAAGCTCAACTTTAATGTTGTAATTCTATAAATTTCCGTTTGACCTGCACTTTATGACCAACACTTGGGGAAATACTTGGCTAATAATATTCTTCTCCAAGCTCATCTCAGTTAATCCAAAGCTAATGATTCCTATCTATAGAGTAATAGGAAGTAGCTTTAGATTGCATGAGTTGGCTACTTTTATACTCTATAATGGAACCACAAGACTGTTAGATGGCTTAAACTAAGTACTTTTAACGGTTACACTTGGCTAATCTGTCTGCTCCAGTTTGTTCCATTAACAGACAAAAAAACGTGGCTTAAATTGTTTTCGCTTTTGCAAAATGCTTTCAACAACAATTTCTCTTGGCCAAACATGCAATGTTTATTCTCCGATTGATGCTAGGGAAACATTTAAAAATAAAAATTATCTACGCCAAATTATCTCTTTATATTGTTGTTGTTCTTCTTCTTGTTGTTGTTGCTTGTGCTGTCTGTTAACTTTAGTTTCTGACACCCATTGTTTCCGTCAACACCTCAGACTTAGAGAGACTTGAGATTCCCAACTTGTCGACTCTGCTACTCTTCACAACGGTTCTTCTCCTACTTCCACTGCCTTTTCCTCAAGCTACTCATGTTGCAGTCGAGTGAGCTTAAATAAATATATTTTAAGTGCTTGTCTTTTATTATGACAAGAAAAACGCAGCGAGCGTTGCAAAAATATATATACTAGGGTAAAAAGAAAAGGAACAGAAAAAATCATCAAGAGAAATTCAATGCGGGAAATTTGCCGTTGTTTCTCACATGACAAAATACACAAGCTGCGATTTGGTTGCCATATAATAAAATAAAGTAAAATTACAAAAAATTTAACAACTTTTTTATGGCTGCTGCGCAACATGAATCAATGGGAAGACAGCAGCGCGACATAAATTAAAATTAAACAAGCTACATTTTTTTTTATATATATTTAACCTAAAAAACTTAGCGGAAACTGCTGCTACAAGATACCGTCTAGCCGTTTTCAGGTGAATGCTGATTTTTTTTACTAAGTCTGCACTTTTACTAAGGATATGAACAATTACAGTATGCAAAATAGGAAAAGACAGCAACTTGTATACTATATATGCAACAGATCGTTGGAGATATCAAAGTCTCTTCAGATCTATATTTGAGTTTTTATAATAAAATGTATATATATTTATTTAATATTAAAAATGATAAATGAAAATACTTCCCAATATAAAAAAAATAATGAATTTCTTAAAAATGTAATAATAAGTGTTTGAAATTAATTTTATTTTTGAATATACATGGTCTGTCGCAAAAGTTTTCCCAAGTTAAAAACAAAATTTAATATTTGCTCTTCGTTCAAAATGCATTTTACGACCGATGACCAAAAGCTGCTGTCACTTTTTGATTGATAGCTTCGATTGTAGTTGTCCAATTGTCTTAAAATTTTTACGAAATGTCAAAAAGAGATCAAACTTTTTATTTCATATACCCACCAATAGGTGGCGCCACCAGAAACAGTTATATTTAAAAAGTTCTGTTTCTTTCGATACAGACCATGTATATCAGAAAATTAAATAAGTAATATTTTTAAACTGGAGTTATAGATTGAAGCCTCAATAGGCTATCAATAACTGATGAATTCACATTGGAAAAGTCAGTAATGAAGTCTCTGCTTGGCTACTAGTTAAAGCGACTCCAGTTGCAGTCGCGTATGCCTGGCTATATGCTATTATAGGGTATACACATACTTATAATAAAAATGACACGCGACATGGTCAAGCGCAAATTTCATGCACTGCTGATCGATGCCGCTGGGCTGAGCTGCGCTGCACTTGAGGCTGGAGCTGGTGTGGGGCTGGAGCTGGAGCTGGAGACCTTGAAAAGCATTCAATCATTGCATCACTTTATCATTGAATCATTGTTGTTTTTGGCAAATTAGTTGGCTAGTTGTTGTCGGGCCATGCAAATGGCACAATGACAATCTATTAACTCATAAGCACATACAACAATTTATGTCTGTTTTAATATTTGCCAACCGAATTGGCGAAGTTGGTTTTTTTTTCTATTTTCTATTTCGCATTTGCTGCCTAGGCCCAAACAAAGGTCTCCTTCTTCCCGCTGTGTGTGCGTGTGTGTTGAAGCGTGTGTTGATGCTGTTATTGCCATTTTTAATATTTATGCAAACTAAAAGTTTATGCAAAAGCATTTTGTGTGCATGTTTTTTAGAATTGAGTATTAGGTATTTAACATTTAGCATTAAGCAATGTCAACAAGAGCCTTACTCGTATTTATGGCATTTTTAATTAGGCACTTGCAATATTTTCGCCTTTGGCGCCATTGGGGATCAGCACAAGCTCTCGTCTCAAACTTGGCTAAAATAGTTAGTTACCGAAACGAAATCCCCCAATGTCCGTAAGGCTAGCCGGTTGCTGGTTGCTGGTTGCTGGTTGCAGGCTGCTGGTTGCTGGTTGCCTGCTGCAGCTGCTGCTGCTGCAATAGTCATAGTCGTTGCCGCTTCATTAGCATCGACTTTTGCATTGTGGAATTGCGTTTACATAAAAATTGATTGCACACCATTCACGTCAAATGAGCGCCGACATCGGGTATAAAATATATGGCCAGGCGTTTAATTATCTATTACAATGTATGCATGAGTTCATCCCATCATCTCCAGCCACATGCTCCGACATGCTCCAACTCCAGGGACTGATGCGACTTGATGACCGTTGTCATTAGACAATCAGAAACGACCGCTGGGCGGCCACTTGGCAAACTGGACGGCAACTTCTATGAAGCCATCAGCGAATGGACATGGGCGCTGCTTCAGAGCCTTGGCTCTATCTTGCGATTAGATTAGAATCTCGACTGGAAGTTATCTTCAAGGCCACCAGGGGAGCTCTGTGCTAATCCAGCTGACAAGAAGATTTTATCTAAAGAGAAAGTCACTTTATGGCATGGTTTTAAAATACTTTAAGCTCTACATGAAGTTCCATTAAAATAACTTCAAATTAGTTAAAAACACAGCTTGTGCTTCATACATTTGCTTTCTTAGTATTTCAATCAGCTAATCTTTGGGACATACCCCAATCTCTGATGAGTTAAAGTACTCACATTCGCTTAGTCATTAAATACTTTTTTATATATATAATAGATTTTGTTCATTTGTTTGTTTAACAACATCTTTATTTTAAGATATCTTTTAATTCTAATTGCGTGTAAATTACGCCGCTAAATGAGAATTTTTATTGCTCAAGCGATGCGCAAATATTGCGCTAAAATGATATCATAACCGACAGAACTATAGAAAATATATGTAAAAACTTTAAAACTGAAAATGCAAATCAGCTAAGAATATCTCAAAGAGACACTCGAAAGACATTTCCGCTTTGTTGAGAAGTTTCGGAGTCATACAGTGACTGTCAAACTGTAGCACACGTTCCAATCAATTGGATGAAAGTTAATTAAGTTGCTACATCGCGGGATCAAGGAACTGCTGCAGAAATAGAAAACCCAAAGGCCAAAAGGCTAAAAGGCGCCGCCACAACAAGATGCCAAGTAAAAGTCGCTATCAACACCAACAGCGAGGCGAATATGGAATAGTAGAGCGATGGGGCAGGGAGGGGTGGAGAGAGAGGGGATTACCGGGTAGTGGGTAGAGCTGAAGGTAAGCAAAATAAATGAAATCACATCGAAAAAGTCATAATTCTTAAAGAAAGAAAGAGAGAGAGAGAGAGAGAGACAGCAGCCAGAAATGGCCAGAAACCACGGGGAATCATTAAAATTATCTGTTGCGCGCTTGTCAAACACGATCGGACGAGGAGCAAGTGGAGCTGGAGGTGGTTCTACTTGTGAATGTGGCTGTGGCTGTGGATGTGGAGGGTATAGAACCAGAAGAGCGATCAGCACGCGATTTGTAGGAACAAGATATGAACGACATGTACATTGAACACAACAAATGAACAAATGACTGAGGTAGAAGCTGGCGAGGAATGGAGGGCTAGGCGGAGGCGGTTATATGAATCATTTTTCCACGAGTCAAGTACAAATACAAAACAGGCCACCAATGAACCGAACACTCTTGGCCCAATGGAGAAACGGTTGCCCAACTCTTGGGGCAACAGATTATTGACTCTTGATTATCATAAGGTGATTTGTTTACTCAAATCAAAGCTGGAGCTAAAGAGCTGAAGCTGAAGTTGGAGCTTGAGCCTGAGCTTGAGCTTGAGATGAGGCTTGTCCCAGAAGTGTTTGTTTGCCTGTTTATGGGCACTTTATAGCCCTACATACTTATAGCTCGTTATAGCCCGGGGCCAATAACTGTGCCATTTCTAGCCAACGGCCTGCCTGTATTACGCGACTCTCCAGCTACCTGTGAATCCCATTAATTATCCATAAAAGTGCCTCGAAAATTCAATTCGAATTGAAATCTCTGGCACGTATTCTGGACACTTGATTTCTACATACATTTTTTCGCGTAAAGTTCACTCGATATGAGGGCGTGGGCGTGGGAGTGGGCATGGTCATGAACGTGCTGACATTGTGAGAGTATAGGTATATATATAGCATAGTCCAGTCAATCATTCAGTCGATTCGTTTGCATAACCTCTCAGAGCAGCACGTGATGCCGAACTACTCGTAGTACCTGGAAATGACGAGTATATAGTATGTCGTGCATTGAGCACATTGAACCCTCTTGCCAGATAGATATAGCCACAAATAGTTTAATTGCTCAATTTCAATTTTGAGCAATTTCTTTTTTATTTATTGTATAGCTGCAAGCGATTTCCGAACTCTGAATTATAATTTTCTTGCTGCTTCCTTTGCAATTATCAAAAAAAGCAATTTAAGAAACCAGAAAGCAACCAATCTTCAGCTTAATTCGCTAGTCTGTTTCTATAGTGGAGTGTTCCGAGAAACGTTAAGACTTATTCATCAAATAAAAGCTAAATTATAGCCTATATTAAAGATTTGCTTTGTCTGTCAAAGCTAAAAGAAACGAAGAAATGATGATCAAAAGAGAATCTTTAGCAGTCCATCACATAAAATCAATTCAATTGATCAATTCCTTTCTAATTATATTCAAACAGAACATTTCTATTGCCAGTTTCCGTAAAACTGTAGCTACTATGATCTAATATACTATATGTATGTTTCTATTGAGATGTTTCTGAGAAACCTTTAATTATATCCCATATATAAGTTATGCTTATGTATGATATGTAAAAGTTTAAAGAAACGATGAAATATTGTGGAAAACTATGATTCTTGAACCCTATAAAAGCTATTACCTCTACCAATTCCTTTCTAATTATATTCAAACTTAATATTCCCATTCCCAGTTCCTGTAAAACTGTGCCTACTATGACCTATCATATAGTTTGATGATCTCATCATAGACTACAAATGGATGGCAAAAAGTTTAAGACGAAACGCAGACGTGCAGAGTTCCGCTTAAGTTGAGTAGCTGCCGCCTGAAAAGGAAATGTCCAGATATATATATATATAAAAAAACATATATAAATATATGTTTGTGGTCTTTGAGTATTGTATTTCGCTTTGTTCTAATTGCGCTCGACTGAGTTTAATAGTCAAATTTGTGTTCTTCTGTGTAGCTTTTCCTATAGGTTATTAATCAAGTGCTCTGCGGTGTCTGTCTGGTGTTTTGTCTGCCTATTGTATTATAATTATGTTCATCTGGAGATTCTTATTGGATTGTTATGATGTCACTTTATCTGCTCTGGCTAGGCAGCAGGTCTGCTGGCTAATTTGTCACTCTTCAGCCGAATCGTTGGCAATCGAACTGATGGTCGTCATTCGTCTAAACACCTACTCCAATCTGCTAATATCATAGTACTCGTAACTCACTTATCTTAACTAACTTGACGAAGGGGATGATAAGGGGGGCCAGAGGGGGAGCCATGTTGATGCCACATCCATAAACTGCGCGCTTGTTTGTTGGTTTTTAATTGGCAGCGCCATAATCTATCATTAATTTTGCCATAAATTGTTTCCATCAATGCGAGGGCTGACGATCCGGTTGCCTACACACACACACACACACATACACCCTTGTCCTCTATCGATCTGATACCCTCTGATGCCCCCTCCCCCGTCTGCTCGATCTACACTCGCTGTGGCATTTTATTTATTTTTATTTTTCTATAAAGCGTTCCTTTTTATCTGCGTTTGCAAGATTTATGCGCGCGGCTATAAAATAATATGCTGCCAAGACAAGGCCGGGGACTTGGTTAGCTCCTTCTGCACCAGCGGCAGTCGTCGCATCCTTTGGGCCAATGCCAACTATTTAGCTCAGCTAAAAATAGCTGGCAATACACACACACACACACGCACTCACATACATTTATGCACATAGCAAAGCAATTGCAATCACTCAGTTTGTTGCTTAAGTCTTTTGTTTTATTTCTGTTTGCATTTTTCAGTGTCAGGCGCGGCAGGCCTCTGTGCTCCTCGACATGAAGGCTCCCAGCAGGTCCAGCTCCAGACCGAGGGGATTCGTCCTCTCACTGAAAGTGAGTTATGCAGTCAACAGTTCATAGAAAATATTTTTCGTATCTTCAACGAAGAAAACAAAAACAAAAACAAAAACAAAAAAAAACAAGACAAAAGGGCAAAAGGGATCTCAAGTATGTTGAAATTCAAGTTATTTTTGGATAGTTATAGAGCTACTATATAAAACTATTAAATTGTACCCCCCACTATGGCTTTCTCTGGATCCAAGTTGGAACCATTTTCGAAGCCATCAAATGCGGAAGACCAGCAGTCTGCTGGATTTCAATAAAGCAACGCCAATGGCCAATGGGCAATGGCCAATGAGCCAACTTTACATCGCTTTCGTACCGGGCACATACACATTTTGTAATAAAATTAATGACACGTCATTACGGTAATATTGTTGTTATAATGTGAGCTGCATGCAGCGAGTGGAGCGACTGAAGCTGCAAGATTCGATGTGAGCCTGCAATGTCCAAGTACGAGTTGTACTTGGTGCGAGCTGTGCCCCGTCTTGCGGCTACCCAACTCAGAATAACCGTTAAGAACCAACGAACGTCCAACTAAAAAACAACAACAAACACAAGAAGAGGAAGAAGAAGAAGCAGCAATATTGCTGCAGGGTGAAAAAATTTCTTTATTGGCTTTTTGGACCAGGTCTGTCATTAGTTTTAAGGCATTTAGCCGCTTAAATTGATAAACAACATTTACATGCAAATTGCGGTCATTTAACGACACTATCCCTCTCCCTCACTCGCTCTATCCATCTCTGTCTAGCTCTGCGTTCCCCCAACAACGGTTCTCAGGCCTGTTAATGAGTGTCAAGTCAAGCCTAAAGCCTCTCGGCCAGCCTAACGATAATTGAATTACCCTCAATGACACCTCCATACCCTGTTCTTATTCCAAAGTATATAATATATAGATCCTAAACAGTCTCAAATTGAGTAGCTATTTAGTGGAGCTTTTAGCTTTGAAGCTGAGAAGCTGTTGCAAAAGCTGTTTGAGCTGTGAGCTTCGAACTCCCTGTGGAAGAAGAATGAGAAGCTTTTCCAAGCTTGAGCTTGTTTAAGTCTAAACTTTATCTTAATCGAATGATTCAAGTGTAACTTTGCTGCCTTCTTGTCGCTTGAAGTTATCTTCAGATTACGCTTTAGAAATTTGGATACCCGAAGAGATTGATTGAAAGTTGCGACTCAGTGACTTTAGAGCCATTTAGGGGACACTCGGTGCAGATACGCGATGTGTGTGTGTGTGTGTGTGTGGAAGTCGGTGGAATTGGTAGTCGAATCGCCAGGATCGCTGGATTTATGTGCGAGCGGCACGCCAGGCTGGCCGCGTTGGCATCTTAAATGCCAATAGCCGCTTTTCGTTGATGCGATGGCACTTTGTAATTGCCATGGCGAAAAATGTGATGCTCCAAAGGGCTCCTCGGTGGGTTCCTCGGTGGGTTCGCTGCCTGACAGCGGGCCCAGCGAGATAAACTTTAATTGATTGTGCGTGATGTGTGTGTACATCGAGTGTGTGTGTGTTGAAGTCCAAAGTGATTCGCACATGGGGTATTTATTTATGAAGCTAGCTCAATATAAAGACAGCCAGGCTAGGCGCACGTCTGGAGTAACTGCACCCACAGGGGGCAAGAACCGCACTTCATGCACTTCCTGGTTGCAAGTTGCCAGTTGCCAGTTGGCAGTTGGCCCTAGCTGGTCGCCAAATTGCACAATTTCAATGCGCATTCACTTATGCAAATTGCAGGCAATGCACAAGAATACAAAATATTTAAATATTTTTATGACTTAATAAAACATTTTTATTAAATTCGAGCAGTCGCATTTCGAATGCAAATCGCATGCAGCTCCGCTTGCCAATCGAAGACGTCCTCCAGCTAGTTCCCTGCCTGGTCTTCACAATTTGAAATATCTTTGAACTGCAACTGCCAATCGTGCATGAAGAGCAGCTCGAAATCAAACTCGAAGTCGGAGTCGGAATCGCAATCGAAATCGGAGGACAAGCCCAGTGTCCAGGCGATCGAACTTAAATGTTTAAAACATAACGCCGTGCACTTTCCTCGCCGAACGGCAGGCATATAATTTAAATTTAAATTCAAAATAAATAATAAAAGTAAGCACTGAAAATGACCGGGTTTATACGAACATAAAGCATCACCTACAGCTAAGCAAAAACATAAAGGTAAACTGCAAAATTACTATAATCCCATCGGAAGACTTGAATACAGTGGCAAAAGGAGGTGCATTTACTTTAATATGGAAAGTGAGCTGCAATCACCTTGAGCTCTACACTAGAATTCAACTGACAATTGAGTTGAGTTAAGAACTTAAGGAATTTTTAACAAAAAGACGGTAAAACTTTAAAGAATTGGTAAAAAAAACTAAAGCTGTAGTCTGTATATTTTCTGATTTTCGTTTTGAATCTACTTTTTATTAGAGTTTTCAAGCTATTTTTTTCCATAGAAAACTTTACTCAAACTTGGGAAAGCATGTTCTAAACTCTATCAAATATTTATACACTACGTTTCTATTGAATAAAATCGATTCTAACATCGAAATCGTAAGATATATATATCGATAATGCTATCAATAATAGGTCCACTTCGATAGTACTCTGAAACCTCTATAGGAAGTACAATAATTCATAAAATATAATGTAGAAAGATGACAAGTTTAGCTTCAGCTAAACGATCAAATGTATAAGAACTGTCCACAAATCGATATGCAGCACTTTGGGTAGGGTATATTCATATATACACTACATATATATACATTAAATATAGATTCAAAGCGATTGCTCGCCTGCTGCTGCTGCTTTCGTTTAAGCAGCAGCAGAAAAGTTGGTTGCGAGTTTCGCCCCGCTGTGCTTTTGGCCATGTTGCATGGGACACACATAAATTTGTGGCTTTAACCAGAACCAACCCCAACCCTCTTCCACCCCTCTGCGCAACAGGGTGTCCATATGTTGCGTGCTGCGTAGCCACCCAGCAAATGTTGCCTGTGTTGCGTGTGTGTAAAGTTGTGAGTTGTATGTTGGATAAAGTGGACATGTTTATAAGGCAGTAGACAGTGAACTGGTAGGTGAGCTTGTCATCTAATGTTCGAGAGAAGAATCTGATCGGCTTTGCGGCATTTGACGCTAATTAAACCAAATGCCAAAGATGCTCAGTTCACGCCCAAGTGTTTGTGGCCATAAACAGAAAGTTGATCTGATTACGCGCTTGGGTTCTAATGCGATTTTCCTCTTCTGTCTGCATCTGTTTGGGGCATGGCAACAAGCTGCCACAATTTGTTATTGACTGGCCATAAATGGATTCTCTTAACTGCCACGGACTTGGACTTGGACTTGCAACAGCAACAGCAACAGCAATAGCTATAGCTATAGCTAACGGTAACTGTTAGTTGGCCACGTCTGTGATTTTCATTTCAATTGAGTTATCTGCCACTCGTAGAGCCAAAATGGGCACACGTGAGGCTAAAGCCCAAAGAGCCAAAGCTAATTTGTGGTTAGCGCTAATGAAATGCAGACAAGAACCACCAGGCACCAGGCACCACACCAGGCACACCACACCAGGCACAACCAGGCTCTGATTTCAGACTCAGAACATTTGAAACTTTTGCCAGCTGGCCACCCACTCGTCAGCAAACGAGTTCCAAAACCAAAAGCGACAAGCAGAAACCGAAAAAAAACCCAACAGTTTTTCTCTTATTTTTTGTTGTGTTTTTGGCCAGGCCAAATGCTCGGCTAATATATATGTAACGGCTAACTGTACACGAAGCGACAATATCTATGGCATCATCGCGGCTCAACGGCAGAAAAAAGCGAGCCTCAAGCGCTTTAAGATTTGCCTTGTGCGCTTCACTCCAGAGCAAAAACTGTTTCCAAATACCCTGTAACTGGATAATCCGACAGGGCATAAGCACAGCTGAGTTGAGATTAGTTACCTAGTAGGCTTATACTCTCCCACTGGGGTATAGGGTATGTTATAGTCGTTGACTTGTAGAGACAATTTGCCATATTATTTACTTAGTTGAGAAGCAGGCGGATTGGCGTTGCAGTTGCAACCGCGTGTGCACACAGATAATATCATACGTAGAGTCTTACCTGGATTCGCTTGTATCTGCGGCACGACACGGATTGGATCGGATCAGCTGGGAGGGGACCGGGAACGGAACAGAGAGCGGGATCAGACTTGGATTGGATCGCC
This sequence comes from Hirtodrosophila trivittata, assembly GCA_035045065.1. Classification (NCBI taxonomy): domain Eukaryota; kingdom Metazoa; phylum Arthropoda; class Insecta; order Diptera; family Drosophilidae; genus Hirtodrosophila; species Hirtodrosophila trivittata. The sequence goes on from JAWNNK010000022.1 coordinate 1,710,025, forward strand.
CAGAAATGCTTTCCCAATATGTAAGAGTGCACTTGACTCTATGATCTTCCACTTGGCTTGTAGCTGTGGCCTGTCCACACATCGCACTAATTATGTGTTGCAGCTGGAACTAGCGGTGCGCGGCAGAACTTCAATTTAGCAAGCATTTCCGTGGGCGAACTGTGGCTACATTTTGGTTAACTGCTGGGAGAATTCTGCGTGTCGGAAATGGAGCGGTGCAGCGGATTGGAGTGCAACGGTTTAGATTGGATCCGAGTCGAGTCGAGTCGAAACGAGTGGAGGAGCTGTTGTTACCTCCATAAATTAGAAGTATGTCATCTGGCAGCTACCGCAGCAGAGTCCCAGAATCGTATTCAGGCATAATTTCAAGACTAAATCGAAAACTCACAGTCACAGTCAGAGTCTCAGTCAACGTCGCAGTCGACGTCGCAGTCGATGATATCCAATTTCGTAATAAAGCATAACGAATTATGCACTCGACTTGGTTTATTTCATCTGACTCTTTACTGATATTCCTCTCGTTGTTGTTGTTGTTGCGGCTTGGCCAGTTAACGGTTCTGGTTCTCTGGGCTGGCTGCCTGTTTGGGTAGCGCGAGGCGCACTGAAAGATGAAATTGCATGCCGCTTGCTGCAAGTTCTGCGACGACTTGAAGAGAAAAAAAACAAGAAGAACTTTTTGCATTTTATGCATTTCTGGTAAAAAGCAGCTAACTCTCATCGAATATGCGATTTATGCGGCAATTTGTAAACGAAAATGGCTTTTGCCAAGAATTATTATTGTCCATCATGGCAGTAACCATACCGGCCATTCCCCAATCTCCAATCTTGAGTCTCCCCCCACAAAATTTCAAATATTTCAAATAGAATGGAAGAATGTTCATTACAAATTAGAATTGTAGAACTGAAGACTCTAAAGACTCTGAGCAGGGGATAAATACTAATAGAATACTAATGAGAATCCAAGCTGGAGGTGATTCAACCTGGGGGAAAACAAAGCTCCAAGTGGGTTTTTCTTATTTGAAACTGATTTGTTGATGAGCCTATTTGAGTGCTAATAGATTATGACCAGCATCAGCTTTGGCTCTGACTGTTTCATCTATTTAGCGTGCATTATGCCCTGTGCGATTGTGGGTACTAAGTAATCCTATTATGATCTCTGCTAACACTCCTAGAGCTGGGCATAGTCTGAGTTGGATTTAAAGACCTGGGGCAACATCGTGTGCCAGTTTCAGCTGCAGTGCGTCTGGGCTGGGAGGGGGGCACATTAAATATTTGAGGGCCAGCGCGAAAAAACGCATAAAAGTCGCCAAATGGGAAGCCTTGAACTTGACCCAGCCAACAACAGCAGCAGCAGCTTTGCCAATAACAATAACTACAAGAGGCAGCGGCCAATAAGCGAGGAGCTCTCGTTGTTGTTGTTGCTGGCGACGTGTGTCAGGGGACTCGACTTGGACTTGGACTCGATGCGCTGACATTGACGCAGATGGAGGCGCAATGTTGTTGATGTTGCTGCTGCTGTTGTTGGTGTTGCTCTTGCTCTTGCTCTTGCTGTTGTTGCTGTGGAGGCAGCCAGTCAGCCATGTAAGAGGTTTCGGGTTGAAGACCAAAGAGCGCAGCATGAAATGTTATTACAAGCGGCGTGGGGAGCATGAGACGGACTAAGGGTAAGACTGGGGTATGAGAGGGTAACGTAGGGGTTAGAGTAAGGGGTAAGGGGTTCGAAAGGGCAGGGAAGAAATGAAAAAAAATTAAACCTTTTGACATAAGCGTCGCTTGGACGAGCAACGCAGCAGTTGATGAAGATGATGAGACTGCTCTTGCTCATGTTGCTGTTGTTGTGGTTACTGAAGTTGCTGTTGCTGTTGGTGCTGGTGTTGGTGTTGGTCCGTCGCCAACTTGTGGATGCTGCCAATTACTTGTTGTAAGCCATCACCATCAAGCGATTTGGCTGCGTACCCACCAAACGAAGCAAGCAACCAACCAACCAAGAGCTGCGTCCTTAAGCTTAAGCTTGTTGGCGGTGTTGGTGGTGTTGATAGCCATCTTCTTCAGCTTAATTTAGCATGTCTGCGCGGTTCAACACTTTGCACTGGCATTGCCATCCAGTACCAGCCCAGCTCAGTTCGGTTCACAGAGGAGCGGACAGAGCCACAGACACAGATGGAGAGACGTCCCTCAACGGACGTGCCCATTTGGCAACTTGATAATCTCTTTCTTAAGCGGCGGCAGCAGCGCCAATCACTCTGGCGGCACTCAAACGTGAGCGCAGTGTTCCTCTTTTCTGTAATTGTCTTAAATCAATCACAGAAAAGTGTTATTATGACAGCGTTATTAATCGTGACAGCGCACAGCGTTGCTCTTGCGAAAATTGCCCACAGAACAAAAGACTCTGGCAACGAACTTGCCACAAACAGAGTCCCACACCCGTTCCCGTTCCCGGGCCGCAATTTGCACTCCAGAGTCCGGAGTCCGGAGTCCGGAGTCCGGTCCCATATATAGGAGTAGTTGCAGCGCCTAATGATTTTGAACTTCCACCGCCATTTGCAGTTAATGCCATAGCCAAACCACATGCAAGCCCAAAGCAACAGTTCCAGCCACAGCTCTAGCTTCATTCTGCGTCCAGTCAGTCATGCCACATGCGGCCCACGCGGCGAGTCCCATTAAATGCAAATTATTTCATTTCTGTGCCAATTGTTGTGCTACTTTTTTTTGGGCCTCATTCGTGCGCATCATCAAAAGCAAATCATCAGCAAGAAATGGCAATAGAGGAAGAGAAAACAAGGAGAGGGAACAAGGGAGAAAGAGAGAAGGGGAGGGGGGAAGAGAGGAAATGTTGTTTTGTACTTTTATTGATTTTTCATGTTCCGCAGAGTTCGTCATAATTGCAAAAGCTTCTCTGATTAGAATTACACAACTGGGAACTTCAGAATTGAGACATGAAGAACTGTAGAACTGTAGAATCGTTGTAGAAGAATTGTAGAACAGGAAAGGTAGATGGAAATGTGATTGCAACTGGCAGGAAATTGAGGTCAGTGTTATGATTGTTTTGTGAATGAGTTTTTCAGAGCTTTCTTGCTCTTTTTTTTCTTCGCAATTTGCGCCTAGGAATTGGCACAGCGGTCCGTCCGTCCATCAGGAGCTGGTCCCAGTCTGAGGTTAGAAAAAGCCAATGCTAAGTCATCAAATGGGCAGAGAGTTCACAGAGGCAACAAAGTCCAGTAGTTGCGCTTCAAACATGGTCAAAACAAATGTGTGGGCGCGGCAAATGAGTTAAGAGAGGCACACACCAAACATTTGCGCCTCTCTGTTGCCAAATTGACAGCAAACATATTTTCTAACTTGCCCCGAACGATGCTGCAAGAGCCGCTGTTGCCTGCCACTGATTTATGATTATTCTGTGCGCGTGTGTTAGCCACACACACACAGACGCACAAACACACCTCCAGCACACGCCCTAACCGTAGATCATCTCAGAGCAAGCGCATATTTCAGTTGACAGTTCATTTGCCTGCTTGATTGGCTCCAACAAGGGAGCAGAGTGTGGCAGACACACGCAGTTCTGCTTGCTGAAATTTATGACTGGCAACTGCCTGTTGCACACTTGTTGTTGCATTTCTAATTAGCATTTACAAATGGCTGCTGTTTGTTGTGCCCTTGTGGCAACTGTTGGCTCATTTGCTGCTCAAGTGTTGACAGCCAGCTGCAGCTGCTGTTTTGTAGAAGCTCAAACGGATTTTACAGTTTGGCATTCAGGGCATCTCAAACTGTATGCAGTTGGCAGTTGCTGTCAAACTGTTGGTATTGCGTGTTTGCGCGAAATCGCATTTTACTGCACACTTTTAATGCCATTGCACAGAAAATTCCATTGGCAGAAAAACAAAAGACTTAGGCAACGAACTTGCTGTCGCATCTACTGCTGCTGGCAGTGCTGCTACTGCTGGCGTCTGACCATCCACAGCAATTATCCAATCACTTAACATTCTAATGCAAAGCAAAAAAAGGCACAAAGATTGCTCGAGCCCAGGCCAGACACGTGATCCGATGGGCCACTTGCCAGTTGGCCCTGCCTCCAACCCGCTTCCCCTTTCGATCCACTCTTTGAATTCTTATCACATTGCTGCGTTGAAATTGCAAAACTCAACGCCAGAGTTGAACACGAAGTTTTAGTTGCAGCTGTAGCTGTAGCTGGAGACGACGCTGTCAGGCCTGCCATCAAAGGCGTCATCTGGTCGTCTCCGTCTCCTTCTCCTTCTCCATCGTCTGCATGCCAAAGCGGCGCTAATCAGCAGCTTGCGACTGGCTGCTACACCCTGTGGCTGTGTGACACCTCCGGCCAACGACCGAGACACGGTTAGCATAAGTATTCTTTTTATGGGCCAGCAGACATGTAAGCTTCCTAATGCTATGGTTATATCTTGCTCACTCTCTCTCTCTGTCTCTGTCTCTCACGAAATAACGTAGTCGATATTTAAGCAGCAAATAACCGATGATCAGTGACTGGTTCTGGCAAGTTAAGTATGGAGCAGCAACAGGTTTAAAAGCCATTGGCCAATCCGTCTCTAATATTCGGTCGTGAATTCGCAGTTATGTGCGAGAAGTGATGATGATGACTTGACTCAGTGCCTGTCAATTAACTGGCCGAGATTCACTAGACACACCAAATCTGAATACGAATCCTCCAGCGGCTGATCCCCAAAAGTGTGTCACTGCATTTAAAGTGTCGATCGTTCGTCGGGCTTAATTGGTTGTTTTGGTGGGTGCAATCAATCATTGTATCAAAGCTTCTGTTGGCTAACTCCAGTCCCAGTGCCTGCTTCTAGGCAGCACCTGACGACTCAACTGTACCTGCAGCTCATCATTCCATGCATGGTATGCCAATCATTTGCCTGGCAAGCTGGAAGGCTGTCTAGCTAGCTGGCTGGATGGATTGCTGGCCTGGTTGTGCGCCCATCTTGGGTTTGGCTCTAGTCAGCGACAGAGTCGACTGTGTCGACCCTAGCGGCAATTTGGCCAACAGAGAGACAGACCCCTCATTAAAACTACTTAAGTTGCTGCTACCTCAGAGATCCGTAGAGAGGCTGGCGGACCTTCAGCGATCGGATTTAATTTGCAACGAGCATGCAATAATTCCATTTTTCAATTTTAACTGTAAAAACCAACACGTTATCCACGACGTTGTAAACAAATCAATTCGCCAGCAAGGACCACACTAGATCCATGCATGACTTTAGCTTCATACTAGCCGGGATTTCAATTAAGCCAAAGGGGTCCCCTCGAAATAAATCAGCCAACCCCCAGCAAAAAAACCACAACCACAAGCTAGAGATGGCACAAGCTTTCAGGAAGACATTAAAACATCTTTCACGGAAGATTCGGGTCACCTGAAAAGCTTCAGTCTATCTCACTATTCAGCTCCTTGTCATGAACTTACAAACAAGTCACGACTTGCGTCCATCCCTAACCGAAAAGTCAGCACGCAGCTCAGGCGAATGTGCAAGTGAAACCCATAATTAAAAAATTTCAACTTTGTCTGAAATTAATTTTGAATATGGTTCTGCGCGAGGGCAAAAGACAGACAAACACTTGACTTGGACTTGCGACTTGCGACTTGAAGTTGGAGTTGGACGTGGCTGCTTTTGCTTTTGATGACGCGCCGACGCCGCGTAAATTGCCTAGACCCCATCCAAAATGAGGAGGGTGGCTGGGCGCTAGGGGGTGCCCTCACATGGGAATCAGAGATGCTGCTGCGGCTGCTGCTGGCTTGGAGAGTGACGCGCGGATTAAGTTGAGCATTCAAATTGAAACTGACAGCCTGGCGGCTGCCTGGAGTAGCCAATGGCAATGGCAATGCCAATGCCAAGGCACTTTACACCGTCGCCTGCTAATGGAGTTTGGAGCTGATTCAGTTCGGAATGTATCCTGCGAACTGCTCGGTCGCCCATAAAAGCGGCCAGGCCCCATTTGGGAATTTGTTACTTTGTTCGCACGCATTGTAAACTAGTAAAAATAGTGGCAAAGCCATAAAAAATGGAGGCTGTAAAGCGCAGATCAACCCATATGACTTTTGATTCTCTCTGGCTCTTGTACCTTATCTTATCTCCTTCTTTAGCTCACTTGTCTCCAGCTCAGACCTTGTTCAATGCCAAACGACTAATAATTAAATGCACATAAAAATGTTGGACAAACAGCATCATACGCCTTCCCCTTTACCCCTCCCCTGCCCTACCATGGCCTGGCCTGGCTGCCGTTTGTGCAATGCATAAAAAAGCGGCGCTAATTCAATTAGTTAAAAGTGTTAACAAGTCAGGTCCGGTACGAGTACTAGTGCAAGTACTTGGTATTTATGTATCGAGTATATGTTAAGGCTGCTGTTTGCATTCACTAATTGCCACAATGGCCACTTGGATGGGTGTAGGAAGTGGCCTGTCAGCCAGCTGCCCGGCTGCCTGGCTGCCAGTTACGCAACCGGGTCAGTGGTAACACGACTTGCATTTAAATTTGCCGACTTTGATGGACGCAGTTCGACTGAACAGACCTCTGCATCCACTTCAAAGGAAACTAAAACAAATGACTTAAGACACGAACTAGACGCAAGCACAGCTAAGACATAAAGTTTGCCTAGGAAATCTGAAATTTTATGCCTAACATTTATAATAGGGAGAGAACAGGGATTATTCATGAACAGGATTTGAAATATTTGTAGATATTTGTGAATATTATAAGAAGTTCTATACAAAACTAAAACTAAAGCTGACAAATGTCTTGGGTTGAAAGTGCGAAGACAATAGATACAAAAGGTGATCAATGAGCATATGGAATCAGACACTGAATAGAACATAAACAAGAGAATAGTTTATCAGCCAGAAACAAAACAAGATTATGGCACCTCAACATGGGACATAAAACTGTCTATAACTATATCTTTAGAAAGGTTATAGACAGAAAACCAATGAATGAAATCGCATAAATCAATGAAAACTTGTTTTTAATATCTTATTGAGACTTAAGGCTCTTACAATAGTATCGAGAAACTATATCACACGCTCCAATTAAACATATCCTTCAACTATTATTATCCATTTACCAGTATGTAAATCGAGCTAAGAGTACGCCTAGCGCCTTGACATGATGTCATTGCAGCAGCCGATAGAACCGAGTGCCAAAATTTGACACAGACCATTAATAAGCGTATGGATTTATGTTGAGTTGAGAGCCCGACAAGTCGGCATCTCGTGTGGCATCGGCGTGGCGAGACACAGATGCTGGCGGTGTGGACACCCACGCGGGCGTTGATTTTAAGCCGATTTCAAAGCCAGACAAATGTGTGCGGCTTAACAAGAAGCAGCAGCAGAAGAAGAAAAAGCGAACAACAACAATTTGCACGGCCAAAAACTTTAATATGAAATTCAATATGATATTATTTTCTGCTCTACGTTTTAATGTTTCGCTGTGTGGGTCAGCAAATGTGTGTGTGCGTTAGTCAAGTTTGTTGCTTAAGTCTTACGTTTTGGCCCATACGAAATTCACCACGACGGCGACGTCAGCGCCAGTTGGAAGTGTCAAAACGGTGACGTCACAGCTGTAAACAAAGCCCGCGCCGGCAAGTTGAGCCACTGCAGCAGCCAAAACCAAAACAAACCGAAGCCGGCCACGTGATTCGCGCCAAAGCAAAACTCGTTCCAGCTGGAAAGCGTTTGTTTACATGCCAGCAAGAGAGAGAGAGTATGAGTGTGTGTGTGAACGATCGCTCTCTCATGTGTCGCCTCTGCAATTTGTGCATTTGGTCAAGTTCAAGTGTGGTGGAAGCCGCTGGTGAGTTTCTCCCTCTCTCTCTCGATGTTGCCTAATGCTGTCTCTCCGTCTCCAATTCCATCTTGATCTTTTATAATCTTGGTTAGGTGAGGCGCTCGGGTTCAGTCTTGCTGCGCACCTCGTCGTGTGAAGTTGTCGTCGTCGTCGTCGTCGTCTGCTCGACTTTTCTATAGTAAGTAGCAAGTGGCAGCTTCCCATTGTCTATTGCTATCCCGCTCTGGCTGCGGCTTACGTAGTCCGTTCGTTGACCGTTCGCTTACGTCAGTCGCGTCGCTTACGTCGTCTCTCACAGTTTGGGAGGTTCGTTGCGGCAGCGCCTGCGCATCTTGCCACATTCCGAGTCGCGCTCAATACCGAACCACAAGTCGCCACACAGCGCGCATCGCTGCAAAACTAATTCTGAGATCACAAAAAACGATTCACTCAAAGAACTCGCGAATTCTCAAACTGTGTGTACAAAACCTAATCAATTTTTGTGTGTGTGTGCGTGTGTGTGCGACCTTAACAATTATATTTAATTACAATTATTAAAAATTATCGAAATATATTTAAGATTTCTGTGCAATAAGGAAACAAAATCTAATTATAATAGAAAAACTGGACTGCAAATTTATTTTAAGACTAAATTGTTGCTTCTTCGATTTTTGTTAGAGTTGACAAATTTACTAAGAATTAATTTGGAAAATTATAAAATAAGTTTTGCAAGATGATTAAATTTCGAGTAGAGAAAACTCTATAGAAATTTATTAGCTTTGATATTGGGTACTAACATTAGGAATCCCAAGGAAAAACTTTGTTTTTGGAACTTGAAATTTGAGTTCTGATCGATAGAAAATGTTCTTATAAAATTTTGCATTTATTATTTTTATTTATTTTTTGGGAAACAATAAAAATCTAAACAGTTTTTAAAAAAATTAATTTCTTTATTTAAACATACTTTTTTATTTTGAGAAGCAAATTAATTTCAAGTTAAATCAAATAAAAGTTGAGCTTTTCTTAAGCCCTGTTCAAGCTAAGCAAATTGTATTTCAGAAATATTTATATATACATTATATATATATTTTATATATATTAATTAGTATCTTTAAAGATCCTTTTTTCCATATTATTATGTCAAGAATCTTTCACTTTTCAAATTGCAATTTGATTGAAAGCAAAAATGAATAAATAAATGTATTAATTTTTAAAGATATTTTCACCCGCCTTCGAACTCAAGAATTTGATTGAATTAGTTTGAAATTGCTCAACAAATTTCTTACAAAGCAAACTTCAATTCCTAATTAAATTAGCGCAACAAATGAAATTAGCAGTGTGTCTTTTTTATTGCGAACTCAGTGCGTGTTTGATTTGAACTAAAAAATAAAAATGTAAATAAATTTGACATTGTCGACATAAATACAATTTGGCAAATTGGCAGCCATAAAATTAAAGTGCAACTGCAGCGAGTTGAGACTGAAGAAAAGGAATAAAAAACGAAATCAAAATAAAATACAATGCAAAAATAAGAAAAAAAGAGAAGAAGAAATATAAAAATTACAATCGAAGGGGGGCAACGCCAACGCGAACAACTTTATAAGCTGAGCACGAGCCGAGTTGCAATTGGCAACGGGGGAGCAACGGAGGGTTGGTTGCTGTTGCTGGCATGCTGCCACCTTGGAATAGGCAAAATTAAGTAAATTACAACATCAACGCAACGGAGGAGCCTCAGTGCACGGGGGCAAGCAGCAGCAAATTTGTTGCACATGCAAATTTATGTGTAAGTGAAGCAGCAGCAGCAGCCGCCTTTGGACCAGGCAAATAATTGTGTTTAAATAAAGCTGTAGTCAAGAATTTAGTTTAGGCCTGGCCAGTAGCCACTAGCCACCAGCCACCAGCCACTAGCCAGTTGTAGATGTTGATGCTGCTGCTGTTGTTGGTGTTGTTGGTGTTGCATTAAGCCATATCCGGTTCAGCTTCAGGTTGGGAGCACTATGGACGCTGACTGTCTAAATTTAGCGCTTAATGAAGCTGCTGCCGTTGTTGCAGATGCAAATTGTTGCAAGACTCCAACTTACAAGTCCAACTTTAACTCTGACTCGGTGTCGAAGTCGTAGTCGGACTTTTAGCCCTTTTGCGAACTAGTTCGTAATAATTCATAAAAATTGGCAAATTAAACGCCAACACAACAAATGATCCGCGTGGCATGCAACGCTGCAACTGTAGCAGCAACTACTACCCGTATACTCGTGCAACAACGAAAAACAAATAATGGCCAGCAATTGCTGGGGCATGCAACAGTTGCCTTTTGCCTCTTGCCTCTTGCCTTTTCTGTTGCACACCGATGATAAATGTGCGCCCACTTTGCTTATTTATGGCCACTCAAATTGAATGCAATTGATTTTCCCCCCATGCAACCACCCACTCTGCCTCCCCTCAGTGCATTTCTTCTGCGTTGGCGTTGCATAATCGCAGCTTCCAAACAAACTCCTAACTCATCTTCCACCCAACAGAAAACTGCCAGAAACAGAGAATAAATATAGAAAGAACAATACAATTGATTCCATAAGAAAATACTCGAACTCATACGTGTTCTGTGTGTGTGCGTGTGTGTGTATAAGATGTGCCTGCACTGAGCACAAATAGTATTTACACAGTAAATATAACAAATAAATACACAAAGTGCAACAAAGTGTACCCAAGTCGAAAGCAGCTGAAGGAAACCCCTTTCGAAGTGGACCCCGATATTCTTTTGCGGAGAAATGAGTAACAACAAATTACTGGTAAGTATTCGATTAGTCGCTTAATTAGCTAATTAGCCAAGTTTTTAATTTGCATAATTTAAAACTAAAACCACAAAACAAACAGAAATCAACCGCAAAACAAGTTAAGATCTGTAGTACTTAAAAATTGACAATTTATTAATGTGATTTCATTTGGTGTCGAACTGTTCGGAGCGCTGTGGTTTCTGCTCAATTATTATTGAATACAGCTTTGATTGATTTACGAATTGAGATTGATTACGAATCTTAGAGATTAATACAGAGTAACTATACAAACATTGTATGATCTGGCAAGTGATGGAGATACCAAGGAACATTCCATAAAGACTTTATCTAGTTCTTTTTAGTTAAGATAGTTTTCAATCTATGGTTGATATACTACATCCATCAGGCGACATATGTGGTAATAAGCTGGAACTAATCAAAGGCAGTGTCAACTCAGCCTATCGTAACGACTGTGTATACATATAATACATAAGATAATTACATAAAGATAGATAGACAGTCATAAGATTGAATATTTATCGATATGACAGGTAAACATCTATTAGCAGCATATAGGATTACACCTAGCGAAACATATTGTATGATCTTAATGATGATCCACTGTGCATGCGATCGCATCGAAGTCCGCTTATGATATATCTCAGCTCATCAGTTGTCAGTCAGTCCATCAGTCTATCAGTCAATCAGTCACTCAAATCACGCAGTCAGTCAAACAGTCACATAGTCAGTTTTTGGTACCCACTGAAGCGACTCGGTAATATCTGCCGCCCCTTCAAGGTCGCACATAATGTTCAACAAAAAGCTGCAAAATACTTGAAGGCGGCGCCACTTGATATTGAAAAAGATGAAAAAAAAAGTTGAAAAAAATACAAATTTTAGTATTAAATTTTAATTGTCTGGATAATTATTTTCGCATTTAAGTTTTTGATAAGTTCGAGAGAAGAAATTAATAGAAGTTATGCTCCCAGGGGTTTCCCCATAAGCTTCAATATATATATAATATGATTAATCACATATAGCTCGATATGTATAAGTTTTAAATATAAATTTTGAATATTTTTGCTCTATTGTTTATTTTCTAATTAAAATGCGCATTCAATTATAATTCCAAGGTGCCAAAATATTTGCAGCAATCGCTGGGAACTGAATTTTGAATTTAACCAATTTTAATTTTAATTTTAATTTTTATTTCTGTCTCTTGTTTCGCTGAACGTGCCAAAGCGCATTGATTGATTTTGTGGAATTGGGAACACGTTTCTGCGCACATTTATTTCTATTTCATTATTTTAAATAAATACAAATAAATATATAAAAAGCGTTTGTTTTGCGCATTTTGTTTGTTTCATTGAAAAAACAGAAGAGAATTGCAAACAAATTTCGCATTGCCGCCTGAATAGTCACAGCCTTGAGCTAAACAACAACAACAACAATACTAATAATACGCGTACTAAGATATGATTTTAATATGCTCGGAGTACGTAGAGATTCCATATTCAATAACGAACAGAAACGGAAAACGTGGCTCTGGCACGACACTCGACCTAATATTGAGTAATTTTCTGTTGGGGGTTCTTAAAAATAAATCTATTACGCAGATGCTGATGCTGTGCGAGAGATGATCGTAAATTACAGCAGCTCCTAATTGAATTAAAGTCATACCGAGAGGAGGAGCTTTTCTGCCTTCCGTTGGTGTCTCGGGAGGGACATAAATTCCGGCACCTTCATAGTACACAGCTATTTTTGGTGTCCATGCGTCCAGGCTAAGGGCTCAGCAGATGCTGCTATGCAGGTAGAGCTCAGAGAGCAGGCAAAGGTCCAGGTCCAGCTTCATGCTTAAGTCTAGGTCCAGGTCCAATATATTTATTGTAAAGCCCGTTGAACATAATCATTAAGCGCAATTTACCTACAAAGTTTTATGCCGCCAACAACGTTCGCAGCAAGACAGAAGGACAGACGATGGGAGGGACGTGCAAAATGATTATTACCATATGCCCCCCGCCATAAAAAGATTGGGCTCGGCTTGGGGCAGGACGGGGGCAAAAGTTGAGCACGAGCGAAACGAAAGACTTAAGACACGAACTTGACTTGAATCAAATTCAAAGTGTGGCAAATTTAACAGCACTCCACATACATAAATAAACAGCTAAATAAACAAACAAAAAGTGAGGTAAGAATGCTTCAGTCGACTCGCACTTCAGATACCCTGCAATATGCTCTGACTGACCACACACACACACACATCAAGCAATAGTCTAATTGGACTTTCTTCATAGTTTGTAGTCTCTGATCACTTTTGCCGGATATCCACACACATACGCACAGCTGTGATTACAGGGTATTAAAAAAGCATCGCTGCAATCGCTTTTAGTTCACACAAAGAAGAAGTGAAAGCTGCCGCTGTATGAAACTAAACTAGGCGGGGCTCTGTCCGATCCAATTGGCATTTACGAAACACTTTACAGCTGCACATAACGGGCAACTGTCAATAAATAATCAAAATAAACCCAATCCCAAATCAAAACCAAAAGCGAACCCAAATCGAAGCCGACTATTGACTATTTTTGGTAACTTGTCGCTTGTAAAAATATACTTATACCTGTATATATATATATATACATAAATATCTGAACATCCATTAAGAGCTGGTGGGCATTTCATGAATTTGTGAAATTAACCAATGATGCAATCGTCTCGAAGTTTTTTGCTCAACAATTTTTACAATTTACAGTAATTCCCAAGTGAGTGGGAGCCAATGATACAGTTTATATATAAGAGCATATAGAATTTGGATTCCTTAATTTGAGCTGCTTGCACGTTTCTTAAATGTCAACAAGAAAAACAAAATAACAAAAGCGAAATCCGAGCAAATGGCAAACGGGTTTTATTGGCCAAATCAAATTTGCATATATAAAAACGCAGTCACCAAAAAAATACTTAATTAAATTGAATCATTCTGCACTTTGTTTTTGGCCAAGTCGCTGCCAACTTGATGCCGCGTTGAAGCCAAGTTGCTTGCCTTGAGACGACATATCGCGCTACAGTTTATAGAATTCGCCGTTTGCTTGCGTCACAGAGCAAAGATCCGCTCACTGGGCACATTAGAAAGAGCCACTTGCCATATGCCACATGGCTGGACATATGACGCATCAGAAAGAATGTGCCACTAGAAGCTACCTTTAACAAAAGGTCAAAGAAGCTTTTAACAGCCGAAAAAGATTCCGTTTAAAACGAAATTAAAGCTACTTTTGCTACCCCTTTGCGTTCTTTTATGTTTACAGGGTATAGAAAATGACCAAAGACGCTGTAATAGCTGCCATCTATTAGCTCTGACCTTAATTAAGGGCACAAACAATTTCAAATTAAAATTAATTATAAAAGTTATACGGCCTAACAAAAGACTGAGGTCACAAACTTGCCACTGTTTATACTGGAGTCACAATTTATGAGAATTTAATTAGTTTAATCGATGCATAAAACAGCTTCTGATGGGGAGCTCGGCAGCGAGTCTCTCAGCCCATCTCTTGGCGACTCTCCTTCTACACGATGAATATTTATGGTTAGCATAAAATTTAAGTGTTGCATAACTTACTCGTAGGAACGTTGCGGCTTCAGGTCCAGGGAGTGGAGTTCCAGGCATCAGGGTGATAGGAGAGAGGAGAGGAGGAGAAGAGGGAGACTCTTGTCTCTTACATTATTTAAGCCATTTTAATAGTTGACTTTAATGATTAATGCTTATTTGCTGTGGACCCTTCGGCTCCATAAGGCATAACGGTAAATGACTGTGTTATTAAACGCAATTACTGTCAATAGGTTTTTAGCCTTCTTTGTTGGCCATAATGAATTGCACGTTTCATATTTTGTTTGGAGTTTGTCGGCCCAAAACCGCCAAATCAGCGAAATGCGAAATGCGAAAGTTCAAAGACACGCACAAGACCCTCAAGAGGCAGCATAATGGAGGAGGAGGGAATCTTAGAGAAGGGGGGAGGATACCATTCGCTTGATATTCTTTTTTGTCATAAGCTTTTAATAGGCTTTTTATTAAACATGTGTTTTCCTCTTCCATTTCGAGTTCTCTTTTGTTTTGTGGCCTGAGACGTGTCTCGAAAACCTGAGTCGCCCATTGATGCGTGCTGATGATATTGATGATCTCATAATATTCCATTAATGATGGGTGTCCACAGCTGACTACAAATATGTACTCAAAGTGACATTAAATTTCATCTGTGGGAAATAGGCAGTGACATCTCTAAAGATCGCTAATCAACGCATAAACTCTAAATACCAGCCTCACTGAGATCTTAACTACTTATCCCAGTTCTATTTCCAGTTTTTCAATAACATTTTTACGGCTTGTGACAAAGTCTTACTAAGGCAGGGACCTATAAAAAGGAGCGTACATAAAAAACTCATTTGGAAAACAATTTAAAAACAATAAAAATTTCAAATTGACGCTCCAAATAAGTGGGAATTTCAGAAGAAGGAAACTTAAATTATGGCATAGAGTCTTAAACATGAATATTTTAGTGATTTTATAAAGGTTTCTCTGATTGGATTAAACTGGTAATACTTTTATTATTAGTATATTAAAAGGGATAAGTTACGTTTATTGTGTTTAGATAAAGTCTTAGAAACCAGACGACCTTGACTCAAGGTGAAGTCTAACGTAATGAGAGGAATGAAGAGTTCTGGTGAAGTAATGAAAAGAGTCTCTGAGAAAATGGAAAGTTTCCTTTCTTCCCCTCTTCATATGTTATATATAATCTCAGATCTGCCCATATTCAATAGATTTCCATAAGCTTGATAGAGTTCAGTTCGAAATGAGTTTCTTTAGACAGAGGCTCAGCAACTGAAGCTCATGTTGGACCATTGGCCGGCCGGCAACTGGAATGAAATGCTCCATATGTTACGCCTACGAGGGCAGACAACATGGACAGGGCAGAACAACAACAACGAGTGTTGGGGGCTCTTAAAAGCAAAAATCTTATGAAATAAACACCAACAGAGGCCACACACACACAGAGAGAGAAAGAGACAGAAGCAGAGACAGACACAGAAAAAGCCAGAAACACATTTTTATGGAGACATCAAAATCTCAGCTTAGCTACCTCGCGTCTCGTGAGGGTGTGAAAACTCCACTCGCTGAGTGGGTAGGGGTGTTCGACGGGAGCGAAGGGAATCTTTAAATGTTGAGAATTTTGATGCGAAATGCAGCAAATAAGCTGTGAACTACTAAAATTCAGGGCCTGCATTTAAGAGGGGGCCCCCATTATCATGATGATTAAAACTTATTATTGCCCTTGTATTACTATTATTAGTTTGAGGAGCTGAGAGTTAAGCTGGGAGTCTGCCTGCTCATGGATGTGCATGGAGCTGTGGCAATGTCCAGGGCGGCAACACGCACGCCGCCGCAGTCGCAGTTGTAACGTCCTTTCATAATTCTCAGCGCCTGCACCCTGCCCCCTGCCCCCTGCCTGCTGCCGCCCCACACCTCCCCTCGATGGTCCAGCCGTATGCATATTTTTAACCAGACTTGCGATTGCATCCAACATGTTATTAATACGTAGAAACAAATAAGCAAAAACAATAAGAAAGAGCCGTTTGCGGGTCTCTTAAAGCCCAGGCTCAGCCTCAGCCTCAGCAGCAGCAGCAGCAGCAGAAAACGCGTTACAATTCTGCGGGCTACACCCCAGTATAGAGTCACAGGCGAGAGACGTAGATGGAGACGTATACTGGGACCAGCTAAGAGCAGCAGCGGCAGCACATTCACCTGGAGCTGTGACTGTGGCTGTAGCTGGAGTTGGAGCTGGAGACGGAGTTGGAGTTGGAGCTGGAGCACGACGGCGGCTTTGGCCATTGTTTAGTTCGGTTTTGGCTCGGTTTTACCTTGATGGTCGTTCACTCTACATACAACGGCAACAACTTTTACTACTAATACACACACACACACACATACACACATACATACGTGTTGCTAGGTTGACTTTCAGCGCGCCATCAAAACAAAATATGAGCAAACCGCGCAGTCGCGCACAGCCGGCACTAAAAATCGCTCAATAATATGTACGATACACTGGCCAACTAGCAATTGAGCCAACTAGTTGGGCCACAACCCCATATCTGATAAATAGAGTGGTTCACAAAATGCTGACCGGGGCCAGCAGATCCCAGCCAGACCCAGCTCTAAGTCTCAGTTGTATTCTCTGTCCTGGGCCGTGGCCAAGCCTGTTTTTTTTTTCCCTTATGCTCTGAGCTGCGACTTTGCGACTTTGGGACTACTCTTGCAGTTGGGTATTATAGCTTTATGAAGGTGTTTACAAGTCAGCCCAGGCATTATCAGGTCCATAAACTATACTTGTATATGGTCAAATGTTATGCAGTTCTATGCAAATGTTTATCTTCTCCAAACTCAACTCTGCCCATAAAAAACTTATTTATATTAATTGACTTTTCTACAAGTTTTAAAGAATTTCTGCCTGAATATTGCTATTCAATAAGCTGACAAGTATGCAAAAGATATAGCAGATATATATACATTATTGGATACATTTTTATGGCATAACATGTATATTATTCAATTTATGAACTAATTGAGAGCAGGAAATTCCTTTCAGACTTAAAGTCTTCTTAGATTTCAGCTTCTTCGTAAATAGATTCTGAGCTTTCAATTGATGTTATATAATTGATGTTGTATATCAATTGATGTTATATATCCTAAAAGATCAACTTGGCTTACCTCTTTATCGTACAGATATAAGCTAAAATTTATATATCTAATAAGAGTATCTAGAATTCGGTGTGGCAATGCTTGTTTGCTAGTTTATTTGTTGTTGTTGTTGCTGTTGGCGATGTTTGCCAATATCTTTTTTGCCCGGCATTGCTTATCACGATTTGTGGCCATATTATTTCAGTTTTTGCTTGTTGTTGCTGCCGTTGCTGTTGCTGATGTTGCTGCTGCCGCTGCTGCTGCTGCTGCTGCTGCTGCTGGTCGTGTCGAGTCATGCGGCATGCATTTTAACGCATATTTTGTAATTGTTGCCGCTGCTGCCATTGGGTGACCTTTCGCCGGGGCGCTGCCTGAGACATATTTGCATGTCCACAGACACACACTCACCCAACACACACACACACACACACACAGAGTAACACTCACTAATAGTCAGCGGCAAAAGAGTTGTAGACCAAATCAAGTTCGTTGGACGCGGGCAGTTCATTGGCCCATCCATAATATACCATCCCGGAGAGGCAACCGCAATTCTTAAGCTGCTTTTGCCTCGCTGCTTCAATGTCTAATTACAAAGTGCGCTTTAGCTGCCTTCTCCCCTTCTTCTACCTACTACCTGCTACTTCCCGCTGCTGCCTACCGCTGCCAGCTGGTGTCTGCTCATAATTACCAACAAATGAATGTTACAACCATAAAAATTAACTTGACGCCGCAAAAGTTATGCTTCAGTAAAGTGCCTTTTTTCGGACTTAGCCACAAACTCGAGCAGCAGCAAGAACAATGAGTACAACAACAGCAACAACAACCACTAAAAACCAAAACTAGAAAAGAATATTCTTAATCATTGCTCGCTTTTGTCTCTGGGTTTGTCTCTTTACGAGTTACTCTTCGCTTCTAATTATTTACACGCTCCGCGCATGCATATCGCTTACCATTTTAATAGCTATAGAGCTAGACTTATAGCCATGGCCCAAAGTGTCCAGAACGCCCCTCAACAGGGGCACATACACACAGTGAGGAGGTACAGAGAAAAAGGTGTTTGAAATCTTGTACAGTTTAGCAGCTTCAAACGCTTCGGTGAGCTTTGTACCAAAGCAAAAGGGATGTGTACCTATGTGTGTGTGTGTGTGTGTGTGTGAGTGTTGGGGTGGGTGCAGCAACACAGTGCATTACATAATTTCGTTTACCGTTCTACGGTCGTTTGATTAATTTACAGCAACAATAAGCACAGCCAGAGCGACAACAACTTTGTCTCTGCCTAATGCGCAGCGAGCTGAAAATTTATGCAAGTTCGTTGCCTAAGTCTTTTGTTTGCCTAACTGTTCTAAATGCAATTGCGCAAATGTGCCGCTAATTTTAGTGCCTCATTGGTAGCTGCACAGTGGCCAAAAGCAGCACAAGAAGAAGCACTGAAACTTTTTACAGCAAAACTTAATGAAGTCAGATGTAAGAAAAATAGTATAAATCAGAGTAGAACCATTTGCATATTGAAAGAAACTGTATAGTAAGTATATACTCAAGTCGTTGCAGGGTATGAGGCAGGCTGTACAGTATACAGAAAAGTATATAAAGTATATTATATATAGAGTAAAGTGTATTATATAGGTATGGTATCAAAACTAAAGCTAGGGATAAAGTTGATAAAGTGTATAAATTTCTATGCGTTCTTTTACGGCCAGAAGGAATAAGAGAAGTTTCTGCTTCTGCTGACATCAAGAAATCTATTCCAAGTTGAAATAATTCAAACTTAAAGCTATATATGAAACAAACTGTTAGACATCTATATATCTTATCAATCTTATCATCTTATATATACAAATCTCCACATGATCTTGTGGGCTATTCTATGGTATCTTTTGACAAACTTACGACTTGCAGCTGAGAGACTTGTTATCGATCTGCTTATATGTCTATATAGAGAGTGTCCCCAAAATATTCTTCCCATTTTATCCCGCTTTTAGACCAATGTGCAGCTGGCCATTTCCCAGTTGCTTTGGCATTGAGCCAGCTGATGCAATAAGGAAATGCAGCGTCAAAATGAAGTCAGTAATTAGTGAGGCAAGCAGATCATATGCGCCTCATAAACACGATCGCCGTTGCATGCCTCATTCAGTTGGCCAAGAACAAAGTGCTGTTATTTATATTCTAATTAGAAGCGTATCTCGAATACCTATCAAAAGTCACGCCACTCGCCATACCAGAAGATACATTTGCTGCACTCTCCCTTTGGGCTTGTTATCGTCTCACGTTAAACGCTGATTAGGCACTTTTTCACATGAAAATCTTTGGGAAATTCAAGAAAACTCGACTCTTGTTTTTGTAGGCGTGTCAGTCACGTCCCTCAGCCATAAGAAAAAAAACTGCCAATGTCATGTTGGCCAGATAGCTACCAGCTAGCAGCTACCAGAAATATTAAACGAATGGTGACGATAATGTTAATGATGATTTCGACGATAATGATGATGCCTTTATAAGCATGTGTTGGCGTTGCCAGACACACGGCCAATTCTCAGTGTTAAATCTAACAACAACATGAACAAAACACTTAAAACCTTCTTTAATTTTGTTTTGTTATTGCATCCTTTGGGTCAACTAGTTTTCCGGCTGCGAACAAAGGCCGTTTCGCTGTGTGTGAGTGTGTGTGTGTGTGTGTGTGTGTGTGACTTCAAAGGAATTTCCATAACCGCTAGCATTCCGTGTGTTTTCTTGTTGTTGTTGTTGCGTTGACTGCGCCTAATGGTCGAAGACAACGACAACAACAAAGGAAACTCATGGATAGTTTTTGTTCTTCTCTTTCTTCTCTTGCTGTGTCTCTCTTTCTTTTCAATGCCTTTTGCTTTCTGCTGTATGTAACGAAAATGAGCGCAAACAACAATGAAAAAGTGGCAGGAAAAACACAACACAACACACACAACACAACACAACAAAACGCAACACAAAACAACAAACAACAAATACGAAAAATGCTCAACGAGACGAACAGGTTTTCAGGGCAGCTCGAAGATGCGTGCGTGGAAAACTGCTGGAAAATGCAAAGACAGAAACAGAAAGAGTAAGAGAAAGACGCAACTGAAAAGTGCTCCACACTCCACACTCCTCGTGGATCTCCACTGGACACTGACCACAGCTCACAGACGTGCATTGGCCGCGCTTGACCCTCGCCGGCTATTTGACACATTTCAGTAGAAGATAAAAAAACCAGGCGAAAAAATGCATAAACTAGTAGGAGATTAATTTTCGCGATCCTTGTGTTTACTTTTGTACCCTGTACAATAGGAAATGCCTTGGAAAAGTCTTTTGATTTAGGTGAAACATATTTGAACTGAGCTTAGGCAGAATTTATTCATAGGTTGAAAGATAGATTCAAAGGTGGTTTAAAAAGGATTCTCAATGATTGAAATATACTTTAAGGATGGCTTAAAGAAGACTCACAGATGGTTCAGATTGATTCAAACATTGTAAAAGTTGATTCAAAGATAGTTCAGATTGATTTAAAGATAGTCTTGAGATTCTTCAAAGAGGTTCTGAGGTTCCATCCTATTAAGAAGTCAAAACCTTTTGAATTGAGCAACTATTTTGAAGCAGTATAAACAGAAAATCAATGATAATTAATGTAATGGGTATCTACTTGTATAAAGTATTAAGCTTACAGGGTATTTGGCAAGCAATGTTGGCATTTCCAACTAGTTTTCAATTATCTCATAGCAGCTGCATTCCTTACACGCATGCGTCGAGGCGTGTTAGGCAGCTAAGAATGTTCAAATGCGAATTTTACGAGTGTGTTTGAGTGTATGTGTGTGTGTGTGTGTGTGTGTGTGTGTGTATGGGTGTGCGAGTTTCAATACTTGCTGCTATGTAGGTTGGTGTGGCAAGCAACGGTACTGCAACTGCAACTGCGATTGCCGACGGTTTTCGGTTGAATCCCAAGCAATTTGCAAAGCTGCCAAGAGAGGCGCGGATGGGGTGGGGCAGTGGCAGGAGCGAGGGGCGAGGTGCGACAAGCAGCAGCCGAAGCAGGCTTAGAGACTCATCACTTGACCATCTAATGTCTAACTGCATTTAGCTGACAACTCAACCTGTTGCCGCTGCCGCTGCCTCTGCCGTTGCCTCTGCCGCTGCGTTGGCGTCAACAACCGTAGCCAAAGTTGTTTTTTGGGTCAGACGCCTCAGCACGCGTCCCGCCTTGGAGGCGCTTATATCATTGCGAAAAAAACACACATAAATCATACTACGAGTGCGTATTCATGTGAGTGCCTAGGCCCGGGCAATTATGCAAGTCCGGCCCATGCGTAAATATTAAATGAAATAGCGTTAAGCGGCTTACGAGAGAGTCAAAGCAAAGTGCAACAATGTTTGGCCTAAACGAGGCATAAACAAATAAACAAACTGGCGCATAAACATTTACGATGACTACGTGGCAACGAGACGGGGCACGCAACGTGACTTTCAACCAAAACACACAGCATAAATTAAGGTAACGAACTGCACCAAAATTACAAGCGAAGCAAACGAATATCTTGAAAATATCTCTGAAAAATATCTCGAAAATATCTGTGGAAAATATCTCGAAAAGATCTGCTCCTCATAAAGGCAAAACGTGAGCGGCCACTTGCAATGAGCGAAGCGAATCCGTTGCACATGAGGCGAATATTTCAATCAAATGGAAAGTCATTGTGAATATATGTAAATGGGGGATATACGACTATCTTCATATGACCTATAAATGTCTCGGACATTCTCTCTGAGCCACTTGCGAACCAGTTTGCAGACTTCTAGAATCGACGACAATAAATTTGAATAATATAGGCGACTACTGTGCAGATTTATAATAATAATAATCGAGAGAGGAATATGCACAAAAGCATCCATAAATAATCGGATTGCGACTAGTGTATCATTAATTTTAACGCCCGAACTTTCGAATTGGCCAATTGGCGAATTGGCCTAGTTTTAACTGTTAACTGTAACTAATACATATGCATATAGAGATCTGTATCGATTGAATGACAGATGAATAACAATTTGTATGAACGTACCAAAGATCAGAGACTCTGATTGCAATTTGTAGTTTATCTTGATTATTCAGATACAAATGAACTTTAAATTGAACATAAAACTAGTCTTGCGATTCTTAATCAAATCTTGCAATTGATTAATGGATTAATGGATCCCCAGCTCAGAACTCGTTTGATATTAATTGCACGAATAAAGATAAACATTTGTATATTATCATCATTCTATATATATACTATATAGTACCTGTATAACATCTATATAAATCCGTTTTATTCGAAGTACATTCAAAAATAAAAACTTAAAAAAACCCGTCGCTGTTCCAATTTATAAGCCATAATTAATTTATTTTCAATATCAACTCAATTTATCAGTTGACTTGACAAATACAATAACAAAAAACAAATTATCCAGCGACAGTCGCTTCTCTCTTTCTCTCTGTCTCCCTTTGAGCAACCCTCTCTTTCGCTGCTTCTCTCTGAGTGTAGCACAGTTCGAGCTGAAACTGTTATACACTCGCTGGACTTAAACTGATTTCTGATTTTCAAATGCCCCGAAGACATTTCAACGAAACTAGTTTTTCCTTTTGTTGCTTTGCGCGTTAGAGTTGCCAGTCGCGTCAGCTGTTTGCTATTAACTTGGCCAAAACGTTTAGCTGCAACCGCTCAGTAGTCAGTCTCAGCCGGCACGTCGCGTTGTGTGCATCTCGTCGAAAAGGTTTTTGTGTGAAACGCGGTTAGTTTTCCTTTCCCCCTTTTCCGATTCGATTCCCAAGCGTCGTTGCCTTCGCACACAACTCACGTTTACACAGCTGTTCCTTGTGTGTGTGTGAGTGTGTGTAATCTGTTGTGTGTTAGTTTTATTGTATTCCTATGCAAAAGCCATCAAAATTAGCAGCAATTTTTATTGCTATTTGTTTAATTTGTTGACGCCATGCAATTTGTCATAGTAAAAAAAGCACACAGAGAGCAACTGAATACGTAGAGCTCTATATACGACTATATATACATCGATGGCTTACGTAATCCCTAGATAAACTATTTGCTTTTCGCTGTTGTTAGGCGAATTTTACTTTTATGTTTTTTCTATATTTTTTGCGAACTTTTCGCTGTGCGAATTTTTTGCAAATGACTGCGTCAATTTTCTAGTGATTTGATTTCCGATTTGGGGCAACATTGTTGTCGATACCCTAGGGCTATTATATATGGTTCAAGTGGGTATATTGCAGCTGGGACTCTGTATGTAACAGGTCGATAGAGGAAACTCTTAATACCTATAACTATATATATAGATGATCACAATCCATATTGATGTGACAACCTCAGGTCTCTTAGAGTCTACTCTGACTACCACAGACAGACTTAACCTGTCTTAGACCTAGGTTAAGGGTATCTCATAGTCGAGACAAGACGGTAACCAAACATTCCCACTTGTGTTTAATTTCTGTTGTTTATTTTCGGGGAAAATTGCAAATTGGCAGCGTTCATCGGCCACGTTTGAGTTGCTTTCTGGCGCAGTGGCAGGTGCAAAGTGCATATAAAAGACTTAAGCAACTAACTTTCCCCGCCTCCCCTCCCCCTGCCGCCACTGCCCTGTCTTGCCTAGAAACTATAAAAGTCGCTCACAGTTTTGCCATAGTGCAATGCTAATAAAGCAATAAAAACTCGTAAATAATCATAAAAGCAGCAACAACAACAGCAACTTACATCACAACTTGCTGGCACACTTTTAACAGCTGCTTCAACAACAACAACAACAACACTAAAACAACAACAATAATATAAAGAAAAAAGCGAGCAGTCGCTGCATTTAATTAATCAAAAAGAGCTTTTGCTTTTTATGAATGAGCCAGGAGTGAATCAGTGAATATCAGTGAATATGAGTGAATGAATGAATGAACAAATGAGTGAGTGAGCGACTTAATGCCCTTGCTTAGCCTCAGCCTCAGCCTCAGCAGCAACAGCTTTTGTCATCCAGCCACAAAATGCTGTACCTTCGCCTGCTGCTGCTGCCACTGCCACTGCGGCACATAAATTATGTGCGGCTCAAGGCGTCTGCTGCTGCTGCTGCTGCTGCTTCTGCAGGAGTATTCATAGTATACATAAAAATATGACTTATTAATAAAAACAGACAACAACAACAACAACTTAATAAAGCCAACAAGCTGCTGGCGCCAGCGGCTAGCAACAACTTCCCATGCAACCGATGAGAGCGGAGCAGATCCGGGCCGGAGTCTGGAGGAGATCGTTGTTGACTTTTCATTAAATGTGTTAAAAATATTCCAAGTGTAGAACGACGCGTGTGGGTTTTTCTCCCTCCCTCTCTCTCTATCTATCTATATCTATCTCTGTCTGTTTGCTCTTCTACTGCACTTGTTGTCGCTGCTGCTGCTAAAGTAGCTGCAAGTTGTGAGAAAAAACCAGCAAGTTGAGTCAACAGCTCGTTAGGCTCATTCAAACATGTGTCCTCAATTCTCTAAGCATGTGCTTAAGCTGTTCCTTAGAGGTAGATAGAGTATAGGTATAACCCAACTATAAAAAAACTGAGACTATGTATCATATGATATGAATAGGAATAAATCTGATGTGTTTCGATCATATGCCAAAATGAGTTCAATAAGCAAAGAGAGCAAAAGATATAGCCTAGAGATTCATTGTTTATTACCTGAAACCAACTTAAGATCTTCATATAGTATTATATATATCTGAATGGGTTTCTGTTCGCCATAGGGCGCATATTGTTGTCCGACTTGTCCGGGTTTCGTGATTTGTGTGTGTCTTGGCTTATTTCACGCCCCCAACTTTTGATTAATGTTTGCTCAACTTTGTTGGGGGGCACCCCGCACTGTCCGCCTGCAACTTTAATTATGCTTTTCGAACACACACACAATCATACACTCATGTATACACCCATACACACAGTTGGAAGTGTTTTGTATGTGGCACACGTTTTACGTTTAAAGTTGTTTCATACTTCATTTGCAGCATGAAATAATTGCGGGGCGTATAAATTAATGTGAAGACAGGGACAGCGACAGGAAGAGCGAGAGCGAGACAGAGGTAAAGGTAGAAAAAAAAGGAAGGGAGAGAAACTTAAAACAAAAATTACCGTAAGATGACCCTGCGGACAATGGAGGACTCTCAGTACCTGCCACTTTTTATTTTAGCTGTAAACGGAAATTACTTCATTATAAAGAAAATTACCAAAAAAAACTCAGAGCTGGACATGCGGTGCATGAGATACTATTCCATTGATAAGGTGAGGCGAATGGACCTTGTGCTCTGCCAAGCAGGTCTTACAGCATATGTGGGCACTCCTACGTAGACATAGTTAGCCTCCCACGCGCAAGGTCAGATCTAGATGCAAGTTCGTTGCCTAAGTCATTCGTTTCTTTGTGCCGCAACATTAAGTTAGCAAAGGAGCTGGAAAGCAGCTTAAAGAGCAAAGTTTAAGAGGGGGACTAATTAGCATAGCAGCCAAGCAAATCGCCATGAGTCAAACGCCTATATAGGGGTCTTGTATGTGCATATATCAAGCTCACACACACACACACACACACAGCTCAGAGCCGGGCAGCGAAAGTTCAGCTGAAAAAGCTTGAGAAACTTCATGAAACATGTGTATAAATAAAATGTTCAAAACGCCCACGAATGCTATCGATTATTGTCTGTGTTTGTGTGTGTGTATGTGTGTGTGTGGGTGTTGTGGGCGTGTAATGCGCGCCTGACACCAAAACAGTTAAATGTGGAAATACAAGAAATTCAACTGAATATCAAGCGCAAAAATTACGTCAATCAAAAAGTCAAAGCAACTGGCAAACAGCAGCGAGCAGCGAGCAGCTAGCAAAAGCAGCGCAGCGCTGCGGAGCCCGCAAATTTCAAAGCTAAGAAAAAATATTTTCTGCAAAGGCGTCTAAACAGAAAAAAACTAAATAAAATAGAGAAAAAATATATATTGCCTGGTCCAAACCAAAAATGGACCATGCAGAGCCATAGCAGCGGCAGCAGCAGCAGTGGCAGTGGCAGCAGCGTAGCAGCAGAGCAGCGTGTGGGCAGCAAAGTTGCCTAACAACAAACAACGAAGCAACAGCAAGACACAACACCAACACGAATAGCCCAAGTCTCAAGTCTCCACTGGTCGTCAACGACGACAGCGTCGACGCTTCGGGATCGGGTACCACCAGCACCAGCTCCATTGTCAGCTCCCAGCGACTTCGAGCCGAGTTTCAGTTCGTTTTTAGCACGCGTGCGGTGCGGTTCTCTCAGTCCCAGTCTCAGTCTCAGTCTCAGTTTCAGTCAGAGTCTCCCATCTAACTGGCTTTCAACAAGTCCCCGAGCACCAGCTGAACTGTGTACGGCGTTTTTGTCTGCAGTTAACCAGTCGACTGGCTGGTAGCATCACCATCAAATATCTAAAGCAAATTTTAATTTGTTTTCCTAAATTTACAGTGAAAGTTATACAAGAGAAAAACCTACGCGAAAAATATAAATAAAATATTCATTTTTTAAATTTTACCTGTGAAAATTTTAAAGAAGAAAAATAAAAACCCACCAAAACGCATCGCGTCAATCAGCCAAAGTCAAGTGTAAAAGCAGAAAAAAGAAGCTTTGAAATTTGTTAAATTTAACCAAATTTTCAAGTGTCTGCGCGCAGCTCTCTAAGTGTGTGTTCGAGAGCGTGTGTGCGCCTGTGTGTGTGTGTGCTAAGCGCATTTGGCGCAAAGGCTGAAAACAAAATATTTGCTGGCGTTGTTTCTCGTTGGCAGCTGTTGGCAGTATGAACTGATTTTCAACGAAATTTCATGAAGAAAATGGTGAGTGACGTTTTTCCACTATGTTTTAAGCGTAAAATTTGAGTAAGACTAAAAAAAAGTGCAAAAGAAAACGAACTTAAGATGAAAATTAAAAATGTCGCAACAAATGTAGAAATAAATTAATAATTTCAGGTAATAAATTATCTCAAACAGAGTCTATCTGTCTAGTAGCTATAATCCTTTCAATGGAAAATGTTTTTGGACAATGCAGAAGCAATTTCAACTGTAAAGTATATGTATTAATCTAAATCTTTAATCTGGATAGAAAGATTATCATTATGACACGACTGGCGACTAATTGTTTCTAGCGAAAATCTCACTGAGCTCGCTTTGAGTGGGGATAAACGAAATCCATTAAGTTTGTATGAGAAACAGCAGCTTTTGGAGCTCGTCTAAAGACTTCAATAAACCTCGAAGCAAACAGAAACAATTTCACTTTCATTTGTGCAAATCTCCCTGAACACAAACGAAGAGGAGGATGGATGAGTTGAAGATAATTGTATAGATGCCTTGTCACTAATATTGTTTATTTTCTCTGTGAAAATATGACAAATAATTGCTTGAAATTTGCGCTTGACACACTTTGTAATCTCCCACCAAAAAATCAAAATATAACAAACACCAAAGCTTCAGTCGAGTCTGCTCGACTAACAGATACCCTCAGGGATATATATACAACCTCTTCATGCTGATATCGAATATACTTCCTTCTGAGTGTTACTTTAGCTAAGATTGGAAAGAAATAGAAAATAGTATATCAAAACGTTAATTAAGATTTTTTCATATACATTTATTAAATTTTATTTATATCAAATACATATTTATAATAATTTAGGCAACTCCTCCAGGAGACCTGGATTCAACTCCCAGCTAGGCCTAAGATAGGAACTTGTGAATATAAAATAAACATAATTGAGTTTTGTCATAATCTGAGCAAGCATCGTTTTCTGTTCCTGCAGCTCCGATTTGATCTCTAAATTGCCAAGTCTGAGCTCCGATTTGATATGGTTTTGTGCTGAACTAGCACGATCTTGCTCCAATTTGAGCTGCGATCTGAAAAGGATACAAGTTAGATTTCATTTGGGTGTTGATCCTTTTACTACTCACTTGAAGTCCTCCAATTCTGTTTTCAGTGATTGCAATGTACTGGTAATCTTATAGTCTTTCAGTCCGATACAATCTGACATATATATAAATATATATATGCAAAATACTACACGGTAAATTTCTGTCAACATATTTAGAACTGCGCTCAACCGAAAGTGTTAATAAACTGAATTAATTGTTAAGAATCAGAGCTTTGTATATAAATATGATTGAATCGTCGTCGGCTGAGCACTTCCTGAGAAATCTATTCATACATAACTTATGCGGGTGCTGTGAGGGACTCGGACTTAGCAACATGAATAGTTTATAGAATAATTGTATACAAATATTATGGAAAAACCAAAAGTCAAATCAGAGCACACAAGATATACATGAACGCACTGAATATTGATGCCTGCCACACGTCACACTGTGAAATTTCCAGCCCGGATCGAGAGTACTGCAAACTATACGGGTGCCAAAAATCGCAGTAACCGGCTGAAAGTTACGCGTGTAATCGTTAAGCGCCGAACCCGAGAAGAAATTCCGATAGTTAAAAGCAAACTTTATCTGCATTGGGTAAAAGTTCAAGAAACTATTCTGGAAATCGTGGAGTTTCCAGCCTCTCTAGTTACGCGAAAAGACAGAGGGACGTGGCTATAGCGATTCGTTTAATGATTTGGAATATATGCACCTAGTCGGCTCCGGAATGCTTTCTTCTAAGAGCAACAACCACTTTTGTGTAAGCTTCATATACCCTTTTACCTATTTTAAGTGAGTTAACGGTATAACATAATCCGAAAACAATAAATTTACCTGGCAAATTTCGAAAAAAAATCAACAAAAACAATAAACAAATTTAACAAGTGACCAAACCAAAGCTCCAAAGAAAATTATCGTCTATCGCCCCTACCTTTTCCTCCCCCAAAGACTTCGTGTAGAGCGGCTTTGTTTAATGTAGATTGGTGGATTGGTGGATCGATGGATCGCTTGCTGATTGACGATTCAAGTGTTTGGGGGCCACAAGACGCACATTGGCGAAATTTTTAGTACCCACGACTTTGGCAAGTTTTATGGATGTTGTTTTCATGTCGCTTTTTTGTTGTTTTTTTGTTGTTTTTTTGCTAAGTTTGGCCTTTTTCTGGCCAAATGCAAAATAGAAAAAAAGCTACTGCCTGTACATGGTACAACCTGAGGCTCATTTGTCAGTTTGGCGGCGGCGCCAGCTCGGACTTGTTGCTAGTCATTTGTTAAATTCATTGTTCGACAATCTTTGTTGTCGTGTGTTGTGATTTTTTCTGCTTTTCACAAGTTCGTGGCTCATCTTCAGGCAACCAGCGGACCAGCCAACTGACTGACTGACAAACAGACTGACTCGCTTTTGTTTTTGTTATTTCTTCAGCTGTTTAAATTGTTGCGTTGTGGCTCAAACGAAGGTGCAAAACTTTCACTTTATGGTACTTATTATTGTTTTGCGTGCGAGCTGCGAGCTGCGGCTGAACGCAGCCTCAGAAACTCTAAAAACAAAAAAGAAATTACAATATTAATGACCATAAATGATGAGACTGAGTCAGCTCTTTTCCAGCTACCGCAACTCCCACACATTGCGTGGGCTCTCCAAAAGAAATTGCAGCTATTAACTGAGCCACAAACCCAAAGAGTTAAAGCCTTGAGTACCCCAACTTGATACGAACGAAAAGCTTAACCCTAAGAAGAAAAAGGCAAGTTGATTCCATGAGCTTGGTCCGAGTCAAGTCAACTTCTCTATATGTCGCGACTTGGCTTATATGTCTCTGATCAAATTGCCAAAAGCCAAAACCAAATGGTCATTTGCTTAAGCTGAAACTAAAGATCAAATAGGAAAACATTGACACTGCAAATATTTGCTGTAAAACTTTCCAAACTGAAAGGGAAAGGGACAGAAAGAAAATGTCATAAGCAGACCTTCCGAAACAGGAAATAAGACAACCATTTATCACTTGACTTGCAAAGATTTCAGCCTCAGTCTGTTGCCTAACTTTTGGCCAAACTCACTAATTATTCGACTCCTTTTTACTAATGTTACCAAATGAAAAAAGAAAATCTCTTGCCTCCGATAATTTCATCATGTTATATGCCAAAAGTCGACAGAGTTTGGCAGAAAAAACTTCTGTGGAATGGAAACTGACTCATTGGCCAGTTTTAACCGCATTAACTTGTTATACTTTATATGCAGCCCACACAGTCTGTTGAACCTCCGTCTCGGTGGCTCAAGGCCATTCGCGTCGCCATCGCAAAAAAAGCCGCAGCAGCCGCAGGTTCTAATAAATTTTGCAACAGAAAACCAAATCAATTCTTTCGGTTTTTTACTCTTCACACGAGCTTCTTTTCCGTCAAAGAATTCTCGCAAATTGTGCACAACCAAAAAAGAGAAGAAGTCAAAGTGTGTGCGCCCACAGCGTTCAGCTTAACGAGCATCAGCTCATAAGTAGGAGCTGTATGAGCTGGGTTTCATCTAACAGCTGCCAGTCGGACTGTCAGACAGTCAGACAGTTGGAATGTCAGACTGTCGGATCATCATTAGTCAGTTTTAGCCAAGGCTGAAGCTTTTATGCTAGCTGTTTAGCCAAATTGGCATGCGGTGGGCGTTGTGCTGATTGCGAATAGATCTCGTGTAGGCTGATCTCTATATGACAGAATCATCATTCAGAGTTGGATACAGCTCTTCAGGTGGAAACTTACACTTGTCATGCGTTTTCGATTTCGAAGAAGAGTTCAACCTACTTTCACTCAGAACTTGGTTTCGTTTTCAATGCCTTATATGAATGCTGCCTGAGTTGTGGTTGCTCCCGAAAACAAAGGAAAAGAGAGGCTCTTGGCGATCTCTTTCAACAAGCTGTCAAGGGGCTGCCAACCGCAGACATAACCCGAATTAAAAACATCCCAAATAAACGAGCATCAGCCGCAGATCTCTGCAGAAAAGCAGAAAAGAAATATGCGCCGAAAAAGCAACAAAAGCGAAAGTCAAACAACGACCAGTTTTTTTCCAGGCTTTGTATCTTTTTCTTAGCCTCTTTCTGTAGGGCTGCAGCAGCGAAATGATGTCATGACTGGAAAAGGAATTGCCAAAAATTAAGTTTTTTGTCTGCAGGCCCAGGCCCAAAAACTGTAGCAATAAAACGGACAAAATGCAGGAATCGACGGACCAAAGTTTTGTTGTCTGTTTCTTGTTTTTTTTCTGTTTTTGATGTTTTATGCAAAATCATGCAACTGAATCTGAACAGTGGAAACAAATGCAAAAGTAACCAGACGACTTTGGCTCGGCCCAGCCCAGCCCAGTTGGAGCTCAAGCTTAAGTTCGAGTTCGAGTTCCAGTTCCAGATTCAGATTCAGATCCGTAGAAACGCCAACGTCAGACCCTGAGCCGAGACGACGCCATACATATATATACACTATATATATATATATATATATATATATATATATATATATATATATATATATATATATATATATATATATATATATATATATATGATCTTATATACACGTAGCTGTAATGCCGTTTATTTATTTCATTTTAAGCTATCCGCAACAAGCCTTTAAATTTATGACTCATATTAGTTGCCACAACAACAGCAACAATAGCGGCTGCCACAGCGAACAAAAACCAACACGGAACCTTTTACAATGCAATTTGCAACAATTTTCGCAGCAAAGACGCCAAAAAAAAAACAAAAAACAGTTAAAAACCCGTCCCAGACAGTTAAGATTGGCTCCCAATTAACGGCGTCATTTAACTTTCAAATGCAATAAGCCCGTTGCAGTGTTTGCTACTTGTCTATGTGTCAATGTGTGTGTGTGTGTGTGGTGTGCGGGCGCAAGTTCGTTGCCTAAGTCTTTTGCTAGCGCCTGTCAGCTGCAATCTGCGGGCTGGCTAATAACTTCATTTAAATTAATCTACTTAATCGGCCGTGTGCGTATGTCAGCAATTTGGAAATTCAATTACAGCAGCCGCTGCCGTTTGATGTTGCCACCGCATAAACCATTAATGCCTCTCAATGGCTCTGTGGCTGCCACATCCTGTCGCCAGCCGCTCATATCCTGTGTGTGAGCACAAACCGCACATGCTAATCAACTGGCAGAGAGAGAAACACACTGGCAGAAACCGCAATTATTAAATTACATTTACCTTCTATGCAGCCAAGCTAATCGAATGACCAACTCCGAAGTGCAGCTAGACCTGGAACTGGAGGTTCCCTTTTGGCCACTGGACAGCAGCAGCAGCAGCAGCAGCAGTAGCTCTGTAAATGATATCAGAGCAGAGCCAGAGTTGACGCTTCTACTAATTGAGGCAACACTGCGCTTTAATGCAGGTTGACAGGCGTTTGCGGTAGTCCATATGCCTTATATACATATACATTATCATAGACCATACGAGAGATTGGGGGAGGAGCACTTTACGTAAGTGTTGACAGTTGGCTGACAGTGTGAGAACTTATGATATAAACCGTAATTAAATCAGACTCTTCTGACTGATATACGAGCCACTTTAACGTCTCGCAAAACAGGTTGCAATTGCTAAGAGAGTTTCTACAATTGAAGATCTTAATTATTACGATCTTAAGATAAAATATTATATATATAACAATAAAATATTATATAACCTCTGCTTAAGTTAACACTTGACGCTTATAACCTTGAATATTCTCGACTGAAACCTTTTCTTAACTTTGTATCTTAAGGTACTTTCCTTCCATCCTTCAATCAGCTTACATTGTCATATAATACTATTTTTATGACCCAAACTCATTAAATATGGCATTATATATGACCATAAAAGTGTCATATTAACCACTAATAGTCCACATTTAACAGGCTTATTGGGCTGCCTTCGAAAAGAGATCTACAGGTCGATTCGCCGAATTCGTCGTCGCTTTTGATGAGGATTAACAAAATTCGACAGAAAGATCTGGACTCAGACAGCTTTTTGGCAATTGACGTATGTTTTATGGCTAAGATTCAAAAAAGATTTGTTTAGTTCTAAATGAGAACTTTAAGATCTTTCGATGTTGAAAATTATTCTTTCGCTAAGCTCCGGCTTGGCTTACGCACAAGAGGAGCGATGACTCAACGTTACGAAGGTCAACAACTGCCGCAGCCGCAACATTGGCGACAATTTCTGTGCCTCACACACAGACACACTCGACTTACACTCACACACACACAGACAGCTTACCACACAATATTTGGCCTTAGGCCATGCGTAGGTTTTACGACTCAGTTCGTTCGAGAGGCTTGATTAAAAAGTATTGTGGCCAACGCCAATTGGCTTATTACCAATAAGCGGGGCTAAGAGCACAGAAAACCCGATTTGCATATGAATCAAAGCGCGATTCTAACAAGCGAACATTATGTTCCATGCCTCATATGCAGAGGCGTACTCCAGGGGCGTGGGCCGTTGAGGCCTTCAATTCAACACTTATCGAACGGCCCACACGATAATAAAGAAAAAGATAGACAGATAGAGAGAGAGATAATATATGAGAAAAAGATTTGTAATTAAAAGCTGTTACAGGCAAAATGTATCGTTGATTGATTTTGAAAGCTAATTGAAGCTGAGCAGCAGCAGCCGCAGCCGCAGCCGCAGCTATTCCACAAAGTGGCCTCAGAAAGGGACAAGTCACTTCCTTACACAGATGTCAAGTTCGAGGCAAGAGCTGCGACTGTGTGAAAAAAGCATGGAGTCAGGGGACTTAATTTGATTGATGTGCCTATGGCCTCCACGAGTTCCATCAAGTTGCTGTTCCTGCCTAGACTTAATGTGGCTCTTGTGTACCAAAGCAATTTGCCCATTTTAGATACCCTGCATCAAATATAACTACAGAGGGTAGAACTAGATGAAAGTAAAAGAAAGTAAGGCTTACTACAAAGTATGCAGATTCGGTATAAGGCGGTCTCAAGGGCTGAGAACCATTCTGATTTGTACAGTCTAAGTTAGAGATTAGATTGTTCTATGTACAGAGGTACCATGTGTAAATGGTATCAAAGAGTCGATCACACTTGACTTATGTATTCTTATTTGCTTTCTTATGATAGTTAGAAAAATCAACAACGAGCAAACGTCGTGCAGATCTAGGCAGCAAGTTCGTTGCCTCAGTCATTCGTTTCAGGCAGTCAGCAATGCAGGTAGGCGGGCCAACGGACAGGCCGAATAGGCGGGGAAGGCGGGCGGGCGGCCAGCCTGGTCAGCTAATTGGTGAGCAAAAGAGCGAACAAGAGCAATAATGTACCGCCAGACAACAAATAACAACATGTAATGAACGCAGCTTACAGTTCAGTTCAGTTCGGGCTTTTTTTTAGCCTTTTTTTGTAGCTCAATGAAAAGTAAATTGGCTCAGGCCGCCTGCTTGGTACATGGACATGGACATGGACATGCACTGCTTTCGAGGAGGTCCCGAGCGCAAAAACAAAATATATATATGCATGTATATATATAATGGATATATATGTTTATATCTGGAGTTTTGTACAAGGAATAAATTGTTGGCATGTTGCTGGGAAGGGCACTGAAATTTATGCCATTTTAAAGCGAGAAATGAAACACGCCCCAAGTGCATTACAATAAATTATATAGAAATATGAGTTGTACCTCAGCAGCGACCTCTCTCTCTCTCTCTCGGAGATGCCTCTGTCTCGCTCTCATATTACTCCATAGTGCTCCATTATAAAGCAATTAATGCTGGAGATGCGCTCCACTTTGCTTATTTTAATAATTCATAAAAATAAGCGCATAATTAGGACGCTTGGGTGGTCTTCCTATGGACGACTCCTCTCGGCAGGCACGACTTGGCCAGCTCCAGCTCCAGCTCCAACAGCAGCAGCAGCTCATTAAAAATGGCAATCTCTAAAAATAGCTAGAAAAAACGAAGAAACATTTGTGTCCTACTCGTACTGAAGAGTCGAGTGTGTTTCAACTTCCAAGTCCCCACATATTTTCATATTAATTATCGTGGCCTGGCACTTGTACTCTGTACTCTGTACTGTGTACCGCTGTCCAACTGCGAGTCCTACTCCCAGTTTCAGTTCCAGTCGCAATCCCATTCGCAGTTGCCATCTATTCTCTAGGGGCACAGATGCAAAGTGCTGCCCGACATGGCGACAGTAGCCAACCGCGTCGAATCGAATCGAATCGAAACGTATCGAACCAGGCCAATTCGATGTTGGCCATGTGCAGATTTAGCCGATTGTCTGCCATTGACTTTTAGCGATAATTAACACCTCTCGACGAGCACTAAGTAAACCAAATTGAAAACCTCAGCAGCTGCGGCCTGCGCGCGACAAAAAAATGTTAAGAACTTGTCGGGTTTTTTTTCGCTTTTCTCATTCGTTTTTCCTTTTTTTTTTAATGGTCGATTTTACATTTATTTTATTGGCAGAGCAAACTGGAAGTTTGCTTATTGATTTGCATTTTTACAAGCGCCTCCTTGTTCCTGTCCAGAGTTTTAAGTTATTTTTGTATATTTAAATTGCTTGTAGTTGTTTTTTCTTGTTGTTGTTGTTGTTGCGTTCTCAAGGTCTTCCGACTATGACAAGTTTACAATTCCGAGATTGTCAGTGCAAATGTGTAGGACTAAAAACAGCTTGGCCTCAGGACATAAGCTCTTGTAGAGGTTCCAACGATCTAAAGGACATTCCAAATAATCTGAATAGAAGCCTAGCAAATTGCTGTGGAAAACCCAAAGAAAATATTGTGACTCCACTGTCAAATATCAGTGAATCAGTGAGTGTCCTCTGGCTTCCTACTGCTTCTTCTTTTGACCATTCAAGTCACATAATCAGCGTTGTTTTGGCCACTGGCAACTGACTCATGTCTGGCCCTTGGCCAAGAGCAACCGAATTGTATTACGAGCATTTCAATCAATGCATCAAGAGGCACATACGTGTACTACACAACACTCACCCACGCAGACAAAGGGATAGTACGACAGACGGACGGACGGACAGAGAGTTGATTGGTCTTGGAATTGGAATCGGGAATTGAAAATGGTCAAACAGCAGCACGTTGGATAGCACTTTTCATAACATGGCTGAGGCTCAGCAAAGGCAAAGGCAACTTTTGCAGGCATATAATAAAAATATGCAGAGCACATACCTCGCACACACACATACGACACACACACACACTTGGCACTATTATACAATAGGCAAGCAGCAACAACGGCAATTGCATAAAACTCTTTTTACAATGCGTCGAGCCAAAAGAGCCCAAAGAGGATCGCGATGGCGATGGCGATGGCTGCGACTATGGCGACGCCGGGTCCGGGCACGTACGCATTGCCAGCAGCAACTAATGCCCAAGTATATGAGCTGTTGTTGTTGTTATTTATTGAAGTGTGTGTGTGTTGTGGCACGTTATGTTTTTACGCCCCCCTCCCCCTGCCCCAGCCCCTGCCCCATGCCGCAACCTCTCCGCTCGGGTTAGCTTTGGGGCCTCTCGCGCGCATTTGCAATTTACAACACAAATAAACTTGGCCCAAGAACTGCCAGCGACAGGCAGAAGACAACAACAATGGTTTACTTCCGCCGGATAAACACGTAAATTTATATATAATAATGTGTGTGTGACTCCAAGTGTGTGTGTGAGTGTGTGTTTATGGTGCCTTAGCTGTCTTAGCACTCTTATTCTGGAGTTTATTCAAATAAGTTTCCGTTATGTTATGATTGATTCAGACAACGCTTAGTCATCAGCTCGCTGGTGTGTGTGTGTGTCTGCGTGTGTTCCACTGTGTGTACAGTTAAGCACAGGCGACACTTGAGCCGAAAACGAATGACTTAGGCAACGAACTTGCCGAGTTGCCTTTCTATTTGCCCCCACAACCTCCATCCCCATCGCCATCCTCATCCTCATCTGAAATCCATTTATAGTGCGCATTGCGATGCAGTCAAGACTGTGTCCATATATGGCAGGTCTGGCATGCCGCCAACAAGAGAGTCGCCTGTCTCAGAGTCTTTGGTCTGGTCTGGTCTGGTCTGGCCTGGCCTGGCCTGGTCTGGTGTGGCGTGGCGTGGCGTAGGCGAAAATGGGAAAGTCAAAAGGCGGCAACTTGTTGATTTACCCTCGGATCAGCGGCAGAGGGTAAAGTTCAGGGATTGCTCTGCCACACACACACAACACACACACAGCGGCAGCTGGTTATGTAGACAATTTATGGCTTATTGGACATTTATGAGGCGCAGCTTAGACACATTGTGCCTAGAGTTGCCAACGCTTTTCAATTATAAACTTGAAAAACACATAAATAAATATTGACATTTATGCTTAACGCTGCCCAAACTCGCCTCTATCCCTATCCCTATCCCTATCCCTTTTAGCTATAAGAACGAAGCAAAAAAAGATTACTAATTAACACCTTGGGCCGCAACACTCATTGGAAGCGCTTTACGAGAAACGGCCGCCAGAGTTGCCAGCACTTTGCTAGCCAGCTAATTTCTGGGTTAAATATTGAAAGAGTCAGAGGAAAGAAGAGAAAAAAAGAAACAAAGTCATGCAGACAGCATTGAAAGCGAAATCTCAGTGCCCCTGACTCCCGTTGCCTGAGATACTCTCCACCGATTTGCTCTTAACTGCCTACCGACTACTGACTACTGACCATACCCAAAACAAGACAAAACAAAACAAAACAACGAGAAAACAAAAGAAATAAAAAGAAAACATGCGTCGCCTGCAGTCGACATTCTTTTTAACAAGTTACCCGCTTGCCAAGAGCTGAAAAGGGTCTGAGAGTTGGTAACGCGCAGTCAAGTTAAATACGCCCGCCGTGTCCACTTTGGGACCTGGACACTGGACGGAGCCAGCAGCACCAGCACCAGCACCAGGAGAAATATCAGAAGATCAAAGGCATTTTAACAGCAAGCGCTGAACGGGCCAATGCAAACAATCAACACGACTGGCCACACGGGGCAAGGCGCGGGGCAAGGATCGGGTCTATGAGCGTCTGGGCAGATCCGCTGCCTTCGGCCATGGCCAATGTGGCATGGCTTAAGGCCTAAACCTGTGCACTTAGTTGGAGGACACGTACAGGATAAATTAGCAAATATTTGTTTTTTCCAGTTTTGTTGTTGTTGTTGTTGTTGCTGCTGTTGTTGTTGTTGTTGTTTAAGCAACGCGTCGCAGATTTTATTTCTTATTTAAGCAAAAATTGTATTTAAATTGTTTTCTGCAGACGCAGCAGCTCGTGCAGCTACTTTGTAAAGGTTAAACATTTAACCTTGACATTTTCAACGGACATTGGCCAGCTCCATAAGCCAAAGCCTCCGCTCCGAGAGAGTCTCCCAGCTGTGTGTGTTTCTCCCTTCTTTGGCTTTATTTTAGGGGCCAGCTAATGTCTCAATTATGTCAAGAGATTGTCACAATCTTGGCACCCTCTTAAACCATCTAAGAGATCAGCACAATCCCAACAGCTACGTAAACAAAACAGTCAACACAACATAAACAAAAGCCAAGTCTCCTCCAGCTCCTCATGCTCCTCCTCATCCATTCGATTAACAGACAATATATCAAGACATTGCTACTACAAATAAGTTGACTGCACGGGGCGCTGACTGTTCCCATTGTAATGGTGCGAGTATAAAGAGATTTAGTAGCTTTGCCTAGGCACAGATCTCGGCTTAAAGATTTCTGCGCCCAGCATCTTTGTGTATCCTGCTGCGCCCCTCAGCTGTCCTACCCCTACCTGTCCTGCTATCCTGTTCTGTCCTTCTGTGCGTGCAATGCTCCCTTAACAACTGTTTTGCATGCCTGAGCTTCACAAGTCTGTGCGGCATATTAATCTTATCAAAAACTTGTCAACAATCCAATCCCATACCATTGCGGCTGCTGACAACAAATTTGCATTGTTCCAGCATCTGTAATGTCTTCATTCCACCGAGAGAAGGTTCGATGCTATAGATAGGACTATAGGAGAGAAGGAAAAACATCTGATATTATTATTATATATATATAGGATTATAAAAAGAAATCAGATTGATTGAGGAAGACATTAAATACTCATAGAATGGACATTGATTCAACTTGAGTCGTTTGCAGGAAAAGCATAATCGCACCCCTAGAGATTGGTCTTTCTCTAA
This sequence comes from Hirtodrosophila trivittata, assembly GCA_035045065.1. Taxonomy (NCBI): domain Eukaryota; kingdom Metazoa; phylum Arthropoda; class Insecta; order Diptera; family Drosophilidae; genus Hirtodrosophila; species Hirtodrosophila trivittata. Next base: position 1,749,344 of record JAWNNK010000022.1, read on the forward strand.
GAAGACTCTACTGGGTATTAACATTTGTCCAGGAACTGGTTAATTCTGTGTCTTTCCCATGTGTGAAACGAGTCGAAAAAGAGAAGAACCATTCCTTGGCCCACTAATGACTTCCTGCTTGGAGAGGCAAAGGCTCACCCATAAACCCAAAAATGTTTGCGGCAGGGGCACAGCTGTACGCTGGAATGATTAATTACGTACCAATGTAGGGTATTAGATCCTTGGCTCTTGATGCCAAGTGGTTGGTTGCTTGTTGGTTGGTTGTTGCCTGTAGCCAGTTTGTTGCTTAAGTCTTTCGTTTCTTTCGCTGCGATTCACCAGAATTTTATGTATTTGGGTTAATGTTACACAAAAGCAGCAAAAATGTTGCTGCTGCTGTTGGTTGCTCTTGTTGCCTTTTGCATTGCTTTGCTTTGATTTTAACACACAAAAATTTCCAAGTATTTATTTAATGTGCACCGCAACGGCGTCGCTCCACTGCAATTTCCTTCCGTCGACCATCAAATTGCGCATCTTGATCTGACCAGCAGAGCAACAGAAGAACGGAGTACAGCGGCCAGCAGGGTGCAATAAGACAGAGCAGAGCGTTAGAGCTGCAGCTAGAAATGTTGCAGTTGCACTTGGACTTAGAGCTGGAGCGTTCAAGCTGAAGCTGAGGCTGTGCGTTCTCAGGCTTAGGCTAGGAAAACTGGTATGCGGGTTGCCGCTGGCTATTTCAAAATCTAACTGTTAACTTGAAAAGTTGAACGTACTTGCAGCATGCAATAGCATGCAACGTCGGCTGCACCCACGGCAACTGTTGCTGCCGCTGCCGCTGCTGTTGCTGCTGATGCTAGCCGCAGTTGCAGGCGACCAAACGAAACGAGTTGAAAGCCGTTTTCCCTGTTAGCCAAGTTAACCAAGCAGCTCTTGAAAGTGGTTTCTTGACTAACTGCGTTAGTTTTGCTTTAAATTGTGCGCCCGAGCAGGGACCAATTGCCTACACCTCGATACGGCCAGGCCAAGCCAAGCTACGGCCATGGTACAGTAACTGCATTAAGAGTATCCGTACGTAATGGCTCTTCTGGGCATCTCGGATCCCAGAGAGTTCTCGGTTCTCAGCTCTCAACTATAAATGTCAAAGCGGCGGATGCACTGAGCATTTATCATTAATCAAAAGCCCAAGCAGATGTCAATATTGCCAATGCGGAAACCGCAGCATGCAACGTGCTACGTGCTATCTGCTACGTGTAGCGGGCACCGGCAACAGGCAACCGGCAACAGGCAACGGGCAACCGGCAACTGACACCGGCAACAGGCAACAGCAACAGCACCGGTACCAACAGTTGCTCTCTGGATGCCACCAGGTGGTCATTTCCGCTGCCATTGACTTGGTTACATATTTTGACACTGCCCTCGCAACTGCTCCTCATTGCGCTTGTTGCAACTTCGAGCTGTTGTTGTTGCACTGATTTATGAGTTTTTAATGAGCGGCAACTTTACACGAATTGTTAACATCTCTCGACTACGTTGTAATGCTACAAAGCAGCTACATCCCAACCGGTCACTGATCACTCGAATATGACTATAAGTATGAGCTTGAGTATGAGTATGAATATGAGTGCGAGTATGAGTGCCCGCACCCTGACATTTAAGCCGCGCGAAATGTCGTCTTTGAGATGAAGATGCGCGAATGATACGCCAATGGGCGTTGGAATCTACACTGGCCAATAATTCTTAGCAAACCTTTTAAGATGCCAGATATATTAGCTACGCACAGAAGAATACTCTATCTTCATTTGAGACATATATAGCTATTCCTTTATATCATAGATGATATGGATATTCCATTTGCAATACTAACTTTGGTTTCTATTCCAAATAATTTGATTGTTGCAACTCTCTTCAGACTGAAACTAGAAAGTGTATACAGAGTTCGTTGTGCAGCTAGTAGATTGTCTGTGCTTGAGTATTTTTTGTGTCGTTTTGTGTGATTGATTATGCATTTTCATATGAACTGGTTGCAACCACGAGTTGTCGCTGGAGTCAGGGGCATGCGGGCAGGTGATTCCATTGAAGCCCGCAGCTTATGAGGAGACAAACCGGCGGCGGCGGCGGCCACTCTGTCAGCCAGGCGCAAAGCTGCTGTCTGTGGCGCTGTCAGTGACCTTCAGTCGGCGGCCAAGCTGCAATTAGACAAAGCGTTCGAGCCGAGCCGCAGGATATGTGTGCAGCCGGGCGCCTGCTTGCCACATGCAAGATTTATGTGGAGAAGGGGAAACCTCCAGGTTAAGCAGTCCTGCAGCCTCCCTCTCCCTCTCTCTGTACGACAGTTTGACATTGAAAAAGTGCTATCAATTGATCAGGCCCCCAAGCAGGTGGGCGTGGCAGGTGTACGCTTTGTCTAAGCAGACTGATAGATTGCCTGAATCCGAGATTTATGACTGCAAATTCAAAACTGGGGCGCCGTGACGTCAATTAGAGAATCAATCAAATCGCAAAATATTTAAAAATAAATAAGCGACATGTCGTGACATGTCTTTAAGAAGAAAAAACTGCGACTACTGTTAAATGAGGCTTAAAGAGAAAAACCGAATTGCAAATCACGTCAGCATCCGGTTGAGCAATTGAATCTTTTTGGGTGTGTAGTCGGTGGCCTGTACGTGTCTTGCTCTCAATCGGAATCTGTAAACACACAGTATACAAATATTCAACACACACACTCACACACACACATGTTATACACCTACTTAAGCAGCGGGCAAATGCACAAATTGTTTACCTTCAAAAAACACATTTTTCAAGCTATCAGCATTTATTTTTAATAAAGATGCGATCAGTGAGCTGAGAGTGTGTGCGAGTGTGTGTAAGTGTGTGTGTTTTTTCGGACGAACAGGCAAATATGTGTCATTCGCTTCTTTGACTTTGATTTAGTGGCTAGACAGGTTAATACAAGATGAGATCATCGCTGGCGACTTTGTCGATGACGGCGACGACAGCCACAGGTAAACCCATAGCGGTAGTTCAGCAGGGGCTCAAGGGGGGTCGCAGTGTAGAGCGAAAACCAATCAAAAGGTTTTTAGATGTATGACACGACTTCAGCTCAAGTAGCCGCTGCGACCTTCGTTCAAAATTTTGACATTCTACAACTATTTTGATTTGGGAAACAAAACATAAAATGAAATTGCCGTTAACTGAAGCTTAGAAATATTTGTTTACTTTAAAGACACGTTAAAATAATTAAATCATGTCTTAAGAACAATAAAGACTTCCCACAACTTCTTTATGATACACTTACTCAATGTTAGAACAACGTTTCTCTAATTGGAAGAGGAGAAAGAATCGCACCTCTAACCTTTAACTTATTAGCTAACAAGAGGTTCTGTTCAGATTTACGAGTGTACACACATCCAATTTAGTTGTTTTATGTTATTTGCTGAGTCTCCGAGACTGGAGTCTCATCTGGAGTTTATAGCAATTGGCATTTGGCCAGCATTGTTAGATCTTCAATCAGGAGTTAACGAACAGAAGTTGCGGCAACAATAATAACACCAAGAGGAACAAGAAAAAGCACATTCACATTTATCACGCACATTTATCAGCTTGTCAGCCGGAAGGGAGCTCTGCTAATCCTCAACCCAACCGAACTCATCTCAGATCTCATACCAATCCGAATCCCAATCCCAATCCGAAGTAACCAACCAAATTACGCTCATTGCGCGGCAACATAAATTTATCAAGGATCTGAGAAAATCATTCTGTGTGTACACACAGAAAATGCTGCTGAGATCAAGAAATTGTGAGGCCCTTCCCAGAGTTGCACTGCTGCTGCTTTAATTAAGTGATCATGGACATGGCCAATACACGAAAAGTGCCCAAAGGCCAGGGCATAAACGGCCAAACAAGATTAGCCAAAAAGGCGATGGCCTTCAGACCAGCGTCTAAGCTTAGCCTAAGCTCAGCCTGGATCACTTCAAGTGTCGTTAGAAGAGAGTAAATCTATGGGGTACCAGACACCCTCTAAACATGGAATGGGGTTGAACAAACTTTGTATCTTTTCTCTAGAAACTTCAATGGTATCTTCCAGTCTGGCTGTAATCCCAGTTGGCCAAGTTTATTTCCTTTTGGCTGGCAATCGTGCAAAGCGCATGTAATTTAGCTTAGAGTGTGTATTTTATTTAAGCGTTTATTAGCTGATAAACCGAAATAGATAAATCGTAGACCAGCCAGGCCCAGAGAGCTAGGGCCAGGAACAGGGCCTGCTTGGAGTCTCTGTAAAGGAGCTGGAGCAGCAGCAGCAGCAGTTGGTGGTGGTGATTCGTTTGCCTGTTGCTTGGCCCGTTGAAGTTTTTATTGTGTGCCTGGGGCGCAATTTATATATGTTTTTGCAGAACACTCGCAGATAATGGCAAATATTTTAACATATCCACACACGTTCGAGTTAACGCTAACGTTAACGTTAACGTTCGCGCCAAGTTAAGAAAGTTGTTTGTTAACGCCCCAGCTGGATGGGCCAAAGGCTGCCAGATCCAGAGCCAGATCCAGGGCCAGATCCAGGTCGATCCAGTCCAGTTCATGTCCATATTAATGTCCGTTGCCTTTTATTATTGCAGCGTGTAAATTCTATCTACTCTAATGTTGACTGGCCTCTTGCTACATGCTACACGGCAACAGGGCTGAGCCACATGGAGTACTTGGGATTCGGTTACTTCCGGCAGCAGCTGTTGATTATGTCATAATTATATGACCTCCTACCTAACCATATAAAGATGCTATCAATTTTCACACAAGATTATTACATTTTGAAGTCCCATAGCGACAATTCTACCAATTAACAGACATTTTCCCGGATCGCCCATCCAAAACCTCATGAAAATCAAGCGAGGCAACTGAAAACTAACAGCTCAAAACTGAAAACTGAAAACTGAAAGTGGAAAAATTAATGCGTGAGAAAAGAAACCAGCAACAACAATGCCTTGCGGCCAGTTCACATATATTTTTACTTTAGTTTTTTTCAATTTTTTTTACTTCTCATTTTCGCCAGAGGTGTTTTTTCTCAGTGTACGTACATGTGCGAGTATGTTTCTTTTATGCTGGTCTGTGTGTCTGTTGGTGTGGCTGCAGTGCCGTTTGAATACCATTTATTTACAGAGAAATGGCTGAAAAGGTAAACGTTGGTAAGACGTTGTTGGCCAGCTCTGTGCATAAATTTCAAGTGTCATTTACCCGTCTTCGCACTTGCCGCACATTTATTTGTAAATAATTTTTAAGTAACTTTTGTTTTACTTTACCTGATGTTTTTTTCTCGTTATTTGGTTACTTGGTTTTTGGCACCTGTGTCTCTGGCTGATGACCAGGCCAATTTTTGGCAGGGCTCTTGGGCTCTTCAGGTGCGTGCTTGAAATTTTAAGTTAATTATTTGTGTTTGTTTTTTGGTTTGTTTGTGTTTATTTGTTGCGCTCTTAAGCAGGAAATCGCATTATGTTTTTGTTGTTTTCTTTAGTCACTTTTAATGTTTTCTTAACTTGCTTTTAATTGTGATTTTTAAAGATTTTTAATGTGTTTGTTTCCTCTTCTTTTATCGTTTCAGCAAAAATGAACATATTTTTGCCACTAGTCACGTGGATAGTGCTACTACTCTCGAGTACAGTAAGTATTTCCTATGATTCCAGATACTAATTATAAATATATATATATACAGATATCATAATTTATTTAAGCTAATTATCACTTAAAGTTAGATTCAGCGAAAAAAGGTGTGTGTCGTCTCCGGGTTCAAAGGCAATACAAGTTCGGGGCAAGTCATAAATATGAATAAGATTGGGATTAAGAAACGCGATAGAGGTTATAGAGGTTGAGTCTCTTTTCAGTTAGCACTTAAAGAATAATAAATTTATGAGTTTGTCCAGAACTAATATACCTTTCCCATCAAACAATGCACGAATCTTGACAAATTTACGACCTGCCACCTCATTATGAAACAAATTTTTATACAAATATCAAAAAAAAAAAGAGGAATAAACACTCAAATGAAAAATGATCTCAGCTCAGCAAGTCAGAACTAAAGAACAAACCTCATAACTAATGATGCAACCGTCTGCCGCAAAGGCAAACTATTTGATGGCCTAACGGTACTTGCCCGGCCATGCAAATGAGCCATAAAACAGAATTACTGACCAGAAGACCACAGAGCTCTTTAGATTCAATGCCCAAAGTTAAACCCCAAGCAAAGGCAAATTTATTTAATCTAACAACAAGCTGTGAAACGAAAGACGAAGAAGATCCCAAAACGAAAGAAACCTTTCAACTTGATGCGAAACAAATAATTTGGCAGCTCTCAACGAACTCCTCCAGCAAGCGGAATTTGATAGTTAATTTAATGGGTGTTTAAACAGACAAAAACGAGGAGAATATAACCAGAGAAACCGACGAGAACATCTCTGGGTAGCTAGTGTAATGATAGGGCACACGAAATTAAGAACAAGTGAAGATTAAGTAAACTGTGGAAAATACCGACTATGAGATGCTCTTTATTATACATTAAAATTTATACTTTGGCCAGAAGGAAAGAACAATCGAAATCCCGACTTGCAATTAGCTTTTAGAGCTCATTAAACCCAGAGTTAAGCTAGGAGTCTTAGCCCGAGATATCTATTTAACCCTAATCCCATGTCATGACTCTCAGTGTACTCCGATAGCCGTGAAACAGAGAAATGGCCATAGAAGAAGGTCGGTGCTTAAATCAATGGAAGAAGAAAGCTGAAAACGTAATGAATAAAAATAGCCGAATTAGCTGTAAAAATGCTTTGATAGTCATCGATTCATTCAGAGCTAGAGACAAAGCGAGAGAGATAATGAATGAGAAAGCAAGAGGGATAGAAAGAAAGAAAGAAAGAAAGAAGGAGAGAAACCTGAACCGGGGCTTTATAAATTGGCCAAAAGAATGCTTTAAGCCGTAAGCTTAGCCACAAGTTCATTGACATTCAACGTCGCACGCATTTCTTATGTTTTCGCGACAATCTCTCAAATGTTGTGGCAGTGCGAGGAGGAGGAAGGGGGAAAGGGATTCTCATCGTTATTATTATTATTTGCTTTGCCTTGCTTTCTTTTGGTGCGTTATGATCTTATGATTTATGTGAGTGAGCGCGCTGGGCTTTCGTAAATTATATTAGATTTGATTAGCTGGCGTTGAAAAAGACTCAGGCAACAAACTTGGTGCTCAAACAAAAGACTTAGACAACAAACTTGTTGACTTGACTTTGTGATACACAAAGTGCGCACCCCACAAATGCCCATTGACAGTTAGCTACTGCATATAACGGATGCACTTGAGCGTTGACGAGTGCTGTCATTGTTTTTGAGTATCTGTTAACTTGGCTAACAGCAAATCTGTTAACTTGCCAGCAAAAATTGCATTGTACTGGGCGACTCGACGCGACGCGCCGCTCAATGTCATGGGAGCATCATCACAAACACACACACACACACTTCTAATTGTTGTATGTGATGATGATGCAGCTTCAACTCCCACTCCCACTCCCACTCCGAGTCCGACTCGCACTCCCACTCCCACTCCCGCTCCGACTGCTGCTCATTGTGCAGCCTGTCATTTGATAAAAGTCGCAGGCAGCGGCTGCTGCTGATAGCTGCATCTATTGTTTTGCAAGGCCGTTAGCGTTGCATGGCGTGAAGCAGCGTGAAGCACAGCAAAAGGTAATTGAAAAGAGAAAAACAACAAAAACGAAACCCCAGACCACTACGTATAGAACTTCCATAGGAGTGTGCGGTGCAATGTATTTCGATAAAAATCTACCTAAAACAATTCTCAGACTAACTTGAACTTGACAGCAACGACGACGACGACGACGTCGGCGGACGTAGTGCTTCATGCTCACACCTTCAGTGTTTTTTTATTGCCTTCTTTTTAGTGGCTGCTCATTAGGCCAACTAGAAAGGTAGCTCACGTGTCTTGGCCAAGTATCGAGCCACAATTATTGCAGCAGTTCGGCAGTAATTGGTTTGATTAGCAATTTCCTGAACATCAGTTAAACCCGAGTTAGACCCTTTTTAACGCTTGCCATAAAACTTTTAAGGACCCAAATTCCCTATACAAGTACATATCGTACACTTGTAGACCATTTATGGTGCAAGTTTAAAGCACTAAACTGAGAAATGTGCCAGTATAGGGGTACCTGAGGCTAAGAAGTAGCCTCAGACCCTAAGATCGATAGCTATACTTGTATATATAAACGTGTTTCCAATCCAATCGTAGTTATACACATAATAAATCATCCATACATAAATCGAAGCTGCTTAGCATATCATATCTTTTGTTTGCAGACAGCCATTGACCTTTCACCTGCATTCATAACCAAATCACACCTTTTGTTTACCAAAATCATTTTTAACGCTAAAGAAAAATAAATAAATATCTGCAAAATCGAATGAGGAACTCAAGTGAACGAAAACTCGATACTGCCTTATAATGAAACCGCCGAAACGTAGGAAGTTAAAATTCGATCGAGCTAAGCAGAAAACAAGCACATAAAGAAAAGAAGAAATATCAGATCTATAACATAATATAATAGAGTAGTAGTACGAGTATTTTTTTAACCAAATGAAACTTGTTTTAATTCCTTTTGCAGTAGCGCAAAAAGGTCTTAAGTGACAAACTCGTTTTCTATAGCCATCTAATGCTGAGTGTGCTGGTAACAGTAACAGACCAGCACGTCAGTCACTCAGTCAGTCAGACAACACACACACACCACACACAGACACATATATAACAAGTATTATGTATGTGAATGTGTAGTGAGAAAATATGGCAAACAACTTTTGTTTTTGTGTGTTTATAAAAGTAAAATCAGCCAAGTGTAACAATTAAGCGTTGGCTAAACAACACCAACAAGAGAAGATATATACACATATATCTGTGTATATATATCGTATATCTTCATACCTGTACGAGTCTAAATGTGAACCTGTATAAACATGTTGCCCATATGGACCGCTGTTAGGAAATCTCATTGAAGAAGCACCGACGTGGATACGCCTGCTAAGTTTGCTGTATCTAATTTGAATTTAAATTAGTTAAACTCAACCAAAACCACAATCAAACGAAGGTTGTTATTGTTGTCTCTCAGCTAAGGGTTAAATCTGTGCTAAAGAAAACCGGGTACAAAACAATGTAGCTCAATACGTGCACTTTACATACCAAGTTTGATCACAAATTGAATCTACATACCAGATATCATCCTCACATAATCCAAAAGAGTACTCTGAACCTCTTACATCTTTATACTATATACTTAAGCAGATATCATCTTCATTTAAGCCCAAGAGAACGCTCTTAACTTACGACTATATACAGTATACTTAGGCACCTCATATCGAAAAGAAAAACAAGCTGAAAGCTAATTACTTTCACATGTTCCCTAAGAATATATGGTTACTAATTAGAGAGAACTTATTGCTTTGCAGGTACATTCACAACAACAACAACTACAACCTTTTAAGACAAATCCAAGCAAACATAGTCGATTTCGAGGCGAAGTATTCTTTCTGAACCTCGAGGATGGCTATTTTGGCTGCCAAGTTAATGAGTCTGCAGACTATTTACAATTATACGATCTATCGAAAATCTGCGACGGCAATCAAGACTGTTTTCTTGGTTCCGATGAGCTGAGCAAAGAGCTCAAATGCACAAGTGAGTAAACGACTTCCTCCTCGAATGGGTTCACTTAAGATTAACAACTGATTTACCATTCCAGATGACTGTGATAAGGATGGCACACAGTGCACAAATGGTGTTTGCCTGAATGGCGTTTGCCATTGCAATGATGGCTTTGGCGGCTGCAATTGCGTCGATCAAGGTAAGTTAGGGCTTCGTTTCTTTTTTCCTTTTTGTGTGTTGTGGTTGTTAACAACAATGTGGGCTTGGTCTCAACTTAACTGCGTATCATCTTACATAACCGTAAAAACCTTTTTCCTTATAGACGAGAACGAATGCAAGCTGCGTCCATGCGATGTGTTTGCCCATTGTACAAACACATTGGGCAGCTTTACGTGTACCTGCTTTCCGGGCTATCGTGGCGATGGCTTCAATTGTGAAGGTAAGTGCTCCAGCCTTGTTGCCTTTACTCTTAGCTCTTAGCATAAGCCAAATGACTGACCAACGTACAACGTATACACACACAGTTTTAGCCATCTCAACAACAGTACAAATGATTGTTGTTGCCGTTTTGTACTTCCGTCAACGTCTCTTATATTATCTTTGCCTTGGCTAGCTGACTAGCTGACTAGCTAACTGGCTGACTGGCTGAGTAACTGCTTAGCGGAGCAGACCATGATTTAGTCTAGGTTACCCATAGATCTTATTGCTAACGGTTTATTTCGCTGGAAATCTCCGACTCTCTCGACTCATTTCAATCGTCTCAAGTACCCAGCCTCAAGTTTAAACTGTAACAATAGACGCGCCGGCCATCACAGCTACAACAACAATATGAAAGCTTTCCTCTGAGATCACAATGGAATCCACTATGTATATACTTATCCAGCCAGAGTTAATAATAATGACCGTGTAGCGATTACACTTGAGTACCTTACAGCGTCTTTGCTGTTAGTCGGAGTCTGTTATTGTTCAAGCTGAAGTTGATGTCTTAGAAATGCACAAGAGCGGATCAGAAGTTGATACTCATACTTAGGATTAATCCAGAAAGCACTTAGAAATGGAATTATACTAATGCTTAGATCTTAGCTATCAGATATTGCCTTGCACGAGAAAAGATTTGTATGAAAGATTGAATACCAAGAGAAGCTTTTAGTTACCTACAAAGTTATTTTACTAGGTTTTAATGAGCTTCAAAAGCTGCTGCTTAAACGTAGTTTTAAACTTATATGTAGGTATACATTTCTCTCAGTGTAGCCTGACTGAACTAAAGTCTTAGCTTGATGAGCTCGTTTCTTCGTTTGATTGAGCTCACAGCGTGGGCCCAAAAAAACCCTTAGACGCACCTGTCCAACTGTCCATTGGACAGTGAAAAAGAAAGAAAAACTGGCTGCCATAATTGGACTGGGCCTAATGTTGCGTAATGAAAACACATTATGGCACCACAGAGAGAGAGAGAGAAGAAGAACAGAACAAAACAGTATCAAAAATTACAATAAATAATAACTAGAGGAAGATTCTTTGCCAGGGACCACTTACAGATGAGTCTCTATAGAGTCTCTTCCTATCGTTTCTGCTGCTGCTTCTGATGATGATGATGATGGTGGTGAATGGTAGTGGTGGTATTTGTGGCAGCGGATAGAAAAAAGACCTTAAGATTTGTAGCAAATGCTTTCGCGCTATGAAACCAGACATAGACATGAGCGTACTTACGTCTGTTAGACGAAGAATCAGTGTCATGTAATCTGACCTCAAACATGGACACGCCAGAACTTTCAACACTCAAGACCATGTGTCTGGGCCCGTTTCCCTAGATCCCTCCTTCTCCTCCTGCTCTGTCTCCCTATGCTTCCATATTTCCGCGCAACGATGCAATGCGATAACGAGCGCAAATTTCACAAACGCTCCAGCATTACCCCACTAAGTATGAAGACGTTGCCCAGATTCTAGATTACATGTGACGACTTCAAGCAGCGACTCTCAGCCAGGTCTCAGCTAAAGAGGAGGCAGTTGGAGAGAAGGGGAAGGAGAGGGGAGGCAGGCAGGCATGCATAAATTGTGGGCAGTGGCATGTAACGCCAGCATCGCATTTCACTCATACGACGGCATTATCTAATTCCTATCCAATGGTTAACATGGTGTGAGTACTCGTATCTTGCCTCTTGCATATTACCAGAGTATTCACGAGTATTCATGATGCATTTCATTATGACAGAAAGAAAGAAACCTCAGCTCTTAGTTCTCAGTCAGAGTTCCAGAGAACAGAGCTCAAATAGTCTGTAATCATTTTGAATCAACCTGTTCTAAATGCACTGAGAACAATCTTACGTGCGTGGCATAGGTACTTCTAGTTGAACTCCATTAGGAAGAACGGCACGCACTCAACTTTCCCACAGGGTGCATCAAATCAAACCTCTAAATCTCATTAAATCTGAGCTTGCAATTACATAAATTCTACACAAGTGGAACTTCATTTGGACTCTAACCCATAATCTTCCAATCAAGAGAACCCTCCAAATATCAGATCAGCTTCTGTTGAAGAATTTTTATGATTTTCAATTAACTTCCAGCTCTACCATATGCACGCCCATAGCTAAGTCAACATGATTTGAAATTGATTTGGGAAAGCTATACACGACTTTGGTCTCCACCCAATCTTCCATATATTTTACTCGCTTTACATATCCAGTTTTGCATTTGCCTGCCTCAAGTTCACCCATTAAACTTTGCCGTATATCATGGCCTGGCATGGACTTGGCCTAGCCAGTTTTCCCCAGTGAGCGACACATTTTGCGTGGTTGGTGCAACATGCATCTACCTGTTTGTCTATCTAACGGTATGAGGCGGGTACTGCCACTTGCCACCTGCCACCTGCTGCAGACCTGGTGGCACATTCACATTATTTCATGTTCATAACTCAGATGCGTGCATTGGCGATGGCTTCGTTAACGCATCGCCAAAGTCCAGTTATGCAATGAAGCCTGAAAGACAGTAAATACGAAATTGCAACACACTCATACTCACACACACATACAGAGAGCTAGTGCTGATCTGTGTTAGTTTTGTGGCAAGTCAATTGCGACTTCTAATGCATTTGTCTTGCAACGCGCCGAGCTGAAAAATGGAGTGAGTGTCTCGCTTTGAGTGCTAAATTTATAACAATTTTGCTGCAGTCAAGAGACAACAACAACAACAGGAACAACAACTGCAACAACAACAACAACAACAACTGCAAATAATCCTACAAGTTGTTGGAGCTTGTTGCTATGTTCGCTGCTTGCCACGTTCACCAGGCGGTTGCTCCCTTTCGTTTCGCTAACTGGGGCAGATCATTAAAACGGATAAAAAATAGATTGTGGCCCACGTAGAGAGTCAACAACAACTACAGCAACAACAACAACTGAAACATTTGGTGGCAATGGCAATAACAACGGCAACGGCAACTGCAACGCATGCGGCGGTAGCATTGTCGGCGCTTAAAGCTGTCCTCAAAAGCCGCAAACGGCACCGTCTTAACTCCAACTCCAATTCCAACAGCAGCTCCCAACTGTGCACTCTGCTCCCAGCTCCCAGCTTCCAACTTCCAACTTCCCAACACCCAACTCCACTTTGAACCGCCAACCAGTTCGACGCACAGTTTCAGATCAACGTCAGTTGATAAGCGTCGCCAGCTTTTGTAGAGCGTACAACGTGTTTATCTCAAGTACAGACCTACATTATATACATCTATATATATCGTATATACATACAGATATATATGTATATATTGTCTCTAGGTACTTTGCATTCTTGCATATCAAAATGGCAGCAATTAATTTCCGTGTCGTAGCTGCCGCTGATAAGCCATGAAAATGGCTTTGAGCGGCGGCATTGCCACGCCTAATTATACGCACGCCACACCCCAGCCCCAATCGGTGTCCCTCTCTGCCCCTCTATCTACATGTTGCCACATTTACACGGCAAGTAGGCGGCACTGCCAATTGAGCCACCCATGACTCCACCTTGGACTCCAGCTGACATCACTTGGCCACCACAGAGGCCGACCTTGATCTTTGTGCCTCATATGGAAAAACGAAACGCATAATTGCGCCTTAAACTTATTAGCTAATTTTTTATTTTTCTTCATTTTTTTGGCATCATTTCGTATACCCTGTAATCGAGATGATAGTCTATGATAGACATATGATATGATAAACATTTAAGAGAGATGAGTTTAACCTTAGACTAAAAATGAATTATAGTCAGTTTTCTATCTTTCATCTAATATCAATCAGAGGATAAATGTAAAAGCTAGAAAGAGCTGAGGCTTTTGGGTATTTTCCAGTTCATCAGTTCAAACAAATATTGTTTTTACTTGTTTCGTTTTGCTTTACGCTTAAGTTTAAGTTTTAGTTCAAGTTCAAATGTTAGATAGTTATGCTTCACCATAAATTAGCTACATAGATTTACTTTTGCGTTTCCAGTTTTTTCTTTTTTTAGCCCATTTTTGAGCTGTTCATCAACGTACAGCAGTCGAGCATGAAAGTCATGTCCGCTCGTAAATTGTTGCTCTTCTATACACATATATATATAGGCATACTTATGTATATATACTATATATAAATAGTGCAAAAGTTGTGGCACGAATGTCACAAGCACAAATGCTAATTAGTACAACAATTACATAAATTTATTAGAGAGACGCCAACAAGTCGAGACCAGGTCACCGTTTTATCAGCTTTTGTAGATTCAGTTTTTACTATATGTTTACTACATAGTCTCGACTGCTAATTAGCTTTGATCAGTGCAGTTAAAACAATCGAGAATGCTACCCGACTACGAGATACTCTTAATATATACACATGTTTATACACACTCGCAGATCCTTCTGTCTCTTATGATTAGCCTTCTCCGAGTAGCCTCTCAGTTCTTGGTCGTCCTAGGACGTATCATCATAACAGCTCTCTTCAAAGTATGATCCCAGCCTCGGAAATGGAACCATATGATACCCTTGCCATGGCCAGTATCATTATATTTACCGGTTAAGTGGCTGTAAGAAAGTCAAATCAGGGATTAGCTGATATATCAATCGTTTCTTTATAAATACCTATGACATTTATTGTACCACCAGCCGCCAATCAAACTTTCAGCACAGTTTAAATCATAGCGATCGTTATCCCTATCGAAGGTTGTAAACTTCTCACCATGGTGATCTCGTAAGGAGTCCCCAGCAGTTCCTTGAGCCGGGCCCAGTGTATGCAGGCAGTATGAATCTTCCTCGTCACCGATTGCAAAACTGTCATACAATTCGTAGACTTCTTTACCATCAAAGTCCTCTAGGACAACAAGCAACTCGTGCAGTTTATCCGCAGTCAGTGCATGCATCTTGTCTAGTCCCAGGAAGAATTCTCCTTCCACGTGTCCAACACCTTTTTTGTAACTTTTCCATTTTTGATTAAAATCCACACTTCCATCAAATCGCTGCAAAATAATCGTCCAATTCCCGCCCCTCGTCTCCATGTCACAGGCGACCTTGAATGGCTTATCGCTATAGCTGGGTAGGAGTATATCGTAGATCCCATTCTGTTGAGAATTGGCAGATACCTCGGCACAGTTCCGAGCGTAAGTTCTCGGTACATTGGATTGATTGAGTTTTGTTAGAATTTCAACAAGCATTTTTCTCTGTCCCTCGAGCTCCGATTTGATAAGCGTATACTCCAATCTGGTCTCTGAGGTAGCAAGGGCTTGACGAAAAATAGGGACTAACCAACTTTGCTTTTAATATCATTTCAATTACGATTGTAATCATGCGTCTACCGGAAGTCCAAATAGATTGAAGACTGTGGAGAATTTTGGAGAATGAAGTCAGCAACATAGTTTTCAACATGCATTCAACATATTGTAGAAGCTACTTAATTACATCCAGTCACGCATATTTGATTGGACTCTAACATTTAGCCCAAGGCTGATCAGATGCTTCTACATTGTAGAGAGCTTCGCCCCGAAAATCTCTATTAACCAGCAGAATTGTGATAGTGACGACCCAAACTGGTATAAAATGCACAGAGAAACTGCCCCGACTTTTGTTTCAGAATCTTAAGAACAGAAACATGCAAATTTAATGTTCCACAATCTGTATGTACACAATATTCATATAACTCGAGGTTGATTGCGTTCTACTGTTACCAAAAATCTTTATGATAAATAATGGTAACACCTGAGGCACAAATAAATTGAATTATGCACCTGAAATCAAACGGACTGTAAAATATGATAGCTGGCAGCAGCATCAGGAGAAGCCATAACCAGAGCCAATGGCCTTTGGTCAATGACTTAAGCCTTAAGTCTGGGTTTGAGTTTAAGTTTGAGCTTGGGCCCGGCTGTAGTATGTGGAAGTGGTGGCACTAGGCTGTCTGGTGGAGTGCCTTCTGTCTCAGGGTTTCAGTAACCACATTGCATAAAGCAATTAAACTGACATTGAAACTTAGAAGAACATAGAACGCTTCCTGCTTCTGGCTAAAACTTCTGGCCAATGTTACTACCAATTGCCAACTAGCAACTATCAACTGGCAACTACCGACTTGCAACTTGCAACTTCCAACTGCCAAGTGGCAGACAGGCGAACGTAGACGATGACATTGAGTAATCAGACTTAGCAATTGGTAACTGGCGTTGCAGCAAACATGGAATGCAGCCATATCAGTTGGAAGAGTCGGCAGATCCAGAGAGAGTGACAGAGTTGCTATGAGACGGGTATGTGGGGGCGGGGGTACATAGGTACAGGGGAATACCTGTTTTTAGAGTGATGATCCTTTTAATTTATAAGCTAAAAACTAGTAATTATAACTGCGCAACTTGCTCGACTGCTCATAATTATAAGGCACTCCAAACACATCTCCACATCTTCAGATCTTTAGATCTTCACGTCTCGCGTCTGCTTCTCTATTCGCGTCCTTGTCTCTGGCTTTTGCCAACTTTTGTACTTATGTCATATTAGCTATAAATGTACAACATTTCTTATCCATAAGCCCAATGATTAATGGCCGCAGATTGCAAAGAGAACGTCCATCTCCACATCTCTGAATGTGGCCCTAAGTCTGGCATCTGGGCATCTGGCAGCGTCGTCTGTCCAGTTGCCGCTTCATTGGCTCCAGGGGAATTCAATTGAATTCTCAATGCGCAACGATCTATTGGAGCGGAAAGTTAATAGCACTGCTTCCGCATAAGCCAATATAAATATATATATGTACATTTAAATATACTTATGTATGTCCATTAGCGAACCATCATCAGCAAACAAAATCAGCAAAAGATTCTAAGGTGAACAACAAAGAGATAATATGTGTGTATGTATGTATGTGTGTACATAGATTATATTTTATGTGAAATATGAACAATCACTTAGCTAATTAAGTTCAAAGTTCCATTAGAGTTGATCATCCATAACAATTCTCTGGTAAAACAAAACTTAAAAGCGAAAAAATGATGCTCCGTTTAGCAACGAATTAGTTTGAAAAGGTTTCCGTTATCGAAATATCGAATCGATTATTGTATCTGCTCACAGCTAGAGATGGGCGATGCTGATACTGTGACAATGAAATATCTGTACAAATATATGTATATATTCATTACATATATTTTACACATTACAGTCACTAATGCTTTTGAATATTATTGAATAATATCTGTGAATGATAGCTGCAAATATTATATGTAACATGAAGTATCGAATCTTTGCAGCCCTAGCGTCAGTTACGATAGAATATCGATAGTTCGCATATTCGAGCGGATCCCAGCGCTAGCTGAAAACGTAACTGTAGACTTCGACATTTTAAAAATGTAATTTTTGATATATGCAATTATAATTAAATTAAATCAGAAATGAAATCTGTATAATGATACAGATATATATATATACTAATGCAATTAGTGGCTTATATTATCTGAGAGGTTTATCGAATCTATAAAAACTTCAAGCTAATGTCTAATTGGATAGGAAAATATATGCAACTGGTGCATCCTGTGCGCATTGACATTGCTGCTTGGCTTAGCTTGTGCTAGGTTGGTTTGACTTGCTTTGATTCAGCTGCTGCAAATGTGGATGACACTGAGGTGTAACATGGTAATTTCAAATGGTGAAGCCTCTTTGTGGTGGGTCAGTTAGTCAGTGCAGCCACATGCGATGCGCAGTGCGCAACCAAGCGGCAAATGCGTTAAGTGCTACCTGTTGCGACCCAAGTAATCATTATGTGTGCGTGTGTGTGTGTGCGCCAATGAGGGTGGTGCGGGTTGATAGGTTTTAATGATGCCTCATTTGTGTCCGAGCATATATTTGATTAATCATCATATTCAATTAATTATTGCAGACATTGACGAATGCCAAGATCCGGCGATAGCATCGCGCTGCGTGGACAATGCCGAGTGCTGTAACCTGCCGGCGCATTTCCTTTGCAAGTGCAAGGACGGCTACACGGGCGACGGCGAGGTGCTGTGCACAGATGTAGACGAGTGCAGCAATCCGCTGGCCTGTGGCGCTCATGCCCAGTGCATCAATACGCCCGGCAACTACACGTGTGCTTGCCCCGAAGGCTTTGTGGGCAATCCCTATGACGGTTGTGAGGATGTCAATGAATGCGCATATTCGAATGCTTGCGGACCTGGTGCCATATGTACAAATCTCGAGGGCAGTCATCGCTGCGACTGCCCGCCGGGATATGATGGCGATGGACGCACCGAACAGGGCTGCGTGGATCTCGATGAGTGCGCACGCACGCCCTGTGGCCGCAATGCAGATTGCCACAATTCAGATGGCAGCTTCCGCTGCCTTTGCCCCGATGGCTTCAGCGGTGATCCAATGCACGGATGCGAGGGTGAGTACAGTGATTATTTTGTAGAGATGCTCGAAATTAGAATTCATTGTTCATTTTTGGTACTTTTGCACTTCGTTTTTGCATTTTATTTTGACGAATTACACACACATAAACATACGCACACACACATATGCCACCTGCTACATGCCAAATGCCACATGCACCTGCGAATATTGATTCAATAATACGATTAATGCCTAACACCAGATGTCGATGAGTGCGCCATTAACAATCCATGCGGTTTGGGTGCTCAATGCGTGAACTTGGGCGGTAGCTTTCAATGTCGTTGTCCACTGGGCTTTGTGCTTGAGCATGATCCACACGCCGAGGCGCCAGTGGCGCCCACACCCACACTACAACTGGGCTATGGTGATGCCGACTCATTAGTTACACCGGCGGCAACCTCAGGCGCTGGGTTGGCCTGCCTGGACATCGATGAGTGCAATCAGCCGGATGGCATTGCCAAATGCGGCACCAATGCCAAGTGCATCAATTTCCCTGGCTCCTATCGTTGCCTATGTCCAAACGGATTCCAGGGACAAGGCTACTTGCACTGCGAGAGTTAGTATTTTGCTTATTTGCATGTTGTCTTGCCACAAAGTCGGAAACTCATTTCAAATGTAGCCTTCGACTTGGAGATGGGCGCATGTCCAAACACGAAAAGAAACCAGCTCCTTAAGTGTGATATCTTGATCAATTGAACACATTACAAGTCGTGTTTAGTCATGGGCCAATCTCTCATCTTGAATCTCTTCCAAGAGCGTCAACTCTTGCCGCTCCCTTTACTCTTTGCTTTCCCTTTCTGCTAAACGCTTTCAGCTGCTTTTTTGCATGCTTTGAAAGCTTCCACTCTAGCTTTTAAATCCTGCTTCCTTTGCTATACAGAAATATTCCCCAAGTATCTATATCCACTATGCTACTATTCCCAATCCCAGTACCCGCTCCCCCTTTTCACGCTATGCTTTTCACACCTCTCATAGTATTTTTTGATTGTTTGATTTGATTACTAATTTAATTTATTGCAATTAATTTAACCCAAATTCCACCCAACAAAATCAAATACAAAAACAAAAAACCGCAATAAACACGCCAATGAACACGCGATGCTACCCCCGCCCCCCTCTCAAATCACTTGCCCCACCCCCTGCACAACGCGACCAACCGTAATCGAATGCAGATATCAATGAATGCCAAGACAATCCGTGCGGTGAGAACGCGATATGTACGGACACCGTCGGTAGCTTTGTTTGCACGTGCAAACCGGACTACACCGGCGATCCGTTCCGCGGCTGCGTCGATATCGATGAATGCGCGGCACTAGACAAGCCATGTGGACAGCATGCGATCTGCGAAAATACTGTTCCCGGCTACAAATGCAAATGCCCACAGGGCTATGATGGAAAACCGGATTCCAAGGAGGACTGCGTGCCCACCGATGTGAACATCGATTGCCGCAGCAATTTTGACTGCACCAACAACGCGGAGTGCATTGATAGTCGTTGCTTCTGCCTGGATGGATTCGAACCCATTGGCCCCAGCTGTGTGGATATTGATGAATGCCGGACACACGCTGAGGTCTGCGGACCACATTCCCAGTGCCTGAATACGCCCGGCTCCTACCGCTGTGATTGCGAGGCTGGATACGTAGGCAGTCCCCCAAGATTGGCCTGCAAGCAGCCATGCGAAGATGTGCGCTGCGGTGCCCACGCCTATTGCAAGCCGGACCAGAATGAAGCGTACTGCGTCTGCGAGGAAGGTTGGACGTATAATCCGAGTGATGTTTCCGCTGGCTGTGTGGATATTAATGAATGCGATGTGTTGCATGGACCCTTCGGTAGCTGTGGCCAGAACGCCAGCTGCACCAACACACCAGGAGGTTACAGCTGTGCTTGTCCACCAGGTTATTCCGGTGATCCACACAGCAAGTGTCTCGACGTGGACGAGTGTCGTGCAGGTGGTAAATGCGGTACTGGAGCGGATTGCATTAACATGGCTGGAGGCGGTTATACCTGCCGCTGTCCCGACGGTACCCTGCCCGACCCAGATCCCTCAGTGCGCTGCATACCCATCGTTAGCTGCTCCAGCAGCGAACAGTGCCCCGGCAATGCCATTTGCGATGAGACCAAGCGCTGTCTGTGCCCGGAACCCAACATAGGAAACGATTGTCGACATCCTTGCGAGACCAGCAACTGCGGATCCCATGCTCAGTGCATGTTAGCCAATGGACAGGCGCAGTGTCTCTGCGCGCCAGGTTATACAGGAAATGCGGCTATACCAGCGGGTTGTAGCGACATCGATGAGTGTCGCGCTAATCCTTGCGCGGCCAATGCCATTTGCAGCAACACTGCGGGCGGATATCTATGTCAGTGCCCGGGTGGCTCCACTGGAGATGCCTATAATGATGGCTGTGCCACACCTAAAACTGCGGGCTGCTCCGATTCAAATCCATGCGCCTTAGGCGAGACCTGTGTCCAGGATGCATACACCGGCACCAGCGTCTGCATTTGCCGGCAGGGATATGAGCGTAACGCGGAGACTGGTCAATGCCAGGATCTGGATGAGTGTGCCGCACAACGCGCCAAGCCAGCGTGTGGACTTAATGCGCTCTGCAAGAACCTGCCCGGTAGCTACGAGTGTCGCTGTCCACAAGGACACACCGGAAATCCTTTCCTCATGTGCGAAATATGTAGTAGTCCCGAATGCCAGTGCCAAGCGCCCTACAAGCTACTGGGCAACAGTTGCGTCCTCGCCGGCTGCTCTACTAGCCAACCATGCCCCAGCGGAGCCGAGTGCATCTCGATTGCCGGTGGCGTCAGCTACTGCGCCTGCCCCAAGGGCTACCAGACTCAACCAGACGGTAGCTGCATAGATGTTAACGAGTGCGAGGAACGTGGCTCTCAAGTCTGTGCCTATGGAGCGCAGTGCTTTAATCAGCAGGGAAGCTACAGCTGCGTCTGCCCCGAGGGCTATCAAGGCGATGCCTACAACGGATTGTGTGCGCCAGCACAGCGTAAATGCGCTGCGGACAAGGAGTGCGCCAGCAATGAGAAGTGCATACAGCCCGGAGAGTGCGTATGCCCGCCACCATACTTCTTGGATCCACAGGATAACAACAAGTGCAAGAGTCCCTGTGAACGTTTCCCTTGCGGTATTAATGCCAAGTGCACGCCTTCCGATCCTCCGCAATGTATGTGCGAGGCTGGTTTCAAGGGTGATCCACTGCTAGGATGCACAGATGAGGATGAGTGTGCACACCTGCCCTGCGCCTATGGCGCCTATTGTGTCAACAAGAAGGGCGGCTATCAGTGCGTCTGTCCCAAAGGCTTCACCGGCGATCCCTACAAGAGCGGATGCATCTTAGAGAATGGTACAGTGAAGAGCACCTGCGCCAGCAATGAGGATTGCGCCAGCAATTTGGCCTGCCTGGATGGCAGCTGCCTGAGTCCCTGCGCCACTCTGCTATGTGGATCCAACGCCTACTGCGAGACGGATCAACATGCAGGCTGGTGTCGCTGCCGTGTGGGCTTCGTGAAGAATGCCGATGGTGATTGTGTCTCCCAGTGTCAAGATGTCATCTGCGGTGAGGGTGCCTTGTGCATACCCACCAGCGAGGGACCCACCTGCAAGTGTCCACAAGGATACTTGGGCAATCCCTTCCCTGGCGGCAGCTGCAGCACAGATCAGTGCAGCGCCTCCAGACCCTGCGATGAGCGCCAGATTTGCATCAATGGACGCTGCAAGGAGCGCTGCGAAGGAGTCGTTTGTGGCATTGGCGCCACCTGCGACAAGAATAACGGAAAATGCATCTGCGAACCGAACTTTGTGGGCAATCCCGATCTACTCTGTATGCCGCCCATTGAGCAGGCTAAGTGTTCCCCCGTCTGCGGCGAAAACGCCCACTGTGAATACGGATTAGGACAGAGCCGTTGCGCCTGTAATCCGGGCACATACGGCAACCCCTACGAGGGCTGTGGTGCCCAGAGCAAGAACATCTGTGAACCGACCAGCTGTGGCCCAAGTGCCGAGTGCCGTGCGGTTGGTAACCACATCACCTGCATCTGTCCACAAGGCTACTCCGGAAATCCCTACGTCGGCTGCGTGGATGTCAACGAATGTGCCAACAAACCATGTGGTCTTAATGCCGCCTGTCTTAATACGGCTGGAAGCTTTGAGTGTCTCTGTTTGTCCGGCCATGCGGGTAATCCCTACAGCAGCTGTCAGATCATCGAGAGCAAATTCTGCCAGGATGCTGCCCAGTGTCAGTGCAGCGAACGCGTCGAGTGTCCCAGTGGCTATAGCTGCCAGGGAGGTCACTGCAAGAATCTCTGCTCCAAGACAGCCTGCGGACCCCGGGCCATTTGTGATGCCGGAAAATGTCTGTGCCCGCTGGGTTATGTGGGTGACCCTCATGATCTCAACCAGGGTTGCACCATACGTGGCCAGTGCGGCAATGATGCTGACTGCAAGCACACAGAGATCTGCTTCCAACTGGGCAGAGGTCTGCGCAAGTGCGTCGATGCTTGCTCGAAGATACAATGTGGCCCGAATGCCCTTTGCGTCGCCGATGACCATCGCTCGTCCTGCATATGCGCCGATGGATACTTTGGTAATCCCAGCAATCTGCAAGTGGGTTGCCAAACAGAGCGCAAGGTTCCCGATATGGAGGATAAGTGCAAGAGCGACAAGGACTGTGAGCGCGGCTTTGGCTGCCAACCAGGCGCACTTGGCACAAGGGAATGCATTAATCTCTGCTCCAACGTTGTCTGCGGCCCCAACGAACTCTGCAAAATCAACAAAGCTGGACATGCGATTTGCAACTGTGCCGATAGCTATGTCTGGAACCCAGTTGTCTCCTCCTGCGAGAAACCCTCCTTACCCGACTGCACCAGCGATGAGAACTGTCCGGATACCTCTGCTTGTCGTCCCGATGTTCTGGGTGTGCTTAAGTGTGTGCCCATCTGCGATTCCTTCACCTGCCCAGCTAACTCCATTTGCGAGGCGCGCCATCATGAAGGACGCTGCGATTGCCTCAGCGGATTCGTAGGCAATCCCAACGATCGTAATGGATGTCAGGCTGAACGCAAACATCAGTGCCGCAACAATGCTGCTTGCCCAGAGTCGGAAGCCTGCATCAAGGATGACGCCACTCAGTCGCTGAGCTGCCGTCCCGCCTGTGAGAGCGTCAAGTGTGGACCAGGTGCTGTTTGCATTACAAATAATCATCAGGCGCAATGCCAGTGTCCACCAGGACCCTTCGCCGGCGATCCATACGATCCTTTCAATGGCTGCCAGAGCGTACCTTGTGTATACAACCACGATTGTCCGCCAACTCAAATGTGCAACCGCATGACCCACACCTGCTACGATGTCTGCGATGAAGAATCCTGCGGAGAGAACGCCATTTGCCTGGCCGAGGACCATCGTGCTGTCTGCCAGTGCCCGCCAGGACACCGTGGAAACCCCTTGCCCGAAGTTGCCTGCGTCAAGCTAAGCGGCTGTGCAACCGGCAGCTGCCATCCTACGGCTGTTTGCGAAGTCACGCCTGAAGGTGCAAGCTGCAAGTGCCCGCCTCTATTTGTGGGCGATGCAGAAGCCAACTCAAGAGGTTGCCGTCCGGATGGTCAGTGCCCTAATGGTGATGCTGACTGTCCAGCGAATACGATCTGTGCTGGCGGACGTTGCCTGAATCCTTGCGACAATGCCTGTGGAGCCAATGCGGACTGTAAGGTGGTCAGCAGGAAGCCAGTGTGCAGCTGCCCGCTGCGCTTCCAGCCCATCTCTGATTCAGCCAAGAACGGTTGTGCTAGGAGTGCCTCCAGGTGCAACACGGACGTGGATTGTGGCGGCGAATTGTGCTACAATAACCAGTGCCGTGTCGCTTGCCGCAACGGACAGGATTGCTCGGATGGAGAGCAGTGTGTAGGAAATGTTTGCGTTGTTTCCTGCCTCGATCACAGTCAATGTTCCAAGGGTTTGGCCTGTTTGGAAGGTCACTGCACCATCGGTTGCCGCAGCAACAAGGAGTGTAAGCAGGATCAATCCTGCATTGGCAACAAGTGTCTGGATCCATGCAAATCAAGCACCAGCTGCGGTCCCAATGCCCTCTGCAGCATTGCCGAACATCGCAGCCAGTGCAACTGTCCAGATGGCTTCGAAGGTAACCCAACACCCGAGCAGGGTTGCGTCCGCGTACCCACACCCTGTCTCGCCACCAATCAGTGTCCCAACGGGCACATGTGCATTGGCGGCCAATGTAATCTGCCCTGTACCAAGACCTCATCCTGCGCAGTCGGTGAACGCTGCTACCAGGACGTCTGCCGCAAGGTCTGCTACACCAGCAACAACTGTCTCACCGGAGAGATTTGTAACAGTGATCGCACCTGTCAACCGGGCTGTGAATCTGATGCAGATTGTCCACCCACGGAGCTCTGCTTGACCGGAAAGTGCAAGTGCGCCAGTGGATTCATTGGCACCCCATTCGGTTGCTCGGACATTGATGAATGCACGGAGCAGCCATGTCATGCTAGTGCCAAGTGTGAGAATGTACCTGGATCATATCGCTGTGTGTGCCCTGAGGGCACCGTTGGAGACGGTTATACCCAACAGGGCTGCAGCCAGCCCAGACAGTGTCACAAGCACGACGATTGCGCCAATAGCTTGTCCTGCATCCATGGCAAGTGTACTGATCCCTGTCTACATACGGTTTGTGGAGCCAATGCCCATTGCCAGGCGGAGGCGCATCAGTCGATGTGCAACTGTCCCGCCGGCTATCTGGGCGATCCCAATGATACGGGCGTCGGTTGCTTCAAGGTGGAGTGCATTGATCATGTGGATTGCGCCAGTGATCGCGCCTGCGATGCCGAAACCAATCGCTGCATTATACCCTGTGATCTAACCAGTTGCGGCAAAGGCACCTGTCAAGTATCGGATCACAAGGCGATCTGCAAATGCCACGAAGGATTCCAACTTACCCACGGAGTCTGCGAGGATATCAACGAATGTTTGACCCAACCCTGCCACACCACTGCCTTCTGCGACAATCTGCCTGGCAGCTACCAATGCAAGTGTCCCGACGGACTCATCGGTGATCCGCTGGAGGCAGGCTGTCGCGATCCCAGCGAATGCCTGAGCGATGCGGACTGTCCAGCTTCGGCCAGCTGCCAGAATTCACGTTGCCGCAGTCCCTGCGAGCACCCGGAAGTCTGCGGTAGAAACGCCAATTGCAAGACCCAATCCCACAAAGCCATCTGCAGCTGTCCCACCAATTCACGCGGTGATCCTCATGTTGAGTGCGTTCACATCGAGTGCGCGGATAATGGAGATTGTGCCGCTGAGAAGGCCTGTCTTGATGCCAAGTGCATTGATCCCTGCTCCTTGCCGAATGCTTGTGGTGCTCTCGCCCGCTGCTCCGTCCAGAATCACATTGGTGTCTGCACCTGTGAATCGGGCAGCACCGGAGATGCCAAGCAGGGATGTGTCCCACTGCAGTACTGCCAAAAGGACGGCCAGTGTCCACAGGGCAGCATCTGTGCAAATGGCATCTGTAGTCCATTGTGCGGCACCAATCGCGATTGTATATCCGAGCAGCTGTGCCTCCAAGGCGTCTGCCAGAGCACCTGCAAGTCCAACTCAACCTGTCCACAGTTCCAATTCTGCCAAAACAACATCTGCACCAAGAAAGCCGAGTGCATCGAGAATAGCGACTGTGGCGAGGACGAAACCTGCCTCCTGGACGCCTATGGACGCGCACGTTGTGAATCCGTTTGCCTGGAACGCGCCGCCTGCGGACGCAACGCTCAGTGTGTGGCTCGTTCCCATGCTCCTGATTGTGTTTGCAAGGAGGGCTTCTTCGGAGATGCCCGCAACGGTTGCCGCAAGATTGAGTGCAACAGCGACGATGACTGCTCCAATGACAAGAGCTGCGATAATCATATGTGCAAGATCGCCTGTCTTATTGGACAACCGTGCGGGGAGAACGCGCTCTGCACGACAGAGAATCATCGTCAGGTGTGCCACTGTCAACCCGGGTTCAGTGGTGATCCTCGCGTGCGCTGCGATATTATCGATTTCTGTAAGGATGCGCCGTGCGGACCCGGTGCCCGTTGTCGCAATTCGCGTGGTTCCTACAAATGCAACTGTCCTCCGGGTCAAGTCGGTGATCCCTACAACGAGGGCTGCCACAGTTCGGTCGAGTGTGAGACGCACGAAGATTGTCCCCCCCATGCTGCATGCACCAAGACTAACGGTATTCCCAAATGCCAAGACGTCTGCGCCCACTTGCAATGTGGCCCCAATGCGGAATGTGTTCCGAAGGGTCACGTCGCACACTGTGCGTGCCGCAGCGGCTACGACGGCCAACCCGCTGACCGGGTGGTCGGCTGTAAACCCTTGCCGGTGCCCTGTCAAATCACTAGCGATTGTCCCACCAACACCTACTGCTCCGAAAGTGTGTGCAAACGTAAGTACTAACTACACCACCACCACTCCCAGCACCACCCAAGGACTCTACCAGACACAACTTACCAACTTATCAACTACCAATAACTCACAACAAAAAATATAGTTTTCTACTTACTCAAACTTACCCAACTACTCGAATAATAGAACTGAAACTGCGTTGTTGTGTCATTAGCTAGGAGCAAAGTGCTAGGTGTGCCCAAGGGGAAGGGTTAACAATATTCCCCTTACCCTTTGAGCACTCCTCGCACTTGAAGTCCTTGGCAAATAAGACAGCAGCACAGCAACTTCAGGAGCTGCCACATAGCTCAGATTTAACTTTGGACTGGCTTTAAACCAAGTTGATTCTAGTACTACTCCTAGTATCCTAGTATAGACTAACTGCAAACTAAACAATATACACACACTTGACCACAACACTACGGACCATCGAAGATGACTCGGAACTCGTATCGAAAGTTAGGCCTAGGTTTATTTTATTGTCAATTTACTAAACATGATTTTATTTGAATCGCGAAACAGCTGCCTGCTTGTTGGACACTGAGTGTGGTTCATTGGAGGTCTGCCAAGGTGGACAATGTTTCAATCCCTGCCTGCAACCTCAGGCTTGTGGTCAGAATGCCGAATGTCACATGGTCAGCCATGTGAAGCAGTGCAACTGCCCCGAAGGCTTCACTGGCGATGCTAACAAGGAATGTGTCCGCGTACCAGTGGCCTGCGATGGCGACTGTGTACCTGGCTATACTTGCCGTGACTCCATGTGCCTGCCTGTCTGTCACACCGATCTGGAGTGCGCCTCCAATGAGAAATGTCTGCGTGGAAACTGCATGCGTAAGTAGCCCCATCTTCACCTTTATCCCACTCTCTAATCTAATTTAAAATATATTTTTTATGCAGTTACCTGCCGCGTGGATAACGACTGTTTCTTGGGCCACGTCTGCCTGCACAACAAGTGCGTCTACGGCTGCCACGTGGATGATGACTGCAGCGCTTCTGAGACCTGCCGTGCCGATAAGTGCGTCAATCCTTGTCTCGAGAATCCCTGCGGACCCAATGCCGCCTGCTCTGTATCCAATCATCGAGCCAGTTGCAGCTGCCTGGACAATATGGTACCCAATCCAACACCTCAAGTCGGTTGCGTTCGCTCTCCGCCTCTGGAGTGTCATGAGAATCGCGACTGCACCAACGGCCTGGCCTGCTTTGAATCTGTCTGTCGCCCACTCTGTGCCGACGATGCCGGCTGCTTGACCAACGAGCGTTGTCAGCAAGGCGTCTGCAAGCCACTCTGTCGCCACGACAAGGAGTGTGGTCACGGAGAGCTATGTGTGGGACTCAACTGTGTTACCGGCTGTCGATCGGATCAGGGCTGTCCCAGCCATTTGACGTGCGTTAATCAACAGTGTGCAGATCCCTGCTCGGAGCCTACTGCTTGTGGCACCAATGCCATTTGCCAGGCTATCGAACACGAGAAGCAGTGTACCTGTCCCGAAGGACTCAGTGGAAATGCCAATGTTGCCTGCAAGGTACCACGTACTGCCTGTGGTCGCAACGATGACTGTGGAGCGAATCAGCTGTGTTACGCCGGAAGCTGCCAAGGCAAGTGCCGCAACGATCAAAACTGCCTCTCGGATGAGCGCTGCATGCGCGGCACCTGCCGCACTGTCTGCAACACCGACAGTGCCTGTACCCAGGGACAGATCTGTGAGAATCGCGTCTGCCAGACGGGATGCCGCAACGATCTCAGCTGTGCCAACGATGAGGCTTGCGTTAACAAGAAGTGCCACAATCCCTGCCAGACACCGGGTCAGTGCGGCCAATGCGCCGACTGTCTGGTCATCAATCACGGCGTCCAATGCCAGTGTCCAGCTGCCTTCATTGGCGATGGCCTCACTGGCTGCCAGCTGCCGCCCGAGCGTTGTCATGGGGGCTGTGAATGTGACGAGAGCGGTGCCTACTGTGCACCCAAATGTACCCGATCCGAAGACTGTGCCTGTGGTCAGCAATGTGCTCGTGGAAAGTGCCGCAACAAGTGCGGTGCCAAGCGTCAGTGTATGGTAGGACAACTATGTGAGCGAGGATCCTGCATTGCTGGATGTAAATCGAATGGAGACTGTGCCGCGGATCAGAGCTGTGTCAATGGCAAGTGTGCGGATCCGTGTGCCGATGACAAAGCCTGTGGACGCAATGCTCTATGCACCGTGTCCGAACATCGAATGTTATGTTACTGCCCCGATGGATATGAGGGCGAACCCAGCAAGGAGTGTGTGCAATTCGAGTGCCGTCAGGATGCTGACTGCGAGTCGAGCAAACGCTGTGATAAGGGCACGTGCCGCAATCCCTGCCTGGAGTTTGGTGCCTGTGGCTCAAACGCGCAATGTCGCGTCGTCAATCGCAAGGCCCAATGCTCCTGCCCACCAGATTTCTTTGGTAATCCAGCAACCGAATGCCAGCCACTGGATGGTGGCTGTGCTGGCAATCCCTGCGGCGTCAACTCCAGATGCAATGAGGTGCCCGGTGGCTACGAATGCACCTGCATGGAAGGCTGCATGGGAGATGCCCGCAAGGGCTGTCTCTGCGAGGGAAAATTGGTAAATGCTTGCCATGATCAACCCTGTGGCCTAAATGCCGTTTGCCGTGTACTTGACAATAGCCAAGCCGAATGCTACTGCCCGGATACGTTCCCCAATGGTGATGCCTATGTACAATGTAAGTGCTCTCGAAGCAACTCCTCCCTCAGCATATAATGTACTGCCTACTTTCAGGTTATCTAACGCCACCTCAAGAGGATTGTCGTACCCATGGATGTGATGTGGGCAACTGTGTGCGCCAGGGCTACGGCTATGTTTGCCAGCAGGGTAAGTGGCCCAAGTCTATATTAATATTTGAACAATTTGAAGTTCCCGATGAAGTAGCATTAGTTCATAGGGTAAAGCCAATGCTAATAATCTTAACCAGCGTCGTTCCTTACAAAGTTATCGTTGGTTAATACATACGTAATTATATACATATATATATTATAATTGGAGTAATCAGTTTACCGTTAACCAGTTACCGTTGTCGTTACCATTATCGTTATCGTTGCCGTTATTTAACTGGAGTTAAGTCAGTAACAAAAGTGATATTGTAATATTTTGGTTTGATTTATTTAGCTCTGAGTTGTTTTTAAACTTAAAACCAGCTAATTTCACTAATTCAGAAACCACAAACAAAAAACAAAAACAAAACAAAAATAAAAACAAACAACAAATTAAGTTCAACTTTCAGTGTAGTGTGTGTTTAATTATGTTAATGATGAATTAATGAATTAATTAATTAACTAAATATGTAATGATATTTAACAACCTATACACATGTTCCAAGTTACCCAATTCTCTAGTCTCCCAAGAGCACAACCAAAAATATACACACACATACACACCACACTCAGCTAAATGCAATTTCCGATACAACTCTGAAAAAGCTCCTCCATGTTATATAGAGTACTCCTTAGAGTACACACTTTCAGTGCACTAGTTTAACCTTAGGGTTATATACATATTTTTATAGTTTATAAGAAACTTATTATGATATATACAATTCTGCCTAAGATCAACGCATATGGAAAATCGTGGAATGTTGCTGTCGCTATCGCGGTTACCCAATCTGTGCCTAGTATTCATTTATCGATTACCCATTTATCGCAATCTTAAGTTTAGTTCTTTAAGCAAAATTATGTTCACAGTACTAAAACGACATTTTACAGCTATCGATAAAGAAGAGAGTCGACTGTTGACAATCGAATCAATTCATAAAAAGCTTTTCAGCTTGCCTTTATTTACATAAAATTCATTATTCAGCATTCATTTAACAATCGTACAATTGGCTTTGAATAACATCAGTATATATATTTTTAAATGTGTTGGAAAACACCTCAAATATGCGGCATACATTACGAAAACCGTTTAACGCACAGATCAGTAGACAAGTTGGTTCATCTCTTTATTTATTATCGTATACTCTTATTAAATCTATAAAATATAGCATACGCCGCGATAGCGATATGTAGCCATTAGCCATTAGCTATTAGCCATTAATTAATCACAGCTGAAAGTAAACAAGCACCCACAAAGTGCAGAAAGTGTACAACAAACAACAACACTATATGCAACGCTTATCTAATATGCAAAAGCAAAGAAAAGTAAAAAAGAAAAATAAAATAAAACAAAAAAAAACAACAACAACAAATCCCAAACACATCCTACATCATCGTTATCCTTGCTCTCCAGTTGATCCCATCCTGTGAATCCTATGCTCTATCCGCCCCCTAAAATGCCCCCAAAACATAACCCAACGTTGTTATCCACTATTCTGCTACCCTGCGCCATTCTGTCGATTCCCTTCGCTAAAAACAAAGACAACAAAAACTCAAACAAAAAACAAAAATTATATGTAATACCCGTAAAAAAGAAAAAACAAAACTCCCTTTGTCACATTTCTTAAAATGAAACAAAGTCTCAGATTGGGAACTGTGGACGGGACAATTCTCACACATGGTTCACATATGCTTAAAAATCCCATAACTATTTTTTTTTCCTTTTTTTTTGTTCTGATTGCCAGTACTCAGTATAAGTCTCATTTAATCGTATGTATAGATAAAATCGAAACAACAACAACAACAACAACTACTACTACTTTTCAATGCATTCCTAAAGCAAGTCTTACTACTATAACAGAATTAAGGCCAAATACCAACAACAAACAACATCTGTACAAAGCTCCTATTAAATAAATTTTAAGATCGTATGCTCTGAAAGCTCCTACCGCCTACCTAGAACACTTTAGCTCGTCTATTGGTTGAAAATCGCTTCCTTGGAGATGTTCCAGCATCTTCAGCAATTCGAAATTTATATAAATACAAAAACAAAACAAGAAACTGTAACTAAATTTGACTAACACTACAGAACATATATTTTTGGTAAATTTGACTAGTCTTTAAGTTGTATATACAATAATTTGTATATGTGATTAATCACATATGTACATATATATGCGTATACAAATGTGTCGTGTCTTTGCGGCCGCCCAACTAACCCCGAAACAAAAAAAACCAAACCTGTAAATATTTTTTATAAATTATTAAAATAACACACATAAAACCAAAAAGTAAAGTCTGTATACCTAACGTACTTCTTACTCCTAACGTACCTCTTCAAAATTGTACTCATTATTTACTACTTTCTATCGATTGTCTGCTAATATCGCTTTAGTCAAAAGTTAAACCTATCGATTTGATAAACATCCTATGTATGCCTCTCTTTCATTCTCTCTCTCTATCTCTCTCATGTTTCGTCCTTAATTCTTACTATTTTTAATGCCTTTTCACACTCACCCAATCAATCACCAATAACGTGTCTCTCGTGAGGGCAGAGCGCATGTGTTGGATGTCGTGTAATTTTCACCATTACTCAAAAAATATACAAAAAAAAAAGAAACTATAT
Source organism: Hirtodrosophila trivittata (assembly GCA_035045065.1). Taxonomy (NCBI): domain Eukaryota; kingdom Metazoa; phylum Arthropoda; class Insecta; order Diptera; family Drosophilidae; genus Hirtodrosophila; species Hirtodrosophila trivittata. Next base: position 1,781,773 of record JAWNNK010000022.1, read on the forward strand.
AAATTCGCATTAGACCAATGAGATCATTGCTTAAAAACATATACAAAAAATAAACTATGTCCATAGATCTGAACAAATGCAATTAATTGGGCAAATCAAGCGCAAGTCTCTCTATCTCTAAACCCGTATACACATACACACCCACACACACACACACACACACACTCGTTATAAATATAATTGGTAATTCATCAAGGACTCTTAACTATTGCTCACCCAATCTTATTTATAAGGCTGCTCGCTCGTTCGCCCGCTGCTCGAAGACTTAAACTCAAACAAATTCATATCAATCAACCAAATACCAATTAATATACAAAGCAAAAGCAAAGCCAGAGCAGCAGCTACCTACTACTACTATACAAATTATATATACATTTTGAAGCTTATATAGAAAAGAAAGAAAATAAATCTGATATAATGTGAGATGTTCCCTTCACAGTTCTGCAATTTGATGTTTTGACGTTGACAACATAAATCGAAAAGTGTCTACTAAAGTCTTTTTTGAATATTTCGCTGCCTGTCCCTATATAATTAACTAACTGCACCGAAAAGTGATCTTAAACAAATTGTTGAATAATTTATCTAAATTTTTGTTTCCCTTTTCTTCATGTCTTCTCTATAATGTCCTTTACTGAACACAATTGATTGAAGTTCTCAATATAATAATGTTCTATGGCTATAACCAATCCCCCATGCACAATACCCAATTCCAATCCCACTGATCTTTCTCTAAACACACCCTAAATACACAACCCCACAACCACCCCCAAACCACATACACCACAATTACTCAAAATACAACAAAATCAAACCAAAACCAACACCAAAAACCAAAACCAAACCAAAACCAGAGAAAACCAACCAACACCAAACACCAAACACTGGATTATACTGTTTAAATATTGTCTCGTTTAAGTTTTTCTATTTTTGTTTTTAGAAAATTTTTAGCTTTAAGTTATAAATCTGAGTTACCCACATTTAAATCCCATCTATGTACCCTTGTACCTCCAAGTACTCCCAAAACACTTTCCCCCTCTGCGCTTCAATCACGAATCACTTTCTCTTTTGTCTGTCATATTCCAAAATGAAATTTCTGAATGTTTTCAACCGAATTCGCACAACCCATTCTTACGTGTTTCCATTGATCCGTAACTTCAACCAAAGAGAAAAGAAACTCCATAACCGTTAAACCAAAGAAAAGATGTCTTACAGGGTATATCGGGTATATATGCCACCGAATAGATTGAGTGCACCCAACGATTAACACATAGTATAAAAAACCAACAACCTGTCTATCTCTCTCTCTCCCCTCTCTCGAACTTCGCTGCTGCTGTATGTTACGTTATAGACACCGAACAATGCTACTCAGATACGGATTGTCCCAGTGAAAAATCATGCCTGCAAGGACACTGCACCGATCCTTGTACAATGCGTGGCGCTTGTGGTACCAATGCGCTATGCCAAACTATGCTGCATCGACCGCGCTGCTCCTGCCCCAGCTGCCACATTGGTCGGCCCGAGGTCGAGTGCAAGCCGGATCCAAAGTGTATAGCCGAAGACACAGATCCCAAGACAAAGGAACAAATACCATGCACCAGCGATGCCGAATGTCCAGAGACCTTGCAGTGCGGCCAGTATGGCCAATGCACAGATCCTTGCAACAATCCCCTGTTCATCTGTGAGAGCAATAAGAAATGCGAGACCCGAAGACATCAGCCCGTTTGTATATGCAAATCCGGATTTATTGTAAATGAATATGGTGAATTGACCTGTGCACCGGATAAGCGTGAATGCTATCGAGATGATGACTGTGCCTCGAACATGGCCTGCACGGAAGGCAAGTGCCGCAACCCGTGCATCCTGCCTCTGGGCCGTGCCCCGATTTGTGCCGCGAATAAGTCATGTGAGGTGCAGGATCACAAGCCTGTTTGTATTTGTATGAGTGATTGTCAGCCATCGATATCGATTTGTTTACGGGATGCTGGTTGTCCGGCGGGCTTAGCCTGTCGCAATTATCAGTGCATCGATCCGTGCAAGTTTGCCACATGCGCACCCAATTCGCCATGCATTGTCGAGGATCACAAGCCGATATGTAAATTCTGCCCAACTGGATTTATAGCCGATGCCAAATATGGATGTCAAAAAGGTAAAGCACAAACGTATCCTCTCTCACTCTCTCTCTCTCTCTCTCTCTCTCTCTCTATGTCTCTCTCAATCTCTTTCACTCTCTCACAATCTGTCTGTCAAGTGAAAAGTACCTGTCTCGTTTATTGTTTTTTATCTCTGTTTACCGCCTCTCTCACACGCTCTCACCTTTTTGCTAGTTCTGTCTTAATGTCACTCACACAAAAATTACCTGGCGAAATATATTGACCAAAGCCAATACCCAAATAATTTCTGTGCCTTGTCAATCTATTTCCCCTCATATTGTGTAAATGTACATAGAGAAGTGAGGAATTAACAACCTGTTCTTGAGTAAAGCTTTCATCAGATCTCTTCAAGCGTTAAAGCAATCCCGAAAGCCAAACCACAAACCCCTAAACAAAAAAATTATTGTATGTATGAGGAATAATAATCGTAATGCCCGTCTTCTGAATTCACAAACTGAAACCAAAGCTGAAACTAAAGCGCAAATAACAAAAATAAGAAAAACTGTTATCAAAATTATTGATGATCATGTCTGATCATGTCCTCCCATTTTGGGGAGGAAAATCACCAATAAAAAGATACAAATACAAAGCAACTCTTCTGAACATTCACACACGCTCACGCTCACAATGATATTAATCAAATGCCTCTTGAATACTCGTACTATGAATATAAATATCTTAACCCACGATTCTAAACAAACGGTAACTAGATGTAATACTAATGGTATAAAAAAGAACATAAATCAAATATGTAGCTAACTAATAGTAATCAACAATCGTTTCTAATTTGAATTTATCTAACCGTAATAAATAATTTGTAATACATTTTTTTTACTGAAAGTTTTGCCACAGTCTCTCCACTGTACACAAGAAATTTAGACGAAAAGCACAACATCGAATATACTTAGTATAGTATTGCCCCCAGGTACCCCTGTATATATAGTGCACATTCCTTCTTTGTTGTAGCTATACACTTATCTATACTTTATCTCGTATTAATTTGTAAATATTTTAACGTATTGTATTTTTTAAATTTTATACTTTTATTTTAAATATGTACAAAAATACTTCACTCAAAAAACTATAAAAAAAACAAACAAAAATTAAAAAAAAACCAAGCAGCTAAGCCAGGTGGCAACTGTACCACACATGAAGATTGCAGTGATGCACACCAATGCGGTTCGTCAGGTCAATGTATCGATCCCTGTCATTCAGTGTGCGTAGACTCTATAAAGTGTATAACAAAAGCACACAAAATAATCACTTGCATTTGCTCTACAAATTCGACTAACTGCATACCGACCCGTACAGAAGCTACTACCGAACTCGATCTGACTGAAACGACGACAGTTGCAAGCGGTATTAAGTATACCGTCATGCTATTGGCAAACCAAACAGAAATGCGTACTCGTTATACAGAAATAGAAGCTGAAAGTGAAACCACTAGTCCATATGAAACTACAACAGAGTCCTATAAAACTACCAAACAGTTAATCATAGATAAAACATTATCTCCAAAAGAACTTGACGAAACAAAAACAGAAGCAACATATTCAATGGGCACTACTATGTCACAAATGTCTAGGGAAACAACTTCTCCATTAATGCAAACTGAGCAGGAAACCACAAATGAACCCAGTACCACTCCCATAACTGTACATTTTACGTCCGAATCACCAAAAACTTCTTCTCCGACAACTACCCCTACTGAAAAAATACCCACTGAGGGTTACACTTTAAGTGACAGATTACCTAAGAAAGATTCCACTTTGAGCGAACCATCTGCAGAAACAACTACTTCAATTGAAACCACAACCAAAATTTATACTTCACCCCATTCTACTGCAAAGTCCGTACCCAAAGAAACAGAACTTCCCTTTCCTAGAACGGAGACAACAGCTCAAGAAACCACGTCTACTATACCGACAGAAGATGATTTCACTGTAAGACCAATGCCTACAGAGACACAAGTTTCATATATAACCACAACCCAAAGAGATTCTTCAACTACTTCTACAGAGAAGGTAATCCCTAAAGAAACAACAGTTCCCTTGGCTGAAACAGAACCAACGACCCAACAACCAACAGAACCTATATCAACCGAAGCTGGTTTCACTCCAAGCCAAATAGCTACAGAGACACCAGTTTCATATATTACCACAACACAAAGAGATTCTTCTCCTACTTCCACTGAGAAGGTAATCCCTAATGAAACAACATTTCCCTTGACTGAAACAGAACCAACGACCCAACAACCAACAGAAACTATGCCACCCGAAGCTGGTTTCACTCCAAGCCAAATTTCTACTGAGACACCAGTTTCATATACTACCACAACTCAAAGAGATTCTTCTCCTACTTCCACTGAGAAGGTAATCCCTAATGAAACAACATTTCCCTTGACTGAAACAGAACCAACGACCCAACAACCAACACAAACTATGCCAACCGAAGCTGGTTTCACTCTAAGCCAAATTTCTACTGAGACACCAGCTTCATATATTACCACAGCTCAAACACATTCTTCTCCTACTTCTACTGAGAACGTAATCCCTAAAGAAACAACAGTTCCCTTGGCTGAAACGGAACCAACAACCCAACAACCAACACAGACTATACCGACCGAAGATGGTTTCACTGTTAGACCAATCTCTAGGGATACAACAGTTTCTTACATTACTACTACCCAAAGAGATTCGTCAGCTTCTTCTACTGAGAAGGTAACAACAGTTTCCTTGGCTGAAACAGAACCAACGACCCAACAACCAACAGAAACTATGCCAACCGAAGCTGGTTTCACTGTAAGCCAAATGTCTAAGGAGACACCAGTTTCATATACTACCACAACCCAAAGAGATTCTTCACCTTCTTCTACCGAGATCCCTAAAGAAACAACAGTTCTCTTGGCTGAAACAGAACCAACGACCCAGGAACCAACAGAAACTATGCCAACCGAAGCTGGTTTCACTGTAAGCCAAATGTCTACGGAGACACCAGCTTCATATATTACCACAACTCAAAGAGATTCTACTCCGACGTCTACTGAAAAGGTAATCCCCAAAGAAACAACAGTTCCCTTCACTGAAACAGAACCTACGACCCAACAACCAACAGAAACTATGCCAACGAAGATGGTTTCACTCATAGCCAAATGTCTACGGAGACTCCTATTTCATATATTACCACAACCCAAAGAGACTCTTTCCTACTTCTACCGAAAAGGTAATCCCTAAAGAAACAACAGTTCCCTTGGCTGAAACAGAACCACGACCCAACAACCAACAGAATCTATGCCAACCGAAGCTGGTTTCACTGTAAGCCAAATGTCTACGGAGACACCAGTTTCATATACTACCACAACCCAAAGGGATTCTTCTCCTACTTCTACTGAAAAGGTAATCCCTAAAGAAACACAGTTCCTTGACTGAAACAGAACCTACGACCCACAACCAACAGAAACTATGCCAACCGAAGCTGGTTTCACTCTAAGCCAAATGTCTACGGAGACACCAGTTTCATATACTACCACAACCCAAAGAGATTCTTCTCCTACTTCTACTGAGAAGGTAATCCCTAAACAAACAACAGTTCCCTTGACTGAAACAGAACCAACGACCCAACAACCAGCAGAAACTATGCCAACCGAAGCTGGTTTCACTGTAAGCCAAATGTCTACGGAGACACCAGTTTCATATATTACCACAACCCAAAGAGATTCTTCTCCTACGTCTACTGAAAAGGTAATCCCTAAAGAAACAACAGTTCCCTTGACTGAAACAGAACCTACGACCCAACAACCAACAGAAACTATGCCAACCGAAGCTGGTTTCACTGCAAGCCAAATGTCTACGGAGACACCAGTTTCATATATTACCACAACCCAAAGAGATTCTTCTCCTACTTCTACTGAAAAGGTAATCCCTAAAGAAACAACAGTTCCCTTGACTGAAACAGAACCAACGACCCAACAACCAACAGAAACTATGCCAACCGAAGCTGGTTTCACTGTAAGCCAAATGTCTACGGAGACACCAGTTTCATATATTACCACAACTCAAAGAGATTCTTCTCCTACTTCTACTGAAAAGGTAATCCCTAAAGAAACAACAGTTCTCTTGACTGAAACAGAACCTACGACCCATCAACCAACAGAAACTATGCCAACCGAAGCTGGTTTCACTGTAAGCCAAATGTCTACGGAGACACCAGTTTCATATACTACCACAACCCAAAGAGATTCTTCTCCTACATTTACTGAAAAGGTAATCCCTAAAGAAACAACTGTTCCCTTTACTGAAACAGAACCAACGACCCAACAACCAACAGAAACTATACCAACCGAAGCTGGTTTCACTGTAAGCCAAATGTCTACGGAGACACCAGTTTCATATACTACCACAACCCAAAGAGATTCTTCACCTACTTCTACCGAAAAGGTAATCCCTAAAGAAACAACAGTTCTCTTGGCTGAAACAGAACCAACGACCCAACAACCAACAGAAACTATGCCGACCGAAGCTGGTTTCACTGTAAGCCAAATGTCTCCGGAGACACCAGTTTCATATACTACCACAACCCAAAGAGATTCTTCTCCTACTTCTACTGAAAAGGTAATCCCTAAAGAAACAACAGTTCCCTTGACTGAAACAGAACCTACGACCCAACACCCAACAGAAACTATGCCAACCGACTCTGGTTTCACTGTAAGCCAAATATCTACGGAGACACCAGTTTCATATACTTCCACAACCCAAAGAGATTCTTCTCCTACTTCTACTGAAAAGGTAAACCCTAAAGAAACGACAGTTCCCTTGACTGAAACAGAACCTACGACCCAACAACCAACAGAAACTGTGCCAACCGAAGCTGGTTTCACTGTAAGCCAAATGTCTACGGAGACACCAGTTTTATATACTACCACAACCCAAAGAGATTCTTCTCCTTCTTCACCTGAGAAGTTTATCCCTAAAGAAACAACTGTTCCCTTTACTGAAACAGAACCAACGACCCAACAACCAACAGAAACTATGCCAACCGAAGCTGGTTTCACTCATAGCCAATTGTCTACGGAAACTCCTATTTCATATATTACCACAACCCAAAGAGGTTCTTCTCCTACGTTACCTGAGAAATTTGTCCCTAAAGAAACAACAGTTCCCTTGGCTGAAACAGAACCAACTACCCAACAACCAACAGAAGCTATGCCAACCGAAGCTGGTTTCACTGTCAAGCCAAATATCTACGGAGACACCAGTTTCATATACTACCACAACCCAAAGAGATTCTTCTCCTACTTCTACTGAAAAGGTAATCCCTAAAGAAACAACAGTTCCCTTGACTGAAACAGAACCAACGACCCAACAACCAACAGAAACTATGCCAACCGACTCTGGTTTCACTGTAAGCCAAATGTCTACGGAGACACCAGTTTTATATACCACCACAACCCAAAGAGATTCTTCTCCTTCTTCACCTGAGAAGTTTATCCCTAAAGACACAACTGTTCCCTTTACTGAAACAGAACCAACGACCCAACAACCAACAGAAACTATGCCAACCGAAGCTGGTTTCACTGTAAGCCAAATATCTACGGAGACACCAGTTTCATATACTACCACAACCCAAAGAGATTCTTCTCCTACTTCTACTGAAAAGGTAATCCCTAAAGAAACAACAGTTCCCTTGACTGAAACAGAACCAACGACCCAACAACCAACAGAAACTATGCCAACCGAAGCTGGTTTCACTGTAAGCCAAATGTCTACGGAGACACCAGTTTTATATACTACCACAACCCAAAGAGATTCTTCTCCTTCTTCACCTGAGAAGTTTATCCCTAAAGACACAACTGTTCCCTTGACTGAAACAGAACCTACGACCCAACAACCAACAGAAACTATGCCAACCGACTCTGGTTTCACTGTAAGCCAAATGTCTACGGAGACACCAGTTTTATATACTACCACAACCCAAAGAGATTCTTCTCCTTCTTCACCTGAGAAGTTTATCCCTAAAGACACAACTGTTCCCTTTACTGAAACAGAACCAACGACCCAACAACCAACAGAAACTATGCCAACCGAAGCTGGTTTCACTGTAAGCCAAATATCTACGGAGACACCAGTTTCATATACTTCCACAACCCAAAGAGATTCTTCTCCCTACTTTTACTGAAAAGGTAATCCCTAAAGAAACAACTGTTCCCTTCACTGAAACAGAAACAACTACCCAACAACCAACAGAAACTATGCCAACCGAATCTGGTTTCACTGTAAGCCAAATGTCTACGGAGACACCAGTTTCATATACTACCACAACCCAAAGAGATTCTTCTCCTACTTCTACTGAAAAGGTAATCCCTAAAGAAACAACAGTTCCCTTGACTGAAACAGAACCTACGACCCAACAACCAACGGAAACTATGCCAACCGAAGCTGGTTTCACTGTAAGCCAAATGTCTACGGAGACACCAGTTTTATATACTACCACAACCCAAAGAGATTTTTCTCCTTCTTCACCTGAGAAGTTTATCCCTAAAGAAACAACTCTTCCCTTTACTGAAACAGAACCAATGACCCAACAACCAACAGAAACTATGCCAACCGAAGCTGGTTTCACTGTAAGCCAAATGTCTACGGAGACACCAGTTTCATATACTACCACAACCCAAAGAGATTCTTCTCCTACTTCTACTGAAAAGGTAATCCCTAAAGAAACAAACAGTTCCCTTGACTGAAACAGAACCTACGACCCAACAACCAACGGAAACTATGCCAACCGAAGCTGGTTTCACTGTAAGCCAAATGTCTACGGAGACACCAGTTTTATATACTACCACAACCCAAAGAGATTCTTCTCCTTCTTCACCTGAGAAGTTTATCCCTAAAGAAACAACTCTTCCCTTTACTGAAACAGAACCAATGACCCAACAACCAACAGAAACTATGCCAACCGAAGCTGGTTTCACTGTAAGCCAAATGTCTACGGAGACACCAGTTTCATATACTACCACAACCCAAAGAGATTCTTCTCCTACTTTTACTGAAAAGGTAATCCCTAAAGAAACAACGGTTCCCTTTACTGAAACAGAAACAACTACCCAACTACCAACAGAAACTCTTCCAACCGAAGCTGGTTTCAGTTCAAGCCAAATGTCTACGGAGACTCCTATTTCATATATTACCACAACCCAAAGAGATTATTCTCCTTCTATCACTGAGAAGTTTATCCCTAAAGAAACAACTCTTCCCTTTACTGAAACAGAACCAACGACCCAACAACCAACAGAAACTATGCCAACCGAAGCTGGTTTCACTGTAAGCCAAATGTCTACGGAGACACCAGTTTCATATACTACCACAACCCAAAGAGATTCTTCTCCTACTTCTACTGAAAAGGTAATTCCTAAAGAAACAACTGTTCCCTTTACTGAAACAGAAACAACTACCCAACAACCAACAGAAACTATTCCAACCGAAGCTGGTTTCACTTCAAGCCAAATGTCTACGGAGACTCCTATTTCATATATTACCACAACCCAAAGAGATCTTCTCCTCTTCACGAAAGTATCCCTAAAGAAACAACGTTCTTGCTGAAACAGAACCCGACCCAACAACCAACGAAACTATGCCAACCGAACTGGTTTCACTGTAAGCCAAATGTAACAGTACTACCACAACCCAAAGAGATTCTTCTCCTACTTCACTGAAAGGTATCCCTAAAGAAACAACGTTCCCTTACTGAAACAGAACCTACCCAACAACCAACAGAAACTATGCCAACCGAAGCTGGTTTCACTGTAAGCCAAATGTCTGTCTACGGAGACACCAGTTTCATATACTACCACAACCCAAAGAGATTCTTCTCCTACTTCTACTGAAAAGGTAATCCCTAAAGAAACAACAGTTCCCTTGACTGAAACAGAACCTACGACCCAACAACCAACGGAAACTATGCCAACCGAAGCTGGTTTCACTGTAAGCCAAATGTCTACGGAGACACCAGTTTTATATACTACCACAACCCAAAGAGATTCTTCTCCTTCTTCACCTGAGAAGTTTATCCCTAAAGAAACAACTCTTCCCTTTACTGAAACAGAACCAATGACCCAACAACCAACAGAAACTATGCCAACCGAAGCTGGTTTCACTGTAAGCCAAATGTCTACGGAGACACCAGTTTCATATACTACCACAACCCAAAGAGATTCTTCTCCTCTTACTGAAAGGTATCCCTAAAGAAACAACGTTCCCTTTACTGAAACAGAACCTACCCAACACCAACGAAACTTCCAACCGAAGCTGGTTTCACTGCACTCTCCTACTTCTACCGAAAAGGTAATCCCTAAAGAAACAACAGTTCCCTTTACTGAAACAGAACCAACGACCCAACAACCAACAGAAACTATGCCAACCGAAGCTGGTTTCACTGTAAGCCAAATGTCTACGGAGACACCAGTTTCATATACTACCACAACCCAAAGAGATTCTTCTCCTACTTCACTGAAAGGTATCCTAAAGAAACAACGTTCCCTTTACTGAAACAGAAACAACTACCCAACACCAACAGAAACTATTCCAACCGAAGCTGGTTTCACTTAAGCCAAATGTCTACGGAGACCCATTTCATATATACCACAACCCAAAGAGATCTTCTCCTCTTCACGAAAGTATCCCTAAAGAAACAACGTTCCCTACTGAAACAGAACCAACGACCCAACAACCAACAGAAACTATGCCAACCGAAGCTGGTTTCACTGTAAGCCAAATGTCTACGGAGACACCAGTTTCATATACTACCACAACCCAAAGAGATTCTTCTCCTACTTCTACTGAAAAGGTAATCCCTAAAGAAACAACTGTTCCCTTTACTGAAACAGAAACAACTACCCAACAACCAACAGAAACTATTCCAACCGAAGCTGGTTTCACTTCAAGCCAAATGTCTACGGAGACTCCTATTTCATATATTACCACAACCCAAAGAGACTCTTCTCCTACTTCTACCGAAAATGTAATCCCTAAAGAAACAACAAGTTCCCTATGCTGAAACAGAACCTACGACCCAACAACCAACAGAAACTATGCCAACCGAAGCTGGTTTCACTGTAAGCCAAATGTCTACGGAGACACCAATTTCATATATTACCACAACCCAAAGAGATTCTTCTCCTTCTTCTACCGAAAAGGTAATCCCTAAACAAACAACAGTTCCCTTGGCTGAAACAGAACCACCGACCCAACAACCAACAGAAACTATTCCAAGCGAAGCTGGTTTCACTCCAAGCCAAATGTCTACGGAGACACCAGTTTCATATATTACCACAACTCAAAGAGATTCTTCTCCTACTTCTACTGAGAAGGTAATCCCTAAACAAACAACAGTTCCCTTGACTGAAACAGAACCAACGACCCAACAACCAACAGAAACTATGCCAACCGAAGCTGGTTTTACTGTAAGCCAAATGTCTGCGGAGACTTACCAGCTTCAGAGATATTACCACAACCCAAAGAGATACTTCTCCAACTTCTACTGAAAAAGTAATCCCTAAAGAAACAACAGTTCTCTCACAGACTATACCGACAGAACATAGTTTTACTGAGAGCCCAATATCTAGGGACACAACAGTTCTATATGTTACAACAACCCAATCTGGTATTGGAGTTACTCGTCACTCGACCTCAAGTGAGGGCCTCTTAAAGACTACAGTGCCATTCTTTTATGCTTCGACCAGTTTTCCAGGCGATACAATCAGTGAGATTCCATTAATTGTTACTACATTTGGATCTGATATAGAGAACTTAACACTGTTAACGGAAAGTACGCCTAGTTCGTTTGGTATGCCAAATGGCACTGAGATATACCGGACCGATGAAGAGACGACTGAACGTTTTAATACTTGTAATATAAACAACGATTGTACAGAGGACGAAGTATGTGTGAAAGCAATTTGCATTAGACCCTGTGAATATTACGTAGATCTATGTAATGTTAGAAACTTTACTGTTTGTCGTACATTGAACCATACCGCTATGTGCTATTGTGATACCGCCGCAGATGTAAATATACCCGGTTGCTCTATAAATGCAGGTAACTAAAGCTGTGTATGTAAATTTTAAGCCTAAATTATCAACCCACGTGTTCCATATTGAATGAATTGCAAAGAACCCACAGGGTTGCGGTGAAAATTCTTCTTCTCTGGCATCCGTGGCGCCCAACTACTTTAATCGCCAAATGCATCTGGCAATACGTAGAAGCCTACTTCAATTTGATGTCATACTCGTATTGTCTTACTTCTCTCTATATGGATCTCTTTTCATACCTCCTTGTCATAACTGACCAGTCCAGCTGTATTGGCTGGGACGTGCATGTGTTTTTTTTCCGTTCTGTTCTTGCAATACAAAATCCTTGTGTTTTGTGTGCCTTCCTACAAGGATGACAGATTCTTCTGCATATGTTTTCTATCCCCTCAACCTCCTCCCCTCTCTTTCGCTGTCACATGTCTGCACTTCAACCCACTTCAACCACCATCATAAACAACACCCCACTTTGGATTCGTTCTCCAATTCTATGTGTCTACAATATATTATAATATATATACTCGTATATATTCATCAAGTTTATATAGAGTGTCACTTTCTCGATTTTGCTCGTTTTCATGTTAGTTACCTGCTTATTTTGCCTGCCTGCCTGCTGCAACGTACGTGTATCACCAATGTCCTATATATCATCATAATCATATCATGTTGAATGTCTCTTCCTATATATATATATATGTGCTCGATGTGCATGTTATGTCAGCCTTATAGGATCTCATAATATCTGTGTTATTTAATCATACAATTTGTGTTTTATTATTGTTGTATTTAGTACATATGTTTGTTTGTAAAGTACAATATATATTCGCGTGCTGTAAGTGTTATACCTATATACTATAATTGGAATATAATTAACCAACTGCATGACTAGTCAGGTGGAAGTACTAAACGGTGTTACATCTAAGGCTTAAATATCTGCACTAACCCCTTAAATACTTGTACCCTTACTGCTTGCTTGCATGTGTATTGGTTGTCGAACAACAACAACAACAACAACAATAAAAACATCTAAACAAAACTTAACTACCTTTAATTTTATGTACTTATAAGTCTGTTAGAATTAGTTGTGCCAACTGGCAGAAGAAGAAATAATTGCAAATATTATTTTGTACTAACAGCATTGAAAACCAAAAAAAAACCCTAAGAAAACTACCTATCGAACAGGATTCTAATAAAACCACCAAAACAAACCACTGAAAATATGAACTAAACATATTTAAAGGAATGTCGAAAAAAAACAAAGAACACACTTACCAATTCCCTTACTAATGCCAACTTTTCGCCCACTTTGCAACATTATCCCCAATTGCAACAACAGAAATTGGTTGTGCCTCAAGCGATGAGTGCCCCACCCAACAGGCTTGTGTCAATGCGCTCTGCGTGGATCCTTGCGCCTATGAGAATCCCTGCGGCCGCAGTGATGAATGTCGGGTTATTGCCCATCAGCCAGTCTGTGCCAGCGGTCTGTGAAACTATTCATATACTTCCAATCAAAAGAAATATATATAAATTATACCTTCATTTTCAGTTTGCGAATGCCAGCGGAAATCGGACTGTCGCCACGGATTTGAATGCGATGGTTGCAACTGCCACGATGGTAAGTATGGAGAATGATGGTCCAAAGATTGATACGAATATGAAGAGCTAACTTATGATATTACAGCTACAGGTCGCACTCCTGGCTGTGAACACTGTCCACCAGGTGCCAACTGCGATCCCACCACTGGAGCATGTATTAAAGGTATGCAAAAGTTTGTAATTAAATTTTAAGTTGTATATAAATAATTATACGCAAGGCGCAGCCAGAACACACACACTAACAAGTGTATATATAATATATGTGTATATATGTATGTGTATTATAAAATAACCACCCTTTACCCATGTAAATATGTCGTCTCTCCCTAGCTAATGTAACAATAACAACTAGTACTACCAAGAAAAGCAAAGTGAGACCAACGATTGCACAAAGAACAACACCAAGCACAACAAAAAGAACAAGAACAAGACCAACTACAACCACAAGAACAACAACAACCACAAGCACAACCACAGCTAACCCAAATACAGACGATAAGTCGTTGCCAGCTACAACAAAGGCTACTAGCACCACTAAAAGCACAAAATCAAGCACCACTAACAAAATCACCACAAGTAAACCCTCCATTGAGACTACAACCGTTAACTACCATACTAAAGGCTATCGGGATGGAGAGAATAACATAACCGATACCACCAAGCGCACCACAACGCCAAAGATGAAGACAACACGCATTGATACATCAAATGAGTTGCCGGAGACGACAACGATGACCAGCACAACCGGCTGGCCGGAGGAGCTGCCCACCAGAGCGGGCACCACAACGGAAATGATTGATATTATGACGATGCACACACCGACTCCAAGTGCAATTACACCACTGGCAAACACAACAGATATCACAATTATTAACCCATGTACAGTAGATACTAACTGTGCTCCTAACGAGCATTGTAAGCTGGGGCGTTGCCAAAAGAAAGGTATACACAATTCGTCTATACGATTGGCTATGCTGTCACTTTACTTACTTAAAAATGATGTAACTGTCTCTCTACTATCTGGTTCAATTATATAGAATCATCTGTATATATTTATGTTATATTTCTGCAATTTCTTTACACACATTTTTGAGTAGCAAAGTGACAAGTGTGCATTTCATCACATTCCCAAAATGTAAAATATGTTAAATTAATTAAAATTCAAAAAATTAAACAAAAATAGTAGTACGAAAAGTATGCTTGCAGTTGAAGTTAAACTTCCATTGCAAGAATATCTTTAACTACACTCTGTACATAATATAACAAACACTTTTATACCTTGTACATATATGAGAACACTTTGCAAATAGCCCTAACATATTTACATTCAACTAAATTACATTCTTTAACCCCAAACATGCTAACCAAATGATTAATTTCTAACAAGTAGAACCTCCGGGCACACCCAAAGCACCCGAACCATGTCAATCGAACAACGATTGCATCGAGAGCGAGGCCTGTTACATGGGCCTGTGCCACGATCCTTGCGAGTTTGCCAAAATCTGTGCTCCCAGTGCCAAGTGCACGGCCAAGAGTCATCGACCCATCTGCAGTTGTCCCCAGGGTCATGAGGGCAACCCAATGGTCAAGTGTGTGCCCAACAAAGCATCCAGTGAGTAACTTAACCAATTAATCAATCAATTCATCAATTTACATTTCAATCATACAAATAATAATAATAAAAATAACAATAACAAAAATAATGAAAACAATTAATTAAAATAAAAGCTAATAAAATAATAAATTAAATAAAAACATCGCTTACCAAGTGAGCTCCTCTGTGGTACGCAGTTACTTCAGATCCTTTGGATTATAATCTTGAGGTTGAGACAAATCTTTGAAGAATAGATTGAAAGTGAATTTCAGAATATACTCACAGATTTTAGACGGAATACTAATCACTTGCCAATTATTCCACAGTTGAATGCACGGACAACTCAGACTGTGGTGTTACCGAAGCCTGTATCAATGAGAGATGCCTGCATCCTTGCGATGTCCATGATCCTTGCGCCCAGAATGCGGTTTGTATCAATGCCAACCATGCGGCTGACTGCAGCTGCGCGGATGGCTATCAGGGCAATGGCTTCGTCGGTTGCCAGCCAGGTTAGTATAGCTTCTATGGCATCTAGTTGCACCTTTGCTGTCTTCCAGTGATCCTAAGCTAATGCGACACGAAATCTCTCTCTATTTCATACACTGTACAAATTCCTCGTACACCTCGGCACATGTATAAATCTTGTACCGTCCCCGATCAAAAACAACACCACGAATTGATTTATAAATACACGAACACGAATACAACACACGCACCGTAACCCGTAACACCCAAACTATAGCACGCACCCATGTCTGCCAGTACAACGAGGATTGTCCGCCCAATAAGCTCTGCGATCGTCTCAATCGGCGCTGCATCAATCCTTGCCAAGAGGATTCCTGCGGCGAGAATGCCGAGTGTGTTCCAGTCAACCATGGCATCGACTGTCGCTGCCTTAATGGCTACCAGGGCAATGCCTATGTCCTCTGCCAGCAATCCTTAGGTTGTCGTGCCGACTCCGAGTGTGATGCCAGCCAGGCCTGCATCAATGGCAAATGCACCTCGCCTTGTCAGTGCGGTGCCTTTGCGCTCTGTGATGTGATCAACCATCGTGGCGTATGCAAATGCCCACCTGGTTACAATGGTAATCCAGAGGTGGGTTGCAGTCCACCACAGAATCCCTGCGATCCCAATCCTTGCGGCCTCAATGCTCAGTGTGAGCTGGACAATGGCAATCCAATTTGCTTCTGCCCGAAAGGACTTACCGGCAATCCCTTCAAGAATTGCAGTAAGTATCCTATCAGATTCTGTTTCTTCAACCACATTTTAAATTTTGCCACTTTGCAGTTCCTGAGGGCGATGAGTGCTTACCCAATCCTTGTGGTCCCAACTCTGGATGCCGACGCGTCGATGGAGCTCCTATTTGCTTCTGCTTGCCTGAATACGAGGGTCAACCTCCACTCATAGCTTGCGAGCTGCCCTCGAACCCTTGCGACCCCTCGCCATGTGGTCCCAACACGCAGTGCGCTGTGCTGAGCAACGGATTCTCCAAGTGCACCTGCCTTCCCGGCTACGTGGAAAGCCCCAACACAATTCGCGGCTGCGTGGAACCTATCAATCCCTGCGAGCCTAATCCTTGCGGACCTGGCGCCATATGCGACTCATCCCGCCAACCCGTCTGCTACTGTCCAGATAATAAGATTGGAAATCCCTTCAAGCTCTGCGACAAACCAGCTGTAACCGTTGAGCTGTGCCAGCCTGGACCATGTGGTCGCAATGCCGACTGCTATGTGGCTGGTAATCGTGAGGAATGCTACTGCCGTTCCGGCTACGTGGGAGATGCCTACCAGGGCTGCCGTGAACCCAGTCGCACCGTCTGCGATCCCAATCCCTGCGGACCCTATGCCAACTGTATCATTGCCGGAGATGGTCAGACCGCTTGCGTCTGCCCCGATGGCCTGTCCGGTGATCCAACCTCGCTCATTGGCTGCCACGGCTACGAGTGTCAAGTGGATGCCGATTGCCCGGCAAGTAAGGCTTGTATGGGCTTCCGTTGCTACGATCCCTGCCCAGGCGCTTGCGGTAGCGGTGCCAACTGCCGTGTGGAGCAACATCATCCCGTCTGCTCCTGCAATGCCGGTTTAACAGGCAATCCTGGCGTGCGCTGCTATGCGCTGGATCAACCCAAGGCCAATCCCTGTGTACCCAGTCCATGTGGCTTGAATAGCGAGTGCAAGTTGCTAAACAATCGCGCTGTATGTTCCTGTCTGCCTGGTTACTTGGGAGATCCTCAGTCCGGCTGTCAAGCGGAGTGCGATATCAATTCCGACTGCGGTGAATCTCTGTCTTGTATCAATCACAAGTGTGTGGATCCCTGTGCCGGCACCATCTGCGGTATCAATGCCATCTGTAATGTGCGCCAGCACACGCCAATTTGCCACTGCCTCGATGGATTCGCTGGAGATGCTTTCCTTCAGTGTGTGCCAGTTGGTATCTTGAAGAACGTTTCGCGTGATCCTTGCGTGCCGTCACCATGTGGACCCAGTGATGTGTGCTCCATCCATGGCGATAATATCGCTCTGTGTGATCCCTGCTTCGGACCGAATGCCCAGCAGAATCCACGTTGTCGTCCGGAATGTATTGCCAACTCGGACTGTCCCTTCGATCGTGCCTGTCTGGGTCAACGCTGTCTTGATCCCTGCCCCGGCTCCTGTGGACGCAATGCCATTTGCCGTGTCTACGAACATAACCCAGTCTGCTCTTGCCCCAACGGACTCTATGGCAATCCCTACGAGCAATGCGCACCACCATCGCCCATTGTACCAACGCCCTCTGCCAGCTGCGCCAAACTGCAGTGTGGACCCAATGCCGAGTGCAAGCGTCAAAGTGGTGGTCTGGCCTGCGTCTGTCGCAAGGGTTACTTCGGTAATGCCTATCTGGGATGTCGTCCCGAGTGTGTGCTCAACAGCGACTGTACAGCGGACAAGTCCTGCCTGAACTCGAAGTGTGTGGACGCCTGTATCGGTGTATGTGGCATCAATGCCGTTTGCCGTGTGGTCAACCATGCACCGGTTTGTGTCTGCGCCGAGGGATACAGTGGTGATGCCTTCCTGGCCTGCAATCCCTACTACTTGCCACCAGTTACACCCCCTATCGACCGACGCAACCCATGCGAACCCTCACCTTGTGGTCCGAACTCACGTTGTTTGGCTTCACCCGAAGGTTATGCGGCCTGCTCCTGTCTGCCCAACTTCAAGGGTGCACCACCAGTGTGTCAACCTGAGTGCGTGGTCAGCTCGGAGTGTGCTCCAAGCCAAGCTTGCATCAACCAACGCTGTGCGGATCCCTGTCCAGGTACCTGTGGAGTCGGTGCCCGCTGTGAAGTTCTGAATCATAATCCAATCTGCTCATGTGAAGCACATTTTGAGGGTGATCCATTTGTGGCTTGCTCGCCCATGTCAGAGCCCCTTCCAGATGGAAAATCACCAGCTAATCCCTGCGTGCCATCTCCCTGCGGACCCAACTCCATTTGCCAGATAAAACAGAATCGACCAGTCTGCTCCTGTGTGGCCAACTACATAGGAAGTCCTCCATACTGCCGACCCGAGTGTACACTCAGCAGTGAGTGCCCTGCCGACAAGGCCTGCATCCAGGAGAAGTGCCAGAATCCATGTGCCAACACCTGTGGACATAATGCTCGCTGCACGGTCATCGCCCACTCAGCTCATTGCAGCTGTGACTCGGGCTACGAGGGCGACGCCTTCGTCGGGTGCTCAAAGGTCATAGTACAGAAACCAGATGACCACATCAACCACTGCTATCCCAATCCTTGTGCTGAGAATGCGGTATGCACCCCACACAATGATGCTGCCCGCTGCAGCTGCATTGAGCCCTACTTCGGAGATCCCTATAGCACCGGCTGTCGTCCTGAGTGTATCTATAACTCAGAGTGTCCTTCGTCCTTGGCCTGTATTAAACAGCACTGTCGCAATCCTTGTACTGGTGCTTGTGGAGCCAATGCTGAGTGCTCGGTGGTCAATCATCTGCCCACCTGCAGTTGTACCCGTGGCTTTGAAGGCGATCCCTTCGTGGGCTGCAAACGCACGCCTATTGGACCCGTCAGCGTGTGTGAGCCTAATCCTTGTGGACCGAACAGCATCTGCCGCACAGTCGAGGGCCATCCCACATGCAGCTGCCAAGTCGGCTACTTTGGAGCACCACCCACATGCCGACCAGAGTGCGTGGTCAGCTCTGAGTGTGCTCAGCACTTGGCCTGTATCAACCAGAAGTGTGTGGATCCTTGCAGTGGCACTTGCGGCTTCAATGCCAAGTGCCAAGTGAACAATCACAATCCCATCTGCAGCTGCCCCAAGGATTACGTCGGAGATCCCTTCGAGCAATGTGTGCCGAAACGTAAGTAACTCAGCTGCTAAGCGAAGTCCCGATGTTAATATTATTTTCCTCCTTTCCTCAGCTGCTGAACGAGTACCTTCTGTCAATCCTTGCCTGCCCAGTCCTTGTGGATCAAACTCCAAGTGCCGCGATGTCAATAATCGCGCCGAATGCTCCTGCTTGCCAGGCATGTTCGGTGCTCCACCAAACTGTCGCCCCGAGTGCGTCATTAACCAGGATTGTCCCTCGAACCGCGCCTGCATACGCCAGCGCTGCGAGGATCCTTGCGTCGGCACTTGTGGCTTCAATGCCTTGTGTACCACACAGCACCATCAGCCCAAGTGCAGCTGTCTCGACGGCTTTGAGGGTGATCCCTACAACGGTTGCAATATGCGTCAAAGTGAGTCCATCCTTTTACATTTATTTGCTATCCTTTCCAAGCGCTCCCACACAAGCGCCTCTCGCCTCCTTAATGTTGTATGTTCTTTTCAGTCCTATTTTATATGGGGTTTATGTATCGTATTCCTAAGGGGTTTATGGTTTATCTTTCATCTCATGCATGTTCTTTGTATTGTGTACATATCCAAGCATCACTTCATTAGCTTTAGTATATACATATATATCCTGTACCCAAGCAAGAGACAGCCGCAGGAGTAGAGTAAATATGTTCCTGGTGACCATCAGAATCAATGTCCGTCTGGCTCTCACTGTCAGAGATTATCCTAAGTGATGCCTATCGAAGATCAATGAAATAACTGCGCTGAGCTGAGCTGGGTACAGGGTATTCCCAAGTCGAGCATCCTCGTCTTGCTTTCTCTGTGTATGCCTAGCATGTAAGCCTATTCTGTATATGTATTTTATATCTTTATCTTTAAATCATCCATTGCTTGGTATTTCTCCTATATATCCATATCCATACCTATGATATACAGTTGTGGTACCGGATGTGCCCTCTGATCCATGCTATCCATCGCCATGTGGTGCCAATGCCATTTGTCGCGAACGCAACGGTGCCGGCTCATGCACCTGCATTCAGAATTACTTTGGGGATCCCTACATAAATTGTCGACCCGAGTGTGTCCAGAATAGCGATTGTCCCGGCACGAAGGCCTGCATCAATATGAAGTGTCGCGATCCTTGTGCCAATGCTTGTGGCTTCAATGCCATCTGCCGCGTGGCACATCATCAGCCCGTTTGCACTTGTGAACCGGGCTTCTCCGGCAATCCACTGCGCGCCTGCGTGGAACGACCCTCAAGTATGCAGATCCCCAACAGAAACAGTTAGAATACCCCGCTAATCTTATATGCCTACCCTTAGATATGTACCTGCCACTGCCCCAAGATCCCTGCAGACCCTCTCCCTGTGGCCTCTTCAGCACTTGTCACGTAGCGGGCAGTCGTCCGGTTTGCGCCTGCTTACCAGATTACATGGGTACTCCCCCAAGTTGTAAGCCCGAGTGCGTGATAAGTGCCGAATGCCCCTCAGATAAGGCCTGCATCAATCAGAGATGCCGTGATCCCTGTCCCGGCACCTGTGGCTACAATGCGCGCTGTCGCACCACCAACCACTCGCCCATCTGCAGCTGTTTCGATGGCTACACCGGAGATCCCTTCCATCAATGTGTACCCGAACGCAGTAGGTGTCCCCCACACAGTCTCCCAGCAGATCAGAAGATTCTATATAAACATCTTACACTTGTAGAACCCGCACCCATACCCGATCCCATACAACCGGTTAATCCCTGTTTGCCCTCGCCCTGCGGTCCCAACTCGCAGTGCCAAGCGGGCAGCAATGGTGCGGTCTGCACCTGCCTTAACAACTACATAGGACGTCCGCCAGCTTGTCGACCGGAATGTACCATCAATTCCGAGTGTCCGGCCCGTATGGCCTGCATGAATGCCCGCTGCGCCGATCCCTGCATCGGCTCCTGCGGCAACAACGCGCTCTGCCATGTCAGCTCCCATGCGCCTGTCTGCATGTGCCAGCCTGGCTTCATGGGAGATCCCTTCTCCGGCTGTTACAAGATCTTAGAAAGTATGTTCCCACCTTCCCTCCTTGAGTCGACCAAGCACTTAAACTTATCTGCTAACCACACAGCTCCCATTGAAACCATACAACCATGTCGTCCCAGCCCCTGTGGCCTGAATGCTCTTTGCGAGGAGCGCAATCAAGCCGCCGCCTGCAAGTGCGTGCCCGAGTACTTTGGTGATCCGTACGTGGAGTGCCGACCCGAGTGTGTGATTAACTCCGATTGCCCCAAGTCTCGCGCCTGCGTCAGTCAGAAGTGCGTCGATCCGTGTCCGGGCATGTGCGGCCACAGTGCTCTGTGCGCCGTATTCAACCACGCACCCAACTGTGAATGCCTGCCGGGGTATACGGGAAATCCCATCGTTGGCTGTCATCTAGTGCCAGAAGCTCCACGCTGTAAGACCCTAGGAGAGCACTCTTAGAGAATCCTCTATTAATTAGCATACCCTGTTTAGATCCTGATCCCATAGTACCCGAAAATCCATGCCAACCCTCACCGTGTGGCCTGTACAGCAACTGTCGAGCACTCAATGGCCATGCCGTCTGCTCCTGCGTGCCCAACTATGTGGGTGCTCCACCCAATTGCCGACCCGAATGCATGAGCAGCTCGGAGTGCGGCCAGGACAAGTCGTGTATCAACGAGCGCTGCAAAGATCCTTGCCCCGGCACGTGTGGCAACAATGCACTCTGCCGCGTCGTCAACCACAATCCCATTTGCTCCTGCAGCCCTGGCTACAGTGGCGATCCCTTCGTGCGCTGTTTACCCCAAGAGAGTAAGAACCCAATCATCGTCGCATCCTACGCTAGAGATGGGCGTGTCTCGAGTTGTCCACAAATTGTAAATTAAACATCTGGTTGAAGATTAGAGTAAAGAAATTGGGAAGTGGTATCCGTGACACATGAACACGCGCCCATCTCTAGGTTGAATCTCATTACCAAATGAAAGCTGCCTTTCATTTCTCATCTCATGCTGAATCATCAATCTCATCCATTTATATATCTATATCTATATCTTTATCTCTCTCTTTTATATGTATTGTGGTGCATGTTATTATATATGTATATCATGGTGGTGTCTTGTGTACCTGGTGAACCGTAGAACCTCCCATTGTAAACGATCGCAGCGAGCCATGTGTGCCCTCGCCATGTGGACCCAACTCGCAGTGTCGGGTGTCGGCGGCTAATGAGCAACCCGTGTGCTCATGCTTGCAACATTATGTGGGTAGGGCGCCAAATTGCCGTCCGGAGTGCACCTCGAACTCCGAGTGCGCCGGCAACTTGGCCTGCATCAATTTGCGCTGCCAGGACCCCTGTGTGGGTACCTGCGGCAGTCAGACCACTTGCCTTGTAAATAATCATAGACCCATTTGCCGTTGCCTTGAAGGCTACGCCGGCGATCCCTTCTCTGAGTGTAGTCCACAAAGTAAGCGACCCCTCGCGATCCTCCCCGTACCCGCCGTCATACTAAAACCTGCACCTTCTCCTCCAGTTCATGTGCCGCCCGAAATTGCCGAGCCTTGTAATCCCAGTCCCTGCGGAGCCAATGCTCAATGCAAGGAGCGCAATGGAGTCGGCTCCTGCACCTGCCTGCCCGAGTACAGTGGAGATCCGTACACGGAATGTCGTCCGGAGTGTGTCCTTAACAGCGATTGCGCCAAGAACCGCGCCTGCCTCAACAACAAGTGCCGTGATCCCTGTCCAGGTGTCTGCGGCGTTGCCGCCGAGTGCCATGTCATCAATCACTCGCCCAGCTGCAGCTGTCCATCCGGCTTCACGGGCAATCCCTCACAGCTCTGCCGCGAAATACCCAAACGTAGTTATACCCTCACATCCAAAGCTCCCTCTGAGTTCGGTCTAGTAATGTTTAATCCCCCAAATCTTTTAGTGGCGCCACCTGTGCAACCGTGTCAACCCTCTCCCTGTGGTCCATATAGCCAGTGCCGCGAGTTGAATGGCCATGCGGTCTGCTCGTGCATAACTAACTATATTGGCGCTCCTCCTGCCTGTCGACCCGAGTGCTCGGTTAGCTCCGAGTGCGGGCAGGACAAGGCCTGTCAGAATCTGCGCTGTGTAGACCCATGTCCAGGCACCTGCGGCAACGAGGCTGTGTGCAAGGTGACCAATCACAATCCCATCTGCTCCTGCCCGCCTGGCTATAGTGGTGATCCCTTCGTGCGCTGTGCACCCTGGCAGCAAGAGCCCGAAACACCCAAGTCCAATGAGAATCCTTGTGTACCCAGTCCCTGCGGTCCCAACTCGCAGTGTCGCGTCATCGGCGAGACGGGTGTCTGCTCCTGTCTGCCCAACTACATTGGACGTGCGCCCAACTGCCGTCCAGAATGTACACAGAACTCTGAGTGTCCGGCTAATCTGGCTTGCATCAATGAGCGCTGCAAGGATCCCTGTCCGGGCTCCTGCGGCTTCAATGCCTTCTGCAATGTGGTCAATCATTCGCCCGTCTGCAACTGTGAGACGGGCTACTCAGGCGATCCATTTGCCGGCTGCAATCCCCAACGTAAGCCCTAACAATCGATGATTGCTCTAGGAGATCTTTCCTAACCACCCTGTCTGCTATATGACCCATAGGAACTGCCGTACCCGAAGAACGTCTCACTCCTTGCATACCCTCACCTTGTGGTCCCAATGCGGAATGCCGGGAACGCAATGGCGCCGGCTCCTGCACCTGTCTGCCGGAGTATTTCGGTGATCCGTACAGCGGCTGTCGTCCAGAGTGCGTGGTGAACAGCGACTGTCCACGCGACAGATCCTGCATCAACCAGAAATGCGCGGATCCTTGTCCGGGCGTTTGTGGCTTGAATGCGGAGTGTCGCGTGTCCAGTCACCTGCCCAGCTGCCACTGTCTGGCCGGTTACACTGGAAACCCATCGAGTGCCTGCCGCATAATCCCAGAACTGCCTGCTCCACGTAGGTTTATGAATGACCAACCCGAATCCTTTAGACAACCTCAACTGACCACCTTTCCTTCCATACCAATCGTAGCTATTGTCGATGCCAATCCCTGTGTACCCTCACCCTGCGGCCCGTACAGTCAATGCCGTGAGATTAACAACCACGCCGTGTGCTCCTGTCAGCCCACTTTCATTGGCTCTGCACCCAACTGTAGACCCGAGTGCATTGTTAGCTCTGACTGTGCCCAAGATCTCAACTGTCAGAATCAGAAGTGCGTGGATCCGTGTCCAGGCACTTGCGGTATAGAGGCGCGTTGCCAGGTCATTAACCACTATCCTGCATGCTCCTGTGCTCCTGGCTATACTGGAGATCCCTTTAATCGATGCACGCGTATACCACGTAAGCATGAGCTGAGTCCAGAGTAGTCCAAGCCAGTTGGACAGAGTAGAGAATTAGTTGTAGTCTAATATTTTGTATGTAGAATCCTGTCCAGCTGGTTTCGATCTCCTCTATTCTATTCTTCCTGCATGTATATAAATCTTACACCTTAATGTTATACTTCTTCTTCCACTCTATGTACACCTATCTACACACCTATCCGAATCTTCCCATCTGTACTATGTATCTGTATATGTAAATGTGTTTGTGTATCGAACTATCAACTATCTGGCTTGGGGGTATCTAGTGGATCCCATACCCAAAGACTCTGGTAATCCCTGTGTGCCCTCACCCTGCGGACCAAACTCCAAATGCGTCGATGTACGCGGTTCGCCTGCATGCTCCTGCCTACCCGACTATCTCGGCCGGCCACCCAACTGCCGACCCGAGTGCATGACTAGTCCCGACTGTCCAGCCAATTTGGCCTGTGTCAACCAGCGCTGCACCAACCCATGTATCGGTGCTTGCGGCGTACACTCCCAGTGTACTGCCCTCAAGCATAATCCGAACTGTCAGTGCGAGCCTGGTTACACGGGAGATCCATTCTCCGGCTGCACTCTTATACAACAAAGTATATACGAACTGCTAGCCCAATCCTCTTGATCTTTCACTAACATTCTATCTACTTTCTTCGGTCTTCCTCCTGATTATAGTTACCTCAACAGAAGCTCCACGTAATCCCTGCAATCCCAGTCCGTGTGGCGCCAATGCCATCTGCCGCGAGCGCAATGGTGCCGGCTCCTGCGCCTGCCTGCCCGAATACTTCGGTGATCCGTACAGCGGCTGTCGTCCGGAGTGTGTACAGAATGCGGACTGCGATCGATCTCGTGCCTGCACTAACAATAAGTGCCAGGATCCTTGTCCTGGTGCATGCGGCATCAATGCCGAGTGCCGCGTTCTGAACCATGCGCCCAACTGCAACTGCTTCGAAGGATACTCTGGTGATCCGCATCGCTCCTGCGTGTTAATTGAAATAGTTACACGTCGTCCCGAGAATCCCTGTCAACCTTCGCCATGTGGACCCAACAGCCAGTGCCATGATACGAACAGCCATGCGGTCTGCAGCTGCCTGGAAGGCTACATTGGAGCACCACCAAGCTGCAAGCCCGAGTGTGTGGTCAGCTCTGAGTGTGCCCAGAATCGTGCCTGTATCAATCAGAAGTGCGCTGATCCTTGCCGAGGATCTTGCGGAGACAATGCCAAATGTCAAGTGGTCAATCACAATCCCATCTGCAGCTGTGTGCCCGGCATGACCGGTGACCCCATCTCAGGCTGCGTCAAGGATGTTGGCCGCACCCCAGAGAATCCATGCGTGCCATCGCCCTGTGGACCGAACTCCATTTGCCGTGAGATTGGCGAACAGGCAGCCTGCTCTTGCCTGGCCAACTACATTGGACGTCCGCCGAGCTGTCGACCCGAGTGCACCAACAACGACGAGTGCCAGAACCATCTGTCCTGCCAGCAGGAGCGTTGCGTTGATCCTTGTCCCGGCTCCTGCGGCAACAATGCCATCTGCCAGGTGGTACAACACAATGCGGTCTGTTCTTGCGCCGACGGCTACGAAGGTGAACCACTCTTCGGCTGCCAGTTGATGACACCAGTACCTCCCACCCAATCGCCCACATCGCCCTGTGAACCCTCGCCTTGTGGACCTCACGCCGAATGCCGCGAACGCAATGGCGCCGGCGCCTGCTACTGCCACGAAGGCTTCGAGGGTAATCCCTATGATGCCCAGCGTGGCTGCCGTAGGGAATGCGAGACGAACGATGAGTGTAGTCCAGCTCTGGCCTGTGTGCGCTTCAAGTGTATCGATCCCTGCGCCAATATGTGCGGCGAGTACGCCATCTGCACCGTGGATAACCATGTGCCCACCTGCAACTGCCCAGCTGGCTACAGCGGAGATCCATTCTTCAGCTGCCGCCCAGTGCCGGTCACCCCAGCGCCACCCATTAACCCTTGTGTGCCATCTCCCTGCGGTCCCAACAGCAACTGCCGCAGCATGAACAACCAGGCAGTCTGCTCCTGCCAGTCCGGATTTGTCAACCAGCCGCCCAACTGCCGTCCCGAGTGCGTCGTCAGCGCTGAGTGCGCTCCCGAACGCGCCTGCGTCAACAACAAATGCGTCGATCCCTGCCTGCACACCTGTGGCATCCGTGCCATCTGCAGCACCAAGAACCACAGCCCCATTTGCACCTGCCCCCGCGGCATGACTGGCGATCCCTTCGTTCAGTGCTCCAAGATTCGTAAGTACTCAGAATAGACTCTTTGATATGACGAATCCGTATCCTAAATATTCCTGTTCTTACAGAAATTACACATGATGCAACTACGCCCGAACCTCCGGTTCCTTCCTGCGTGCCTTCGCCTTGTGGACCCAACGCCAAGTGCCAAATTGTTGGCGGCAGCCCGGCTTGCTCGTGCCTGCCGGACTTCATTGGTGCACCACCACGTTGCCGACCCGAGTGCGTCTTGAACTCTGAGTGTGGACCCACGGAGGCGTGTATTAACCAGAAGTGTCGCGATCCCTGCCCTGGCTCCTGCGGCTTCGAGGCCAAGTGCCATGTGCTCAACCATCTGCCAATCTGTAACTGCATCGATGGCTTCACTGGAGATCCGTTCATACGCTGCAGCAAGTTGCCAGAGGTTAAGGTAGTGCCCGATCGTCCCAACGATCCATGCAGTCCCGATCCCTGCGGCCCGAATGCCGATTGCTTCACGGGTGAATGCCGCTGCCGCAACAACTACCAGGGCAATCCCTACGAGGGATGTCGTCCCGAGTGCACACTATCCGCTGACTGCTCCAGGGACAAGGCCTGCATGCGCAACAGATGTGTGGATCCCTGCCCAGGCACCTGTGGCAACAATGCCATCTGCGAGGTACTCAACCACATCCCGGTCTGCTCCTGCCAACAGGGCTATGAGGGTGATCCGTTCACCAACTGTCGTCCAAAGCCAATTGAAGCCACGCCGGAGATCAAGGCCTGCTCGCCGTCACCTTGTGGCGCCAATAGCCAGTGCCGCGATGTGAATGGCCATGCGGTCTGCTCCTGCTTGGAAGGTTTCATTGGAGCACCACCACAATGTCGTCCGGAATGTGTTGTCTCCAGCGAGTGCTCCGCGCTGCAAGCGTGCATCAACAGGAAGTGCGTTGATCCTTGCGCAGGTTCATGTGGCATCGAGGCGCGCTGCGAGGTGATCAACCATAGTCCTATCTGTGGCTGCCCACCAGGCACCACAGGTGATCCCTTCAAGAGCTGCGTCGAGCTCCAGAAATCTGTAGATGATGTCCAACAACCACCAAGTGACCCGTGCGTGCCCACGCCATGTGGACCCAACTCCATATGCAAGGCCGATGACAAGGGTCCAGTCTGCCAATGTCTGCCAGAGTTCTTCGGAGCGCCACCCAATTGCCGAGTCGAGTGCATCATCAATCCTGATTGTCCCTCGACCCAGGCCTGCATAAACAACAAGTGTCGCGATCCATGTCCCGGCTCCTGCGGCACCAACTCTGAGTGCCGCGTCATTGGTCACTCCGTGTCCTGTTCCTGCCCAGCGGGCTACGCCGGCAACGCTTTCGTCCAGTGTGTGGAGCAACGTGTGGAGCAGCCCAAACCCTGCGACCCATCACCATGTGGCGCCAATGCCGAATGCATCGAACACAATGGAGCAGCTGCCTGCAAGTGCATTGACGAGTACCAGGGCAACCCCTACGAGGGCTGTCGTCCGGAGTGTGTGCTCAGCTCTGACTGTCCCACGGACAAGACTTGCATACGCAACAAATGCCAGGATCCGTGCCCCGGAATCTGCGGTTCCAACGCCCAATGCTATGCCATCAACCATGTGCCCAACTGCGTCTGCAACGAAGGCTACACTGGAGATCCGTTCTCCAATTGTCGTCGCTTCGAGCCCACGACACCAGCACCAGGTGATCCTTGCAGTCCCTCACCATGTGGAGCCAACAGCAAGTGCCGTGTCTCCAATGGTCTGGCCGTCTGCTCCTGTCTGGAAACCTTTATTGGAGCACCACCCAACTGCAAACCGGAGTGCACGGTCAACGCGGAGTGTCCACAGAACAAGGCCTGTCACAAGTTCCGTTGCGCGAATCCTTGTGCCGGAACCTGCGGCATCAATGCCAAGTGCGAAGTAATTAACCATAATCCGATCTGTAGCTGTCCACTGGACATGAGCGGCGATCCATTCGCTCGCTGTTATCCAGCACCGGAAGTGGCTGAGCCCAAGGACACCATCTCACCCAAGAATCCATGCCAGCCCTCACCGTGCGGCCTCTATGCAGAGTGCCGCGTGCGCGGCGAGCAAGCGTCCTGCTCCTGCCAAGAGAACTACATCGGAGCACCGCCCAACTGCCGTCCCGAGTGCATTGTGAACACCGACTGCTCCTCCAATCGTGCGTGCATAGCCGAGAAGTGCCGCGATCCTTGTGATGGATCCTGTGGCATCAACTCAGAGTGTCGCATACAAAACCATCTGGCCATCTGTACCTGCCGTGGCGGCTTCACTGGCGATCCATTCGCGCAGTGCGTGGAGATTGTTGTCGAGAGAACGCCACAGCCCCCAGTTGCTTCAGTGGATCCCTGTGATCTGCAGCCATGTGGAGCCAATGCCGAGTGCAGCAATGGCATCTGCAGCTGCCTGCGCGACTACCATGGCGACCCCTACACCGGCTGTCGTCCAGAGTGCACGCTGAGCACCGACTGCTCCCCCAACAAGGCTTGCCTGAACAAGAAGTGCATTGATCCTTGCCCCGGAACCTGTGGAGAGAACTCCCAGTGCGATGTATCCAATCATATACCGATCTGCAGCTGCCTGCAAGGCTATACGGGTGATCCGTTCGTGCACTGCCGTCAGGAGACGGTCGTGCCGAAGGATCCATGCCAGCCAAATCCGTGCGGACCCAATAGCTTGTGCCGTGTCTCTGCCCAGGGTGCGGTCTGTGCCTGCCAGTCCGGCATGTTGGGCTCTCCGCCCGCCTGCAAGCCGGAGTGCATTGTCAGCTCGGAGTGCTCGCTGCAAACGGCCTGCATACAGAAGAAGTGTGTCGATCCCTGTCCAGGAGCTTGTGGCCAATTCGCACGTTGCCAAGTGATCAACCATAATCCGTCCTGCTCTTGCAACAACGGATACACAGGTGATCCGTTCACACGCTGCTACCCGGAAGAACGCCAACAGACACCTATTGTTCCAACCAATCCCTGTACACCATCACCTTGTGGACCCAATTCGGAGTGCAAGGAGCTCAGCGGCAATCCCGCCTGCTCCTGTGCCGCCACATTCATTGGCACCCCACCGAACTGCCGTCCCGAGTGTACCATCAATCCGGAATGCGCACCCACCAAGGCGTGCATACGTCAGAAATGTGCCGATCCTTGTGTGGGCTCCTGCGGCTTCAATGCCCGCTGCCATGTGGCTAATCACCAACCGATCTGCACCTGCGACGTGGGCTACACCGGAGATCCATTCACTGGCTGCCAGCAAGAACAAGGTAGGACCCAGTTTCCTTTATTACACACAGAACTGAGTAGTTAGGTCAGGGCGTAAACTAGCTTGGTTTTGGTTGCTTTAAAGGACGCTTACCACGCCCACCCGTACACCCGCCCACTAGCCAAAGCTTCAACCGAAGAAACACCGCAATTTGCCATAGAAACTCACAATTTTGTTTACGCCTTGATAGGATTAGGGATAACTTCACTTGAGAATGAAACTGACTCGCGGTTCCTTATTATCTTTAAAATTGAACAAGTATTAAATACCAAATTGCCCCTGATCTCAATCGATATATATATTTATACCAATTATACCTATTTATACCAACTTTATATATACCCAACCGATTTATCAGTTTCATTTTCGTTAAACGCGCATTAAAATGATTTTTAAATGTTTTTGTGTTCTGTTTTCTGTAATGCAATTTGAGTTGTGACATTTGCATTTATCTGTTGTTCACACTAAAGAGGTAACATAATGTTGTGTAGATCTAACATCTAAACTTATAGGGTATTATAATCCTTGATTCTAACTTATCCATCTGTGAACTCCTAGAGTTGTCTCGATCAAATGATAAACTTTTTCTTTAATCTTCAAAAATTCGAGTCACTTTAATTGAAAATATAACTTTCAAAATACATCTTAAGTAATCGGAATCTATTTGCGACTCTTTTAATGTATCCAGAATATATTCCTAATGTTCAGTTAAGCATATTATATATATTCTTATAATATATATATCGAAATTGTTGAGAATCGTAATTGAAAAGAATCTTTAGATTGCCTTTTGAAAGTCTCACAACATTTAGTTAACTTCGAGTTGTTTTTTTGCACTTTTATATGTGTTGCACAACCACTTTACACCACATTCATACACACACACAGTCACAACTTGTTTTAATGCGCTTAGTTATTTTTGTTTATTTTTACACATTTTACACAATTTTTATATTGAAAGTTTTGGCTATCGCACGCACAGGCACAATGCATTGCAGAAGAAGTGATCTCTTCATAGAGTATTACCTGAAATATTCCTAGAATATTACCTGGAATACTCCTGCAATATATCCTATAAAAAACACTTGAGCGAAATGCAGATTTCAGAGCACGGAATTCTGTACGAGTTGTCTGAATTGTCGTTGCCTCTGGAAGTGTTTGTGTGCGGGGATAGTCAAGGGTTTTGATTAGTTTTAGTATTTGAAATTATATTTGATTTATTTGCTTTTTAAACGCCTTTTTAATGCCTGAATACAATATGCAAACTTGCCACGCCCTTGCCTTATATACATATACGTAAACGCCTCACCCAAACGCCTTGATATTCGACTTAACCCTTGAAGTTGTTCCTTTATTTTGCTTTTTGACACATAATATTTTGACCCGATTTGTGTTCGACTTGAAATCGACCAGGAAATGCTTTTACTTATACCTAAACAACCTTTTTTTTGATTTGGCCCCCAAAGAGTGTAATCGATCTCTGCTTAACCCCCGAATTTGAACACCTTAACCCCTTACCACCCCTTACACCCAAAATTGAGTACTGCGTTGTTGTTGACCCGAAATTGGTTGCCTTTTTGCCTTAATTGTAACAACGGTCCGCCAGAGGAATCTCAGCATAATTAAACTAATTAAAGCGATTAATTAAATTAATATTTAATTAGATTATAAACTAAATCTTTAATCTAAAAGGATTTATTTAACTCTGTAGAACCAAATGCTGAATTATAATATTTAACAAAATGCAATAAATCGAATTTGATCATAAGACGACACCGTACAACTTGTTTTAATTACAATCATTTTGCAACACTGCACAACAAAATAAAATAGAAAAAAAAACACCAACAACACTGTGCACCGCACACACCCACACACACACACACTCGAACCGCACAGCGTTTAACAAAACTAAAAAAATAATCACAAACGAAACGCGCCGCAGCACAAATATAATGAATAAATATTAATATTAAACAATTAATTTGTCGAATTATCCAACACTGAAACGTACTCTAATACCACTTTAATGATAACCAAATAAAAGACTTCCAGTTGGAATCTTGCAACACCTAAAATGAGCTCTAATCCCACTGCTAAACGATTCACAATCGGATCTCAAATTAAACCCAATTAGAATTGTCGAATTGGAATTACACTCCCAATTGGAGTGTAAACACTTAGATTGTGCTCTAATACCACTGCTAAACTCAATTGGATCTAAATGTAAAACCCAATTGGATTAATCAACACCTAATTGGAGTCTTTCGAACACCTAAACTGTGCTCTAATCCCAACGCTAAAGTAAACACAACAAAACCAGGTGGACGCACAAATCTAAAGAAAGAGTATTAAAATATCTGCAACAACTTTTCTCTTCCCTTCTCCTTGAAAAAACGAACGTTCTTCCCGAGTCTAGAAAGGATTCTGAACGAGCAGATAACACCCTGCGAACCGAATCCATGTGGATCGAACGCCGTTTGCCGCGAACGCAATGGCATCGGCTCCTGCCAGTGCCTGCCCGATTACTTCGGTGATCCCTACCAGTCCTGCCGACCCGAATGCGTGCGCAATTCGGACTGTCCAACGAACAAGGCGTGTCAGCAGCAGAAATGTCGCGATCCCTGCCCCGGCACCTGTGGCACCAATGCCGATTGCCGGGTAACGAATCACCTGCCCACCTGCACCTGTCGCAGCGGTTATATCGGTGATCCCTATCGCTACTGTCATGTGGAACCAGCACAACGTAAGCCCCACCCGACTAACCCAACCCAACCCAAGTACCCGAGTAGCACCGACTATAAGATACTCTTTACAGCTATACGTCAGGCTGAACCCACCCAGCCCTGTCGCCCCTCACCATGTGGCCCCAACTCGCAGTGCCGCGAGCTGAACGGCCAAGCGGTTTGCTCCTGTCTGGAACTCTATATAGGCCTACCACCCAATTGCCGTCCCGAGTGTGTCCTCAGTACCGAATGCCCCACTGACAAAGCCTGCATAAACCAACGTTGCCAGGATCCCTGTCCCGGCACCTGTGGCCTCAATGCCGAGTGCCGTGTCCGCAACCACAGTCCACTTTGTCAGTGTCGTCGCGGTTTCACTGGCGACGCCTTCACCCGTTGCTATGTCCTTCCACGTAAGCCAGCGCGTTGTCCCTTGCCACATCTTAAATATATATCGATTCGTCCAATCTTAGCACCCGCACCGGCCATCGAACGCGTCGAGCGTGATCCTTGTGTACCCACGCCCTGCGGCCTCAATAGCCAGTGTAGAAATGTCCAAGGTGTGCCCTCCTGCTCCTGCTTAGCAGAGTACATAGGCATCCCACCCAACTGTCGACCCGAGTGCACCATCAGCGCCGAGTGCGCCTCCAACATGGCCTGCATACGCGAGAAGTGCATCGATCCCTGTCCCGGCTCCTGCGGCTATGCGGCAGAGTGCAATGTCGTCAACCACACACCCATCTGTACGTGCCCATCTGGCTATACGGGTGATCCGTTCACCAGTTGTCGCCTGGCACCACCTCAGCCCGTATTAAGTGAGTGTCCCGCCTCCATCCCTGCTTGCCAACTATTATCCAAAACTATCCAAATCTTAGACGAATACGTCGATCGTTGCCAACCCTCGCCGTGTGGTCCCAATGCCCAATGCAACGATGGCGTCTGCAGTTGCTTGCCCGAATTCCATGGTGACCCCTACGCCGGCTGTCGTCCAGAGTGTGTCCTTAACTCCGACTGTCCCAGGGACAAGGCCTGTCTACGCAGTAAATGCCTCAATCCCTGCCCCGGAACCTGTGGCGAGAATGCCATCTGCGATGTCATCAATCATATTCCCATGTGCAGATGCCCCGATGGCACCGCCGGAAGCGCCTTTATACGCTGCTCTCCCGTATTGAGTATGTTCACCAGGAAACATTCCTCTTCGCCGTCCCTTAATAACCCTAATCCATCTACAGAAATCGTTGCCACCAATCCCTGCCAGCCATCGCCTTGCGGTCCCAACTCCCAGTGTCGCGAGGTCAACATGCAGGCCGTCTGCTCCTGCCTGCCCACCTACATGGGTGCACCACCCACCTGTAGACCCGAGTGCACCTCCAATCCTGAGTGTGCTCCAACCCAGGCCTGCCTCAACCAGCGCTGTGGTGACCCATGTCCAGGTACTTGTGGCGTCGGTGCCAACTGCGCCGTAGTCAATCACAGTCCCTTCTGCACCTGCCCCGCGCGATTCACCGGCAACCCCTTCATCCGTTGCCAGCCTCAGAGTAAGCAATTGATTCTTTGTTCTTCCCGGAAGGATTCCTCCCTAACCATTGACCACTTTCCTAGTCGAACCTGTGCGTGACATTCAGCCAAGTGATCCCTGCCGTCCATCGCCTTGTGGTCCCTATGCCCAGTGCCGTCCCATTGGCGAAGCACCAGCCTGTTCTTGCCTCGAAACCTACATCGGACGCCCACCCAACTGTCGCCCGGAGTGCGTCACCAGCTCAGACTGCTCCAGCCAATTGGCCTGCATCAACCAGAAGTGTGCTGATCCCTGTCCAGGACGCTGTGGCCTGAATGCCGAGTGCCGCGTGGTCAGCCATGCGGTGCAGTGCATCTGCGAGCAGGGATACACTGGTGATCCCTTCGTGCAGTGCAGCCCGGAGATCGTACGAGACATCGAAGTGCGCACTCCCTGCAATCCCAGTCCCTGTGGAGCGAATGCCGTTTGCCGGGAACGCGATGGAGCTGGCTCCTGCCAGTGTCTGCCGGAATACTTCGGCAATCCCTACGACGGCTGTCGTCCTGAGTGCGTCCTCGACTCCGATTGCCCCTCAAACAGAGCCTGCCAGCAGCAGAAGTGCCAGGATCCCTGCCCGGGAACTTGTGGACAAAACGCCAACTGCCAGGTGGTCAACCATCTGCCGTCCTGCAACTGTCTTCCCGGTTACATAGGTGATCCGTACCGTCTCTGCACCCGTCCTGCCGAACGTAAGAACCCTTAAATCTATCAGTCAGGAGTTCTGTCTTAATCCCTACACATCCTTATAGCCATTCGTGTGGAGTACTCGAATCCTTGTGACCCCTCGCCATGTGGCTCCAACTCTCAGTGTCGCGTGTCCAATGAGCAGGCCGTCTGCTCCTGTCTACCACGATTCATTGGCCAACCACCTGCCTGTCGCCCGGAATGCACCATCTCCTCGGAGTGTGCCCTGGACAAGGCCTGCCTCAATCAGAAGTGCGTCGATCCCTGCGAGGCGAACACCTGTGGCAACAATGCCATTTGCCGCGTGCGCAACCACAGTCCCATCTGCAGTTGCAACAGTGGCTTCACTGGCGACGCCTTCACCAGATGCTTCCCCATACCACGTAAGCCATGAGCGTCTCCTTCCCCCTAGAACTTGAACCTTACCCAAACCCTCAACGTTTGCCTCCCAGCGCCGCCAATCGAAGTGCAACGCGAGCCACTACGTGATCCTTGCATCCCGACGCCCTGTGGCCCACATTCCGAGTGCCGGAACATTAACGGCGTGCCCGCCTGCTCCTGCCTGGTCACATTCATAGGTCAAGCGCCCAACTGTCGTCCGGAATGCACCATCAACTCCGAGTGTCCCAGCCAATTGGCCTGCATCAACCAGAAATGTCGCGATCCCTGTCCAGGTGCCTGCGGCCTCAATGCCGTTTGTAGCGTCATCAACCACACGCCGCTCTGTGCCTGCATCGAGGGTTATGTTGGTAATCCGTTTACCAACTGCAATCCCAAGCCACCAGAACGTAGGTCTTCCCTTTCCGAGAGAGATCTCCATCCATATTCACACTCGAAAAACCTTTTGCAGCAACTACGCCTCCCGTCAAGGACGATCCCTGCAATCCCTCACCCTGTGGTCCCAATGCCCAGTGCCGCGATGGCCAGTGCACCTGCATACCCGAATACCGCGGTGATCCCTACACGGGTTGTCGTCCGGAATGTGTCCTCAACACAGATTGCCCCCAGAACCGCGCCTGCATCCGCAACAAGTGCCTCGATCCTTGTCCCGGTACCTGCGGTGTCAATGCCATCTGCGAGGTGAACAACCATGTGCCCATCTGTCGCTGTCCGGACCAAATGGCCGGCAATGCATTCTTTGAATGTCGCCCAGTGCCTCCTCCAACCGTACAGAATCCCTGCCAGCCATCGCCTTGTGGACCCAATTCCCAGTGCCGAGAAGTGCAGCAGACCGCCGTCTGCTCCTGTCTGAGCGATTACGTAGGAAGTCCGCCACAATGTCGTCCGGAGTGTGTGACCAACTCGGACTGTGGCGCTAGTCAAGCTTGCCAGAACATGAAATGCCGCGATCCCTGTCCAGGCACCTGTGGCTTCAATGCCCTTTGCAACGTGGTCAACCACAGTCCCTTCTGCAGCTGTCCCGCTGACATGTCCGGAAATCCCTTCGTGCGCTGCCAACAGCTTAGTAAGCCAACAGTTAATGTAATCCCTCGTCCCGGACTACAACATCCAATCTTTACAGTCGCTCCTCAACGTGATGTTAGACCCGAGAATCCTTGTCAGCCTTCGCCCTGTGGCCCCAACTCCGAGTGCCGCGTCACGGGTGATTCACCTTCCTGCTCCTGTTTGCCTGAATTCCTCGGTGCACCACCAAACTGCCGACCCGAGTGCATCTCCAGCTCGGAATGCGCCACCAACCTGGCATGCATCAACCAGAAATGTGTCGATCCCTGTCCGGGTCTCTGCGGTCTCAATGCCAACTGCCGCGTCTTCAGCCATACGGCCATGTGCCTGTGCGAGAGTGGCTTCACTGGCGATCCATTTGCCCAGTGCACTCCCATCAGAGAAGCGCCTGTCGAGCAGCTGCAGCCATGTAATCCCAGTCCCTGCGGCGTCAATGCCAAGTGCGAGGAACGCGGCGGTGCCGGCTCCTGCCAGTGCCTGCCCGATTACTTTGGCAATCCCTACGAGGGTTGCCGACCGGAATGTGTCCTCAACTCAGACTGTCCCTCGAACAGAGCCTGCCAGCAGCAGAAGTGTCGCGATCCCTGCCCCGGCACCTGCGGCCAGAACGCCGAGTGTCAAGTCATCAATCACCTGGCCACCTGCAACTGCCTCAATGGCCACACTGGAGACCCCTACAGCTTCTGCCGTATTATAGAAAACGAACCACGTAAGACTGGCCCTGCTCCTCCCTTTCTGGATTCCCTCTCTATACCGCAAACTTATCTTATAGCCGAGCGCGTCTATGTGAATCCCTGCCAACCCTCACCCTGTGGACCCAATTCGCGTTGTCGCGAGGTCAACGAGCAGGCGGTTTGCTCCTGCCTTGCCGAGTTCATCGGTAATCCTCCTGCCTGCCGCCCAGAGTGCACCAGCAGCTCCGAGTGCGCCTCCGACAAGGCCTGTGTGAATCGCAAATGCGTCGATCCCTGTCCCAATGTCTGTGGCCAGCAGGCCGAGTGTCGCGTGAGAAACCACAGTCCCATCTGCACCTGCCTCAATGGATATACAGGCGATGCCTTCACCCGCTGCTACAGAGTTCCGCGTAAGAACCCGCCGGAAAAGGATATCATTTCTATGGATTCCCCTAATTGTTGTCATCTTTTAGCTCCTCCTGTTATTTCGATTGAAAGAGAACCCGTTGATCCTTGTATACCCTCTCCCTGTGGAGCCAACTCGCAATGTCGCAACATACACGGCACGCCCTCGTGCTCCTGCCTGCCCAACTACCTGGGCACACCACCTGGTTGCCGACCCGAGTGTTCCATCAACGCGGAGTGTCCCAGCCATCAGGCGTGCATCAATCAAAAGTGTCGCGATCCCTGTCCCGGCTCCTGTGGCCTCAACACCCAGTGCAATGTGATCAACCACACGCCGATCTGCAGCTGCCAAGTGGGATACATAGGTGATCCTTTCATCGTCTGCAATCCAGAGCCACCGCAACGAAGTAAGACCCAACCAGGCTGCAAATCTCCAACAGAAGTTAACCTAGTTTGTCCTTTAGTTGAATCTCCACCTGAACCACAAGATCCATGCAATCCCTCGCCCTGCGGCGCCAATGCCCAGTGCCACAATGGTCAGTGCTCCTGCATATCCGATTACCAGGGCGATCCCTTTGTCGCCTGTCGTCCAGAGTGTGTCCTGCACACAGACTGTGACCGCAATCGCGCTTGTGTGCGCCACAAGTGTGTGGATCCCTGTCCTGGCACTTGTGCCTCCAATGCCATCTGCGAGGTGCTCAACCACATCCCCAACTGCCGCTGTCCCGAGGGCATGCAAGGCAACGCCTTCACCCAGTGCAGCCCAGTGCCACGTAAGCAAACACCACCCGGTTATCCTTTTTGGGTTCTCCTGAACAGCCACCAACTCTTTGCAGAGCTCGACGTAGTGCAGAATCCCTGCCAGCCATCACCCTGCGGACCCAACTCGCAGTGTCGCGTCATCAATCAGCAGGCCATCTGCTCCTGCATCACGCCCTTCATTGGCAGCCCGCCCTTCTGCCGTCCCGAGTGCACATCCAACTCGGAGTGTCCCCTGAACCTGGCCTGTCTCAACCAGAAGTGTGGCGATCCCTGTCCCGGTGTCTGTGGCCGCAATGCTCAGTGCCATGTGACCAACCACAGTCCATTCTGTCGCTGCCTCGATCGCCACACGGGCAATCCTTTCGTCAGCTGCCAGCTGGCCATTGAGCCACCAAAGCCACCACCACGTCAGGCCTGCCAGCCCTCACCCTGCGGCCCCTACGCCGAGTGCCGTGAGATCAATGAGACGCCTTCCTGCACCTGCCTGCCCGACTACAGCGGCACCCCTCCCAACTGTCGTCCGGAGTGTGTGACCAGCTCGGAGTGTCCCACCCAGCAGGCCTGCATACAGCAGAAGTGCCGTGATCCCTGCCCAGGACTCTGTGGCCAGTCGGCCATCTGCCGCGTGCTCTCCCACACGCCCAGTTGTTACTGTGCCGATGGCCTGGAGGGTGATCCCTTCGTGCAATGTGTCGAAAAGAGAATACAGCAACTGGATCAGTTGGACCCATGCAATCCCAGTCCCTGTGGCGCCAATGCCAGATGCACTTCCCGCCAGGATGCGGGCTCGTGTCAGTGCCTGGAAGGTTACTTCGGCAATCCCTACGAGGGCTGTCGTCCCGAGTGCGTCCTTGATTCGGACTGTCCATCGAACAGAGCCTGCCAGCAGCAGAAGTGCCAGGATCCCTGTCCCGGCACCTGTGGCGCCAACGCCATCTGCAACGTCCTCAACCATGTGCCCAGCTGCACCTGCCTCTCCAGCTACAGCGGAGATCCCTACCGCTTGTGTCAAGTGGAACGTCAACGTAAGAGATTAGACCAGCAGATTAGGAATCCATTTCTATCACTTTGTATATTGTAGCTATCAAAGAGTACGTCAATCCCTGTCAACCCTCACCCTGCGGTCCCAACTCCCAATGCCGCGAGGTTAACGAGCAGCCCGTCTGCTCCTGCCTGCCCGAGTATGTGGGTGCTCCGCCCGCCTGCCGACCCGAGTGCACCATATCTTCCGAGTGTGCCGCGGACAAGGCCTGCGTCGGAAAGAAGTGCATCGATCCCTGTCCGGGCACATGTGGTGACCAGGCCCTGTGCCGAGTGGTCAACCACAGTCCCATTTGCTCCTGTCGCGCTGGTTTCACCGGCGACGCCTTCTATCGCTGCCTGCCCATACCTCGTAAGTGCTCCGTCTCCCTGTCCAACGCCTCATCTCAATCCCAAAACTCGTTAACAGCGGCGCCGCCTACAGCAATTGTGGAGAGGCTTCCGGTTGACCCCTGTGTGCCCTCCCCTTGCGGCTCCTATGCCGAGTGCCGTCCTCAGGGCGAGGCACCCTCGTGCTCTTGCCTCTCGGGTTACCTTGGTGTCCCTCCCAATTGCCGTCCCGAGTGTCGCATCAACTCCGACTGTCCCAGCCGCCAGGCGTGCATCAACGAGAAGTGTCGCGATCCGTGTCCCGGCTCCTGCGGCTTCGGTGCCATTTGCAATGTCATCAACCACACGCCCAGCTGCACCTGTCCGGCTGGTTATACGGGCGATCCATTCAGCCACTGCCAGCCTGAACCACCACCAAAACGTAAGAATCATCTTGAGTTAATCCCTCAGACACAACTAAAATCCTCGCTCTGCAGCTGTGGAAGCTGATGATCCCTGCAATCCTTCACCTTGTGGTCCCAACGCCCTTTGCAATGGGGGCATCTGCTCCTGTCTACCCGAGTACCAGGGTGATCCCTACAGCGGCTGTCGTCCCGAGTGTCTCGTCAGCTCAGACTGTCCTCGGGATCGCGCCTGTGCTAGCCACAAGTGCTTCGATCCCTGTCCAGGCACATGTGCTCCAAATGCTCTCTGCAGCGTTGTGAACCACATTCCGATGTGCACCTGTCCCGACGGATACGCGGGCAATGCGTTCCTCCAGTGTCAGCCCATACCACGTAAATATTGACTAATCCCGGAGAAGCTCAGACAGATTCCTCTCAAAGTCATCCTTCCATCGCACTTCTAGCACCCGCCGTCGTCCAGCCCTGTCAACCGTCTCCCTGCGGACCCAACGCGCAGTGTCGCGAGGCCAACCAGCAGGCCGTCTGCTCCTGCGTGCCAGGATTCATGGGCACACCTCCACTCTGTCGTCCGGAGTGCACCAGCAACTCGGAGTGCCCCTCCCAATTGGCCTGTGTGAACCAGAAGTGTGTCGATCCCTGTCCCGGCGCCTGCGGACGCAGTGCCCAGTGCAGCGTGGTCAACCACAATCCCTTCTGCACCTGCCTGCCCCACTTCACGGGCAATCCCTTCGTCGGTTGCCACCAGATAATCGAACCACCGCAACGCGACATCGTTCCCCAAGATCCGTGTCGTCCCTCGCCTTGTGGCGCCAATGCCGAGTGCCGCGCCATCGGAGAGACGCCTTCCTGCAGCTGTCTGCCAGAGTTCATCGGTCCTCCGCCCTACTGCAAGCCGGAATGCGTCTCGAACTCCGAGTGTCCCAGCAACCGGGCCTGCATCAATCAGAAGTGTCGCGATCCTTGTCCTGGTTCCTGTGGCACCAGCGCCATTTGCCGCGTCGTCTCTCACACAGCCAGATGCTTCTGTGACGCTGGACTAACTGGAGATCCCTTCACGCAGTGCCTGCCCATTGAGCAGGATGTGGAGATTATAAATCCCTGCCAGCCATCGCCTTGTGGCTCGAATGCCGAGTGCATCCAGCGCAACGGAGCAGGCGCCTGCCAATGTCTGCCGGATTACTTCGGCAATCCCTACGAGGGCTGCCGCCCGGAATGTGTCCTCAACTCGGATTGTCCCGCGAACAGAGCCTGCCAGCAGCAGAAGTGCCGCGATCCCTGCCCCGGCACCTGTGGACAGAACGCCGAGTGCGACGTGGTCAACCATACGCCGCTGTGTTCCTGCTATCCCGGATACATAGGAGATCCGTATCGCTACTGCAATCAGCCCGCAGCACGTAAGCTAGTTCCAATCTATCAAGTGGTGTCCGTTTAATAACCAACTCGTAGATTTGATGTAGTTACTAATTCGAAGCGTATTTATCCTAATCTTAACTAGCAATTGTCCACGAGTATCTTAACCCCTGTGTGCCCTCCCCTTGCGGCTCCAATGCCCAGTGCCGCGAGGTGCAGAACCAAGCGGTCTGCTCCTGTCTGCCTGACTTTATGGGTGCTCCACCCTACTGCAGGCCCGAGTGCACCTCCAGCTCCGAGTGCCCCACCAACAGGGCCTGCATCAATCGCAAATGCGTTGATCCATGTCCTGGTGTGTGTGGCCAAGGAGCCATCTGTCAGGTGCGCAACCACAGTCCCATCTGCATGTGTCCTGCCCACCTGATGGGTGATCCCTTCGTGCGCTGCCTGCCCCGCCCAACACGTAAGAAACCCCTTGAAAATCTCTCTGTGCATCTTGTGAATTATGTTGAACTGCCAAATGTAGCTCCAGCTAGGGACGTGGAAACCTATCGCAGGGATCCCTGCGTACCCTCACCCTGCGGCCAGTATGCCACGTGTCGCAATCAGAATGACCAAGCCATTTGCTCCTGCCAGCCCAACTACTACGGCACTCCACCCCACTGCCGGCCCGAGTGCAGCATCAATGCGGATTGCTCCAGTCACCTGGCCTGCATCAACGAGAGGTGTCGCGATCCCTGCCCCGGCGCCTGTGGCCAGTACACGGAATG
Organism: Hirtodrosophila trivittata; assembly: GCA_035045065.1. Taxonomy (NCBI): domain Eukaryota; kingdom Metazoa; phylum Arthropoda; class Insecta; order Diptera; family Drosophilidae; genus Hirtodrosophila; species Hirtodrosophila trivittata. The sequence goes on from JAWNNK010000022.1 coordinate 1,824,565, forward strand.
CCGTGTGATCAACCACACGCCCAACTGTGTCTGTCTCCAGGGCTATGTGGGCGATGCCTTTGCGGCCTGCCGGCGTGCACTGCGTAAGCAATTCCCAGACAGAAGTGAACTCTTCTATAACCCTCATCCAAAACCTTCTACAGCGCCACCTGTCCAAGAGGAGCCCCGAGATCCCTGCAATCCCAGTCCCTGTGGCAGCAATGCCATCTGCTCGGGTGAAGGCCAATGCACGTGCATTGCCGAGTACCAAGGTGATCCCTACGTCTCCTGCCGACCAGAGTGCGTTCTCAGCTCCGAGTGTCCTCGCAATCTAGCCTGCAAGCAGCAAAAGTGCGTCGACCCCTGTCCCGGCACCTGTGGCACCGCTGCCACTTGCCAGGTCGTCAACCACATTGCCATGTGCCACTGTCCCAGCGGCCTCACAGGCAATGCCTTTGTGCACTGCAGCCCCATACAGAGTAGGTTCCACCTGATCCTTTATCTTCCTCACAAACTAATCCCTGATCTGATCAGTTGCCGACGTCTATCGGAATCCCTGTCAACCGTCTCCCTGTGGCGACAACGCCGAGTGTCGCGAGCAGCAGGGTCAGGCCATCTGCAGCTGCCTACCCAGTTACTATGGCGTCCCACCCTACTGCCGACCCGAGTGCATCACCAGCTCCGACTGTGCTCCGAGTCGCGCCTGCCAGAACCAACGCTGCATCGATCCCTGTCCCGGTGCCTGTGGCGCCCATGCCGAGTGCAGGGCAGTCTCCCACAGTCCCTTCTGTAGCTGCAGGTCCGGCTACACCGGCAACCCCTTCGTCCAGTGCCACATCATCAGTAAGTTACCCGAATCCCACACCTTAACCCCATCAACTGACCAACTGTCTTAACCCCAGTTGAGCCACAACGTGACGTTGCTCCCCGAGATCCCTGCCAGCCCTCTCCCTGCGGTGCGAATAGCGTCTGCCGCAGCAATGGGGAGACCCCATCCTGCTCCTGCCTTGAGAACTTCTTTGGAACACCGCCCAATTGCCGACCGGAATGCCTGTCCAACTCGGACTGTGGCTCGGCGCTGATCTGCGTCAACAATCGCTGCAAGGATCCGTGTCCCGGTCTGTGCGGCAGCGGCGCTGAATGCCGTGTGATTAGCCACAGCGCCATGTGCTACTGCCAGCCAGGCTACAGCGGTGATCCCTTCGTCCTCTGCTCGCCCATTCAACGCGATCCACCACCCACCCCGCAACAGCCCTGCAATCCCAATCCCTGCGGCTCCTTTGCCGAGTGTCATCAGCGCAACGGCGTTGGCTCCTGCCAGTGCCTGCCCGAATACTTTGGCAATCCCTACGTGGCCTGTCGCCCGGAATGTCTCCTCGACTCCGACTGTCCCTCGCATCGCGCCTGCATCAACCAAAAGTGCCGCGATCCCTGTCCCGGCACCTGCGGCCCCAACGCCGAGTGCTACGTGCGCAATCATCTGCCCACCTGCAACTGCCTCAACAACTATGTGGGAGATCCCTATCGTTACTGCAGTCTCGAAGAGAAACGTAAGCAGCAGCTCAATCCGCCGTCTGGAACCATCATTGACCTTTCCTTTGCAGCCATTCGCGAATATGTCAATCCTTGCCAGCCCTCACCCTGCGGCCCCAACAGCCAGTGCAAGGAGCTTAACGAGCAGGCTGTCTGCTCCTGCCTAGCCGAGTACGTAGGCAGTCCTCCTGGCTGTCGTCCCGAGTGTACCATCTCCTCGGAATGCGCCTTCGACAAGGCCTGTGTCCAGCACAAGTGCGTCGATCCCTGTCCAGGCAGCTGTGGCAGCAATGCCCTCTGTCATGCCACAAATCACGCGCCTCTCTGCACCTGCCAAACGGGTTTCACCGGAGATCCCTTCACGCGTTGCTATCCCATACCCCGTAAGTGCCCATTCTCATCCTCCTCCAACCCATCAACTGACCCTTACCACTGCCCCTGCAGCTCCACCCACTCATCTGTTAAGAGAACCCGTGCGAGATCCCTGCCAGCCCTCGCCCTGTGGAGCGAATGCCCAGTGCCGCCAGTCCCACAACCAGGCCATCTGTAGCTGCCTCTCCGGCTACTACGGATCACCTCCCAGCTGTCGACCCGAGTGCACCCAGAGCGCTGAGTGCCTGCCCAGCTTGGCCTGCATCAACCAGCGCTGCGTCGATCCTTGTCCCGGCTCCTGTGCCTACAATGCGATCTGCTCTGTGCGCAACCACGTGCCCAGCTGCCAGTGTCCTCCTGGCTTTGTGGGTGATCCTTTCACCGTCTGTCAGCCCGAACAACGTAAGAAAGAAACCTCTGTGAATTGTCCAACTTGACCAATCTCCCTTCTCCCACGTAGCCAAGCCCATTGTACACGATGATCCTTGTAATCCCTCGCCCTGTGGACCTAATGCCCAGTGCCAGAACGGCCAATGCTCCTGCCTGCCCGAATACCAAGGTGATCCCTATCGCGGCTGCCGTCCCGAGTGCGTCCTCAACGACGACTGTCCACGAGATCGCGCCTGTGTCCGGAACAAGTGCGTCGATCCCTGTCCCGGAACATGTGCCCTCAACGCCATCTGCGACGTGTTGAACCACATTGCGATGTGCCGCTGTCCAGTTGGAATGACGGGCAATGCCTTCATCCAGTGTGAGACGCCAGTGGTGCAGCAGTCCCTGCAGCCCCTCAATCCCTGTGCTCCATCTCCGTGTGGTCCCAACAGTCGTTGCCGCGTCTTCAATGACAACGCCGTTTGCTCCTGCCTGGAGGATTATATTGGAACCCCACCCGGCTGTCGTCCGGAATGCACACGGAACTCAGATTGCTTGCCGAGATTGGCCTGTCAGCAGCAGCACTGCATCGACCCCTGTCCCGGTGCCTGTGGCTTTAACGCGCTCTGCCACGTGGCCAACCACGCGCCCATCTGCAGCTGTCCACCTGGACACAATGGCAATCCCTTCCTCAGCTGCATGCCGACACCTCCTCCACAACGCGATGTCGTCCCCAAGAGACATCCCTGCCAACCCTCGCCCTGTGGACCCTATGCCGAGTGCCACGCCCTGAACGACCAGGCGCAGTGCAGCTGTGTGGCCACCTACATTGGAACCCCGCCCAACTGCAGGCCGGAATGCGTGACCAACTCGGAGTGCAGCTCCGACAAGGCCTGTCTCAACCAGAAGTGCATGAATCCCTGCGAGGGCGCCTGTGGTCTCAATGCCATTTGCCATGTGCTCAGCCATGTGTCCATGTGCTACTGTGCTCCTGGCTACACGGGCGATCCCTTCTCCAGTTGCCACCAAACACCAACCGCAGTGCAAAGGGAGGAGATCGCACAGCCTTGCTACCCGAATCCCTGTGGGGCCAATGCTCTGTGTCGCCAGGAGGGCAACGCCGGCTCCTGTCAGTGTTTGCCGGATTACCATGGCAATCCCTACGAGGCTTGTCGTCCGGAATGTGTCTCGGACAGTGACTGCCCTTCGGACAAGTCCTGCCAGCAGCTCAAGTGCCGCGATCCCTGTCCAGGTGTCTGCAGCTTGAATGCCCTCTGTCGCGTCCTCAACCACCTGCCCACCTGCCACTGCTTGAGTGGCTTCGTGGGTGATCCCTATCGCTACTGTCAGCTGCCCGAGAAACGTGAGTTGGGAAACCAAACCAAGCCCAGACCAAACCCTAAACCAATGTTACACCCTCTAGCGATCCTTAAGGAGTATGTGAATCCCTGTCAACCCACACCTTGTGGCCCCAACTCCCAGTGCCGCGAGCACCAGGAACAGGCCATCTGCTCCTGCCTGCCCACTTATGTGGGTGCTCCTCCCAACTGTCGTCCCGAGTGTGTCACCAGTGCCGAGTGTCCCAGCGACAAGGCCTGCATCAATCAGAAGTGCCAGGACCCCTGTCCCGGTGTCTGTGGCGCCAATGCCGACTGTCGCGTCTTCCACCACGCGCCCATCTGCAGTTGTCGTAGAGGCTTCCAGGGGGATGCCTTCACCAGCTGCTACCCTGTGCCGCGTAAGAATACCGCGAGAGCATCCTCTGCGACCTCCTTCCTTACGCCCATTCTTCCGTTCACAGCCCCGCCCACTCAGTTGGATGTCTATCAGAATCCCTGTGTGCCCTCTCCCTGCGGCCAGAATGCCGAGTGTCGCGACAGCCATGGAACCCCCATCTGCAGCTGCTCCCCCAACTATTTCGGCAGCCCTCCCAACTGTCGTCCCGAGTGCAGCATCAACTCCGACTGCCCCGCCCACCTGGCCTGCCAGCAGCAGCGTTGCCGCGATCCTTGTCCAGGTGCTTGTGGCTTCAATGCTCAGTGTTCGGTCATCAACCACACGCCCACCTGTCAGTGTGCTCCTGGCTTGACTGGCAATCCCTTTGCCTCCTGCCAAGCACCGCCACCTGCACCTAGGCCACCCGTCCAGGCGGACGATCCCTGCCTGCACATCCAATGTGGCGCCAATGCCATCTGCCGCAATGGCCAATGCAGCTGCCTGCCCGAGTTCCAAGGCAACCCCACGATTGGCTGTCGTCCGGAGTGCATTTTGAGCACGGAGTGCGCCCAGAATCTCGCCTGTGTGCGTCAGAAGTGCATCGATCCCTGTCCAGGCACTTGTGGCTCCAATGCCATCTGTGAGGTGCACAACCACGTGGCCATGTGCCACTGCCCCGCTGGACTCACAGGCAACGCCTTCGCCCTATGTCTGCCAGTGCCGCCTACTCCGCCACGTGTCATCTCCGATCCCTGCCAGCCCTCGCCTTGTGGCGCCAATGCGCAGTGTCGCAACATCAACGGACAAGCCGTCTGCTCCTGCCTGCCCCAGTTTGTGGGTGTGCCGCCATCCTGCCGACCGGAGTGCGTCAGCAATGCGGAGTGTCCCTTGCACCTGGCCTGTCTGCAGCAACACTGCAGAGATCCCTGTCCAGGTGCTTGTGGCCTGAATGCCGAGTGCCAAGTGCTCAGCCACAGTCCCATCTGTCGCTGCATCAGCTCCTTCACGGGTAATCCATTCGTGGCCTGTCATCCCCAACCGCCTCCAGTTCCACAGGATCCCATTGATCCCTGCCAGCCATCGCCTTGTGGACCCAATTCCGTCTGCCGCAACATTGGAAACTCTGCCCAGTGCAGCTGCCTGGAGAACTTCTTCGGATCTCCGCCAAATTGTCGCCCGGAATGTGTCAGCAGCGCAGATTGTCCCACGAATCTGGCCTGCCTCAACCAGAGATGCCGCGATCCCTGTCCAGGAGTCTGCGGCACCAACGCCGAGTGCTACGTCATCAACCACACGCCGATGTGTGTCTGCTCCAGTGGACACAGAGGCAATCCTTTCGTCTCATGTGATGTTGTCAGGGATGTGGCCGAACCAGTCTATCCCTGTGTGCCCAGTCCTTGTGGCTCCAATGCCATCTGCAGCGAGTCCAATGGCGCCGGCGCCTGTCGCTGCCTGCCCGATTTCTATGGTAATCCCTACGAGGGTTGCCGACCCGAATGCGTCCTCAACTCGGACTGTCCCAGCCACTTGGCCTGCCTCAATCAACACTGTCGCGATCCCTGCCCCGGCACCTGTGGACCCAACGCCCTCTGCCATGTCAGGGATCATCTGCCCCAGTGCAGCTGTCACGCTGGATACGAGGGTGATCCCTATAGCTACTGTAGTGTCCGCCGTGAACGTAAGCCTCCGCATCCTGGCCTTCCTTAAGCCACTGATTCTCATCCAACAACATCTCCCACAGCTTTGCGTGAACCCGTTCCAGTGCATCCCTGCCAGCCCACGCCTTGTGGACCCAACTCCCAGTGCCACGAGGCAAACCAGCAGGCTGTCTGCAGCTGCCTCTCCGGTTTTATAGGTGTTCCGCCCGGTTGTCGTCCCGAGTGCACCATTTCCAGCGAATGTGCCCTCGATAAGGCGTGCAGCAACCATCATTGCGTCGATCCCTGTCCCGGCATCTGTGGTCCCAGTGCCACCTGCCGCGTCATCAACCACAGTCCCCACTGCAGCTGCTTGCCCGGCTTTACGGGCGACGCCTTCAGCGGTTGTCGCAGAATACGTAAGATCCCTTTGACGCACTCCCAAGTCCCAATCCGCCTCAACTCGGTGACCTTTTCAGCGCCTGCCATCACCTACGACTACCCCAAGGACACCTACCGCGATCCCTGTGTGCCCTCACCCTGCGGCGCCTATGGACTCTGCCAATCCCAAAGTGGACAAGCGGTCTGCACTTGTCAGCCCGGTTACTATGGTTCCCCGCCCAACTGCAAGCCGGAGTGTGTCATCAACTCCGAGTGTGCCTCGCACCTGGCCTGCATCAATGAGAAGTGTCGTGATCCTTGTCCCGGCTCCTGTGGCTTCTCAGCCCAGTGCAGCGTCATCAACCACACGCCAATCTGTAGTTGTCCCCAGGGCTATCAAGGCAATCCCTTCGTTAGCTGCGAACCGATACCACCCGCACGTGATCCCGTGCCCAGCGACGCCTGCAATCCCTCGCCCTGCGGCTCCAATGCCATCTGCAACAACGGACAGTGCTCTTGTCTGCCCGAGTTCCAGGGCAATCCCTACATTGGCTGCCGTCCCGAATGCGTCCTGAACACGGACTGTGCCCGGGACAAGGCCTGTCAGCGCAGCAAGTGTGTTGATCCCTGTCCGGGTGCCTGTGGCCTGGGAGCCATCTGCGAGGTGCGCAACCATGTGCCCATGTGCCACTGCCCTCCAGGCAGCTCCGGCAATGCCTTTGTGCAATGTGCCCTAGTCCAACGTAGGTTCCATTCGACCCAACCACCCGCAGCTTCTAAAGGTTCTCTTCCCACTCTAGCTGATCCCTTCGTGCCTGTCAATCCCTGCCGACCATCTCCCTGCGGCAACAATGCCCAGTGTCTTGTCGCCAACGAGCAGGCCGTCTGCTCCTGCCTGCCAGGCTACTATGGAACGCCTCCTCAGTGCCGACCCGAGTGCACCATCAACTCGGACTGTGCCCCACACTTGGCCTGTCTGAACCAACACTGCCGCGATCCCTGTCCCGGCGCCTGTGGCCAGGACGCCCTCTGCCAGGTCATACGTCATACACCACACTGCACTTGCCCCAGCGGCTACACTGGCAACGCCTTTGCCCTCTGCCAGCGCCTGCCGCCTCCTCCGATCCAGCGCGAGCCCATCAATCCTTGCCAGCCCTCGCCCTGTGGACCCTATGCCCAGTGTACACCAGTTGGAAACCAAGCCCAGTGCAAGTGCCTCGAGGACTACATAGGAACCCCGCCACGCTGTCGCCCCGAGTGCATCACCTCCGCGGAGTGTCCCAACCAGTTGGCCTGCCTCAATCAACACTGTCGCGATCCGTGTCCAGGTGTCTGTGGCCAGGCCGCCACCTGCCAGGTGATCAGCCATGTGCCCTCCTGCGTCTGCATCGCTGACTACATCGGAGATCCCTTCACACAATGTTACCCGCGTCCCGCGCTGGAACGGGATCAGATCGATCCTTGTGCGCCCAGTCCTTGCGGCAGCAACGCCGTCTGCCGGCGCCAGGGTGAGGTCGGCTCCTGCCAGTGCCTGCCCGACTACTACGGTAATCCCTACGATGGCTGCCGACCGGAGTGCGTCCTCAACTCGGACTGCTCCAGCCATTTGGCCTGCCTGAATCAACACTGCCGCGATCCCTGTCCTGGCAGCTGTGCTCCCAATGCCCAGTGCCAGGTCATCAACCACGTACCCATCTGCAGCTGTAATCCTGGTCACGAGGGCAATCCCTACCTCCATTGCCAGCTGCGCCTGGCGGAACGTAAGCAACCTCTACCTCAGCCGCCACCTCGAATCTGCACTAACCCACAAAACTTTGAATTGTTTGCACCCATTTGCTCCTCCACAGCCACGCACCAAGTCTATGTGAATCCCTGCCAGCCCTCGCCCTGCGGTCCCAATGCTCAGTGCAGGGATTCCCAGGGTCAGGCCATCTGCAGCTGTCTCCCCGACTACTTTGGCTCCCCACCCGCCTGTCGACCCGAATGCACCTCCAATCCCGAGTGTCCCACAAACCAGGCCTGCATCAATCAAAGGTGCCGCGATCCCTGTCCCGGCGCCTGTGGCTTCACTGCCATCTGCCAGGCCCTGCACCATCGCGCCCATTGCTCCTGCCAGCCCGGTTACACTGGCGATCCCTTCGTGCGTTGTCAGCCCCTACCCCAACCCCTGCCAGTTCCAGCAAGGGATCCTTATCCCCAGCCTGTCCCATCTCCGGCTCCGGCACGTCAGCCGTACCGAGATCCCTGCTCGCCCACACCCTGTGGACCCTATGCCCAATGCCGCACGGTCAACGACCAGGCCATCTGCAGCTGTCTGTCCCAGTACTATGGCACTCCACCACGTTGTCGTCCGGAGTGCACACTGAACTCCGATTGTCCCGGACATCGCGCCTGCATCAACGAACGTTGTCAGGATCCCTGTCCCGGCGCTTGTGGCCTCTACGCGCAGTGCCATGTCCTGAACCACGTGCCCAGCTGCTCCTGTCCAGCTGGTTACATGGGTGACCCATTCCATCGCTGTTACCCAACTCCGATAGCTGCTCCTTCGCCTCCAATTCCGATTGCTGACGATCCCTGCCAGCCCTCGCCCTGTGGCCCCAATGCTCAGTGTGCAGGCGGCGTCTGCAGCTGTCTCCCACTCTACCAGGGCGATCCCTACGTGGGCTGTCGTCCGGAGTGTGTGCTCAGCACGGAGTGCTCCTCTGACAGATCCTGTGTGCGCAATCGCTGCGTCGATCCCTGCCCCGGCACCTGTGGCTTTGGTGCCATGTGTGAGGTGCACAACCACGTGGCCAGGTGCCACTGCCCCGCTGGCTTCCAGGGCAATCCCTTCGTGCTCTGCCAAGCTGTATACCATGCACCGCCAGCACCAGAGCCTTGCCAGCCATCGCCTTGTGGTGCCAACGCCCACTGCCGTCCAGCTGGCAACCAGGCGATCTGCAGCTGCTTGCCCGACTTCTATGGAAGTCCGCCAAGCTGTAGACCCGAGTGCTCCAGCGATCCTGAGTGTCCCCTCAGCCTGGCCTGCTCCAATATGCACTGCCGCGATCCTTGTCCCGGTGTCTGTGGCCACCAGGCCGAGTGCCATGTGGTCAACCACAGACCTCAGTGCGTCTGTCCCACCGGCTACACCGGCAGCCCCTACACCCACTGCCATCCCGTGAGACCAGCCCCAGTTCCTGCAGTGCAACAGGAGCCACTCGATCCTTGCTATCCCTCGCCCTGTGGTCCCCACTCGGAGTGCAGTGCCAGCCAAGGCGTGGCCACTTGTCGCTGCCAGCCAGAGCATGTGGGAGTCCCACCTTACTGCCGGCCGGAGTGCATCTCCAACAGCGACTGCCCCAGCGATCGGGCCTGCATCAATCGCAAGTGCCGCGATCCCTGTCCAGGTCTCTGCGGCTTCAATGCTATCTGCCGCACCAGCAACCATCAGCCGAACTGCGTCTGTGCACCTGGACTCATTGGCAATCCCTTCACTGCCTGCCAGCCGCCTCCACCTCCATCTGCGCCACCCACTTATCCACCACCAACAACAACAGCCGTGCAAATCCTACAGTACGCTCCACCAGAGACTGATCCTTGTCAGCCCAATCCCTGCGGAGCCAATGCACAGTGCACTCAGCTCGGCTCCTGCATTTGCCTGCCGGATTACTACGGCAATCCCTACGAGGCCTGCCGCCCAGAGTGTGTCCTGAACAGCGACTGCCCCTCGCATCGCGCCTGCGTCCAACAGAAGTGCCGCGATCCCTGTCCCGGCTCCTGTGGGCTCAATGCAGAGTGTCACGTGGTCGACCACCTGCCGCAGTGCACCTGCTTCAACGGCTACACGGGCAACCCCCTGGTCCACTGTGCTCCTCAGCCAGTGGTGCAGCGCGCGCCCCTGCGACCGTGTGATCCCTCGCCTTGTGGCGCCAATGCCGAGTGTCGCGAGTCCCACGACCAAGCGATCTGCTCCTGCCTGCCGGACTTCTATGGAAGTCCACCCTATTGTCGACCCGAGTGCACCTTGAACTCAGAGTGTCCCTTCGACAAGGCCTGTGTCCAACACAAATGCGTCGATCCCTGTCCAGGAGCTTGCGGCATCAATGCCGAATGCCGTGTCCATTACCACAATCCCATCTGCTACTGCAAGCCCTCCCACACCGGCAATCCCATCACCCGCTGCTACGAGAACCCCAGACGTAAGATTACATCTCCCCCAAGCACCCAGAACCCACCTAATAATCCTCTTCCGGCACACACAGCTCCCCCACAAGCAGCTCCACCCATATACGATACACCAGCACCACCCTATCCCATAGTCATACCCGGCGTCGTCTACGTTCCCGCGCCAATATACATCACCTCGTCCCAAGCTCCAGCTAGACCGGGTGTCTACAACATCCCCTCGATTCCTCCGCTCTATGATGTCAATTACCCAACGCAACCTCCTCCAGGAACTGTTAACATACCATCCCACCAGCCCCAACCAACGTATCCATCGCCTCCGCCTCCGATCTACAACGTGAACTACCCAACACCGCAGCCTCCACAGCAGCCTGGCGTGGTCAACATTCCATCGGCTCCTCAACCGAGTTATCCATCTCCCCAACCTCCGGTCTACGATGTGAACTATCCCACACCGCAGCCACCGCAGAGACCCGGAGTTGTAAACATTCCATCGGTTCCTCAACCGTTGCCACCTTCTCCACAACCTCCGATAGATGTGCCATCACCTCCAGCCGCGTCAACTCCTGCACCTCAGCCTGGAGTAGTCAATATACCGTCGATACCTCAGCCCACATATCCGTCACCTCAGCCTCCCATCTACGATGTGAGCCACCCACCTCAACAGCCACCACAGAGACCTGGAGTAGTCAATATTCCTTCAATCCCACAACCAACTTCACCGGCTCCACAGCCCCCAATATACATACCATCTCCGGCGGCTTCAACGCCTGCACCACCACCTGGAGTAGTGAATATTCCATCTGCACCACAGCCAAGTTATCCTGCTCCACCAACGTCCATCTACGATGTGACGTACCCAACACAACAGACGCCTCAGCATCCTCAAGTTGTGAACATTCCGTCAGTGCCGCGTCCTGTGCCAGCAGAACCACATCCTCCGATATACATTCCATCGCCGGTGACTACGACTCCTGCACCACGACCAGGTGTAGTCAATATTCCATCTGCACCACAGCCTTCTTATCCATCGCCTCAGCCGCCGATCTACGACGTGAACTACCCCACACCACAACCACAGCCTCCACAGAGACCACAAGTTGTGAATATTCCGTCTGTTCCACGGCCGTATCCACCTCCACCACAGCCTCCACAGTTTGTGCCATCACCTCCAGGAACTCCAACACCTGCACCACAGCCTGAAGTAATTTATATTCCATCTGCACCACAACCAACTTATCCTCCACCACCGACGCCAGTCTATGACGTGACCCACCCAACACCACAGCCACAGCCTCCGCAGAGACCTCAGGTGGTCAACATTCCATCGGTTCCTCAACCGACTTCACCTCCACGACAACCACCGATATTCATACCATCTCCGGTGACTTCAACACCTGCTCCACGTCCGGATGTAGTCAACATTCCATCTGCACCACAGCCCTCTTATCCCTCACCTCAACCACCCATCTACGACGTGTCCTACCCAACGCCACAGACGCCTCAGCATCCTCAAGTTGTGAACATTCCTTCAGTGCCGCGTCCTGTGCCAGCAGAACCACATCCTCCGATATACATTCCCACTCCGGTGACTACGACTCCTGCACCCAGACCAGGTGTGATCAACATTCCCTCCGCACCACAACCAGTGGAGACACCTCAGCAACCACAACCCGCTATTTATGATGTTTACTATCCGCCTCCACCGCAAGTTCCAGGAGTTATCAATATTCCATCGCTGCCAAGGCCAATCTACCCCACTCCAGCACCCGTACAGCCGGTGATCTATCCGGCTCCAGCACCTGCAATACCCGCACCACAGCCTGGAGTCATCAACATACCATCGATACCTCAGCCCACATATCCATCGCCTCAACCTCCGATCTACGATGTTAGCTACCCAACCCCACAGCCTCCTCAGAGACCAGGAATAGTGAACATTCCATCGGTTCCACAGCCAAGTTCACCGGCCCCACAGCCTCCTATATATATTCCATCTCCTCCTGCAACATCCACACCTGCACCGCGACCTGGAGTAGTGAATATTCCATCTGTTCCTCAGCCGACTTATCCGTCGCCTCAACCTCCGGTATACGACGTGAACTATCCCACGCCGCAACCACCGCAGAGACCCGGAATTGTAAACATTCCATCGGTTGCTCAACCGCTGCCACCTTCTCCACAGCCTCCAATCTATATACCATCTCCTCCAGCCACGTCAACTCCTGCACCTCAGCCGGGAGTTATCAATATACCATCAATACCTCAGCCCACATATCCTTCACCTCAGCCTCCTGTTTATGATGTGAACTACCCAACAGCGCAGCCTCCGCAGCAGCCTGGAATCGTGAACATACCTTCGATTCCACAACCAGTTCCTGCAACACCTCAACCGCCCATATATGTTCCATCTGCGGTAACTCCGGCATCTGCACCACGTCCGGAGGTTATCAATGTACCCTCATATCCTCAGCCTTCGTATCCGACACCTCAGCCTCCGGCTTACGATATAAACTATCCTGTGAGACAGCCAGAGAGTACCCCAGGAATAATCAATATCCCATCTTATGGACAGCCCACACCCATTCGTCCAGTCTATGATGTGGCCACACCTACTCCAGAGAGGAATCCCTGCTATCCCTCGCCCTGCGGTCCCTACTCGCAGTGTCACAATCGCTTCGGAGTAGCCGCCTGCATCTGCTTGCCCAGCTACAGAGGAAGTCCACCCAATTGTCGTCCGGAGTGCGTAGTCAACTCCGATTGCCCCGCCCACAGGGCCTGCATGAACGAAAGATGCGCCGATCCTTGTCCTGGCTCTTGTGCCTACAACGCGTATTGCAGAGTGCTCAACCACGAACCCAACTGCTACTGCCCCTCGGGATACACAGGTAATCCTTTCGTCTCCTGTGAGAGGACCCCAGTGCAGGCAATCGTGCAACGTGAACCGACTCCAGCTGTAGCTAAGGATCCATGCTACCCATCGCCATGTGGTGCCAACTCATTGTGCCGCAATGGGATCTGCAGCTGTCTGCCCGAATACCATGGAGATCCCTACGTGGGCTGCCGACCGGAATGTGTGCTGAACATGGATTGTGCCAGGGACAAGGCCTGCCGGAGACAGAAGTGCGAAGATCCCTGTCCGGGCACCTGTGGACTGAACGCCATCTGCGACGTCTACAACCATATCGCCACCTGCTCTTGTCCCACGCAAATGGAGGGAGATGCCTTTGTGCGCTGTGATCCAATTCCAGTTGCAGATCCACCCACAACACCTGCTCCCATTCCCACGAGCGTCACTGCTGTGATACCCCAACGAGCACCCATTAATCCCTGCCAGCCTTCGCCCTGCGGACCCAATGCCCAGTGTCGCCCCTACCAGGAGCAGGCCATCTGCTACTGTCTGCCTGGTTACCTGGGCACGCCTCCTTCCTGTCGTCCGGAGTGCAGCAGCAACTCGGACTGTGCCCGCGACAAGTTCTGCCTCAATCTGAGATGCCAAGATCCCTGTCCAGGTGCCTGTGGCCTGCGCGCCCTTTGCCACGCCCAGAACCACAGTCCCCACTGCCTCTGTCCTCCTCCTCTCACGGGTAATCCCCTGGTAGCCTGTCAACCCATAGGTACGCCCATAGATAGCCCCCACATCCGACTCAACGCTAATGTGATTCCCCTAGTTATTCCAGCAAGAGATCCCCCCGCCGAACTGAATCCCTGCCAGCCTTCGCCCTGCGGCCCCCACTCAGAGTGCGTGGCCACAGCTCAAGGTGCCCGCTGCTCCTGTCTCAGAGAGTTCATAGGAACCCCGCCCGCCTGTCGCCCCGAGTGCGTCAGCAGCGCTGATTGTCCCGCGGACAAGGCCTGCTTCAATCGCAAGTGCATCGATCCCTGCCCCGGCAGCTGTGGCCACCTGGCCCTCTGCCGCGTCCTGGCCCACAGTCCACGCTGCTTCTGCCCAGAGGGTTACACGGGTGATGCCTACAGCGCTTGCCTGAGACCCAGACCAGCCGACCACCCGGTGGTGCCTAAGCCTGTTCCCTGTAACCCAAGTCCTTGTGGTGCCAATGCCATCTGCCAGCCGCACCGCGATCTGAGTCTGTGTCTCTGCCTGCCCGGATACTACGGCAATCCCTATGAGATTTGTCGTCCCGAGTGCACACGCAACTCCGACTGCAGCAGCGATCGCGCCTGCATAAACGAGAGATGCCAAGATCCCTGTCCAGGTGTCTGTGGCCTCAATGCCGAGTGCCATGTGATCAATCACACGCCCGTCTGTGAATGTCTACCCTACCACATGGGCAATCCCTACCAGAGCTGTCGTCTCAAGCAGCAAGAACGTAAGAAAATCTCTGCCTCCACTTTGCTCTCTGATGGGTCTCAACTATGGAACCGCTTCCGTTTGCTACTAAAACCTCAAATCTCTGCCTCCTCATTGGATTCTTTGGAATCTGAAGAACCTAATCTCCAGCCAATAATATCTGGAATCTCCTTGATCTCCGCTCGATCTCAACGTAACCCTTTGCTACTAAAACAAATCTCTGCCTCCTCATTGGACTCTTCTCTCAATCAATCGCAATCTCAACAACGCAGAAGCCTTCAGCGGCTTCGACCTAATCTCCAGCCAATAATATCTCGAATCTCTGCCTGCTCCTCTCTGGTCTCAAACAGAAGCCTCAACTGGCTTCAATCTTACTCTCATCTCGCGTCACTAAAACCCAACAACAACAACGCTGTGCTCAATTCTTGCCTTCTCTTCGTCCTTCTCTGGAGTCGTCTCCTCGTAACCATAACCATAAGCATCATCGGCCTCATCAAATCCCTAAACACATCCAGTCTTAAGTTTCCTTGTGACAATTTGCTAGTTACTTTTTTGCCGTAGTTAAAAACGCTTTTGCTTAACGCTTGTAAAAAGAAAACGCTTCGCTTTGGCCCGTAAAATGCTCAGCAAAAGCTAATTCGATGTATCCAATCTCTAGCCACGCCCCCAGTCTATGTGAATCCCTGCGAGCCGACGCCCTGTGGCGCCAACTCGCAGTGTCGCGAGTCCCAGGGTCAGGCCATCTGCAGCTGCCTCCCGGAGTTCGTAGGCACGCCGCCCGCCTGTCGCCCGGAGTGTGTGATCAGTGCCGAGTGTCCCTCGGATAGAGCCTGCATCAACCAGAAGTGCCAGGATCCTTGTCCTGGCTCCTGCGGACTCAATGCCCAGTGCCATGTGCGCAACCACAGTCCGCTCTGCTCCTGCCAGCCCAGCTTCACGGGCGATGCCTTCATCCGCTGCCTGCCAGTGCCGCCCAGACAGGCGGAGCCGCCGGCGCAGCAGCCGTGTCTGCCCTCGCCCTGTGGACCCAACTCCCAGTGCCGCGAGGTCAACGGTGGCGCCGTCTGCAGCTGCCTGCCCAACTTCATTGGCGCCGCTCCCAACTGCCGACCCGAGTGCACCATCAACGCGGAGTGCGCCAGCAACTTGGCCTGCATCAACGAGAAGTGTCGCGATCCTTGTCCTGGTTCCTGTGGCTTCGCTGCCATCTGCAATGTCATCAACCACACGCCCAGCTGCTCCTGTCCCGCCGGCTACACCGGTGATCCCTTCAGCAGCTGTCGCCTGTTGCCGCCAACACCACCTCCAGCCCCAACGAGTATGCCCCTTGAGTCGAATAGTTATCCTTGCAGTTCCCTCCTAACCAGGTCACCCCATTGTCTTACAGCTCCCGCGGATCCCTGCAACCCCTCGCCTTGTGGCAGCAATGCCCTGTGCCGCAACGGCCAGTGCTCCTGTCTGCCCGAGTTCCAAGGCGATCCCTACTCCGGCTGTCGCCCCGAGTGTGTCCTCAACTCCGAATGTCCCCGGAACCGCGCCTGTGTGCGCAACAAGTGCGTCGATCCCTGCCCCGGCACCTGTGCCCCGAACGCTCTCTGCGATGCCATCAACCACATTGCCATGTGCCGCTGTCCGGAGCGCATGACAGGCAACGCCTTCGTCTCCTGCACGCCGCTGCGCGAGGAGATAACAGTCAATCCCTGCCAGCCGTCGCCTTGTGGCGCCAATGCTCAGTGCCTGGAGAGGAATGGAAATGCCATCTGCTCCTGCGTAACTGGATACTTGGGTCAGCCGCCCAACTGTCGCCTGGAGTGCTACAGCAGCTCGGACTGCTCCCAACTGCACGCGTGCATCAACAACAAGTGCCTCGATCCTTGCCCAGGCCAATGCGGCCTCAATGCCCAGTGCCAGGCTGTCCAGCACCGCGCCCACTGCGAATGCATCCCTGGCTACACGGGCAACGCCTACAGCCTCTGCAACCGCATTCCCGCAGAGCGCAAGCCGGAGACGCCACGCGATCCCTGCTACCCCTCGCCTTGCGGTGCCAACTCCCAGTGCAGCGCCGAGAACGGTCAGGCCCGTTGCAGCTGTCTGCCCGAGTTCCAGGGTACTCCACCCAACTGCCGACCCGAGTGCTCCAACAACGACGAGTGCAGCAACCAGCTGGCCTGCATTGGCCAGAAGTGTCGCGATCCCTGTCCCGGCAGCTGTGGCCAGAACGCCCTCTGCCAGGTGACCCTGCACACACCCAACTGTCACTGCCCGCCGGGCATGACGGGTGATCCCTTCCGCCTCTGCCAGCAAGTGCTCCAAAGTAAGCATCCCTTGTCTCTCAGCTATCCTCCCACAAGTTTGCATATTGTATACAGGCAGGCAGGTCCTTGATAACCAGGTCTAACCCGTAATCCTCTCTCCAACTATTCCAGCTGAACCCTCAACTCCAGTCACGCCAAAGAATCCCTGCTATCCCTCGCCCTGCGGCAGCAACACCGAGTGCCGCGTGCGTGGAGACAGCTACAGCTGCGAGTGCATCCAGGAGTACATCGGCAATCCCTACGAGGGCTGCCGTCCCGAGTGCGTCGGCAACTCCGAGTGTCCCGCCAATCGCGCCTGCATACGCAACAAGTGCGCCGATCCCTGCCCCGGCACCTGCGGCCTAGAGGCCTTCTGCAGCGTCAACAACCACATTCCCATCTGCTCCTGCCCATCGGGCTACACGGGCAACGCCTTCGTCCAGTGCAGCCGCGTGGTGACCCCACCACCTGCCTCTGATCCCTGCTATCCCTCGCCCTGCGGCCTCAACTCCGTCTGCCGTGTGCAGCGGGATCAGGCTGTCTGCGAGTGCTTGCCCGGCTTCTTCGGCAACCCACTGGGCCAGGGCTGTCGTCCGGAGTGCACGCTCAGCTCGGACTGTGCCAAGGATCGCGCCTGTGTGAACTCCAAGTGCGTGGACGCCTGCGTCGGCGTCTGCGGCTACGGCGCCATCTGCCAGACGATCAACCACAGTCCCATCTGCAGCTGTCCCGACAACATGGTCGGCAATCCCTTCGTGCAATGCGAGGAGTCCCGCGCCGTCGAGCCCGTCGATCCCTGCCAGCCCTCGCCCTGCCGCAGCAATGGCATCTGCCGTGTCCAGAACGGAGCTGCCACCTGCAGCTATCCGGAGTGTGTCACCAACGAGGATTGTTCCCGGGATCGCGCCTGCGTCACCCAGAAATGCCGCGATCCTTGTCTACACGCGTGCGGCCTGAACGCCATTTGCCGCGTGGTCAACCACAAGGCCATCTGCAGCTGTCCTCCCGATTTCTATGGATCACCCTATGCCCAGTGCGTGCGTCAAGTGCCACAGCTGGATCCCCCCAAGCCGGAGTGCACCAGCGACGGGGAGTGCAGCAACGACAAGGCCTGCATCAACCAGGTCTGCCGCAATCCCTGCGAGCAGTCCAATCTCTGTGCCCAGCAGGCACGCTGCCACGTCCAGCTGCATCGTCCGCTCTGCGTCTGCAACGAAGGCTACACCGGCAATGCCCTCCAGCACTGCTACCTGATGGGATGTCGCTCCGACGGTGAATGTGCTCCCACCGAAGCCTGCATCAACGAGAAGTGCGTCGATCCCTGCAGCTTCACGCAGTGCGGCACCGGCGCCATCTGTCGCGCCGACTTCAATCACCGTGCCCGCTGCCACTGCCCCGAGGGCTATCGGGGTAATCCTCTGCAGCGCTGCGAGCGTCCAGAGTGCCGCAGCGACGACGAGTGCGCCTTCCACCTGGCCTGTCGCAACGAACGCTGCGAGGATCCCTGCAACTGCGGCCTCGGCGCGCAGTGTCGCGTCGACAATCACCGCGCTCAGTGCCGCTGCCCCGCCGGATACACTGGCAATCCTGCCCAGAGCTGTCAACTGGTACCTGTCCAGCCCGAAGGCTGCACCATGGATGCCGAATGTCCCAGCAAACTGGCCTGTTTCAACGGCGAGTGCAAGAATCCCTGCACTGTGACCCATCCTTGTGGTGCGAACGCCATCTGCGAGGTCGTCGATACCCTCCCCCTACGCACCATGATCTGTCGCTGTGAGCCTGGCTACATGGGTGATGCTGACATTGGATGTCGCAAAGGTAAATCTTCACTAGAACTAATCCTACAGCAGCCCTCTCCACGTGAGGCGGAGCTGTTCTCGCTTTGATCTTTGCTTTCTCTCATTGCAGCCAAGTTGTAAATAGCTTCGATATACTCGATATACTTGTATATAGATACCCCTATTCCTATGCAGAGTTGCACCATATTTATGCACTCTTTATAACCTTCTCTTAACTGCTGCACTTGCTCTCAATCCTTCCTTACACTTGAAGCTAATCTTTTGTCCTTGATTCCCGCCTAGAACCCGCTCGAGACCAAGGCTGCTTGTCGCATGATCAGTGCCAGGATACGGAGGCTTGCCGAGGTGGCAACTGTGTCAATCCTTGCCTGGACGCTTCACCCTGTGCACGCACAGCTCAGTGTCTAGCCCAGCAGCACCGCGCCATCTGCACCTGTCCCCAGGACACCCAAGGAGATCCCTTCATCAACTGCTACCAACCACGTAAGCCTCCCACTCTCTCCCCTAATCTCAATCAGTTCCCATTTAACCAGCCTTGAATCCTTGCAGCACAAATCACAGCTGGTTGCACGCACCACTCGGAGTGCACGCCCACAGAGGCCTGCATCAACAAACGCTGCCAGGATCCTTGTGCCGAGGCCAATCCTTGCGCCGGCAACGCCGAGTGCCGCGTCCAGAACTCTCGACCCATCTGCTACTGTCCCGCTGGCTGGGGTGGTGACCCACAAGTCCAATGCTTCAAACGTAAGTACTCTCTACATTTCCCAAATAGTCGATAGTAGCTAATCCTTCGTCTAATCCTCCAGCGGAGTGCAAGGTGAACGCTGATTGTCCCTATGACAAGGCCTGTCTCAACGAGAACTGCGTCAATCCCTGCACCCACGGAGAGGTGCGCTGCGGCAGCGGTGCCGAGTGCCTGCCGGAGAACCACCAGGCTGTCTGCCGCTGCCCGGCGGGCACCCAGGGCAGTCCCTTCGTGGCCTGCATCACTGGCCACTGCCAGTACAACGAGGACTGCGCCGACCACGAGGCCTGCGATCGCCTCAACCGCGTCTGCCGTCCAGTCTGCGAGCAGGACACCTGCGCCGTGAACGCTCTCTGTGTGGGACGCCAACACCAGCCACGCTGCGAGTGCCGCGCCGGCTACCAGGGCAATCCCTTCGTGCTCTGCGAGCAACCCAAGCACGAACCCAAGCCGGAGTGCACCCAGGACTCTGAGTGCCCCTCGAAACTGGCCTGCATCAACCAACGCTGCACAGATCCTTGTGCCACACCCCATGTCTGCAGTCCACAGCAGAGCTGCGCCGTCCTGGACACGCTGCCACTGCGTACCATGATCTGCAAGTGCCCCAGCGACACGGTCTCCGACAACTCCGGCAACTGTGTGCCCATCCAGACGGTGGTCATCGCCGGCGGCTGTCAACACAACGCGGAGTGCGCCAGTTCCGAGATCTGCCTCCATGGCACCTGCCTGGACGCCTGTCGCGTGGAGCGCTGCGGTGTCAATGCCCAGTGCAGTGCCCGGGACCATTATGCCCAGTGCAGCTGCCCAGCGGGTTACCAGGGTAACCCACGCATCGAGTGCTACACCACGGACATTGCCCTGCCCAAGATTCCTGGCGCCGAGTGCAGCCGCAACGACGACTGTCCTCGGGACAAGAACTGCCTCAACGAACGCTGCGTCAATCCCTGCGTCGCTGACGCCTGCGGCCGCGGCGCCTACTGCCACGTGCAGGAGCGAGTTGCCATCTGCCGCTGTCCACCTGGCTACAGCGGCGATGCACGCGTGCGTTGTGTTCCACGTAAGTCTCCAATCTTCCAACTTATGTTCAACATTCATTTAACCTTCCAATCTTCTGCAGCTTCGGATGTCATCACGGTGGGCTGCAAGTCGAACTCGGACTGCCCCGCCGCGGAGGCCTGCATCAACGCCCAGTGCATCAATCCCTGCAACTGCGGACCCCACGCCGAGTGCACCGTGAAGAACCATCACCCGATCTGCTACTGCCAGCCCGGCTACTCCGGCAACGCCCAGTTCGGCTGCGTGCCCATTGGCTGCCAGTCGGACGACGAGTGCGCCAGCGACAAGCAGTGCGTGAACCGCGAGTGCCTCAATCCCTGCCTGATCGCCGATCCTTGTGCCCTGAATGCCGAATGCTACGGCCGGAATCATCGCGCCAGCTGCCGCTGTCCCGCGGGACTTGAGGGTGATCCGTTTGTGCGCTGTCTGCGCCTGGAATGCCACTCCGATCACGACTGTGCCTCCAACCTGGCCTGCCTCAACAACCAATGTGTGAATCCTTGTGCCCAAAGTCCTTGCGCCCAGAACGCCATCTGCCAGTCGCTGCAGCATCGCGCCGTCTGCCGCTGTCCGGAGCAACTGCCGCTGGGCAATCCTTACGCCTACTGCGAGCGTCGACCCGTCGAACCCGTCTGCCGCGATGACGGCGACTGCCCCAGCGGCCTGGCCTGCATCGATGCCAAGTGCCAGAATCCTTGCACTGAGCTCTCACCCTGCGCACGCAGCGCCCATTGCAGCGTGCTGGACAGCGTTCCAGTTCGTACCATGGTCTGTGAGTGCCCCGAGTCCCAGGTGCCGGACGCCAGTGGCGAGTGCCGCCAGCTGGTGCTCCAGAGTCCGCCGGGATGCGAAAGCGATCTCGACTGTAACGAACAAGAGGCCTGTGTGAACCGCCAGTGCCGCAATCCCTGCAACTGCGGCACCAATGCCATCTGCCAGGTGCAACAGCACCGCGCCGTGTGCAGCTGCCAGGACGGCTTCGAGGGTAATCCCTATGCCGCCTGTCGCTCCATTGGCTGCCGCGTGGATGGCGAATGCGACTCCGGCAAGGCCTGCATCAATGGCAACTGCATCAATCCCTGCCTAGTGAACGATCCTTGTGGACCCAACGCCGAGTGCTACGTCCAGTCCAGCCGCGCCCAGTGCCGCTGCCTCAGCGGCTACCGCGGTAATCCCTACGAGCGCTGCCGCATCATCGGCTGCAGCAGCAACAACGACTGCCCCACGGACAAGACCTGCCAGAACGAGCAGTGCGTCAATCCCTGCGTCTACAACAACGTCTGTGCAACACGCGCCGAGTGCAGGCCACAGAACCACATGGCCGTCTGCAGGTGTCCTCCGGAGTACCTGGGTAATCCCTACGTGGACTGCCGCCTGCAGCCACAGCCCGTCTGCAAACTGGACACGGACTGTTCCGCCCGTTTGGCCTGCATCAACGAGCAGTGCGTCGATCCCTGCCTCGTCCTGGAGCCCTGTCAACGACCCGCCCAGTGCCAGGTGACGCCCACCGCCCCAGTGCGCACCATGATCTGTATCTGCCCCGATGGCTACATCAGCAGCGGCAGCGGAAGCTGCAAACCCACCACAGGCGTTGTCAAGGTCGGTGGCTGCATCTCGGACTCCGACTGTGCCGCCGACAAGTCCTGTGTGAACGGCATCTGCCGCGATCCCTGCAACTGCGGCCTGAACGCCGAGTGCCGCATCAAGGATCACAAGCCGGTGTGCACCTGTCGCCAGGGCTACGAGGGCAACCCCGAGTTTGAGTGCGCCAAGATCGAGTGCAGCATCAACTCCGAGTGCCCAGCCACCCACGCCTGCCGCAACCAGCTCTGTGTGCCCGCCTGCCAGGGCGAGCAATGTGGTCCCAATGCCGAGTGCCTGGCCATCAACCATCGTGCCGTCTGCGAGTGTGCGCCAGGACATGGCGGAAACGCGCGTCTCGGCTGCACACCGCTTGGCTGCCGCACGGACGACGAGTGTCCCACGGACAAGGCCTGTGTCAACGGTAAGTGCGCCAATCCTTGCGAGACTACGGCTATCTGCGGCAGCGATGAGACCTGCAAGGTCTACCAACATAGACCCCAGTGCGCCTGTCCCCCAGGCACCGTGCCCGGACGCAACGGCTGCGAACAGGAGCGAGTGGTGCCCATCTGCATCAGCGACGCGGATTGTCCCACCCAACGGGCCTGTCTGCGCGGCGAGTGCGTCAATCCCTGCAACGCGACCCAACCCTGCGGCGTGAACGCCGAGTGCCGCGTCCTGGACACCCTCCCCGTGCGCACCATGATCTGCGAGTGCCTCGAGGGCTACACCGGAAACGCGGCCGTGCAGTGCGACAAGCGCTCACTGTGCGTCATCGAGAAGGGCTTCGTCCGGGACGTGGATGGTCAGTGCGTGTGCCCACCTGGCAGCGCCCTGGACATCTACGAGTACTGCACTCCATGTGTGGTGGAGCAGGGCTATCGCATCGACGAGAGCGGTCACTGTGTCTGCGCCCTGGAGCGCGGCATGGTGATTGACGAGCGTGGTCGCTGCAACTGTCCCATCGAGCTGGGCTACCGCCTCACTTCCCGAGGAGAGTGCCAGCCCGTGGAGCAACCCGAATGCGTCAGCAACGAGCAGTGCGCGGACAATCGCTACTGCAACCCGGAGACGAAGACCTGCGAGGATCCCTGCCTGACCAAGACGTGTGGCGTCAATGCCTTCTGCAATGCCGTGAACCATCGTGCCCAGTGCCAGTGCATCACGGGCTACACGGGCAATCCGGAGCTGCATTGCAATCACACGAACTTCCGCACCGACTTCCCACGTCCCGACATGGTCGTGAGCTGCTTAGCCGATGGAGTCCAGGTGGAGATACACATCACCGAGCCGGGCTTCAATGGCGTGCTCTATGTGAAGGGACACAGCAAGGATGAGGAGTGCCGTCGTGTGGTCAACTTGGCCGGAGAGACGGTGCCACGCACCGAGATCTTCCGCGTCCACTTCGGCAGCTGCGGCATGCAAGCCGTAAAGGATGTCGCCAGCTTTGTGCTGGTCATCCAGAAGCATCCCAAGCTGGTCACCTACAAGGCTCAGGCCTACAACATCAAGTGCGTCTACCAGACCGGCGAGAAGAATGTCACCCTGGGCTTCAACGTCTCCATGCTGACCACGGCCGGAACCATAGCCAACACTGGACCTCCACCGATCTGCCAGATGCGCATTATCACCAACGATGGCGAGGAGATCAACTCCGCTGAGATTGGCGACAATCTCCGCCTGCAAGTCGACGTCGAGCCAGCCAGTAAGTTCTTGTAATCTTTTATCCCAATCCCTGACTAATCACAATTCCAACCGCTTAATCCTCAGCTATTTATGGCGGCTTCGCGCGCTCCTGCATAGCCAAGACAATGGAGGATAATGTGCAGAACGAGTACCTCGTTACGGATGAAAACGGCTGCGCCACAGACACAAGTATCTTCGGAAACTGGGAATACAATCCGGATACCAACAGTCTCCTGGCCAGCTTCAATGCCTTCAAATTCCCCTCCAGCGACAACATACGCTTCCAGTGCAACATACGCGTCTGCTTCGGCAAGTGTCAGCCGGTCAACTGCGGTGGCTACAACGCCTTCGGACGACGTCGTCGCTCCATTGCCGACAACTCCAGCGATTCGACGGCCATCGCGACCAGCACTGGCGTGGAGGGTCAGCTGCGCGAGGAGATAACGATCTCCTCCAATGCCATATTGACATTCGAGAAGCGCAGCGGTCCGGGCCTGAACGATGCCAACAGTGAGTAGAATTTTCTTACAGTTTTCTAAATAGTTTTCCTAACAAGCTTTTCTTTTCTTAACAAACACAGTCAAACCGGCGGCTCAGCGCGTTGAGGACATCTGCGTCTCGATGGTGGGTCTGATCATAGCTCTGGTCATAACGGCTCTGCTGGCGCTAGTCGCCGTCGCCGTGGCCGTCTCCTGCTGGCTAATGGCCTACAGGCGGCGACCCAAGACCCTGGCACCACTGCCACATCCGCCAGAGTTCCCCAATCCGCTGTTCGCCAACGCCGACACGGCCCCGGAACCAACCCCGGATTACATCTCCTAAACAAAAACCCACAGAGAGTAACAACAAACACCTAGATATAGTTTTAGAGTATAGAAAGAAAAAGAGTTAAAAGATGGAAAACATCAGAAAAGAATATTTGAAAAGCTCGTGCAAAAAGTAAAGAAAATGAAAATGAAAAATGAACACGAAATGAAATTTCGTATGAAAATATGCAATGAAATGTTTGAAAGAAGAAAAAACAAAAGTAAATTTGTGAGCTGAAAAAGGAGAAGTCGTAAGCGTTTAACGCTTAACGCTCTCATATAAAAAAGAAGAAAATCATAAAAAAATATCCTTACACGAACCTTGTAAAAAGCGAAGAAAGTGCACGCATAATTTTAATAAGATAAGAAAATAATTTTATTAATTTTTTATTAACATTTTAGTATTGTTTCCCTACTAATATGAGAATTTTGAGTAGTTGTTTAGCAGCAGACAAACTATTACTATTTAGAAGATACTGCCAAAAGAGAGAAGCAAATAGATAAGTGCAGCGAGTAGCAGCTACAAAGGAATTCTCGTTCTCTAACGACAACTTCTTCATTAGTCGATTATAATTAAATAATGATATTTTGTTATGTAACTGAAGACTTCCTATAAATGATTAGGGTGTGGGTAGTAGCCAAAACGACACATTGTATTATAGCACAACAACACACACACACACACACACACATGTATGTAATACTACTTCCTGTATACTCTTTAGGACCTCAACTCGCCTCTTAAAATTAAATACTGCCTTCTATAACCACACAAAGAAACGAAACGAACAATGCACCCAACATCCAATACTCCTTAGCACTACGAAGAGCCCCCAAGATAGAGCTGAGAATAACCCGAGGACAATATATCAACGATTGTCCTCTAGGGCTTATATTCCAAACACACACACACACACACACACACACACACACACACAGACAGACACACACACAGCAATAGCTGGGGAATTGTTCGGCAAAGCTGCCTATAGAAATCGTATATCGTATACCTATACCGATACCTATAACTATATATATTCCATACCCGGAAACTGAAAGGAGAACCAACTGCCAGTCGAGGCGTTATTTGTGCACAAAAGATTAATCCATAGGAGAAATATGTAAGGTTTGTTTTAATTTTAAATGCAACAGCGACTAATGGAGAACTTGAACTTTAACTACTAGAACTAGAACTCGAACTCTACTATATGATATATATACTATATATATGAGTATAACTATGATTAACCCAATTATTTTTGTAGTTTTTTAGTCAATTAATATTAAATTGTTGTGATTGTTTTAAAATGCAAACGAAATACTTCCACTAACTAACTAAACTAACTAGCGCGAAAAGTATATACTAGAAATATACTAAAAAAACACAAAAAAACAACGAACCGGCGATCCCCTCCAAATCTCCGATCTAATCGCAGTTCGCAGCTGTCAACGCGCCTGGAACATTGCAGCGAATCTTTTGCTTTCAGGCGCCGTTCATAGGGCGAAACTGTTGATTTTACGGAGATGGGAACACGCCTCCACATTATATGCATTAAATTATTCGAAATGAGGTTTTTAATTAATATTATTAAACATAAACAAAATGTATAGTCACTACTTTAAGCTCAAAACAGACACATTTCAGAATATATATACGAATATATATATATATATATATTCAGGTCTAATCGGAAACACCATGCGAAAGGGACCAATTGTAAATAATACACACAGGCGATTATTGATAATAATTTAGTAGCGCATTTTTGTGTATAGGTTTCTATAACCTTCTCCCAGCAATAGCTCCATGCCAGGTTTCAAGCTAAAATTATTTTCTCATTTCTCTAAGTGCACAGATAAAAACAAATCAAAAACGAATCAAAAAACTAGCAAAGAATTTCGCTCACAATCAAATAATATAAAAAAACAGAAACGAAAACTTTTATTTTTTCTTTACGAAACTTTTTATTGATTTTCCCGGAAAATAAATACCAACTAGAATTAAGTTGAACAAATCTTTTTGCACTGGCAGCAAGTATTCAATTAAATAATGAAAATGAATTGTAAAAATCCATAGTTAAATTGTAATTATAAAGAATTGTATTTAAAACGAAAAGAAAAAACAAAAAACAAAAAACAAAAAAGAAAACAAAAACATTAATCTTAATCGCTTATTGTAAACTAATAATTATTAAATGAATATGAATAAAGAAAAACATTAAAAAAAATAATAATACTTAAATCTTATTTAAGGAACTTAACAACAGAAATCTTCATACCCCTCGTAAACTAGGATACTCTATAGAAGACGTACTCTGTAATCAGGTAAGAATATTACTCACAATTAGTAGAACTATATTTGATTTATAAGAAAAAGTGATGTACATTCATAGTTTATATTTATTTATATAATTTATATAGCTTTAAAGAATATATTCATCAGATCTAGGGGTTTTTTCGAAACTGAGGAATATAGAGAGATAAATTGGATTGCTCTTACGAGAAAGATCTCTTGCCTTGTACGAGAAGCTGTGACCTCCTGTAGACTGCTTCTCTTGGTTTCAATCAACCACACTTATAGGAGTAATATATCATTAGGAGTTCTACTCACAAAACTTCTCACAGCATTTACCATATATACTCGTATATAAAAAGATCTCTGAAATGATAACTCTCAGAAAGTCAGAGGCTATAGAATGGAATCATTTACCGGGTAAAGCTGTCAGACTTATCTTGTTAGACTGTCTCGGCTTACTTAATCGAAAGGGTATTTAATGTTCGACACTTTTACGACGCGTTTCGTTTGTTGATATTTAAATCGAGAAATGTCAAGACGAAGACAAGTCTCTATTAATAATTGAAAGCCAGTTTTTAATTGGAACATATAATATTTATGGGCAGACTTTTTAATATCAAATATTAATATTGTCATATGCGTTACCCGTTTGCCTTGACTTATGTCACGGCAAATCCATAGCTAGACGCTTCTATCAATCAGCCCAGCTTATCACAGTATCACGGCTGCCGTTAAGTGATAAAAAATGCACTTATCAAAGAAGAACCCAAAAAAGAAAGAAATGGAAACTGAAAGAGGAAAACACAAGCAAAACGAATTTAAAACTTTGCTGCTCGCAGAATTGTAGCTTCTTCTTGGTGGATAATAAAAATTAATATGCGAAAGCATTGGACAGGGGATAAGCAGAACAAATCCGCTCGTTCCAAGCCCCACTTCTCGTCGTGTGCTCTGTACGTATATACCCTGTAGAGGTATGAGCTAAGGGGTATGCGAGTGTGTGGGAGTTTAAAATCAGATTGATTGAGATTCATTGAGAATTCTACCATGAGAGATCTTCTTTTCAATTACTTTCTACCTTATGATGGAAGCTTTTCATAGGCCATACACTACCCTTTACCTACAACAAAACTCACTAAGTAGAGTTAAGATTTATGACTTTCACTGTTTACAGGGTATATATTAGTCGATCATTCATGTCACAAACACTTTGGCTTGTGGTTATTCTCATTGTTGCCGTCTGCTATCAGATGAACGAGCCGGAAAGCCCAAACGAGCGCGAGACACAACCAAAACCAAAACCAAAACTAAAACCAAAGCTCATGCACTGCGACGCCTGGGACGAACGGTGAAAAGAGAGGGAGTGGGAGAGAGAGAGAGAGAGAGAGAGAGGGAGAGCGAGCGAGCAACAGGCCCCAAAAGCGACGTCAAGTGTAAACGATATTCGCAAACGTGGATCAGTTGACATTTGACGGCGCGCGTGTTTGCACGTTTCTCGGGGAGTCTTTCTGATAGTGACTGACTACGGCAGTGGTGGGAGAGTACGGCTTTACGACTCAATGTACTGTACGGCTCAAGCAGTGGACGTGAAGAAACGCAAAGTACGCCCGCAGATAAAACGTACTTGTACAAATCAGTCAAAAGTGTCGTCGCTCGTTCAATAAATCATGTTTGATTTTCGAATTCGCTTTTTACAAAATGATTTAAGTTGAATTCCGTCGGAGTAAAGTGCCGGAACGCGTATACGCAACGTTATCTACGGCGGGTAATTGAAATGACAATCAGTTGATTATTTTATTAGGCGATTATGAATAATAGCGCAAATTAGGCCTCATTTGACTCGCATGAAAGTTCAGCCATAAATACGGAAAACTATCGCGAATTGGCGACAAAACGATTAAACTAACAAATATCCGTATAAATGCCATAATATTATATATTTGAGTACTCTGTTTGGGCACGTGAAGCGTTTTTGGCTATAATCAATGTCAAGATGTGCAACGGAACGTTCAACAAATTAAATTTTTTATACCTTTTGTTAGTGTCTAGAGGAAACTACACACACACACCACAGGCACAACACTTGCGAGTGAGAGGCAAAAACAACACATTTCGTTGAATAATGGCAAAGTTTTGTTTGTTTTACTTTTTTCGCATTGAATATTTGCCAAGTATGGACGCTGTTTTCATTAACACGTTCGAATTACAGACATTTACGTCAAAGCTGAGCACTTGATGTACTTTCTGACATCTATTCACTCCGATTCCCCAGATGTTAACTGATTATCTATAGGCCTTATACTTTAGACCCGAAGTATCTACAAACTGTAACTGGACTCAGCTAATCTAATCCATGAATGCAAACTGAAAGTATAACTACCATGAACTTTATATATATATGAATACTATATATGTATATGAATAATTCGCTTAGACACTCGCTGTCGCACTCGTGCTCGATAATAAAACATTCTCCAGCTGGGATCGTGTAAAAGCGTATCTCAAAGATACGATAAATTTACATATCACATGAGTCTGTTCTATTACACTGAAGCCTCATAAAGTGCTATGTGCAATGCACATGGGCTGCTTATATATACATATATAATATCCATATAGTCTGTATATAAGTGCGTAATTAATCACTTTGAACCCATTTCAATGACCTCTGCGCCTCTGTCCGAAGAGTCACTGGAGCATAGCTTAAAGCCATAAAGGTCGATGTATCATCCAAATAGGAATCTATTGCATGTTTGAGTTGGTCGGGAAATAAAAAACGAAAGCTACCAAAGAAAAGTAATTCTATTAAAATGGGGAGCAGGGGTAAAAGTCGATCAAAATTCCGATAAGATAAGAATTTAGTAACTTTGATGTGAAGTGAAGTGCGAGTGACTCTGATGAGATGTGAAGTGCGCTCGAGAGTCGCGTTATAAGTGTTTATCTGTCCAGATGATAAAATAATATACATAAAAGACAATAACAAAAAGTAAATGGGACACGAAGCATGTGCTTGTTTATTTATATAAACAAACAAGACTTAAGTAAATAGCACGAGAAAAGTATATATAACCCGTTAACTGTTCTTCTTATGAGTCGCCAAACAAAACTCAACTGCAAGATTATTTATGAATCGACAATGAATCGTGAGAGTTTAACTACAAACTATGTCATAACACCCATAATACTCTAGCTAATGATATACCCCAATTATCTAGGCAGGTTGCAATCGCTTAAATCAGAATATTCCATAGAAATCTTGGATAACTCAGATGGAGCGGAAGTAACTGATTGGCTTCAAGTAGAACCTGGTCAGTAGCCATCCTCCACTCCAAGTAATGCTCTATAGGAATCAGTATTTCTGGTCTCAATCATCATTATCTATCATCCATCTCCATCTCCAGATCTCGGGTGTTAGGGTACTCGTCTAGGAACTACACATAGTTTTATATTGAAGACAATCTTTCGCTCTAATCTTTGTTTAGTTTTAATGAGATTTAAAAGGTTGGCAGCAGCAACAACAACAACAACAATGACATTGTGGTGTTCAAGGCTTAAATGTGATTTAAAAGTATGACAACCGCAGCATTA
This sequence comes from Hirtodrosophila trivittata, assembly GCA_035045065.1. NCBI lineage: Eukaryota > Metazoa > Arthropoda > Insecta > Diptera > Drosophilidae > Hirtodrosophila > Hirtodrosophila trivittata. Next base: position 1,854,882 of record JAWNNK010000022.1, read on the forward strand.
ACAGCTACACCAACAACAACAACAACACCAACAACTACACCAACAGCCACAACAAAATCAACAACGAGTTTCGTTAGTCGCCTGCAAAACGGCAGCGACAGCAGCTGAAAATTATGAGAATTAAGATGATAAATAATAAGACAAAAACAAAAGCAACAACAACAACAACAGTGTATAAACAACAACAACAGAGAGATATGATTTTATGATTGATCCAACAATAACAACAAGAACAAGAACAACAACGACGAATTTCTAGCAATCAACTCGAAAGAAACATTTGCCGAAATGGCAGACCAATTTGAGCAAGAAGCAACAAACGCCCCGAAAGGTGGCCAGAGGCTGGCCAAGACAGCCTCCTCGCCCACTGCCCTCAACCTGGTAACGAAACGCGCTGCGCCCACTGGGTTACCCTCACTGCGGCACAGCCAGCTGTCCGACAGTGGCGCCGAGAGCTGCGGCGATGGCGACGAGCAGACGAAGCTCATCCGCACGGCTTCAACACGGCCCCACAAGTACATCATTATCCCAGCGACGCCTGGTTCACCGGAGGCTCGTCTGGCTGTGGTGCCAGGTATGCCCTTTCGCCAGACCAGCTCCACGACTTCCTTGGCGGCAATGGCAGCGGCGCTGCACAAGCAGCCGCCGCGGCAGCCGTCGATCAAGTCGCGACCCAACTCGGATGTCATCCAGCCGGTGCAACTGCAGCAGCATCTGCAGCTGCAGCAGCTGCCACAGCCGGCGACTTCGACCTCGACGGTCACATTCACCATTGACGACTGCGATGCGATGGGTGCAGCTGCCCCAGTAGCTCACTTCACACCCGCAACGCTGACCAGCAACACCACCACTACCATGGCTGGCCACGACTCCATGGCCGCCTCCCCCCTGAACTTCGACCTGCGCACGCGCCTGGGCAGCCATCACAGCAGCATGCGCTCCGTGGTGTCAGGTGAGTGCCCGATGCTCAACCTCCCATGCCCAAGGTGTTACTCCTCTCCACGTTCACAGCCTATCTGCCTGGGCTTAGCGACAGCAGCTGTAATCTCGCCTGCAGCTCTGCAGCAACTTACGGTCTCCAGCCCCCTAATCCCCTCTACATGCAGCCGCATTCCTCGCTCAGCGGTTCCTATCACTTCAGCGAGCTGCCCGGCAACCAGATCTACTCGGACGTGACCTCTGTGCGCTCCCTGGCCTCCATTGGCATTGGCTCCACGGATGGACGCAAGTTGGTCATAAGACGCGTGCCGACAACGGCCAACGAACTATTTGACATGGTCAATCCGCAGACTCCACAGTAAGTGTAACCCCATAAGAATAACTGTTCCCAACAGCAGGCAGTGTACCCATCCCTCGTTCCATTAGCGATTCCAGAGCGATTCCCTAACCAAACCCAACAAAACACTTTAAAATTCAACACAAATTTTGGCACCGCGGCATAGAAAAAGCAAATATATTCTTATTGTTATCGCACACCCAAGAGTAAACATCGTATGTGGGTGTGCGTGTGTGTGTGGGTGTGAGTGGGCCACATGACGCCCAGTCGCTTGCCTTTGACACGAAACGTGAATGTGAATACCTTCGGACTCGCCGGATCGCAGCTATTTATAAGCAGCGTTCCTTAACGAAATCAATGGATCTTCGCAAGTGAATCGCTGTTTGTGTTGACTCTCGAAATTAACGCCCTTTGGCAGTGCTCGAATAGTTCGATTAGCGAGATTAGTCCCAAGCTCCAAGCGCCAGTCGCCAGTCAGTAAAGTGGCAGCCTACGAACGGTGCAGTTGATCCACTTATTCGGCCCGATTCGAATCCTTTTCAAAGTGTTAATCATCAATGGGACGCATGGATAACGTGAATCAAGCTTAGGACAAATTTAACTCGTCTCACATATTCTCGCATATAGCTCTTCCTATATCCTGAGAATATATATAGTGTATAGATAATACCACGTCGAGATGCCCTATCGCAACGACGTTGATGCTCAATCCTCGAGGCACTCGGAACAATCGTTTTTTCGCTTCAATCGCGTCGCCAAAGTGTAAGCGAGCCTCCTCCTAGTCCTCCCAATCCTCCACCTCCTCCTCCATTTACGACTAGTGCTCCCAGAGTTATGTAACCTTTAAATCGTGCTATTTATTTTGGATCAAGTGCTTGATAGCTGTTAATATGGATTTATACGCCCCATTGTGGCTGTCATGTTTGCTTTACCCATTAGCCCATTGCCGCTGATTGAATATTAACGTTTATTTAATGGTTAAGTGGCCTATTCAATCTTTTTATGGTTGTTTTTCCTGCTCTTAATGCTCTGCCTATATATAGAGCTGGCCATATGTTAGCTGCGGCACGTGTCATTCAGACTTTGAATCTTTAAGTGCCCCGACTGGAGTTTATAATCGTCGAACGAACTCTGATCAATTTGCTTTCTATAGTTGAAACATAACTTAAAGAGTTACCAATTGATAAATTAGCTCTAATCCAAGCCTACTCCCATATTACAGTATAAGAATAGTGTCAGCTTGTTCATATCTGGAACAGTTTTGGAATATATGCTATATTCGTAGCATCCATCGTAAACACGTTTTACTAATTTTCGCAGTTTACATCATTCACAGAATCTATTCTATGGTTACCCTCCCATCCATCAGCACAAGCTAGCACCTCATTAAATCAGCACTGAATCCAATCCCATCCCATCCCATCCAATCCAAACAAACACCCTCCCCAATCTCAGATCATTCAGCAACAATGCAATGGTACTTGACACCTCGGACAGGGTGACAGATCCCCCATTGTTGCAGCTGGCATGTGATTACTACAATTAAACTATTTGACGCACCAGAAATGTTAGTTGGGGTCGTCCCAGACCGATGCTCATGAAATCTGTGCGCTCCGTCTGGGGTTTCATTCCGTACTCGTACTCGTATGGTTGCCCGGGCAGACAATGCCTCGGTACACAGAGAGTGTGGACAGCAATTAGATGCGCCTGGTTGCCTTTCTATAATGCAAATGACCACACAAAACACACACACACACACACACACAGATAGATATATGTTGATAATTGAATAACTGAACGTGTTTCTTTATATTGCTTTATATCATAGGCCCTTGGGCATTGATGACGATGACAGCTATATGGACATGTCGGATGAGGCGGCCAACTTGAAGCCACGCCAGCAACATTGGGCCAACAAAATGCAGTTCGTCTTGGCCTGCATCGGCTACTCGGTGGGATTGGGCAATGTCTGGCGTTTTCCCTATATGTGCTACAAAAGTGGCGGCGGTAAGTGACAGATAGATAGATAAATAAGATAAGATCCCCCACCATATCCAGATCATAAGCGGAAGTTAGAACCCTGAGACTTTTCGGCAAATACTTTTGATTTAAGTCGACTCGCTTGACTTGATAAACATTTTAAAAAAAATTTCGCGCTTTATGCGACATTTCCGCTGTAAACGCAACAAAGTCATAAATTAAAATTTGTACAAGCTCAGCGCGAATCCCCGACAAAAATAAAGCGGTCATCTATGTAGTTTCTTGAGTGACCCTACGCCCCTCGTCGCTCCCCTCCAGCTCAAAACACGCAACCCACTTGCCGGCCTACGTCCATCTTCATTTACACGCGCTCCCTCTCCCTCTTTCTCTCTCTCTTTCTCTCTTTGTCTTCTCTCTCCTCTTTCGGAGACCCCATTTACATGTCTCAGGCCCATTACACATATAATGAGCCGTTCTATTGGCAACTGGCAACTGGAGATGCGACTCTATACAGTCGGAATATGTATGCCGTATTCAATTTGCAATTGTTGATCTCAAATATTTATAATTAATTTAATTTGCTTACTTAGCTGCTGTCATTTAAAGACTTTTCCTTGAAATTCTATTGACTCTTTATGCAGGTGTGTTTCTAGTACCTTATTGCATAATACTCTTCATATGCAGCATACCCTTGCTGTTTATGGAGTTATCTGTGGGACAGTATACGGGACGTGGACCCATCGGAGCACTGGGTCAGCTGTGTCCACTCTTTAAAGGTAAGACTACAATAAAGTAACCAATTAAAACATATCAGCGCATAACTTGAAGATAATAATTAGTACGAATTTTCCAATAAACTGTCTGGCTATTTAGGTAGTTTTTCTTTTTTTCTTTTTAGATAATTTCTTTTTTAATTAAAAACATTTCACTTAATTTCCCCGCAGGGAGCATCCAAAAGTAAATAGTTGCATTCAGTTAAATTTAAAAAAATAAAAAAAAGTGTAGCATACTTTTAGTTGTAAAATGTTAATGCTTGAACAGTAGCTCTAAAACTGGGTTATTTTAATTGTGAACAGTTGGCCTCAAACTGTATTTATTTAGTACAATTCTTCCAAAACTGTGCCTATTTGTGTACATTTAATCTAAAACTGTAATGTGCGAACAGCTGCTTTCAAACTGTTAAGTATGTAACAGTAGCCCCTCAACTGTACTCCCTTCGAACAGTGGCCCTCAAACTGTGTTGGCAGCTCAGCCACCTTCTGCTGATTTCTGTTCGCCTGGTGCCCAGTCAGGGATCCACGCCACTTTTCTTGAAAATTCATCAACGAAATTTGTGCAGGTCATGAAAAAAGTCGTTTTTGCAGGATTTTCGTTGGTTTCTCAAACTATCAAGAAATAAATAAAACAGTATTTTATTTTATTGTAGTTCTTAGCATATTTTATGGTTCAAATTTATTAGAAAACATTTCATTTTATAAATATATGTTATTATAATTGTTATTTAACTTAAAAACCTTGGAAATATTCAAGCAACTGGCGCAAATATGTGCAAATTAAATACTTAAGTCTAGGCACTTGCTAATTAGTTAGCTATCGTTTTTATGGGAATAGAGCGAAAACGAGAAACGGAAATATTTTTCGCGTCTGTTAACTGGGTTCCAGACCCCAAATCGTGTCCCCGCCAACACCTACAATTAAGCCTAGTTTACAGAGTCATAAATCTTAAAAATAAACAACATTACTTTGACATATTGTGCAAAATCGCTTAATTATTACAAATATTTTGCCAGTTGAGCAGCATCGCCCACACAAGAAAGCTGCAGCTCGAACTAATAAATATTAATGGCTAATTTTAAGACAAGATTCAAGCAAATGGCTTCAATTGGCATCAACGGCGCAAGGCCAATTACACATGTAATTATGCAGATAAGAGCCAGCCTGTGTCTAGACATGTGATTGAAGGGAACTGGTCTGATTTACAACTGACCTGATTAGGCTCCAATTTAGCTCTTAAAACAAATACAGCTTATGTCTTAGAATATTGAAAATTACAGAGACGTTTTCTAGGAAAATCGATGTAGTTCTAGGGATAATTATAGGTATGGAATTAACAGAAGATTGTTTACAGCAACAGCCAATGATAAGGCTACGAAATATTATAATATTCTAAAGAAATATGCAATTTTATATCCCTTCTCCAGGAGCTGGGCTGGCCAGTGTAGTCGTCTCGTTTCTCATGTCCACATACTACAGCGTTATAATAGGTTATTCAATATATTACTTTTTCACATCGTTCAAAACGGAAATGCCATGGATTGACTGCAGCAATAGGTAAGTATCTCAGTTAACCAGGAATATTGCATTCAGTTATTAACTGCTGATTGTTATCAGGTGGAACAGCCCCGACTGTTGGGTGCCACAGCGCAAGGAGATGAATGCCAGTGCGCCGGACACATCTCGCACTCCCTCCGAGGAGTTCTTTGAGTAGGTTCCTAACGTATTGAATGAGGATTAAATCTAATATTTGAGTTTTCATTGCAGGAATAAAGTGCTGCAAATTAGTCCTGGCTTGGAGTATCCTGGCATGATGCGCTGGGAGCTATTCGCCTGTCTTGTATGCGCCTGGCTGATGGTCTACTTTGCCACCTGGAAGTCCATCAAGTCCTCTGCCAAGGTTCGCTACTTTACGGCCACATTTCCCTTTGTGCTCATCATCATCCTCATGTTTCGGGCGGTGACCCTCGACGGCGCTGCCGAAGGTTTGCGCTTCTTCTTTCGGCCCAATTGGTCGGAGCTGAAGAATGCGAATGTGTGGATTAATGCAGCCTCCCAGAATTTCAATTCTCTGGGCATCACATTTGGATCCATGATCTCGTTCGCCAGCTATAACAAGTACAACAACAATATACTGCGCGATACAATTTCAGTGAGTCTCGTAAATATGGTTACCAGCTTACTTGTTGGCATCTTTGCCTTCTCCACACTGGGCAATCTCGCACTGGAGCAGAATACGAACGTGCGCGATGTCATCGGCGATGGTCCGGGCATGATATTTGTGGTTTATCCGCAAGCCATGGCCAAGATGCCGTATGCCCAATTGTGGGCTGTCATGTTCTTCTTTATGCTGCTATGCCTGGGGCTCAATTCACAGTTTGCCATAGTCGAGGTGGTGGTCACGTCCATACAGGATGGCTTTCCGCGTTGGATAAAGCGGCACTTGGGCTACCATGAGATCGTGGTACTCTTTGTCTGCGTCATCTCGTGCCTGTTTGGGCTGCCAAACATTATACAGGGTGGGATCTACTACTTCCAGTTAATGGATCACTATGCTGCCTCCGTGACGATTATGTTTCTGGCCTTCTGCCAGATGATTGCCATAGCCTGGTTCTACGGCACCGGGCGACTCTCAAAGAACATTAAGCAAATGACCGGCAAAGCGCCGTCCCTCTACTTAAAGTCCTGCTGGCTGGTCCTGGGACCCTGTCTACTCTTCGTAAGTTCAGACTATAAAGTAGAGTCTTCACCCAGAAAGTAATCCAAGTAACTTTTTTGTTGCAGGCCATTTGGGTGCTTAGCCTGATTAACTACAAGGAGCCCACATATCATAATGGACGCTACACCTATCCGGACTGGGCCTATGGCATTGGCTGGATGTTTGCCTCCTTCTCACTGATTTGTATACCAGGGTACGCGGTGATTAACTTTATGCGCACCGAAGGCAGCACCTTCTGGGAGGTAAGTAAACATCAGTTCTAATCCTAATCCAGTGTTCAACTTGATCCGGTTTTTTTAGCGCATTAAGATAACGTTGCGTCCCAACATTTACGAGTGCAAGATCTGCGGCGAACATCACTGCGAGCATGACTTCCCCGAGCAGGAGCAGTATATGCTGGCGCAGGAGCTGGGCAACATTTACAAGCCAACCACGACGCAGGGTCTGCATCCTGGCCAGAAGTCGGCATACAATGCGATGCATGCAGCCAATACGGCGCCGCACGGCGCCCACACAGAGTACACGTACCAGTCCAAGGAGGAGCAAGGAAGGCTTCCAGCGACAGATCAGCACAGCGTTAAGTAGACCTGCCAAACGAGAGGGTTTCATTTCCTGTTCAATTGTTAACAATTTCTGAGTATTTCTTAAACCTAATTCGTTTTAATCAGCAATAAATGCAATATTATAATTTAATCCTTTGTTTCTTTTGTAAGCGTGAAATGGGGATGAATCAATGAGTTTTAATGGAACTCTTTAAACTTAATATGTCACTGCAGGAACAGTTGGATTACATCACTTTATTTTATTGTTAAGTTAAGATTCTGCGCTAGCTAAGTTCCAGTTCATCGGCATCTGTGAAAGGATCTTTCAAGGTGCGTTTGAGCTGAGCTTCACAATTGCAGCACAAGATTAACATATGAATTTATATAATTATAAGAATGTATATATATATACAGGTAAGTGTGACTCTTTGGCCTTCAATTCTCATTTAGAATCTGCCCATAATACTATGCAACACAACTCACAGAAAACAATGGATATATCTTTGGAAGCACAGGGAAGCTTCAAGAGAACCTCGCGTCACTTAAAGCTTCCAGGTGCGGTACAATATTGCATCTACCTTACTGGAGTTCCAACCTGTTCTAAAGTATAACCACCATCCATGGAAGCAGCTAGTTGTGTCTATCGAAGATTCTGCACGTAGGAATACAACAAATCAAACTCCTCGAATTTGGGCACCGCGTTGAAGTTTCGCGGTTTCTTGCAGTAATCCGCATAGATGAGTTGACTCTTGGCAGGCACAGTGGGCGGCTGCACGCTGAGATAGGAATCAGTGCCGTAGTCACTTATCGGACGCAACGTGATGCCGCGCATCATATTGGCCTGCTCTTGCTCACGTTGAGCCACAGCCGTTTTTCCCGGCGGCGCACCACCGCTGGATAGTTTACCCATTTGAACGTATTTCTTGTAGATGGCCATACTCTGTTTGGATGGTGGGCTTATGGTGCAGCCGTAGACTTGTTCCATGGAAGGCAGCAGGGAGTTCAGGGTAAATGGAAGAGGCTCTGCGGCTTCCGTTTGCTTAGACTCCTTTTCGGCAAAGCTGGCACTGAGTTCCTCATCGCTGGAGGTGTCATCGCCCTCGCTTGAGCTGGAAGAATTGCTATTGGTTGACCCCGTGGAGCTCTGGCCAGTCATCGATGGGTTCTGCCGTGCTTTGCGTGACGGCTGTATCTGACGTTGAAAGGGACTGTAGTTGGTGCGGAATGTGGGCATATATCTTGTTGCTAGCTGACTAATTTCAAACTCAATGTGCTCGCTCAAGTCTGTCCACTTGAACGACTGATGGTAATTGGAGTAGGAATCAATCATCTCCAGTCCGTGACTGTGTACACGAAACAGCTCCTTGACTAGCTTGTTGGAGTCTGCGCAGGGGTAGGGTAAGCACTCCCGCACCTTGTGGCGCACCCAATCCGTTATGTATGCGCTCGATGTGCTCGGGACAAATGCATTGTGCATATCGTAGTCTGTTTGGAGCTCCCAAATGGGCTGGTTCACTGCAAATAGATAGAGATTGAAATAAAACTCTTTCAAAGGAACAAAGTTGTTTCATACTTTTGGTAAAGCTCGGCTTGTAGAGACCCAGGAACAGATTGATACTGTGCTGCTTCTCCGTGTCGCTGAATGTGTTGCTGTAGTAGCGGCTCAGGGTCTGCATTATATCGTTGCCCTGGGATGCCCAGGCAGCCGTCTTACGATATGTCTTGATGCGATGCACTAGCTGGGAGCCACCGTACTGGAGTGCCAAAGTGTCGCCGTGCTCCTCATACAGATGTTCCAGCATGGTAACGCAATCTGAATCGAATTCCAGTTTGGCTGACTTTACGAATCCCATCCGTTCCAGCTGATGCCCCAGTGCGCACTTTCCAATGGCAAATTGCGCCGAATTGGTGCGATCCAAGCAGTCCACACAGTTGGTGCGCACTATTCCAGTCTGGAAGCTGAGTTCGTTGCCCCGATGTGCCTTATAAAACATACCTGTCAGCTGTATAATATTCTCGGCGTGAACTGCCAGCTGCTCCATGACATTGCTACCGCTGACACGACTCTGCCGCGCCATGTCAAAGTGTATGTGCTTCATGCGATGCTGCGGCGGCAGAAACTGGTTGAGGTACTTAATGCTGTTCTCCAGCTCCTTGGAAATGATCGACTCGTGCTTGCGTCGCTCGCGCTTTTTAACTAAATTCAGCATAATCAGCGGAGAGCCATAGTGAAAGAGCAAACGTTCAAAGTGCCTGGACGGTGTTTGAGCATACGGATCAAAGATGTCCAGCTGTATGGGCGGCTTAGGCACCATCTTGCTAATGTCCTGTGACCAGTGTGATGGTATCGAACCGCGCATCTGCGTGAAGGCACACATCCGCTGGCCATCACTTACAATCTGCTCCGTTTCCACCTCGTTTGCCACATCGCCCTGGAAAAAGATTCTTTGTTATTACAGAATTATACAGAGAGTATACAGATTTCTTGCCTTGAAATTGGCACCACGCTTCAGAAACCGGGTGCCGGCAAACCGTGTGCTGCGCCGCGCTATTAGACACACATTCACATGCCGCCCAAAGATGCTAATGCAGGACTGACTGACATAGCCATGCGTGACCTCGAGCAGCCAATCCTTTAGCATAATGCCCTCCATGGCTTGCAACAAATAGGCGTTCCAAACGAAACGTTTACGTGAATCGCTTCGAAAGGCATAATCCACACGTTCATGTGCTTGCGCAACATTGTTGGTCAGCTTGTTCCAGTCGGGTAGTGGCTCGTCCTTCTCAAGATTCACCTGGGCACCCACAAACCGTGGCGCCGACTCATTATACTGCAACGTGCGTGTCAAATCGTACGAGTAGGAAAAGTAAAAGTTGCTGCGAAGATCAATATTCTGAAACATTCGCTTATAGCGTTCCTCGTGGGGATGGGGAGGCCGTTGAGAGGTCACCTCGTTGACACGCACCATCACTGTATCTTTGATGGTATACACTAAATGCATACCAATATGGGCGCAACATTTTCGCTTAGTAACCAATACGAGGTAATATCCTTCCAGAAAGCGCACAAAACCCAAGACTCCGTAGGCGGAGGTTACTTTGGGAGATCCTGTCAGTGAGGAGACAAACTTGCGTATCTCCAAGTTGTTGAATTCATTCGCATTTTCCTCAATGCTTAGGCGATTCAGCGCCAACCGATCGATGGTGAGCAATCGAAACCGTGTCTCGCGATTGTTGCTGCCCACCAAGTACAAACGCTGAAAACAAGATAATCAATAACTTTAAAGCACATTTTCTGCTGAGAATAACTTACCGATCGCGTTTCATAGAGTATCACCTTTTGTATTGAGCTAATTATTGGATTAAATATTATATTTGGATTGTCGTTGTTCATTTTTACGGATTGTCACCTACACAGGTGATAGCCCAAAGCCTATGCAAGTATCGATACTGAAAATATAGCCAGGGGTGTCATTAATTCATATACCGATAGTTTCACCACGAATCGATGCGATGTTTTGTTTATAAATTTCAGCTGACTGTGCAATTTATAGCTTTGATATGTAGGGCAACACTGGGCAGTGCAATTTATAGCTTTGATATGTAGGGCAGCACTTAACAGTTTTGTAAACTTTTTTTGTTGTTTAGTCCTAACATTTTAATATATAAGTAACTATGACGACGTGGGGAAATATTTGCCGCATATGTAGCAGCCCCGCAGACTACAACATTTTTGCCAAAATACCTACATACTTACACGGCGCTACAAATGAGTTTCTCAACTATCAAAAGCCAATAAACATATTGCTTGAAGACACATCCGGACTGAAGGTACGTTAAATTTGTGTTTTTTCAACTAGCTTTTTTGTTTACATGTTTGTTTTTGACTTTAGAATTCTCCAGACGATGGTCTGCCATCGTTCATATGCGCACTATGCATATCATATTTAAAACATGCAGTAACATTCCGTGAACAGTGCATTAAAAATGCACTGAGCCTCAAACTAATCGAACATCAACAAAAGGCTGAAAATAATGATAAGGAGGGTAAGGAAGACAAGATGACGCTCGTTACAGCGGATCAGCTCAATTTTGTGGAACACCGACCGGCGCACAGTCTGCTGAACAACATCAGTGCTAAGCTCGAACTAACAGACAAGGTCCACAAACAACTGCTGACCCCGAGTGTGCCATATAAGAGAGGGAACCGTAACAGGAGGGATGAGCGACAGTTCTTAAATGTATTTTCTGACAAGAAACAAAATGCCACACAGGTATGCTGGAAAACACATAGACATTCCTGTTTCAGATCTGATTACGATAGTAATCTGAAACAGGAACAAGAACGAATGTAAATATATAATTGATAATTGCATTTTATTAGCCACAGCCAAAAAATGAAAATCCTACGACCAGCGCTGGCACTGTTAGCTTCAATGAAGAGGAGGAAGATGTTTACTCAGGCGATGACAATGAGGAGAACGCGCTAGCACGTAAAGACAAGAACTGCTACAACTACAGTGAGACAAATTTCGAAGAGGATGACCCCATGGATCAGGCCCAGCTTAGAGCCATCAAAGTCAACGTACCCCAGGTCAATTGGAAGGAGCGAAAGTGTTCGGCATGTATGAGACGTTTTATGCGTGAAGAGACGCATAAATTTCATGTGGACAATTGTGTTGAATATCAGTTTGTTGGCTTTGTGGCTGAGCTGACAAAACTCCAGGATATAAAACGTCAGAAGATGCTCTCACCTCACGAATTCATCAGACGCATGATCTTTGCACTGCATAAAATTTGCAACTGGCTGCAATCACACTCCATAGACATGGACTTAGCTGGTAAATTGCATATGGTTAAGTTAACGAATGGCAGCAGCGAGAAACCAGCTAACACTGATCTGGCAACTGCTGCAAAGTCTTTACCGTGCAATAACACAATTGTATCACCCTCAACTGATGATTCCAATTCACTGGTAAAATTCAGGAGCGGCACAACTACTCCAATAACCGTAGACAACAATGTATTGTATGCCATTGAGCGATCCGAGAGCCGCAACTCAATGCAGACGCCCAACCCGGTGGTAAAGAAGCCCATACCTATAAGATATACAGCTCCGGCAGCTGCTCCTCCGGTGCAGGACGAACAGACGCGTGCCACTTTTCTACAGAAGCTGCAACGGGCAGCTGTGAATCCAAAGCAGAAGTCGCCTAGAGTTACTATATTGTTGCCCTTTTCAGCGCGATGCAGTCAATGCAAAATCACATTTGAATCCGTCAGCGAGCTGGAGACTCATAATAGTAAACTTCATAATCGACAAACGAATGCTAGTAAATCCAAAGAAGACGACGACGAACAAAAACGTAGAATAATTGCCCTATTCGAAGACGATATTTAATTTATTTTAGCTTATATGTATTATCCAATTTAAAGTCTGATTGTCCTTTTATTTATTTTTCTTTTTTTTTTAAACGCAATTTGCGGACAAGGCAGTTGCCGGTCTTTATATGTATTCATAACATTCACACACTCAAAGCCCCGGGGCAACGTAAAAGTATTTATTGAACATTTCTATATTTATAATAATAATAATAACAGAATAAACAAATCCTTGTAGGGATCTCAATATCCGTAGAGAAAAAAAATTATAGTGACTTACATATTCAAGTTTTAATACCTAACTACCTTGTAGTTGGCTCCTTGCGATGTGCTTAAAGCATTCAAGGCACATCATTCAACATCAGTGAGTATTATACGTATGTTTCCATCCGGAGGAGTCTCGGGAACTATAGTTAAATTTGCTTCGATGTGCTATGTATGCAGAAACGAACAGCGATGCCTATTTAAACTGTAACTGTACCAGCAAACACTCTCATCTGGTCCAGAAGCTCATCATTATCCTGAGGGTGTAAGTCCATGAGATTTTTAAGTAGTTGCATTACATCCTTAGTCAGACTGGCGTCGCGTAGGGCGAATAGCTGATTTAAGACACTGACAAAGTGTTCATTCTGCAATTCCATTTGCCCAATAGATGGATGTGTGGCCAGAATATTGGATAACACACGAACTCCATACACTGTACGCAACTTGTCTGCGGGCGTGACAAAATTAAACTGTTGGTTTGCCACAAAAAAGTTCAACAAATGTGGACAATTTGCGACACAAAGATCGCGCTCCAAGTTGACAATTTCAAATTGGAAGACAATGTACATAAGGTATTCGGCGGCAGGATCCGTTGGCTGTTTCTCATGTAGATGCTCAGCAATGTGCCGACGATCATCGACTGAGATGGAGGATGCCGCATGGTTGGCTATCAGGTACAAACAGATACCAGCATCTTCGTGATACTTATTGAGATTGTTTAATGGTGCCGTGTAAAGTTTCCACAATTTGGTCGGCAACTGCATTTGAAGCAATGTTTTGGCAGATTTGTTGCATGTAGCCAAAATGTTCGCTATAGTCCAGAGACAGCTACGAACTAGGCGCGGCTCCTGACTGTTTAAATAGGTAACCAAATAGCTCCCCGCCAGTGTTGCAATTTTCTCGCAAACATGTGCTTCGCCTAGTGAAAGGTTGCACAAGCATTCGGCGGCCTCAATTTGACGCTGCACATTGGCACCTGGGATGATGACAGTTATATTAACAACAATACACAAACATTGACAATAACAAAGTAGTTCAGTGCTTTACTTCAAACATACCTGTAAGTTCTTTGACGAGTACCTGAGCTGCGCCCTGAACTTCTGCAAAGGTACTTATATTTTTGTTGTCCTGTAAAAATGCATGACTTAAACGATACATATCCTCGGTGGTCGCATGCTTACGTCGCTTTATGCGACTAGCCAAGCCTTGCACATCCTTCACTCCCAGGTTTTCCAACTCGCTAATTTCATCCTTAATTTGTCCCAAGCCAAAGCGCAGCGCATCCGTTGTATTAATACGTAAATCCTTTCGTTGCTGTCGAGCATATTCCCGGATTTTAAGGCGAAGATTGGTGTCAACTACCTGCGCAGGTGCTAATTGGTGTTGTGTAGTAATTTCCATGTTATACAATTTTTGTGTTAATAAACCAAAACAAAAAACAAACAATCCTTATACCGGGCATATCAGACCCGCCAGCTGTTCATTCTTAATTGTATGCCCCAAGATAGGACAACACTGGCAGAGGCAGATATAAATAATGGATTTTCGCGCTGCACACATATGGTCACACTGTTATGTAGTTGCATAAATACTTGGAAACGAAATACAAACTAAAATGTCGTTTAATATAATGCAAAAACTATCCTTACAATGTCTGAAGGTTGACCAACCTCTCATAAGTAAGTAATCTGCTGGTTAATGTAAGCTATGAAGTCTAACCTCTATTGGCTTTCTGTTTAGCAACTATACGAAACGCCAGTAAAAAAACCGGTGGCAGCACGCGGAACAAAAAAGGTCATCCACGTCCAAAACATCGTGGATGGCGTGTGCTGGATGGTCACAACGTTTCTCATGGAACCATACTGGCTACGCAGTTGACGACTCGTTTTCATCCTGGCTTGAATGTAAGTGAAATCTATTCTTGTTCCAGACATAATTTACGTTATATGAACCGATAGGTTGGCTTTGGGCGCAATGGAACTTTGTTTGCAATGGAACACGGCAGGGTAGTCGTTACTTGCGAGCCTATTGATCCCAACTGGGATCATACGTGGGTTCAGCGCAACTACGCCGGTCGGCAAGACCAAACCATTTATAAGAAGTTTTTCAATGTTATTCCGGAGAAGCAACATCAGCGTTTCCGCCTTGTCGAGGAGATTTAATTAGTTATTGATAGGATATTTGTTGAATAAGAAAATAATAAAATCTATTTACGTTTGTATTCAATTAATTTTATTTTTTGTGTTGTGAAAAATGAATTGAATACATACATATGAACGTCCCTAAGAAGTCGCACTGTGCAGAAACTTAATACAATGAAAAAATTTTGCGTATCAATGTATCTGATCGATAAATATTTCATCCTGTCGATATGATTATCTATAGACGCCAGTGATGCCACACATTTTCATTCTTATCATATTTAAACAAATTTTGTTTAAAATAAATAATAAAAGTGCTGCGCAATGTTAAATGAAGGGGGAAAAATAATAGAATACAGGATAGGGTATTTTGTTTTACATTATTTCACGATAAAGTAATTTTAAATAGGACAGACCTGTCCTGACAAATGCTTAGTTGGCAACGCTGATCCTGCTCTTGTTCTTACTCCTGCTGATCGACGCGGTATATTGCATTTACAATATTGTGATCTCATACCAAACAAACATTTCCATTAGTGATGCAATATAGTATAAACTGCATACATCGATGAAATCCTTTACGTCTTACGGAGATTTACCTGGTAAGTTGTCGAGTATAAACAATTGCACGTGTGTTGTAATACCTAATCCACCACGAAGATCGTAGGTGACATCTGTGGCGACAAAATGCAGGGATAACAGACCCAAATTGTATCATAAAAGCTGCGTACGGTAATACCTTTGAGAGGTATACAGAACGGCGTCAATAAAAAAAATTGCGTCCTACACAGATCTGCTGTGCAGACAGCCAAAGGAAATTCAGGTAAATTTAAGCCATCCGAAAGTGAATGACTTATAAAAGAACTCGTGTCCCACAATTCAAAATCAGTCGAGGAGAAGCAGTATTTGCATACAAACATGCCGAAATTAAACAGACCGCGTCACAGATGGCTCCCAGCAGAGTGCGAGGCGATTTTACAGTACATGCGAAATAATAGGTTTGAAGAACCAGTTCCAATTATGTATTACGAAAAGATGACACGAGTGCTTGAATTGAATTTGGACTGCGATTTGGTTCGTAGCAAAGTGAGAGATATGATTAGATCATACAAACGAGCAAAAGACTTAATAGCTGTCAATAGGGAGTTCCCCACGAAAGAAGTACTTAAAACTTGCCCATACTATAGGACTTTGCACGAACTGTTCCATAGCTTGAATCTTCCGATTTCTCGAAGAAATACAACAATATGTGCGGTACGCAAACGGAGTCGACGGCCAACAATCTACATGGATAATTTGACTATGCATATAGACAAAAGAATACAGATTGCTCACCCCATGGTGGAATTACCTACATTAAACGAGGCTACCGCTCCACCCGTAACATCCGTGCAACCTATTCTTGTAAAAGAGGAAGAAATACGTACACCACAAGGCACACAGCCAGGTCTATCAGAAATGCCTGAACTTCGGCTGGAAGATACAGAAATGGAATTGCTAAATACCGAATGCACTGAGGTCAACCATTCCGAGGCTGTTGAAGCCAATCATTCAACTGCTCCCCCAACAACAGAAGCTGCAATCCCTGAAGCCAATGATTCTTCTGATCCCACAACAACAGAAGCTGACAGCCCAGAGGCCATTGATTTTTCTGCTTCCACAGCAACAGAAACTGATACCCCAGTGATCAATAAATCTAGTAATCCCACAGAGGAAACAAGGATACCAGGTACTGCGAAAACTCAGCCAAAAGAAAAAGAACTCTCTAAGCGGGACCTTGATTTAATGGAGTTTCGTCTGCGAGAAAAAGAATTGAATTTGGAATACTTAAAGGTTATAACCAATGAGCGATTACAGCGGTGCAAGATAGAATCGTTGGAGCGCATTGCTATGAGAAAATTGGACCTCAAATACAAATTTTAAATTAAATTTCTTCCCAACAGTTTTTTTTTTATATTGTTCTTAAACCTACCTCATAAGTGTAAACCAAATTTTTATATTTTAACTTTTTTTTTTTGAAATGGATGAAGCCAAAATTGTGCGTGGTTGTGTTTCAGAGTATCAACACCATAAACACTATTCACATTTTTTTTTTTTTTTTATTTATTTTTATTTTTTTTTATTATTTAGAGTTGGGTAATATCAATAAAACAAAAATATTTATATTTTTAATATACAAGCGAATATAAATATATATACTATTCAAATATATCAAAAGTAAACCTGTAAAATAAAAATCAATTAAAACTCTGCGGGAATTCGAAAATAAAAATTTATTTGAATTTGTCCAACGTTTATTCGATGGTATAAGAGGTAGTATATAAATAAATAAAATAGAAGTTAAAATTCAGAAGACAGAAAGTAGGAAATAAAGTATATTGTGTAGGGAATTACATAGGAAAGAAGAATAGAAAGCTGCGGCCTGACGCAGTCTATATCAGCCAATAACATATTGTACAACATAGCGAATATTATCTTTGGCGATATTCATCTTTAAGGCTTTCAAATAGAGTTTGCATACTCATATATTTTATAATGATTATTATAGACAATCCGAATATACTAGGAAAATATATATATTTTTCGTAAAACCTGTTCCTCTTCCGACTTTTCTTCTTGGCTCGTTCACAGCATCCACCACATTCACATAATACACACAATCCACACACCAAGCGGCTGGTGTGAAGTTCACACTGTGAACATGACTTGCGACGTCAAACACGTTCCAATCAAATCCAACCTTATTGCCCCTGTTAAAGCAACCCTCAATTTTCCAAACACGACACTAATTGAAAAATCTGATATAATAGGTCATTAAGTTACGGGACTGAGAAGAAAAACTTATTTTTATTTGAAAAGTGCAAAACAGTCCCGCCTCTTTGTAACGTCAATTAGACAATTTGCTTTGAACGGCAATAAAAAATGTTATCAAGGTTGCCAGTTTCAGTATAACATAGTGTGCGTTTGATTTTAACAGCTGTTAGCAAAGGGAGATTAACATAAGAATAACATTCCCGTATACAGATAAATTATATCGGTATTATATTTGTATCGACTGTCCCGTCGATTGTTTTTCAGCCAAGTGTTGCCCTCCTGCCTCACACGTGTTTGCTTCGCTCGTAGCACATTTTATTAAACTTTATTAATTGGTGAAAAATAAAATAAGAAGAAAAAAAAATAAGTAAACTAGAATGGCTGAAGTCGCTGAAATTTCCAAAGCTGAGGTCAACGCAGAGGTTGAGCAGAGCGAAAAGGTTGAGCCCACGGAGGCCGGCAAAAATGGGGATGTTGAGAAAAAAGAAGAAGAATCGCCAACGAAAAACTACAGCAAACACGAGCGCGCTATCATAAGGCAGGTAGAGTATTATTTTGGCGATGCCAATCTGCATCGGGATAAGTTCCTTAGCGAGCAGATAACCAAGAACGAAGGCGGCTGGGTACCGCTTTCAGTGCTGGTTACATTTAAGCGTTTGGCCTCGCTTAGCACTGATCTTGATGAAATTGTGACAGCCATGAGCAAATCCGATGAGGGTCTCATTGAGATCAGCGAGGACAAGCAGAGCTTGCGTCGTCACACGGAGCGACCCATTCCTGAACACAATGAGGAACGTCGCAAGGAGATCCAGGAGCGCACTGTCTACGCCAAGGGCTTCCCATTAGACTCACAAATGGCTGAACTTCTCGACTTTGTCAGCACTCACGAAAAGGTTGTTAATGTAACAATGCGTAAGCACTACGACAAACCCACCAAGTCCTACAAATTTAAGGGCAGCATTTTTGTCACATTTGAGAAGAAGGAACAGGCCACCGAGTTCCTTGAGCAGGAGAAGATTGTTTACAAGGAACGTGAGCTGCTTCGCAAGTGGCAAGTTGATTACCTAAAAGAGAAACAGGAGGAATACCAGAGGAAGAACGAGAAGCGCAAGAACAAAAAGGAGGCCAAACAAGAGCCAGAAATTGAATTGCCCAAAAATGCAATCGTTGTCTTCGAAGGTGCACCAGATACTTCCACCCGTGAGGAAATACGTGAAGCTTTTGAAAAAGTTAAGGACTTTGAAATTGCATACATCGAATTTAACAAGGGTGACACCAAGGGTTCCGTGCGTCTAACAGAGGCGGATGCCGCCGACAAATACATTGCCAAAGTTGAGGAATCCAAGGTAACATCTTTCATCCAAACAAATTTCTTTAAATTCGCATGCTAGTAGTGGTTATAGTTTCTTGATTCTCTATGAAAACTTCTCTATAAAAATGTCTATCTGTCTACAAGCTGTTTAATATTTGACAACCCGATGATAACTGACTTTAAATGCACTCAAATTTACAGCTCAAATTTAATGATGACGTCTCGCTAACACTTCGCAAGGCCGATGAAGCTGAGGAGAAGGAATTCCTTGACAAGGCCGTTGAGTTCATGAAGAAGCGTCGCGACTTTTCACGTGGCAAGCACAGCAAGCGCTTCGGTAGGAAGCGTCATGGTGGTGGTCACGACAACAGAAAGAACAAGAAGCAGCGCTCCGAGTAGCGGGTCCACTCAATATGCAAATGGAAACCTTAGTTCTAGTTGATAACTTTAAAAAAACAGTTTATGTGACATTCAATTTCTACTATATAACTAGATATCTAGATATCTATCACTAGGCCTACATAAGTCTGAGATCCAAACATCTCTAAGAAACGTGAATTGATCACAAAAACAAAAATGAGAGGAACTCTAATTTATTTTAATTACTGAAAAGTTTTTTTTAATTTCGCTTAAAAAATTTACAATAAAAAACAGTTTGTAATCAACACTCCTCAAAGCGTTTGTTCTTAGAATACGTGCCAGGATAAAGGCAGATGGGATCTGCAAGGATATGGCCGTGCATTCCTAGATTACGCTGAAGGATATCCTTTTTATTGCTATAATTCAGCTGTTTGTTGAAGGATCTGAAAAGGATATTAATATTTGGACTTATAGGAACCAGGACTACCGAATGGTATGCAAGAGCTTCCAGGACCTCTCAAGAAATTCAACAAATTTTTTTTCAAGGGGTTGGCATGTAAAATATGACTAAAAATCACAAAATCGGCGATAACTCCGCCATTTTAAGGACAATTTCGATATCCTTTCGCACACCGAAACTTGTTATTCTATTTCTTCGAAGGACATTTTTCAAAGTGCGAAAATCCTTTAAACAGTGGAGTTAGAAGGACTTTTTCGTGTATAGAAAGTATGCTATATCTCAGCCATATGCTTACGGATCCGGGTAAGTTCTATGTCAAACAACTTGGCTCAATAAGGACTATTAACTGACCAAAGGATATTCTAATCGTCCATGTAATTGTCGAGTTATTAAGAATTTTGTTCTTTTCACTCGTTTCCGCTCAACCTTAGACTGAAATTTTTTAAGTTGATGGTCCTAAGATGATCTCCATGTCCTTGGATGCCAATCGACAGAGGTGGTCTTTAGGATTCTAACGCACAATGTAATTAAAAAGTATGAAAGGATATGGCCTTGTTATAGCTGATTTTCGCAAAAGGACATTCAGAAGAATTGCTGTATCTCAGGCGATCCTTGCAACTAATATGTCAAAATATGCGGCTCAATAAGTACTATCAACTGACCAAAGGACATCCGAATCGCTATTGCGATACACGTGGTATGAAGGATTTTATGCTTGAGATATCGTATTAAGTCTCATGGTGGAAGACACCTTACGATAATTTATTGAACAAGTTGTTTTAAAAGTTGTAAGCCAAAGGATATCAATGTCCTTCGGACGGTAAACATTTAAGTTATATACATTAACAAACACAAATGTTATTTTGCATCGTAACAACATTATTTATACATATATTATATATTGTATTGATATATCAGAATAGATCGTATATAAGTATAGATCATATTTTCGGGTTTCAGTGTAGATATGTCAGGTTTGTTTTTCTTTTACCAGCAAACTTCATTTGTGTCAGCATATATCATATTTTTTAAACTTTTATTAATGTTTTTTAGAGTTTTGTTCATTTTTGTGTGAGTGTTTTGTGTGTTGGTTGTTAAATGATTGCAATATCAATATACATATAATTCATCTTAAAAACAATAAAATAATCAATATAAACTTCATAAATTACAATTATTAAATGCAAAAATTTACAGATTACAATACGCAAAAAACAAAAAAAAACCTAAAATTTTCAAAATTTGATTCCTTCTTATTCTCCATTTTCACAACTCGAATACAGATACTTATTATCATAAATCATAAATCATAAATCATATATATATATATATTATTATTAAAGGTTATAGATCATGATCAACTGCAGCTAGGGGTCACTTATAATGTACGTTTCGTTCTGATTTTTAACTAATTAGTTTAGGTTTTGATTGCAACTAAGTGTAAAATTATATTTAGCTATTAACTAGTCAGAATTTTTAATTAATTATAGGTTGGAGTATCTCGATAATCAAATGACAAAATCAACAGAGTTTCTGTCTCAATAACATGAACTGTGTCAAGCACATCTGATGGATTAAATCTTGAAGGCTCATGCTCAATTGAAGGCATAAGTCGTGAAGTTCTTTTCAATTTGATAAATTTGATTATATATATATATATATTATATTGTTCGGCTGTGTGGGTATGTGTGTGTGCATTTTGTCATACATAGATACGAGCTGTACGAGTAGACTTAATCAACATTTATGGTACATAAATTAAACAATTAGAAACAACGGCATCATATCTATATGTCTTTATCTTTGTATATATATATATATCTATATCTATATGTATATGTAGTATCATTTTAGTATGGTATGAACGTATCTGCATATGGTGGGGTGTACGCGAAAGCTAATCTCTAGCCGGAAGTTGAATTAGCCGGAAGTTTAATACATATACAGCTTAGCTTGGATATTGTTTGGGAGTTTTTCGTACTTATCACTAGGCTAACACGATCCGAAGATATACAACGATTATTAGGGTCTCTCCTCCTTTCTGTATATATATATATATCCCCCTCTCACTCTCCATCATCCTCCGAATCTTATGTATACAACAGTCAATCCAAAATATCCATATTCTTTTAAATAATAATATGTAGGTTATAGTTTTGCGGGCTGGATCGATTGATCGATCTATTTCCAGACAGGCGTCAGATCCAGCGTGAGATTCTGTATCGTACGGTTTCGTGCGGAACTGCGTTTCTGCTTGACGGAGCTGGTGATCTCATTGACCAGGCCCTGGCAATCATTGCAGACAGGCACCTGTTCGCCGCGCAGATTCTCCTTTTGATCCTGTTGCGTCTGTGCCAGGTGGCTTCCCGAGGAGAATAGCGTAAAGCCGCGTGAGAAACGGGATCTATAAGAGTATTATGGAAAGTATTAGAATCTTCAAGGACTTACAGGGCTATCTAGGGTCACTTACTTGCGCTCCAGTGTGCTGCTATTCGACAGCGGCCGATACGCCGGACTATGCACGGGCAGGCTACGTGGCCCTTCCATGCTGCGGGACATGATGTTGTTGTAATGCTGTTGCTTCTGTTGGTACATGTGCACGCCCGACGGACGCATCGCTGCCGAGTAAGAGGCGGACATGGAAGCCTGGTCGTGCAATGCTTCCACAGCTTGACCAGTTCCAGCTGCGGCAGCGGCGGCTGCAGCTGAGCCAGGTCCAACACTGATACCCGGTGTGCTCATGTTTGATCTTTGGTGCTTAGGAGATGAGGGTGCACTGCCCACCGTGTTGCGAGTCTGCAAGGAATAGAACTCAATTGGTTAGAAAGATTACTCTCAGACATTCAAATATTCGCACTCACCTTTCGATCTGACTCGGAACGCAGGAGGCGCTCAATCAGCGACTTGGGGAACTGATCGTCCATGATGTTGCCCGTTGATGACGAGTGCGCCTGGTGGGCAGCATGATGCGATGGCGATGGTGTGCTCGAGCTGGCCGGGCTAGACAACAATGAGGGTGAGATCAGCACCAGCGGCACATTGCGAAAATGTTCCGATGGTATACGCATCTTGGTGTAGCATTTGGTGCAGACCGTGCGCTGGCACAGCTTGCATTGGATGCCCCATGGGCCGAAGAACGAGAAGCGTGTGCGTAGGCATAAAAAGCAGACACGACGCTTTTCAACATCCTCCTTGACGCGCACATCCATGGGCAAGCCCTCCAGCTCCGCTTTGGTCATGACGGAACGTATGTGAACGATTTCTGCCAGGGTGACAGACAGACGATCATCACCACGTTCCATCCAGGTCTGTTTATCCATAAAGGACTTGTTCCATGGGCCAAGCGAGGATGTTGAATGCGACGACGCCGCTTCTAAGTTATCCTCTGTTGCACGCTGCTGCTGCAACAGCTTCGACTGAGGCACATCCGGAGACGTTTTCATACCCTGGCCAGAAGCAAGAAGGTTAATTTAATCAGCAGAGTAAAACAATCTATTACTCACCTCGTTGGAAGCACTATTGGCGTCATCCGATTGACGCGACTCAGGACGAGTGGGAGGCATCGAGTGCGTCTCCTCCAGATTGCTCTGGCAGCCCACGATGGTGTGACGTCTCAGCGAAACGCGTCTCGATTCGCATTGTGTGGCAAGGTCGTAGGCTGGTTATATATAGACCATAAAAAGGATAAGAGAATTTCATTAGCACTAATTATATCTAAGGTCAGTCAACACTGCGTATGCGTTATATGTTTATGTGTATGTATATGCGTAGGATAGGAATAGATATAATACGAGTAAGTAAAGCAAACGATAACAATAACAATAAGGACGAGGCATTCACATGGTTTTACAGCAAGCAATCAGGCGAGTCGGTACTGGGAGGGCGTATGAGTGTTATTTCTATCACAATCGATAACAAGATGATTAAAGATCGATCCAATTTCTTATGAAATGAAGTGAAATGGAATGAAGTCTTGTTGAAAACAGGCACTGGACCAAAAGAAGGAATCTTTAACATTCATGTTAGGTATATTCGATAAGTTGATTGTATGAAGTTTAGATTGAGAACTGATTTGTCTATAGATATAGATATCAGGATGATAGTTTGATGCTGATCGGGAAGACACAAGTACGAATGTGGGGGATGCAAGCATAAGTAGCTAAGAACGTAGTAGGTTTTTTTTTGATTGATTTGGTGTATTTATCACTTATATATTTACATTCCAAGGCATTATCGAAGTATCTGTGATATTCGTCCTGTGCTTGTTGCTGCTGCCGTTGCCGTTGTGCCTGCTGCGGTGGCTGTTCCTCTGCCCAGCAAATAAAAATTTCGTTGCATAGTTTTAGGCAGCAAATGGAAATTTTTGTTGGTTTTTTTTTAAGTTTTGAATTTTTTAGAATTTTAAGCGTATTTCGTTTGAAATTGAAAATATATTGTAAATAAAATTGATATAGAAATTAAGTTAACCGAAAGGTTAATTAGCTTTTAACACTGAACAACAAAATAAAAGTTTATCGTGCATAACATAAAAGTTGCTTTCATTATTTTATTGTGTTTCTTGGTTTCGTTACAAATATTTCGAGATTATTTTTGTCTTGTTGTGTGTGTGGGTGTATTAGATGTGTGTGTGTGTGTGTGTCTGTTGTGTGTGTGTTTGCATCCATAACCGGCATCAACTGTCTTCAGCCTGTTCCCACACCAACTTTCTCCTCTCCATTAACATATTTCGGTTCGTATTTTTGTGTTCATTTTGTTCTTAGTGCGTTTTGGCAAAATATAATACATTCGATTTTGTTGAACAAAATCATAAATTAATATATAATAAATATAATTAATTAACTGGTATTTTGTTTTGTTTTCGTGTTCTCGTGTTGATATTAATAAATTAATAGGTCACATTAAAAATGTTCAAATACCTTTGAACAAAATTAAGTTATTTGTCGGATTTGTTTTTAGGGGAAGGAAGTGGGTAAAAAAGTAAGAAATAAAAATTATAAATTAAATTAAAGTCAAACAATAACCGCATAATAAATTAAAGCTTAAGTATAATATAGATACACCTAGCTAAATAAACTTAAATCAAGCGTTTAAGCCAACAGTTGAAGTTGAAGGGTTGTGCGCAAAGTACAATAGAAAATCTTTCTAATTATATTCTTCCTAAATATATCTAGGGATATAAAGTCTAATCCCTAGGGTAGCATTTTATTCTGATAGCAAATCATCTTAGTCAACCAAGTAAAAGCATGGCATATCGAAAGTATTACTATATTTTTGCTACGCTCGAGCTCTTCCTAACAAAATTGAGCTACTAACCAACTAACAAAGTATATATATAACCGGTTTAGTATCAATATGCGACAGCCTTCAATTAGCCATGGACCAATTGGCCTGAAGCTCAAAATAAATCTTTTGTTTTGTCAGTTGGCATCAAAAGCTGGCGACAAGGGATCATTATATACCATGACAAAGCACATTCCAAGGCATCGATCATAGTCTATTATGTATATGGTATATATAGTATCTATTGGTCAACTGATGCTGAAACTAAAAATGTATCTTTAGGGTTCAAATATCTCCAAAGCAGCTACTCGACTTGATATAAAAGTATTGCCTCAATCTTGTTCTGGTCAAGCAGATCTATAGGTAACCTTAGTACTACGTACGATAGAGGTCTATCAGTTTCAGAGAACTACTAGTTAGAACTCTATCCTTCATACTTTGTGCACACATTTCTATCGTAGCAGGTATCGCATGGCATCTATTGTGTAATGGGGGTTCAGCATAATCGATACTTACTTGTGCGTCTCGGTCGCGTCAGCGTTGCTTGAGGATCGTGTCTCGATTGGTTGCCAAACATATAGCCACCGATGGGATATGGTGGCATCTTGGGCTGTGAGTAGCGATGCAGCTCGGCGAGATGTGCGGCAGCTGCTGCTGCTGTGGACGCTGTGTTGCTGCTGATGCTGGATTCATCAAAGAAATGCTCGTCGTCCTATGCAAATCGATTGTTGTAGTAATTGTTGCATGCTGCATGCTGCATTACTGATAACTCACCTGCAACTTGGAGAAATCGACTTTGATGAGCCGCTGCCTGGAGCGCGACAGTGTTGAATTTGTGGAATTTGGAAGCACTACAAAGACAATGACACAAAAAACAGAAACGTAACTCTTTAGATCCAGACGGAAAGTAATGAAATTTACCAACTAAATTAAAACTATGGGAAAATGTCTTTGCATTGTGTGTGGTGCACTTAAAGCGCAGCTCCGATTAGATTACCGACTCGTAGGTTACACAACTCTTCCCTTTGGACTCCTTCTCCGGCTGCTGAAACCCGCTCGAGAGGTGCTCTCCTGGTGTCGCCCTTTCTATCCACTCATTTTTGCCATTAGACAACTGACAAGCCGACAATTTGCCCCTTCTTCTTTTGTCACCGTAACAACAACACACGTTTGTTTTCAGTTTTTATCGGTGCTCCGTTGTGGTACTCGAGTAACCGTTACTCCGTATGTTAACGCATTTAATGGTTCTACTATATAAAGTTATTTTTTTCTTTCTTTCTTTCGCCGCTTGCGCAACACTCGTAAAACTGCTTGGGAAATTAGCCCGAAGAGCGTGTTTCATGCTGCTTTATGTCTGTGGTCTTAATTCTTGCTTTTTCCACTTTCGGTATACTCGGGGAGTTCTTGGAGCTACAAAACTAACTCATAGTAATATAAGGATGAATCTCCTCAAGAGTTCACTTCAATAGTTAAGCTGGAATCACATAGAGATTTCGAAAGAATCTGCCTAAGAAGTCAGACCAAAAACGCCTAAAGCCACGCTCAAAATCGGATTGGTTTTCGGAGTCGAAGTTGGAGTTTTCAGTATCATTGTTTACATTTTACAATTGTCTATTAATCGAACTAAGAGAGAGTCTAATAATATCATTCTAAACTTAAGTTATATACCTATTTATGTACTTCTTAAAGTATGTAAAAGTAGTTAAAAAGATTGCTTATCGGTTCACTTTTAAACGAATTATAAGTTCGGCTTGTAAATGGGAAAAGGATCTCCCTAATTTATAATTCCGCAGAAAACTAACCAAAACAAGACTTAGTTTTCGCTAATGTTTTCTTGATGAGTTCTTAACTAGCTGTAATCCCTTGGCTTTTTATAGAGCCTGCGGCTTTAGGTTCTTGTGTTTGCATTTAATGACTACAAGTTGAGTTTGAGGCACGCAAAGTTGCGCCTCAAATACACTTGCTGGTTTAGGATGTTAGTCTTTGTTGGTTCGCCCTCCCACTCTCTCTCTCGCTTACTCTCTGTTAGCCATGTGGGAAATTGAAACCAGGTCATCGATAACAACTTTCGTTACCTTTTGATGACTTGACAGCCTGTCGGGGCTTTGGTGTTGGCGGATTGACAGCATTTGAAGAAGTTGCCGCCCGCGGCGCAGCACGTGGCGGCGGTTGTGGCTGCGACTGCGATTGCGACTGCGACGAGTGCAATTGTTGCTGTCTGGCAGTTGCACTTGCAATTGTCTCCGTTTCCGTTTCGGTGCCACAGTACAGCGAGGCATCGCTGGCAACATCAACAATATCCGCGTTGCGTACAATGTGATGCGATTTGAAGACCGAAGCGGCCGTTGAGCGCTTGGCACTGGGCGTCGTTTGTTGTTTGGCATCCATATTAAATGTGGCTGTTTGTGCGAAGCAGAAGCCAGCGGCTGATTTCGTGATTTTGGCTAAGAAAGTTGGCTCAAAGTTTGCATTGCATTACACTGCATTGCACTGACACCCCCGCCCCGTACCCCAAAAACGTCAGCCTATCACGAGTTGTTGCTCCACTTTCAATGCACACTTTACTTTACAACACTTGCAAATCACTTTTGTTGTTTTTTTCTCTCCCTTCTTTTTGTTCTTTTCCCTTTTGCACGGTTGCATTCGGGCTATCGATCCGGCAGGCAAACAACCCCCCCTTACAACTTGCGCCAGCTGAGTTGACAGTTGTGTCCGATTTTGGGGGTGTGCCCTAACTTCAACTGAGTTTGACTAAATAATTGACTAACTGGCTGACTGACTGATGGGTAAGCACACGATTTTAAAGAGTTTTCCATCAGGTATCAAAGCAAACAGAAAACGATTAATCAGGTCGTTTTCATTTTCACACGCGCCACGCGTCGCCTGCTGTCAACAGCAGCGGCAACCACACGACCAACACGAAGCGACACGGTTGGAGCTTGACACAAAACTGTCGACTGTCTCAGCTACACACAAATGCTTAAGCTTAAAAGCTTAAGCCACCAGGCGCATGCGTTGCTTAAAGAGAGCCACAGCAAGAGAGCGCGAGAGTGGATGAGTGGGAGAGGGAGTTATAGTATGAGAGAGTAGCGCGCTTTGTTTTGTTTTGACATTTAACATTTGAAACCGTTGCTGTTTTATTGTTGTTGTTACGTCATTGAGCGGCGACTTTGATGACGTAGGCTAAGGGAACACAAAGTGTGTAAGGAGAAGAGCGAGAGGAAGAACAACTGGGGATAAACGAATGCGTAAAGGGCACGCTGAGCGTGGGCGAGAACAGCAAAACTTTTCAACTAGCTAATGAAAGTGAATGAAGGTCTTCAGCTATTTAAAAAAAACGGTTCTAACAGTTATTTAAAGTTCTTTTGAATGTTCCACTTGAGCTTTTATAACGGTACTTAACAGTGCCGTCTCGTTCTGTGGTTTTGGTCTCATGTTTGTATAGTAAAATAATACTGATAAAACGTTTTAACTTAAGGATTAAAAGTACAAGTGGCGTGAGGACTATCAGCTCAATATTTCTAGTTGAATCTATTAACTAAGTTCTATCCAGGAGTATAAAGTTTATTAATACTGCTTTAAATACTTTTATTGTTTCATTGTGCAGCATATTTTAGACAAGATTGAGGTCGAAATATTATTAAGTAACTGAAGTTAAACAGAAAGTGGTTTAAATTTAAAGTAAGTAACTGCCATTTGACTATTTGTATATATATATATATATATATATAAGAGTACAAGTCCTGGTTGAAAAGAATATATAATCAAGCTTAACGCACGACTTAGTCGTCTCAGTGCATAACGTTGCAAAAGATGAAAAGTTTACTGCATGCTTTTAGGCTGTCGCATTAAATGGTTGCTTTAGCGAGGCGCACGTGAGTATGCAACACGTTTCTTGTTTGTTGACTTGTGCTGTTGCTGCGGGCAACACTGCAGCACACGTGTCTGTCTGTCTATCTGGGTGTCTCGCTGTCTGTGACCGAATCGAGTAAATGGCGAACCAAACAAACAAAAGCCACAGCGGCAGACAAACAAACATAGCGCCAGAGGTAGAGACGTTGTCATCGTCATCATCATCGGCATCATCATCATTATTATCAGTGTTGTTGTCGTTGTGTCGTTTGAGGTTGTCGTGTTGCAGTTGCTGTTGCTGCAAGCGTTTCAACCTCATCGCTATCTTTGTGTGTCACAATTTTGCACGCTTCCTTCAGCAGCGTCGATTGGATTGGAAAATGTTGCCGTTTTTGATCTATGCTGGCATGCGCATGCCGGCAACGGCAATTGGCCAAGCAAACACAAACACAGACAGACAGACCGACAGATAGAAAGACAGACAGACAGGCACGCAGATAGACAGAGGCGAGAGGGGGAGGAAGAGATCGGGTAAACAGGGGCGTACAATGGGGCACCAACAAGTGCAGTGAAAACTTTTTGTGGCTAACAAGTTTTTCTTTCTCTTTGCCCAGAGCCGAATCCGAGACAGAAGAGTTGACAGGCCGCCGCATGTGGATGACAACAATTTATGAGCAGTTGGCGTTTAAAATTTGGATATGTTGATGACAACACCAGAGGGTGCTGCGGCAACACGCCCACAACAGATATGAGAGGCGGCATGTGAATATGATCAAAGCATGAAAATTATACGAAGAAAGTGTCAGGTATATGAGTAATCTGGGCTAACTGTAGGGTTTAAGGAATACCCCTACCCCAAAATAAAATATTTGTTACATTTGCAATAAAAAACGGGATTCGAGGGGTTAAACACCTGGATGTGCCTTACTTTGAGAACGAGAAGTAAATATTTGATATAGATATAGGATGTTATCTGGGAACGAATTAGGCTTGTAACGCTGCAGGGCGTTATTTATCTTGGTTTCTTCTTCTTTATTTGCATTCTGTGTATTATATTATAAATATTGTGTGTTAACTGACGAAGTGACTCTTTTTTCTCTCTCTTTGAAGGAACTTTAAACGTAGCAAGTGGCGGATGAGATAATCCTACAGTTAAAAAAATATATATATATATACAACGATATATGCACTCTATATATAATACACATCCAGTATTTCTTGGTTGTTTTTTTGCTTAAATTTTGTAACTTTTTCTACAGTCTCGAATTGAGTTCTTGCGTTTTGTGATTTGGGGGACATACATTAAATTACTTTGCTGCCATTTATCAACTTTCTTATTAGCAATCTTAGAAAAGTAACTTGTTTAATTCAAAATGCATTCCAATTGGACTTTTCTCACTTACATTTCTTACGTATGGTAGGCGACGCTGGTGGTATTATTTGCTTCAATTCCGTTCCTTGGCGGATGGACTCCATTAACTGCTCCCTCGGCGACGGCGTGTACTTACGCGGTGGACCCAGTTGACGTTCCGAGGCCTAAGACAAAGATTGAGGAGGAGACGTAAGAAAATAAGTTAGAAATGTTAATTGTGTTGTGCGAGAGGTATTCCCATTGAAATGGGGTATTGGGCACGGTACACACCTTCTTTAATGGAGGCCGCGACCTGATGAACTCCAAGATCATCGCATGGGCATCCTTCTTGACGCGAGGTGGTATATCACCATTGACCATCACCTTGCGCAATTGATACTTTCTGATTGAGGTTAGAAAGAGAAATTTGATGTTTGATTAGTTGTCTGCTGAGTTATGTCTGTCTGTTTGTGGTTGGCAACTGGTTACTGGTTACTCACTTGGCTCGTATATCGCCCATGAGTATCTCGTAGGGCGTCAGCTCGTATTCGATGGGTGTGCGCTCATAGGTTCGCTTCTTCAGGCGTACTCCTCGTCGCAGCTCATCGATTACCTGCACCCAAAAGCGTGCCTAGAAGAACAGTACAAAATAGTTAAATAAATCGGTTGAAATATGGGAAAATATAAAGAGGCAGCAGGTTGTTAACAAGTGGCAAAGCTGATCAGAAAATAATCAAAGCAAAGGAAGCAGCGATGGAGACGGAACCCAAACCCAGGACCCAGCAATCGAGTGAATATAAGGAATAAGGAATAGTATAAATAAGGCATCTTCTGATATGTTGGCAACTCTAATCAGAGTTTTAGTATGGGAAAATTAACTATAAATGACGAACGACAAACTGAATCGAATGTTAAAATTAAGTGCAAAAAGATCAGCGAACTTTGGAAACGCGTTTGAACAAAAAATAAATATACATATCACGAGTATATAGAATATATATTTTCGGTATTATCTCAACTGAAAACTAACTGCGTAGTAAAGAAAAAGAAGATGTATCATTAATACAGACATGCAGTTAATTAAAACCTCATGCTTTTAGGAATCATTTCTTGCTCTCTCACGTACTCGGAGCGTTCTCCACAGTTTCAGTTCGTGCTGGTTTGGCAGTAAATCAGACAGATAAATTAGTATTTATATATATATATATAAATGTATCTAAAGTAATATACGAAATGTATAGTGTTATAGAGTCAATTGCATTCACCGTTCACTTTAATAAGCCACAGCAGAGCGGGTTTCAGTTAGTTGGCTGCTTGATTGGTTTTCACTTTTTTTTTCTTCTGCAACCGTTACGAATATATTTTAATTAATCTAACTATAATTTAGACTCCGCTGTGCACTTAAAATCAATCGCTGCTCATTACATGCAACACATCCCCACACACACACACAGAGTACAACTTGTGGCAGTTGCAGTTGGTGTCGGGTTAAACAGTGCGTATGAGTAATATGTGTGTGACAGGAAGCTGATTTAGCACACAATGGAGGCAGCAAGAAAGATAGAGAGAGACAGAGGGAGAGGGAGAAGGAGAAGGAGCAGGAGGAGTGATTAAACTAGATGTAACGGTAATTCGCATTTTCACTTTTCACGACGCTGTCGACTTTTCCTGTTCCTGTCAACGGCTGCATCAATTTGCGGCAATAAAT
The DNA here is from genome assembly GCA_035045065.1 of Hirtodrosophila trivittata. Lineage (NCBI taxonomy): Eukaryota > Metazoa > Arthropoda > Insecta > Diptera > Drosophilidae > Hirtodrosophila > Hirtodrosophila trivittata. The sequence goes on from JAWNNK010000022.1 coordinate 1,887,094, forward strand.
TTTGAGGCAGCTCATTAAACATGCAAAATATGCCAGAGCAGAGGCTGAAGGATGAACCGCTTGCTAATTTCGCTCCACAAAGGTGGGAGGCATGTGGCACATGTTTTTGACACAATCGCATAATCGACACAAGCAACAACAACAACAACAACAACAAAGAAGAAAGAAACAATAACAACAGCCGACAAACGTTGCATTCAGCGCAGCGTTGTACATGTTGCGCTTCAATACTTGCAACAACAACAACTACAACCACAGCGCATCATCGCTATGGGCAACGTGTGGCAGCTTCCGGAAGCGCTTGCAACAGTTTGTTGTTTGTTGTTTAGCTCCCATGTTGCATGAAATATCGCACATGTGCGTATCGCTTGCAAAATTCGCTTTTTTTGGGGCTTGTGCATCATCATCATTATGTTCATCATCAGCTTATATTTGCATATAACCATCAGCTATCATCATCATTATTACCATCATCAGGGCAGGCAACAAAGCGAAACACATGTTGCCTTGTCTAGGAAGACTCAGTTTATGCCGATACGCTTGGTTAGCAGCGGTTAAGAGGTGAAAGATATGCCACAAATCGGGCTAAATACGCATCAAAAAAAGGGGCGAACTCTTGATATTAGACAAGAAGAGGAAGAGCCTCAAATTGTAGACCGTTAGCAGAGCTTTTAGCCTAAAAAGGGAATTACTTGTTGGCGACTAACCAAATGCACTTCTGGTGAACTAAGTTGAGCTCATTTCCAAAGCAATCAACTTTCTTCTAAAGTGAACTCTCAACTTAATCAAATTAGCTTTACACACACCACACACTACACACAGAACGCACAACAATCAGCATGACTGGAGCAACATCACGTACCCCTCAATCAAAAGCAATGCCATCTAACTAGAACTGAGCTGTTGCTGGGTTACACCCCTTCGGCAGCAACAGTTGCTGTTGCAACAACAAGTTCACCAAAGCATGAACTAAAAGAAAGAAAAAAATAATAACAATAAAGAAACACAAAAGAATTTCAGCAATTGCGGCGTAAAGCTCTATACAAAATCAGGGCAACAATCAAAAAGCAAAGCAGATCCGAAACCGTTTCTTAAACTCTGCATATCGCGTGGGTTCTTCGTTCCGGTCTGAAGTAGCACTTGATGAGGGGCAGACTAGCTGTATGCAGCGGGAACAGTGAAGTAGGAGAGAGACAAAGAGTGAGTGAGATAGAGAGGGCAAACCATTTATTGTGTGACATTCTGAAGGCTGTTCGGCTTCCGAGAAATTGATAAAGCGCTGACTATAAAAACTTCTGAAATAAAAAACAAAAACAAAAACAAAACTTGGCTAAAAGTAGAAAAACTGGAAGAAGAATCGACACATAAACAATAGACACAAAACGCATGCTACCAATAGCTCAAAACTCTTATCAATTCAGTCAGTCATTCCCTCGACTTAGCTGATAACAGACACTTTTTAATCAAACCTCAACACCTGCTAGAAATTTCACACACTCTCAGCTCGTAAATGTGGTCTATAAATTTTGAAGAAGAACTTCTTTATATTGAGGCTATTCATGGAGTGGGGCTATCCCAATCTTGGTATATATATATATATGGTTCTATATACTATATATTGTACCTACTATACCATATATATCATTTTTATTTCTTATTTCTCATTTAATCAGCGCCTTTTGACGCAATGCAAATTTTGTTTATTTCATTACGAATATTGCTTTGGTTTGGGTTTCAGTTGAAATTCTTTCATCGATACCCTGTATATATTTTGATTTGGGTTTGACATATATTTATATATAGTTTATGATATATATGGTAACTATTATCTGCAGTATAAGTTGCACTAATAGCAGGTTAACAGTACCCAAAGTAAGTCTTGAAATATTAGAGAGCAGCAGCAGGCTATCAACGACTTGGGCAGTACAGGGCATCTGCTAGTCTATAACTAACCCTTTCACACTTTTTATGATAAATGATACTCTCAGGGGTTTACATGTAGTCTAATGCACGCAAACCTATTTTTTGCGGTTATTATCAACATGCAAAATTATATGTGGGCCGCGTGTGCCGAAGACAGCTTTGCGATGGGTGTGGTATATATACTGTATATATAGTACAGATAGAGCCTATAGGTTAAGCCAGGCAGGAAATGTGATACGCTTTAAGGAGGGAGCATAGATACTGAATTTAAAGTCTACTATTAGATAAGAAAGAATACTTTAATGAATTAATGATATGGCAAGAAATTAAACTAAAATGTCAAAGTATTTCCTGGCAAATCTTATATATCTTATATAATCACATATCATATCATATGTAACATTTTATATAGAAATAAAAACAGATTCTACTTCGCTTACTATTACTAATTAGAAGACGTTCAATACAAATATCCTTTATAACATTTGAAGTAATTATGAGTTCAAAATCTGTAATCCAACGAGCTGCTTCTGGGAATCAGCAGAGCTCAGACTGAAAGTTAGTGAAATTTTCTATATCTAGCTGTATATGTAACATATATATATGTAACATATGTCCGGCTTTTGTGGCTCTTTCAGATATAATGGAAATATTAGTTTGCGTGTTTGGCCAATTTGCGTGAGTCTCCCAATAAATTTCGAGGCCCAATGGCAACCACAAGCAAATTCCTTAGCCGACCTCGACATTTTTCACATAAAGGTCACACAACGAACACAAACGAATACTCATAACTTCGTATGAATATGAATGTGAATCGAAATTTGTGGCGTTAATGTGTCTCACATTAAAAGTCGAACTAATTTGGATGATGGTAGGCCATAAAAGCGCCGCAAGTCGATTATTAAAATTAAAAGTGAATTTTGTGAAATGTTTCACTTTTATTTTGGCCAAGTCGATGTGAGGTTGAGCCGGAAAAGCCCCCCAGATCTCCTCTTCCACATACTAAAAGTCACAATATAGAGCGTGATCTCTATGATAATACTTATTAATGACTACGCTGATGATGATAATAATGATGATGATGATGGTGCTGCTGCTGCTGGTGATGGCGGATTGGAAAAGGTGCGCCAAAATAGCAGACAGAGTGTCGGTCGTGAGTTGCTCTGTAGGCCACTTTAAAGACCATTAGTGGTTTTCGTAAGTTGTTGCATAAGACATCATAGAAATGGATAGTGAATATATATATAGGGTATACTATATATAGTAGAGACTTACCCAGTCGTTGAAGCCCAGCTTCGCCAGTTCTTTCTGAGTTGTTTGAGATGATTCTGATGCCTTTATTAACTTCTCAGCACCTTTGGATGAGAGATATAGAAAGTTGGCTTAGAATATGTAAGATCGGTTAAGGATCATTGCAACTTACCATTGTTTAGGACCTGCTGCAGAAATACTCGCAGTTCTATTGTTTCCGTTACTAAAGCGCGACACACGGCTTTATAATGGCTCTCAGGTAATGCGGATTTGATATGATTTCTGCAGGTCTGCAAAGGATATATAGAAAGGTTATATATATCTATCTTTCATTATATATAAATTAAGCTATATAGTCACGCCTATTCGATGTTAATATCAGCAATTTGAATAGTTGCCACAGCTGAAGAAACATTGCTAATTTGCACTTTAGTTCTATATTTATCTGTTTATCTATACATTATCTTTTTTATGGTATATATATCTACAGCCTAGTGTACTCATCTCCCAGTTTTCGATGTATGTAACAGGTGTAGATACTTTTCTAATTAGCTCTCCAGCTGTGGCAACAACTTTTCTAACTGGGCCATAACCATCTTTCATCTTTTAGTATCGACAAACCCTGCTGGCTGGCTGGCAGATCTGCTCAATCACGTGGTCATCGCACGTATGCAAAATTTGCAGCTGCTTTTCTCTGAGGCGGAAAATGTGCCAGAAAAGTCAGGCAAGTGGAAAATATTGCACACCATCGTCTGGTTAGCCAACACGCTCGACAGTACGACAATACGACGATATCCAATGTTGCTTGACAGTAATGTGTCAATTCTATAAAGTGGCTCATTAGAGAGATAGGAGGAAGAGTCCGTCGTCAGGTGCCGCCTCTGCTGCCTGCCCGCCGCCTGCCTGCCGCCTGCTGCATGCCACAATTGATGCATGTGATGAGCAAATGCGCATTGAGGTAGAACGAGGCGGATCCGGGCTGATAGACAGTGGCTCAATCAGCAGAACAATGTTGTTTATCACACGCCTCAATGTCAAATTACCAAATGATCGTGATCTTTTAGTTCTGGATATCGTCTAATCCTGAACCATAACGGGAGGGAAGAGAGATGCAACTAACAACTTGCAACTTGGAGCGTGGAACGTGCAATGTGAATTCCTACAACGCATTTAGCTATGAAATCAAGTGCAGAGCGATTTCCTATTACGAAATGGCCGCAACTTGTTGGCTATTTGGTTATTTAATATCTTCACTGCCGCAATATAAAATTGCCTAGCTGGTTGCCTGCCTGCCTGCCTAGTGGCTGGTGGCTGGTGGCTGGTCTCTGGTCTGCGAGTGCGAGTGCGAGTATACAGATCAGATCAGGTCTGGTTAAGTACGAGTAATCTAGAATCCGAGCAATTGAGCCGGCCAACTGAGCGCTTGTTGTTTTGCGGTTAGCCGCGATATAGATACAGCTAGAGCACCATCCACAAATACAAAGATACATAGATACAGATGCATAGATACAGGTAACAAGCATCTGAAAGTGCGCCTCACTTGGTTAACTGTAAGTGCAACAGCTGCTGCTGCTGCTGCTGCTGCCTTCCGTCTCTGCAACGTGCGCCAAAACTAGTTTTCCCACAGTGCAAAAACTGTCTATATCCGTGCGAGTGCAAGTATCTATATATCTATCTAAAATATATATAATATACTCTTGGATACATATGCCAAATGGAGCAGTCAAAGCCTGGTCAAAAGGTTACCCAAACGTGGCGCACCTCTAAAGCTAACAGAAATGATTTAACTATAAGTATAACACGCGAAGATACCTTGTAAGGAACACCTAAATCTATCTTATATATCCTGCAGAGTATCTAAAGTATTGTCGAGTATCTACAGTAGCAGATAACCAGTATCTTTGGGTTATAAAGTATCTATACTTTAAAGGATCTTAGCTTCCTTTGGACCCAATGTCTTATACCCTCTGTATCCGCTTTCTATTCATTTACAGGGTATCAAATTGGTACTGACTCATGGCGCCAAAAGTTCAGGAGGCAAAACTTTGATTTGATTCAATTTGCATTCGTGTTTTGGCAATTTATCAGTGGGCTGCCAGAAAAATGTCGAAATGTCAAGAGTTGTTTTCGATTTCTTACCTCGATAATGTGCTCCAGTTCTTTGGTATTGTTGCGCTCCTCCTCCGTCTCGTCGTCCCAGCGCTTCTCCCCCTCGTCGATGCCCTCATCAATGCAGTCATCGTCATTTTCTGCAACAAGATTAATCGAGTATCGTGTTATGAGTTATTTAAAGAATGACGAATTTGTTTTAATCTACAACTAAATAAGAGCTGAACATTAAGTAAATCACATGCGGTGCATATTTCATGATATGAGGGTATTTTTATTATGCTTGTAATGAGAGTCTGTGATTCACTTTGTGACCTTGGGCTGATTGCGAAAACAGATGATGGAAGCGCTTTAATAGGGGGATATTTTCGTGGAGCTAATCTTATATATATAGTATATATTATATGGGTAGGAACAGTTGATGATTCAATAGAAAAATTACACAAATTTAGTAGAAATCAATAACGATCGAGATTCGCAGAATTAGTAGAGGTTGAAAGAGACCTTTAGTATTCTCTATTTGTTATTTTCTATATACTATCTTTAATTTTCGAGTCCGACTTACCATCTGCTGTCATATAGTTTATTAGATCCTCGAGTTCCTGCGACACATGGCATTCCTCGTCCTCAGACAAATTGTAATCCAATGCGGTAAAAACAATTTCTGCCAGTTCACTCACGATCTATAAAGAGAGAGAAATAGTTATTTATTATTGAAAATAATTAAAATATTTGCTTGAAAATAACTATGAAGAGTTCATGGGTTAAGGACGTAAAGCGTTGCACAATGAATCATTAAAAGTATAGCGTAAAAAGCGCGGTACGAAAACTCTCTTTAGGGCTAGCTTCCCCCAGGTTGCACGCCCCCTACTTGCACCCAAGAGTGTGGCACGCTGTCAGTTCATTAAACTGACACTTTAATTGGAGTTGAAGTTGACGGTTCGTAGAAACTGAAACAACAACGCGCAAATAAAACACTAATTGTTGTTAGCTCTTGTCGTTGTTTGTTATTTGTTTGTTGTTGTTGTTGTTGGTGTTGCTGCTGCTGGGCGCTACAGTTGGCAACTAGCAGATGGTTGTTTGAAGTTCGAGTTCAGGTGCAACAGGTGGCAGCTTTGGCTTTAACTTCAGCAAAGACAACATCAAAACGCCCAAGTGCAGTGGCAATACGACGTTGTTGTCATTGTTGTCATTGTTGTTGTTGTTGTTGTTGTTGTTGATTTTATTCGCTATTGTTCACTTTCACTTTAGTGTTGGCGTCGTCTTAGCCAACCCAAAAGCACTTGCCAAAAGTGTTAAAACACATAAACTGAAGAAGCCGTTAAATAATAATTTGCAGCTGCCGCACAGATTGCGTTATTTTAAGCTGCCAGTGAACCCAAAACCAAAACAAAAAACACACTTCCAAGATCCCAACCTGATCGTCAAAGCTGATCGCCCACGCGTCTGCGCAACGAGTCTCCGTTTCCACCTCCTCCCCTGACTCCAGCTCCCTGAGACAGAGGCCAACCTCAGGCAAAGCTGCAGAAAACTCCCATTGGACACAAATCTCGGATCTGTACGCGTCTGTCTTAGGCCATTGTTCCACTTGATTTCGTTATTATTATGAATATGAAATGATAAAACATTGTGACAGCTGCGCATTTGATGCTGCCACCGCTGTCACTGTTGCCCTGACTGGCATTTTTTCTATACTTTTTGTAGCTTGTGGCATGCAGCATGTGGTAACAAATGGCAGCTAAATGCTCGTCAACATTTGCAGCTTGTTGCATCATTTGCCAAGAAGTGCAACAGCAGCCACAGCGGCGACAGCGCATAATTAATGTGAATAGAATGTGAATGTTGCAGAGCTTGCATCTTTTCCATCTTTCTAGACCTACCAGAAGTTTGTATACCCTACAAAGACTTCCTACACTTAAACTTCTACTCATAAAAAGTAAACAGGATAGTATTTTTATTTATTTTGCTAATGACAGTCTCCAGTTTATATAAAGCTTATATACAGACATTGCAGTGCAATCAGATATTATCTTTTCTAAGAAGCGACTTGCAGCTCATAAACAAGACTCTCTTGAATTTAAATATTTTATTTTATTTATTTGTTTATATTCTGCAAAGGCTTCAGAGCTCAAAAGATGTTACAAATATTTCTGTAGAATATTTATTTAATTTTAATTATTATTATTATTATTTTCTTTTATTATTTATTTCCAGCGTAGATTATATATAAATCTGTAATCTACTGGATTAGAGCTCTTTTTTATTTGCCAAAATGGCTTCAAAGTTCAAAGAGAACTGTATAAATTTCTAAAGAATTGTGTTTATTTTATTTAAATTATTTTTATTGATTTATTAATAGCTCAGATCATAAATAAATCTATAATGTATTCAATAGCGTCTTTGACTATATCTATTTATTTATTTCCCAAAAAGGTTTTAGAGTTCAAAGAATTTCATTCGTAAAGAAACGTTTTTATTTTATTTTATTATATTTTAATTATTATTTATTTATATTATATTTTTATTTTATTATAGCCTATATCATAAATATATATAGAATATAGCTACTAATTTATTGGCTATATTTACATTTTTTTTTCTAAAAACGTTTCAGAGTTTAAAATATATTCTGCGATTTTCTTAAGAATTCTTTGTTTGATTTATATTTTTGCTTTCTATTTATGAACTGAAGAATTCCCTTTTTTTAAAGTTTTATTTATATTTTATTTAATTTCTATATAACTATAGTTTTCCGATCTACTTTAATTGGAATTTGAAGTCTTGTTATCTATTCCTGTTATCTTTTATTATCTCATAACAAATCGCTGTAACTAAAATATTTACTCGCTTGGAAGAAGTGCTTGAACTCCATACACACTCGTTTATCGCGAATCTTTAGATATCTTAAGTAAAGATATCGATTGTATTCGATAGAGTAAACACAAACAAGAGTAATTAGCAAGTAGTTAAGTCAACAATGGCATTGCAGCTCTTCTATTTAAAGTTCTTTAAAGACAATCTTTTTAGCAGGTCATTCAAATATTGTGACAGAACTGTAATGCTGCTTAAGCAAGGCTCTAATTATGTAAGGTGTAGAGTGAAGTATACAGAAGATATGAAAAAAATACATACATAGTATGTATATAACGACCCTGAGACTTCTAAGGAGGGGCCGTCAGGTGGGCCTGTGAATTTTCTCATGCAATTAGCAAAAGAGGAAGAAAAAAAGGCAACTGGCAAGAATGCGAATGTGGATTGTTGATAGGGTTAGGATTTCCTCTCCCAAAGGGGAGTTTTTCTATATATATACTACATATATATTTACTGGTATTTTGCATGTCTATTCAGTTAGCTAGGTATATGGAGTGCAGTGTTGTTGTGGCTCAGGCAACACACCCTGAAGAGTTGTGGCTCCAAATTCGTGTTCTCACCATAATTTAAATAGTGCTCCCGCCTTCTCCTAGCAATAATATCAAAGTTGAAACCCAAGCGCAAACATGCAAGACCGCAATTATCAGGCTATTTCAGTTGCCTGGGCCCAGCATTTGTTTGGCCAACAAACGGGCCAGAAAAGGTTCCCAAAACTCCAAATGCGGGACTGGAACTGAGAACGAGCGAAGTCGTTCCGAGGGGCTCCCAAATAGTCTGCTCTTTTCACGGCGGCCCTCCTGCTCACAAGTTGTCGTCAACGGCATTTGGTGTGCCGCTTGTCAATCTTGTCAGTTTAACCTTTTGAGTGACCTCCATGTTCACTTTTTAGTTTTAGCTACGACTGCGAGTGCGATTCTTAGACTTTGAACGTAGTTGGTTGGGTTTAAGTTTAGTTTTTCGCATGAAGCAGCAACGAACATTCAACAACTTTTCTGTTAAATCACTGGAAGCCAGTGGGCGTGGCTGTTTATATATAAGTATATACTATATAAGTGCAATTAAGAACTGAAATCCGATAAGTTAATTAGACAATTGCGCTATAAATGCTGTCATGCCAACTGAGCATAAGCCCAGTTCTTGGGGTAGGTTAGGGTTGAGGTACAGACAACTGTTTGGGGCAGGTTAGTTAAGCAGGAGATCAGATACCAAAACCTGAAGAACTGTCAGACAGTTGCTGATTTGAGAGCGCCCAATAAAACTATGACTAATTAAATTTCAGTGTATACACTAGTAGTAGTATTATCTCCCATTATCGCTAGGTTGACTGAGGTTTACCCTTCGTAATCTCAGCTCGTCTTATCTGTGCTCAGTGTTGGATCAGTTGTGTTTTTTTCCATCTTCGAAATGGTTTTTTGAGTGCGTGCCATATATATGATTTATATAGAGATTGGCCTATCTTGGAAAGCAACTATGGCTCATTCAAGACCCACTTCATTCATAAAGAAAATACCGTGAAATTATTATAAGCTCACAATTTTTGCAAGAGCGTCGCGAATCGTGCGAATTTCTAGCTTTTTTATGTTGTTTGAGGTATGTACAGCAAATAATAATATCAGACTTGTTGGTACAAACATTGTAGCTATATAGGGGTGTGCATACAGACATACATATATAGAGGTATTTATGTATATATAGAAAATTAACCCAGTTCGCACGTCGATGCCGAAACAAACAAAACAAAGTTTCGAGGCAAAGCAGAAAAACAGAAAAGAGCAAAAAAATGTGCAAAGCAAATGAGACAAAACCGTGCACAGCGAGGTGCATTACATAGTTATAGATAGGTACTCGGAACAGTATATATACATATATATATATATATATATATATGTTTGTATGTAGAAAGACCTAGCATAAGGTGAGTGGGTGCGTCGTTGTAAGAGGCCTAATTAGAGGCGTGTGCAAATATTATTATTATTATTCGGAAAGAGCCCGCAGCAGTTACGACAAACAGATGATAGTCAAAGAGAAAAAGACCACGCACTCATTCACACTCGTATTCACACACTCATATTCACTTTCACCTGCAGACAGCTCAAGACTCGACTGATAAGCTGAGAACCTCTATATGATATATGACAGGCGGCCTGAATAGCAACTCCCTCTCAGACCCTACTTCTACATTCATCTGAAATTCATAGTTGTTTTGCATCTGAAGCTACCCTGAGACAGCCTTCCCTTTCCCCTTCTATTACCTATGCCCCTCTGGGTACCTCTGTCTTCTGGTCCGTATTTGGGTCAAACATGCAAACTCATTGAGTCTGAGGCTCTCGGCGACTCGTCGCTGCCAAACTGGAAAAGTGCAAATCTAAAATTGTATAACCTGCTCCAACAACTGGTGGCAGTAACCGCAGTAACCACTAGAGATGGACGCGTGAGCAATACGATACATAAATATACCCAAAATATGTTCAACATATCGTATACCAAAGGTAGCTCTAGGTTGTCTTTGATACATATCCATAATATACTATTTTTATCATTATGAATCTTATATCAAATCTATGTACTCTAAGTTAGTTTGAGATACTTTTCTACATTAGATTGAAAGAGTTGTTCTCCAACAGATAGAAACTCCTTTCTACATAAGATTGAAATACTTTTTTTACAACAGATTGAAATGCTTTTCTGTGTTAAATTGAAATCATATTCTACATTAGATTGAGATACTTTTCTATATAGAAGATTGAAATACTTTTCTACATTAGACAGAAATCTTCTTCAACATAAGATTGAGATACTTTTCTATATTAGGAGACTCTTCTACAATATTTGTCGTATCTCATGGATATATATGTCCATCCATATGTCCATCTCTAATATCCAGCAGTAGTAGTTGTCGCCGTCTCCCGGCTAAGCCTAACTCTGTTGCGTATCTTTGTATCTGCGGCCATAAATTGCGCCCACTTTGATCTTGCCACATTGAATGTAAAGTGCTTAATGGCCAACTGGATGGAACCTTTGTGTGGCATAAAATTGCAATTGTAATTTACAAAAAAAAAAGAAATAAGAAAAAACTATAAGAAAAAAATAAATAAATATTTCCAGTTGCATGGGATGTTTCTTTTTCTACTAGTGCTATGTAGTAATACTACTATTCTCTCCCTCTCTCCGTTGCTCTCTCTCTTTCTCAGTTCGTTCTCTGCGTTCTTTTGGGCTCCCCAGAGATTTTAATCGTTGTCGCCGAGCGCCTTGTCAACATTTCAACGTTTTCAACATTTGCTGCTTTACATTGGCGTCGCATTTTTATTCTTTTTTTTGTTATTTTCTGTTCTGTTCTGTTCTGGTCTGGTCTAGTCTGCTCTGCATGGGCCAACATTGATCACGACTGGCCAGATACGACACCGCAAGACCTGTGCACCGACTACTTACAAGTCCGAGTCCGACTCCAAGTCAAGTTGAGAGCTACTTGGCTGCTGGCTGCTGGCTTCTGGCTGCTGCTTGGTGGCTTCCATTGGCTTCTGCCTCTTGTGTTGTGTGTATTTATACATGGCATTCTTTCTATGGAAACAATTGCATAAAATGTGAATCCTGATAGCGACAAAAAACCACAAGACAAAACACTGCCTCAACTCGGCCCGGCCCGGCTCGGCGTTGGCTTGGCCAGATCTAGTGGTCTAGACTGGTCCCATGTGGAGTTGCTGGCCACCGTTTGGGAAAAACTTTAAAGAGACAAGACAAGAGCAGAAACTGCATGGAAACGAGCCACCATAAACTAAAGTAATATAACTTTAAAAAACTATTGCCTTATGGCAGCACTCGAGAAGCCTTTAGATTCACCCAAACTCAGCACAAAAGAAACACATTAAGAAACTGTTTCATGCATATAAAAATAAAAACGAAGGGCAACTATAGATCGACCCTTCTCTAGATAAATATTGCTAATAAAAAGGGTCTTCTCTTTTAATATTTGCAACCTGTTGGCGATTAATTTTAGATTGTAGATTTTTTCTCAAGGTTCCCTTAGACAAGTTGGAGAAAGGGCAGACTGACAGCTGTCCTAGGCAGTTCTTAAGCTCGTTAATCTTTATGAAGATTGCCAGCAAATATTTGCACAAAACTGGCAAATCATTTGGCCAGCCCAAATCGAATTGGAACCTGACACAAAGTTCAAGAACAGGCCACCTGGAAAAGCCTTTCGAACAACACTTTAAGCCAGAGAGAAAGGGAGCTGGTAGGTGAGAGGCTGGTAGAGATCGCGATCGGCACAAACTGCACAAAAGAGACCAAACCCCAAATCGATAATAATCGGCAAACAAGTTTCATAGTTTGACCAAAGCAACGAGACGCGACGAGACGAGAAGCAGCTCTTAAGACATAATCCCTGGGCACATTTTGAGCCATTGGCCAGGCTATAACGGAACCGAACAAAACGCTAATTGTGCACGCCTCTAGAACATGACTCAAATCATTGAAATAGCCATGGGCCAACTCTATGTGAGTATAGAATAGCATATCAATATTTGGGCATCTACCATGTACGAGCAGTACTTGTGCTCCAGCGAAGCTGTAGACGATGGCGGCAATGAGATAGCACAAAACGCTGGCGTTTAATTGGGTAATTGGCTCAAGTACCGTACGTCCGAGTACGGGTTACGGTATTACTTACCACCGGCAGAACAGCAAAATTGAAATAGTCGCACATGACTCAAAAATGGGGAGTGGAGCTCCTACTTGGACTAGGATTGCCCCGAAAGCTTAATACCACTAAATTGCAAGTGTATAAAAGCTAAGAGGCTCCTCTGAGAGAAAGAGATGGATAGAGTCAGAAAGAGTGAGAAGCAGCGCTGCTTATGAATTGGCGTTTGTTTGGGTCAAAGCTAACATCAAGAAATAGAATAGAAGTCGGGAAGTCTTTGACTGCATTGAGGCAGCTCGTGACTAGACAACCAGTTATCAGTCCCAGAGAGTCTTCCCAGTTCCCATGCTAAAACTGGGCGGCAGCTATCTTGGCTCTCTACTATAATGCAACAGGCCCCGAAAATATATATATAAACGTATATATATATATATAGAGAGAAAAGTAACTGTTACTTGCCAGCCAAGCAACTCGTTTGCGTCTTCTTTCTATTTTGCTGAATATATGCAACGACAGAGAAGCCTTCAAGCCAAAATGAATAGAAAAACCAAAGAAAAACCCACTTGGCAGTTGATATACTCTAACAGAACTTGGCTAAGAACACAAAAGAAACTGAATCTTAAACAAATTATATCTGAAATAACCGAATAACCAATATAAGATCTTTCTATACATTTATCAACTCCTTTGAGCTTTAGACCTGACTTAAAGTATCTCAACCCAAAGAATTGTTAGATTTTCCAGCCAGAATTAGTTAATAATTTGCAAAGCTGAAGAGAAAGTTAATAGAGACCTTTTTGGCAAGTGTGTTAAAAGACTGGTTCGTTCTTTCTGTTGTGTGTTGTGAGGCCTTAAAGTGGCAAAGCAATTGAACAAGTGAACTGATGTGTGTGTTATGCTGTGTGTGTGTGTGTTGGTTGTGTTTGAGTTGGGACTACGAGTTGCGAGGCTGCTAGACCAGCCCATTCAAGTGATGCTTTAATGAGTCCTTTATCACGTCGACTTCTATGTATGAGTCTGGCTCTGCATGTGGAATGGCTATAAGAATTATGGCTTCATTGTGAGCGCGATTGGTTCCCACAGCGACGTGGATAGCAGAAGATTCAGAGAATCATGGATTCAAAGATTCAAAGATTCATAGATTTATAGATTCAGAGAATCATAGATTCAGAGAGAGAGTCTCGTCTCAATGCATTTTATTCTAATTTCAAGTTCGCACTTGAGTACTTTACGTATATTGATTTCAGAGCTTGGGATTTGGGATTGTTTTGTTTGCCTCTAACGGTCAGTAGACGAGTGGCAGCTGCTGTCAAATATTGACATGCATTCAATAATACGAATATTGTTTGCTTAGGCGCCCAAAAATATCTAACAGACCGGGCGGTCATTGGTCTCCCACCGCACACGTAGACGAGAATGGAGCTAGAGCTGGAGTTAAGACTTGGTGTTGGGATTGGGCTTAACGATAGAGTCGGAGTTGGAGTTGGAGCTGGAGTTGGGGTGTAAGTCACGACGACGCATGCAATTACCGTCGGCCATAAATACAATTGCCGCAAGAATCAGCACCATGTGGCAGAGTCGAAGTTGGAGTCGCAGTCGGAACCAGAGCCAAAGACAATTGTCGTCGCTGCAGCGAGCCATGAAGTTGCCTCTTGACTGGCCATGCCTAAGCCCAAAGTTATAGCCCTCCTCTTTCTCTTCTTCCTACCCCGCCCCTTTTGCCCTTCCCTTCCGCCCCTGAGTGTCTGCCATCATCATTCCGACAGCACCGACAGCGTTTAGTTGATCGACACTTTTATGTTGACGTCGTGCGCGTTGTCATCGTCATCGATGGACGTCGCCATCCTCGTCTGCTTCGTGGCAGTTCTAGTGCTGCGCCTGCCAAGCCAATTGATTGATTCCATAGAACAATGCGCAATGCTCGAGACGATGCGCCTGCGTCACCAGCTGCACTCAAGCACAGTGGTACGTTCTCTGATTATATTCACATGAAATATCTAAACTTTGAACTGACTGAAATTTATTATTATTTGTCAACAGATTTGCTAATCGATTTATTCAAAAATGATGTCAACAATTATAAAATTCTTATCATTCGTTAACTTTCAGATAAAGTCGGGCGATTACACTGTACACATTCTATATGTATTTCAGTTTTCTTGTTATGGCATTATGAATGGGTTCAGATGTGGGCTGGCATTATCTTCAGAGTTCTTTTCATTGAAGGAAAGCTTAAGATGAGAAAAGAACAACATTTGTCATATTCCCTGACAAAAGAAATCATTCATCAAGTTTGAAGCAGGAGGAAGAAGTTTGTCAGCTGGATTGGATTTCTTTTCCTTTGCCTGATGCATATGACAGGAAATCGCCCACTGTGCCATGTTCCGCTTATTATAAATGCGTAGCAATAGGCACCGAGCGTGGACACAGAGCCAGAACCAGAGTCAGAGTCAGAGCTTGAGTTGGGATCCCAAAGCAGGCGGAGCATAAAACAAACGGTTAGGCACTCAACCAAGTCGCAGTCAGAGTCTGAGCCAAAGTCATTTTGCTGTTGTTGGAGCCAAGTGGAGCCATTGTTTGAGACAGCAGCAGCCGCCGTCTCTTGCCACTTGCAACATTTGTTGTGGCAGCATAAGTTACCAACATGGAACCCATATAAGTACGGGCGGGCCACTAAATGGAACAGGTACGAGGTACGAGTCCGCCAGCTGTTCACGCTCCAAAAAAAGCGCTATGACTTCTCTCCCCCAGAACAATACGATATGATAGACCATAGACTCACAATGGGAGTGTACTTTTAGTTATCCCCAGTACGAGAATTATCGTCACATTTGAAGTGAGAAGATTTGAACTGAGTCACCACAACAACAACTCTAATGTGTGTGTTCATTTCACGGTACAATAATATTTACACCAAATAATATACACACACCTATTGGTTGTGCCTTTGTGTTGACACACACACACACGCACACAGTGAGTGTGGACCTTGAAACTCTTTATAGATCTGTGGTCAATAATTGCAATGCTTAATTGACCGTCGAAAGAAACGATTCATAATTGAAGCAATCTGCTGACAAATCAACACCCTTTCTTAGGTAGGGTGTATATATTTCATAGAACAATCGATAGGAGTAGAGTATTTAATCAGAAGACAGACCCTATTTGATATAAAGAAACTCATTTATCATCCAGTTACCTGAATATAAAATAATTATTGTAGAACTTTCTATGGTATCAAATCCATTTCTAAGGTATCTCCTCGTCGAGCATACCCTGTTTTTGACGTTCTTTCAATTACCTGCCTCATTTATAAGGGCAAATAGTGGAACTCGTGTAGTTTAATTACATTTAGACTTGGAAAACGTCAACATTTGATGGCAACATTGGCTAATACCCTACACTGCGGTGTCCTTCCCTCTGGCTGATAGCTAGCAGACAATTCAGGCCATGGCAATATGTGATTATGTTTTTATCTATGTTCAAGATATGAAAACCAAACAAACACATGACACTACAATTGTGTGTGTGAATTAAGCTAATAATAATCATATTCAGATTTTCTTCATATGAAGATTAGAGCCAGAGATCTTACGTATGTTTTAATTACCTCCATTGTGCAGTAGAATCTTAGGAAAGCCATAAGAAAACTGCTTAGCAAATAGTTCTTAGTTACAGAGTAGTTTTTTCTGAGTTTCTGATTCATTGAGGTTGAATATATAAATAATTAAACTGGTATAGAACGAGATTATATATAATTCCATTCCATCAATTTCAACCCAAGAACCTTCGATTATTTCCTGGTTCGCAAGTTTCTTTTTTGTTTACAATCAATTTAACGTTTATCTTCACTTTAAAGCAAATCTTCCGGATATGGCCATAACCCTATCACGAGGCTTAATTACTTAATTTCTTGGTTTGGGCCCAACCCAAATTCGGGAATCTTTGGCAATTCGCCAACACATGCCTAGCCCAATTTAAAAGAGCTGTCAAATGTGTGTAGAAATGTAATCCTATTCTCGTACTGGAAGCCCCCTCTCAGATCTCGGAACGGAATTGTACCCAGTGTGCGGGTCATAAGTTTTC
This sequence comes from Hirtodrosophila trivittata, assembly GCA_035045065.1. Lineage (NCBI taxonomy): Eukaryota > Metazoa > Arthropoda > Insecta > Diptera > Drosophilidae > Hirtodrosophila > Hirtodrosophila trivittata. The sequence goes on from JAWNNK010000022.1 coordinate 1,903,970, forward strand.
CAAAGGGGCCGCACCCAAACAAAATAATAGACAGCAAAACCTATAAACCAATTACAAAACTTCCCGCACTCGCTTATGCTCCGTCTGTATGTCTGTCTGTATGTCAGTCTGTATGTCAGTCAATGCAATGCTTTATTGGTTTATTGTAAATTGAACTACAAATAGCACAAACTGCCAGCTACAATTCCCATATAAGGCAATGCATTGGAGCCAGACAAGCCCTTTTATCATTCGGGGGGTTCGATTTTTGAAGGTTTTACGCATGCAATCGAGTGTGGTGAGGCGCATCCAAGGAAGGGAAGTTCCAATGCCCTTCGAGAGGGCAACATGACTATGTGAAGTCTTAAGCTGCACACCAGAAGAAAGGGAAGCTACTTCCAAGATGAGAAACTGAGCTGCTCACAGTTCTCATTCAATTAAAGCGTATTGAGTATTCGGTTATGTGAGAGCAACTGTTCTTCCGTGTTAGTTAACCAGCTGCTTTCTTATAGTGACGCCCACCCAATGAATACAGAGACAGAGATACGACATTTGGGCGACCTTTGCTGCTGTCTCTTGGCTTGCTGATGGTTTGTTAACCGCATAAGGCAACTTCCTGGTCGCAGCTTCCACATATCAAAACTCAAAGCCAACTGCCAGCTAGTCAGTTAGTCAGTTAGTCAGTTAGTCAGTCAGTTAGTTAGTTAGTCAGGCAGTCAGTTAGCTGATCACGAGCCAATCCGGAAAACCAGGAGACGACGCTAAGACAGCTTTTTAAGCGGTTATTTGATGAAGACTTTTGCGGTTAGTAGACTGCCAGTAATTTGTTCGCTCTAAGTACTCGTATTATAACCATATCTCCCCCCTTCACCACTGCTCTTCCCTCTCACGTATCTGTGGTGACGTCTTAAGCCTTAGCCAAAACCACTGGCTGATCATCAATATTTTTGCATCATAATGCGAACCTATGCGATCCCCAGCCCATAGAGTCACATGATATGGGGTACGAGTGTGAGTACTCGTATGTGCCACAAGTTCCGCATCAAGCGCTGCTCCTTGTGTCGATTTGAGTGTTTTGGTGTTTTGTCATTTTGTCGTTTTGTTGGTTTGTCGCTTTTTGTTTTGCATTGCATAATCGCCCAGTTACTTAAGTCATGTATCTGAAAGATATTTCGTAGCGCTCTAGCCCCAAAAACAGCAAAGGTCAAACATGTTTAAGTGCAGTTTAGCGGAAAATGTCACTGCACACGCTGGCACTCATGGATCTCCCCCTCCCAATTGTTTTTCCACTCAATTTCAATTTCAATTGTTGTTGTTAAACAAACGAAACGATACAAGCCCCGAAACGAACCCTCAAACGTACCAAATCCAAATATCTAAAATGAAAATTTGCGCATTGCAGTCGCCCTCTTTCCTTGCTTGAGGGCACCCACAGCAAGTGAAAACTAACCCCACACAGACACAACAGCAACAAAAAAACAAAAATTTATGACAATTGCATAAATATTTATCAATTTAGCTTGTTGTGGCCACTAAATATAGTTGCTACCCTTCATTTGCCACGTGGATTCTAGGCTAGAAATGTTCTCAATATGAAATGCATTCAGTTCCGCAAAAGTTCAACAAATCGAAGAGTTTCGCAAATATTTACTGAGTAATTGCTAATAGTATTTACAGTCAGCACCGATCTGTGACTCAGTTGGATGCCACATGCGGGTTACTGGTGTTTAATAGGCTAAAAGTTCCGATAATATATATCGTATATACTTCAAATTCATCAGCAATAGAAACAGCTTTCTTATACTCTGTCCGTAGGGTACTAGAGAAACTTAACTACCTTCCTTTGTTATATACAGGGTACAAGAGCATTATCAATGTACCACGAAGACGATTTTCACCTTGTTCTTGTATCACTTTTCATATGGAACTAGCGACTGTTAAAGACTTTTCCACATAGCGTGACCAAACAGTAGAAAAATTTCCAAAATATTTTAGCAGGCCATAAAACAAAATGGGCAACAACATCGCATAATGTGTGAAAGTGTTGTTGTTTTTGTTGGCGGCGTTGCAAGCCAGCAATTTTACGGTGATTTTCACAGATGCTACGGCCGGACCCGGCCGCCGTCACCATCACCTCCTCCTCTTCTCTATATATCACTCCCTTCGCCAGTCAAAGTGCGAAAGTGTTTTGAGGGCTCGAGCCGAAGAATGCATTTGGGTTGATGGTTCCCACCGAAGCCGAGGAAATGCGCAGGCGCAGAGAATTCACATGATGATCGTTAGTAGATGTTGTTGCTGTTGTTGTTTTTTTGGGGGCAACCATGAATTGGTAGGTAATTAAAACTACTCGCAACCGCTGCAACAGCGTTGAATGCATTTACCCCAAAACAAAGCAGCAGCCGCTCCTCAGGAGCTCGTAACATGGAAGCGTGAGTTTCTCTACGCCTTCAGTTTAATGTATCTTTTAGTTAGCTTGGCTTACTCTGCCTCTTCTTGCAGGTAATTGTTGTTGTAATGAGTGTGTGTGTGTGTGAGTGTGTGTGAGTGTGTGTGAGAAATATGCAGCTACTCAATGGAGGTCGTTCGGTATTCTCCCTGCTTAGCATAAGGCAATTCCTTTGTCTTGCATCATGTGAAAACTTGTGCGTTCTAAAGCTAATTTCAAATTCTGATAATTATAAACTTTCCTCGTCTTCCAAGGGTCAATTAGAACCAGGTAACCATTAGTTATGAGTGGGTTATTTTCGTGAAAATATACAATCATTTTGTATATAATGATTTTTAATTTGTAGCCTACAAATGAAAGATTGGAGTTCGCATTCTTTTGGGGAGAGAAAAAGATACATTTCTATCTTTAAAGCGAAAACGAACTAGAAAATTAACTTTGAAAGGATTCTTAACGGTTTGAGCTATTCCCATTGCTATCAGATCCATAAGTTATATATTTCTAAGCGTCAAGTTGCTGAAATTAAGTTTTAAGACTGATTTGTATGTAAATTTCAGCAAGTGAACCGCTTTAATCTGAAGAATCTATTACTGCTCATGTCTCTGTCACTTTGGGAACTACTCGTATCTGATATTACCATAAATCACTAAAAGTTAATTAAAACCCGAACCGGAACCGCTGGAAAACAACAACTACAAAGCTGCCCACACGATCAAAAATAAACTCATTTACAGAGAGTTTTATGAGCCATAATTCTAATCTGTAATCGGTAAGACTGTCCGTGTTGTCTATAGTTTTAGTGGTTCGGCGACACGTGAAAGATTTCAAAACTCTTAACGAGCTATAAAAAACAAAGCAGAAGAAGTTAAAAGTAGCCTTAAAACTCACCTTTCTATGGGAGACGACGAGCGGCAAGTGATGATTGTTGTTGTCGAAGGCTGTGGATGAGACGGAAAAAAAGGCAAGAAAAGAGGTAAGAAAAAATTGCATTAATAACATCTACTTAAATTGATAAAGGCCATAAAGGCGGCTATCAAATATCGTGTATGTATATCATATAATAAAGATCTGTACATTGGAAAATAATTAAAATACAAATGAATCGATAAACGTAACAAGCAGTTCGCAATTAAACTGAAAATTGTTTACCTTTCCAATTGCATTTTTTTCTTTTGCTTCTTTCTTAAATATGCAAACTGTTTGAATTCCCGCTTGTCTTTCTCTCTCTCTCTCTCTTCCTCTCTGTTTCTCAGTCTGTCTGTTTCTCGGTGTATTTCTGCGCTTAACACTTCCGCACTTGATGGCCAAACCCAACCGGGCTAAAATTGTAACAAAAATAACTACATAAAACTCGAAACGGGTTCAGCAATCATAAACATGTTGTGCAAACAGACGGACAGACAGGGGAGTTGACTGGGCTGGCATCCAGTGGGGTGGTTTCCAATGGGGTGGGGTGGGGTGTGTTTGGGTTGGTGTGGTGTGGTGTTTGGTGTTTGGGGTGGGGCACCTGACATGACCAACAACAGTTCAACGGAAACAAGTAAGAATACTTTTAATGAAACTGAAACTGTGAGAGATACCTCTACCTACATCTTAAGTATATTTGAGATATCTTTGAATAATCCCTATGGGATATATATAGAACATATTTAAGTTGATATTAAAGTTATATCCATGTTTATATTGCAAAATAGTTTAGTATAAACTCGATCTGGCTATATTTTCCGATCGATCTTTGCAGCCTTTCAGGCGATGGAGACTCTTTTTTAAATATACAGAGGGGTAGGGTATAGGTAGACCGATTCGAATTAGGAATATATATACTAATATATATATAATATATTATGTAATTATACACTGTACATGCATACAACCCATTCATTAGCCTCATGGAGACAGGGTATATTAAATTGTCAATGAGCCAGCGACAATTGTTTCTCGTGTAACGTATACGAATATATGAATATATATATAGTACATATATGTATAAATAACTCTCATATATATATATATCTGATACAGCTCTATCGTTATCCATAACGCGCTTGACATTTTGCTTAACAACTAAATGCAATTTTTCAAAAATCTGCACAAAATTTCGTTGACTCAGCAACTGAATGAGCTCCAAGGTGCTCCGGTTGGCTGCTTGTTGCTCTTGTTGTTGGTGTTGTTGTTGGTGTTGTTGTTGTTGTTGGTGTTATTGTTGGTGTTGTTGGTGACCACCGGCCGGTCTTTTCATTACAGAGCGGGACAAAGCCTCAGACTGACCACAGACCGGACGAACTCCATGGCTCGATGGCAATTTCGTTTAAAGTTTATTAAGCGTGACTGACATTTGTGAATTGTTTGTGTAATTGCTACGCCCAAAAAGTTGAAATAAAAACGCGATATATCACATGAATCGAAAATAAAAGCACGAAATGTTCACTTATCGAGCTTTACATACACTTGCAGATCTATATAATTATAATAAATCCGCATTTGATTTGTGCACCGATTTGTATGCCGCTTTATCAGCGATCAAAGCAAATTGCTTTCAGATCGGATACTTTTTATTATATATACTATTTATAAGATAGAAAAGATATCAGTTAATTAGCAGTAATTTGGTGATTGTACTGTTTGAACTAGTTCTTTGAAGTAGTAGTAGTAGTAGCTATAAAAAAAAACGGCACTTCCCATATTAAAAGCAACCCAAACCCAGATATAACCAACTAGTTTTACAACCTGATTATAACAACTTACATTTTCTGAAGGAAAAACAAAGAAAATATAAACATTACTCGAAACATTTAAACAGCTTTCGGAGAAAGAGAGAGGAAGTTGTTTGAACGTGTTGCCAAAAATCTAGTTTACTTCCCAAAGAGTGTAAAAAAGTGATGGATATCTTTGGATCTGGTGATATAATATTATGGCCATGTCTGATCTAAGACCTTCTTTGTGTGTGGTTACATGTCTTTTTGGGTGAAGGGTCAACTGAGTGACACGAAGAACACTTTGCAATGCCTCTGGAGGAGACAGAGACAGAGACCAAGAAAAAAGATGAGCAACAGCATGAGATCATAATATGATTTTACTTCTTGTTTTTTTGTCTGGTTGTCCATCACTTTCGCAGGAAATGAGCGAACACAGAAATAAAAGGTAAGGGGCAGGGTCAGAAACGCAGAGTCAGACACAGAGTCAGGCTCAGGCTCAGAGTCAAAGTCAAAGTCAGAGCAGAAGCTGACTCCCGAGTTGGGGCACAATAAAAATTCCAGGGAGCATGGAACATGCCGCGACTTTATAATTAAATAATAAATTTTTAGCGTGTCTGTTGGTTCCACTTAATAATTAATTGACATTTAGTAAAGAATTCTCATTTTTTTCGAATTGAATTCAATGAAAGATCTCCTCTGTCCGAAATTTGCGTACATTGAAATTTATTAATGCCTGATTTATGACTTGGCCGTTACGCTCGATCCCTTTTGTGCCTGGGAACAACATGTGCTCAGCCTCACACATTGTTAGAGGAATTTGTACGTTAGATTTGAAAGTTCAGATCTTGTGTGTGCACACACCAAATGGATTAGTCAGGCACAACATGTGTGTGAGAAGCTATAACAAGCCGCTGAAATTATATGCGACATGTGAGCATTTATCGAAGATTTGGGTTAGATTTCGTTTCATGATGGATCAGTCTAAGGATTAGTGTGCCGTCGTCTGGTACGTTAAGTGGATTAGCGAGTCGGCAGCAATAAAGTAATTGAGACATTAACCAGTTTACCAAGAGCCAAACGAAATGTCATCAGCTTTTAATAGCACTCGTTCAAATTTAGAAAGCACTTCAACACACTAATCTATTATAGCCCACAATCTTTACAACATAATCTACTTCTAATTGCGGAAAGCAAGAAAATTGCTAGTACAGATCTGATCTGAGCTGATTTTCGACTTCCTCAGCTACATTTTCCCAGCTCGAGTTTAAGCTTTTGCGTTTTCTGCACTTGTTTACCACTTCACCTTATATAAAAAATTCATCTAGAGGTGTTATCAAATGTGAGTCAGAAAGTGCGTCAGTTCTTTAATTCCTAATTGGTGATCAAGATATGAATTTGCACAGGTTCATTTCTAGCACCTGTCCAGACCTCTATAATACTCAACTGCAACTTGTTAAAGTACTTTAAGTAGAAAAGCTGATTGTTTTGTCAATAAACTACTATATGGTCAACCAACATATAGACACTATATAATCTATATATTGATACTTCATTTACTATAAGGTATATACACCAATCACAACTAACTAGTTCGCTTAAAGAACGAGTTTCATATTTCATAGAGTAACTCATCGTTTTTTTTTTTATCTAAATTTGACCATTTCTTTATTTTCTTTGGCTTTAACCTTTGCACCTCCTTTTGGCGAAATGGCAATATCGAAAATAACACATTAGCCAACTTGGTGATAAGATTAGATTGCCACGGGGTCTGTGAAGGCAAAAAGTGGAAAAGACTCTTGAATCGATCGATTGGTTGCATGAAAGAAATGCAGTTCCTTGGGAATTGTAGAGGGAGATTCAGGCAGGTTGGAGGCAACTTTCCTTCAGTTGGCTTGTAAATCCCATTAATTATTATTATTATAATGATAGTTAATATATAAAAAGAAACATTTTGTCTACCGCTGACTTTCAATTGTGGCCCCTTTGGCACCCGCTTTAAAGTTCAATAGAAACATTTTCATGCTTAACTCAGGTTTTTGTTTACCTTTTCTTCTCTCAATTTTTTTTGTTAATAAAGTTTTATGCACGTTGATCCGATGTTTTTGTTTTAAGTTAGTTTTTGTTGTGGTTGTTGTTGTTGTTGCTTTTGATGGTGTTTGACCAAGTGGCCTTATGGCAATTTACTTTCTAATGTCATGAAAGTCATGTGCAACTCGACTTCAATTTTTCCCTATTCCTATATATATATATTTACTATAATCTTAACAAGCAAAAACTTATTTAATGACTTAACTCTTTTTTACCCACGCTGCGACATAAAAATGTCTAAATAATTCCTCAATTCTCCTATCTATGCAGATTATTTTCCCTTTCAGCTTTTGCTTTCTTATGGCCAAATGAAGTCAAAACAAAACCCAAAGACGAAAGACAGCAACAAAAGAGGCGTCAAGATACTAAAGATAATAATCATAATTTCTGTTTTGTTCCTAACCGCTTGCAAACTGATTCAATATAAAGCAATGAGTACTTAAAGCCCCGATAATTAACACCTTTCTGTACTCATAACTCAAGTTCAGCTGCGAGTGTTGAGGCTTGGCAATTGCTGGTTAGTTATAATGGCACCTAATTAACTGTAATTTGCATTACAACAGCGCTAAAAATGATAAATTAATAATAAAAAATAATTTTGGAGATTTTCTTTATATCAAATAATCATATGGGAGTGACCTTTAGGCGCTGCTATACTTACAAATAGACTCAACTCAGCGTTTACTTTCAATTATGAATTAATATCATCCATAATGATTCGCTGCAGCTGTTAAGACCCGATTAATGATCATGAGGAAACGATAGATAGTTACGTTAATTAAGTTAATTGCCTGCGCTATGCGGAATGATCATTAAACTAATTTACACAAACGATTCAAATAGTTGTGTAAATTTAATAGAATTATTACAGGTATAACAGATAAATAATACAATATAATAACATATACAGTGCAGTCGCGATAGCCTGAACAAGTGTTCATGTTAACAAAGTATTCAAGATATTGAATCCAATTGTGAAAATATGCAGAAACAAAATTTGTTCAAGTTTTTGAGTTATCACGGAACAGCAAACATGTTCATATTATCGAAAGTTCATATTACCAAATGTTTTAAATACAGAGTGTTCAAGTTATCGAGGTTTCACTTTATTAAGTGTTTAAGTTATCGAGTGTTCATATTACGGAGCTTTTAATGTATCTTAATATGGTTCAAGTTAAGTTACCGAGTGTTCAAATTATCAAGTGTTCAAGTTATCGAGACTGCACTGAAATATTATAGTAGATTTCATAGTTCATATTTTGACTTCACAGCTGTTAGAAACATGTTAAGTAACAGAGCTGTACAGCTATTCGACTCCCATAAGGATATTATGCTGCTAAGAAATCTGTCGCATCGCATGTATAAAGGGTATTTAAATTTCGATATAAACCAGTTTCTGCGACTTTCTTGTAATATTTTATGCATTTGGCACAATTACAAGAATAGCGGGGCGTGGCAAAAAGGGGTGGCGACACTGAAAATCAGTAAACTGTGCGAATTTGTAACTGAAACTCTCGCTTTCTACGGATAGACGCTGCATACGACGCATCGTTGAGTTGATGGCTGTAAAATTAGATGTCGTTGAAGTCGACGGTGGCGGGTGCTGTCTTTAAGTATCTCTTATCAGAGGTGCCTGACTTACTGACTGACTTGAAAACAACAACAACAAAACGAAGAGGAAGAAATACGACCGAATGAACGACCGACCGACCGACTGACTGACTGACTGAGTCGCAGCCTCTTTCACTTTGCATACGACGCAAAGTTGCTGAAATTACAATATAAATTTATATGCACAATAATACGAGTTGTGTCTGTGTGTGTGTGTGTGTGTGTGTGTGTATTTATGTATATACAGAAACAATCTTTAATCAGCATTTACGCTTTCATCTTTCACATTTTTCAAAGACAGCGCTCGCATCTCAAGTGAAAAACACCAACAACAAAACAACAACAATAACAACCATAAAAACTGAGGAACCTGTTGACGTTGCTCGGCGCATGCGCAGCTGCTGTTTGAGCCAAGAAAAAAAAGAAGAAATATTATAATTTCTTTAGCGAATTTACATAGTTGGCATATTTAACAAATTTGCTTTGTCTATTTGTCTATTTTAATTTAGGAACTGGCCGCCCATCAACATTTATAGTATCTTTTTTCTATACAAATTTCTATACAAGAAAGCAAAAGTGACATTTAAAGCATTTAAAGTAACCAAATTTGGCCGGGAGACGCCTTTTGTTGGATATTCCAAAAGATTATGCAACATACTATAACAGAGCCTACAGAGCTAAGCCGAAGAATGGAAACAATCTTGTGGTCTGTGGAATGTTCATTCACAGTGATTGCAACGTGATTGGAATTGTCTGTGCGGTCGCTCGCACTCGAAATGGGCCAACAAGAGATTGGCTTTATGAATGGCAATTGGGGGATTTGCTGGGAAACGTTGGGATCATATGGTTATTGTAATGCATATCTCTCAAAACTAAACCCAAATTGATCATAATGTGTTATACAATACATTATACTTAAACTATTATCTTCTGGTATAATAATAATACTACGAAGTCACAACAAACCCTAATAATATTTTATGATTTTATGCCTTTATTGTGCAGGGATTAAAGACGGGGCTTAACTGTAGCACGTTATTGGAGTCCATGGGAATCGAACCTTATCTTGAGGTTAAAACAAGACCGCTATCAAGAAGCTCCAACGGTAGAATTAATACAATTATATATATCATATATGATAAGATAGGTTAGACCTAAATAAAGTCGTGTTTTTTGCGTGGCCTCTGCTTGATTTTTACTTTAATTGCATCAAAATTTATTTATAATTTATAACGTAAAAGCCTTGGCTGCGTTGGCATCTTAAAAGACTTTGACTTCAGGGTCAGGCAGCTGCCACTTGAGACCCCCCACACACGCACACACACACACGGGCACACACACATGCAACAAGTGTCATCAGACAATGAAGCGTGAAATATGCGAAGCAAAACAGTATTTGGATTATCATATGATTTACGTTCGAGACGCACTTTCAAAATCCCATGACAAACTCTGCACAACAATTTTCCACATGCATTTGAAAGAGCCAAAACTATTTTTCGTTGCCAAAGACCAAAAATACAGCTAATAGAAAAAGAAGAGTATATACGACAAGAAGATACCCTTAGCTTAGATATATCAAAACTAAATATAGCTTCAAGTTACAAACCTCTTTACAATTTTAATATACTTTTACAGGGTATAAAAATGTGTTTAAAAATGCAACTTTGGCCTGGGGACAGCCCAAAGACTGCACAGGTGGACAAGTTTGGACAATTTTAGGAAAATAAATATAAAAACAAACCTGCAGCAACTTTTGTTTTTGGGTCTATTTCAATATGCGTCTATGGAGCGTCAAATTTGGTTCAGGTTCAGCGGTCGTCATGCGTTGCGCTTATGTCATTTGGTATGGCAACAACAATAATTTCGTATGGCAACGGCAAAATGAAAAACCGAAAATATTATATTAATTTTTGGACATTTTCAAACTGGAGCAACAACTGACCAAAAACAACAATATGTAACAGAAACAATAACAGTTTTGTGCTTTTTTAAGGTGTATGGAAATGTTTCAGGTGAGGTCTAAACATAAATTATTACAACAAGTTCATAAATGTATACAGGTATCATGTGGGTTTTATTGTGGTGTCAACTGACCTGGCTTTGATCAGGGCTACTACCTGATTTGATCTGGGCCTCATGTAATGTCCGAGTTCCCGAAAAATTAACTGAGCTGCCAGCTTACAACAGTTGCGAAATATGAGACTGAAAATTGTGAAATATTTCCAGTTGGAAAATCGAACACACCCCAAGAATGGATTGATATCAGATCGGAAGAGGTCTTGGGTTAAGGTTCGCCCTAATTTTTCTAATATTTCCGCTATCTCCAGATCTCCTCTCAAAAGTCAGTCAATAGAGGTCAAAGCTAAGCAATCTCCTCCATGGTCACCTCTGAGGTATTGTTCCATACATAGAGAACTGTTAATGGTAATTGGCTCGTTGAACTTCAAATGAATTGTTCAATTATTAAGAGTACTTCAATTTGTTTATTTGGAACTTGTTGGCCATAAAAATTAGCTCAAATGTTCAGAGGTCCATAAAAACGTGGCTAATATCTTAATGCTCTTTGTATGGCGCATAGTTATTTTAAATATAATTTTCTTTATGTTTTCTAGTTATTACTTGTAATTTTAAGTGTAATTATTTAAACATTAAACCAGTTGAGCTACCAGCTGGAGTCCAATCTATGCTTTTTTTATTATTATTATTATTGTAGTATTATTTTTTATTTTATAGAGAAAACAAGAAAGTCCGAGACATGAAAATGAAATATCATCAAGCGTCACCCATCGGATCCAGCGAGTGATGTACGAGTAAGTTTCCGTTTGATTCCGTACAAGTTACGGATCTGTTTGCTCTGTTGACGGCTGTTATTTCTTCTGGCTTTGAGGCAACAAGCCAAAATAATGAGTAAGGGATTTTTTTCTTAACCCAAAGAAGTAAACCTGAACGTAACCTGCTTTCTTTCAGTCATTGTAAAGACGTCTTTTTTTTTTTGGTATTTGGGTGAAACTCTGTCTAATGGAAAATAATTTGTCAGAATGTTTAATTTTCCTTTATTTTCTTAGCTTCTGTTATACGTTTTCTTCATGCTATTTACCTCTTTTTGTGCTTTAAGCGGAAGAGCTGCATTAGGGAGCGGAAACTGAACGAAAGCAATCAACAGCTGACAGCTGCAATGAGAACTTATTGTAGAGAGAGACTGAGAGAAACTGAGAGAGAGAAGAGAACCTAGGACAACAATTTTTGGGGGTGGGTCGCACTGCGCATGTACAATGACCTTCAGCCAGTGGGTGGTGGGCTGGCTCGATGGGCTGCGGTGCCACCCTCAAGCACTTTCACTTCGCAGTTTCGTTGCTGAATTTGCTGCGTGCCTGGTAAGAAACGTGTTGGCGAGTTTGTGTGTTGACGGATTTGGGCGCCAAAAATGTTGGTTGTGCTGGCCAAGTCGCTTGGCAACTGGCTAACAAACGCTGCGCGCCTAATCGAGGCGCCAGCGGGCGCGGCGACTTGACGGCGCCGTCGACGTCGTTCAATGATGCACTTTGGACACGGCACCAGGTGAGCAGCCCACGCTTTGATTATTATGTCTTTACTGGCACCAGTCCACAGCTCAGACAATGGGCCGTTGGCCCTGGCTGGGGCAGGGGAGTCTGGTGGTTGCTGGGGTGTCTGGTTGTCGCTGGGGCTGGGGCTGGGGTCGCAAAACACAATCAATGATTCGCTGCGCCGTGCGACGCGGTTGTCAGAAGTTGATAGAGGCAACGTTCGATTTGCCAGCCACAACTAAAACATTTTCCCACCTTCCTCTTATTTATTTATTTTCATTATATCTTTCTCTTTCGTTGTGTTCTGTGCGTATGTGTCTATGTATGAGTGTGTGTGTGTGTGTGTGTGTGTGTGTGTGTGTGTTTTGAGCGGCAAGTTCAAAGCTCGTTTATGATGGAACCTGCTCTTTTGCCCAGCTTCAGCTTCAGCTTCAGCTTCACATGTTGCTGATGACGTTTAACCTGCCCCCCGGAAAATCAGCAGAAAATCAAAATCAAAACGAAACATTAGAAGGTGCTAAAAGACCAAACATAGTTGCTGACTAATTGATGTGTTGTCTGTGCGATCTGACATGGATCAAGGTAAACCTCGGGCAATGCTTTTTATTATATCCGTCCGTCTGGCTAAATTAGTGGTAATTAAAGTGTTACAAGGTGTTCTCTGTTTGCCCCGAAGAAAGTTAAGACAAGGCTAAAAGCAAGAGACGCTGTTAGATGGATGAAGCGTAGAACAAGTGAATTAGCCATAAACTTTTAAGTTCTTAGATTCTAGAGTCTATAAGTTGAGAAACATATAGAATATAATGAGCATTACAAATTCCTCAAGGTTCTTAAGTTCAGATTGAGTAAAGTTCAAATTGAAAAAGCCAGTTTACAGGGCGGCTTCTGTATGCGGAAACACAATTATAGATAGATTTATACGAATGTATCTTGAACTTCCTCTCGCTATGCCCTGGGCAAGGCTTAGTTAATTGTCTGTGCAAGCCAGTAGCTAATAGGCTTGTCCAGAACTGGTCCAAAGGTTTTGGCCATATACAGAGTACAAGTACTTCCAGCTAATCAATAGGCAGTTGAATGCAGTTATTACCAAATACAAAGACGACATTCCAGACCTACAAATGTGACTCACATATAACCTTACATATAGATAGACTGAAGATGCCACCCGTGAGAAGACACGCCCCGAAGAACGCAAGATCGAACGCTAAGATCTTAACCCACACACACACACACACAAATGCACACACGCATTTTCCAATTAACACAGCTTATCTAAAAGCCCATAGATTACAGCAACCTGTATTTTGACAGGGCAGCTAATGATTAAACAATTAGTGGAGAGAACGAAAGATTCATTCTGGCCTCAAATGAAGCTACAACAGAAAGAAGATCTGGAGATTTGAGTCTATCGCCGACCCTCATCAATTACAAATAGAAAAAAAATATATCCTAATGAAAGAAAGTGAGAAACAGAGTTGGAGGCGATACCGTAGTCCGTATGGTAAGCTATATGGCATATCGATGCCATACCTAATACTATATAGTATCCGATATGCTATGGGCCTCTCCATGGGAGTCTCATTTAACACTTTCCCAAAAAACAGACACAGACACGCAATCAGAGAAAAACCTCAATCAAAGCTGCTCCGATGCATAACTTACAGCGTAGGTCATCAGAGATCTTTGGCTGTTGTGTGTGCGGTGTGTGTTGTGTGTGTGTGTTGTGTGTGTGGGTTGTTTGTTTGGGAAAGTGGACGACGAGATGAATTGGATGAATGGATGAAATGGCTTGGCACACGGAAACGCATATCACAGGCGAATGTCCAAGAAAGAAAGAAGTTAACTGTCGCTTATTAAGTGAAAATGAAAGCGTTTGCCGAAAAACCACTCGAGACCCTCTAAGAAACTCAACCGGTTTTCCGGCCCAGACCTAAACAACAAGCTAACAAGCTCCACAGCTCATTTTCATAGTCCAAGAGCCGCATACTCGTGCTCGTGGCCAATCTACAGTGATTCCTCTTCAGCTGCCTCTAACACCTCTTGCTAAAGATTCCGGAAAACCGAAAACAAGATAAACTTTAATCTTAGGATTTTAGAAAATTAAAAAAATAAAATGAAATAAAAAATTTTTCCATAAAAAAAAATTGGAAAAGCAAAAAAATTTCCAATAATCCCAAAAGAGAACCCTATCAGTATAGAATATTCTAAAGAAAAAACATTCGAATTCGAATCGCCGACTAAGTTCCTACCCTTAGAACTAGAACTAGAACTCAAAAGAAGCCCTGTTTTTTTTACAGTGTAAGATTTACTGAAGAAAATGACTACATTTTACTCACCATGGCCAATGACGACGCTGCTGTCGCCGCTGCTGCTGGCGCTGTCGTCAAGTGATGGCGGCTGCGTCGACGACGGCGATGGCTCCTGCTCCTGTCCTTTGGCGAGCTGCCGCGCCGCTAGCTTCTGCTGCTGCGGCTGGCGCTCGTTGCCGGAGAAGTGCACGCTGCCATCGCGATGGACATGAAGTTGAAATTGTGTGGGCAAGTGCTCCTCGTAGCTGTCGCCGCTGCAGAGATGCGCCTGGGCGGCCACCTTGTGGTAGAGGCAGGTGAACTGATAGATTAGCGCCCAGGCCTGATCCTCAGAGAGCGGCGTGTTAAAGGAGTCCAATATGTTGTTCAGTGTAACGCACTGATCCGCGCAGCCACACTGATAGAACGCTTGGAGCAGCAGCTGGCGGGCGTTGCCAATGCCAATGCCACTGCCTGGGTCGGAGTTGGTCCCGCTGCTTTGCAGCAGTTCGGTGTGTGAGTGTGAGTGCGTGTGTGTGTGTGCGAGTGCGTGTGCGTGTGCATCCCCATTGGCGCTGTCTGGTGAGGTGGATAGAAACCCCTCTTCGGTCTCTCCTTCTGCGAACTGACGGCACTTGGCCGTGACCTTGGGCGCTGTTGCAGCCTTGACGTCAGCAGCATCGGCGTCGACGTTGGCGCCAGAATCAGCGTCGCCTGTCAGGCTGTTGTCCAATTGGAGTTCCGTCATAATCGTTGGTGTTGTTGTTGTTGTTGTTAATGTAGTTGTGGTTGGGTTGTGTTGGTGTTGTTAAGCAACAAACCAAAAAACTGCAGCTGTGCGTCTCAACATATAAAAATTAGGTGTTTGTTTTGTTTTCAACTAGAAATTTTTAACAATTATCCGTTGTTGTTTTTGGTTTTAATACCTTTTCAAAAACGTTTATTATTTCAAACACATGAAAAACATGTCAGGCGATTAATACAATTTTATTTTTAATATTTTCACATACATTTCTTTTGCTCAAACTTGTCACATTAAACACAAAACATATAGCACAAAAACTGTAGAACACACACAGAGATAACGACAAAACTAGGCAAAAATTATTTCATTTGCTTTGCGTTTTTTTTTCTTCTATTTTTTTTATACATATATTTCGGTCGTCACGTTTTGTGCACTTGTCGCTTTTGCCGTTAGGTTTGCTTTTCTTTTTCACTCTATCCTCTTCTAAGCGCCTTCGCCGCTTGCATTTCACAACACTTGATGTGTGCCGGGGGGCAGCGAAGTGCAGATTTGGTGTGCGTGTGTGTGTGTGTATTTGTTAAGCACAGGTTGCTAAACAATATCACGCGCACGCTTTGATTAGAACACAAATCAAATTAAATTTGTATTTTTGTATTTTTTGTTTTTTACTTTTATTACTTTGTATTATTTTTTCTTTTGTTTGTTGCACACAATTTGATTTGTTCGCTCGCGTTTGACGTCAAAATGTTTACTGCGTTCAGTTTTACACAATTTATTAATTACGATTTGATTTCGATATTCTTTCGCGTTGCACAAAACAGAAAAGACAAAACGCGCGCGGCCTACGTCCGTTCGGTACGAAAGTTCAACGCAAAATAACAGCTGTAAGCTGAACGACTCAACTGCCAACTGTTAACCAGACGTGAATCGGCTTTACACAGTGCTGTCAGCCATTTTATTTTCCCGCTAAATGTAGCTACGAGCCCAAAGGGTCTAGTCCAACAGGTAAATGATAAATATATAACTTAGCAGGTATGAATTGAAATTAAAGCAATTTCTTTTCGTTTATGATATGTTATATTTTTCTTCCATAGCTAATTCTTTGCTATATCAGACATGAACATATAGCTTTTTTCACTGTCTAATGTGCAACAGGGCCTGTTAGCACAAAGCTACACTCTCGCGGCCTGTTAATTTAACAGTGAGAGAGTAAGAGTGAGAGAGATGCGACGGCTCAGCTGTTCTACTAAGCGGCTGCCGCCTGTCGCTCTCTCTCTCCCTGTCCCTCTCTTTGCATTTTTATTTTGATTCCGGTTTTTCGTTGTGTTTTCTGCGCCTGATAAGCACATGTAGCTTCTTGTTGGAATATGTTTTGTGTGTGTGAGTTTTTTTTTTGCCAAAACCAAAAAAACAAGTAGATTTCATGCCTACCTGACGTACTCAGGTGCAATTTGAAGCAATTATGTTAAGGTCAAGTCGTGTTGAGTTGTGGTGTACTGCTTTTGGTCAAGATGTTATTGGAATCACTTCTCGACGCAGGGTCATAAACTTGGTCAACATTAGATGTTGACGGTTGCCCACTTAAGAGAATGAAAAATTGGCGGAAATACTGTTAGATAATTACAACTGTACTAATGGCTTTTATCATCCCACATCCCCAAAAAATGAATCTCTTTGGGCAATAAAAAATCCGATTCTTAGCGCCGTAAAATGAAAAACCTTTGAAGATATATATATATATATATATGTATGTATATATGTATGTACCATACATCTCTAACTTCTCTGACACAAAACAAATTGCATAAAGTGTGTTTTTTTCTTCAATCATTTATAAAATTTCACCTCGCCTTGCCCCAAGGTCTCTCCAATTATACTGAAACCCCACCCTGAGAGATCTGAAGATCAGACAATCTGCTGTTTTACGATTTAATAAGCCATAAGTACACCCGCCTGATGTCCAAGTTATGATATATGAGCCGTAAATTGAAACTTTATATCTTTTGGTATTGCAGTAGCTGAAAGATTTGCATACAATATTATTACAGCATCTGCTTGGCCTGCGCAACATTTAACGACTGTTAATAAAATTTCACCCATACGCAGATCTTTTTTCTTCTTTTTTTATTAATTGGCCACAACTTCTGCAGTTGCAGTTGTTGGCCAGCGTCCAGTGCTGCCTGCCCACGTAATCAGCCAGGGAATAGCCATAAAAAGTGTGTCCTCAACTACGACGCAGCTGCCTGTGGCTGTAGCTGTGGCTGAAGCTGAACCAAAGGTGACATCAGTGGCACATCTGTTTTTGGCGATTGTTGTTTATTTTTATGTTTTTATGTGGCAATCGCTAATGAATTAATTAATGACCACTGCAATTGCATTGAAATTGCTTTTTCTTTAGACAAACCAAGACCAAACCCAATACTCTTAAGCAGCCGTCAATTGGAGGCGAGTTCAACAGCCGCCAGAGGCGAACTTCAACCCACAACACGGGCAACTAGACGCCTTTGTTCTTTGGCTAACTGTGAGTGGAACTTGGTGTTTGCTGCTTGGAACTGGATGAATCAGCCAAAGTCGCAAATATGCATATACCAAAACAAAATAAATGAGGCAAGCTCTGAATGAGTATATAGCCATAAGTATAGTTGTTGCCCTACAGCAGTTGGACATATGTCGTATACTGGAAAACAACCTTGAAATGTTAAATATTTGATCTAAACAATGTTTTAACCCAGTTAAGGATTAGGAACATACAAAGAAACTTTGTATAAAATTGGTTTCTAAGCTTTGCATGTCGTGCAACCTCTAATAGTTCATCAAATAGTCGCATATACTCCACTCCATAATTATATAGTAGTCAACTCCCAACATCGTTCTGGAATTGCTGTTGTTCTACGGATCAGCCAAGCGTTTCATTTTTGGTCAATTACATTTTGTCGCGCGGGTGGCAGCAGTTGGGCCAGTCGCGTTCGGCTGGTCAATTGAAGGCGTGGCCAGGCGTAGCCGTTGCTGTGGCTGCGGCTGTATGCATTGTTGTCATGCAACATCAGCTCACCGGAAATGTGCATCCGTTTTATATTGCAACTAAACTAAACATTTTGTTTTATTCTACATCCACAGCAGATGAGCTCTAATTGAAATTGGCAAATCTTTAGACGGTTTCTGTGTCAAATGTAAGCTAAACCGTCCAGTGACCAAATTTGTTCAGAGTTAGATACATTGCGTACAGCATTGCCTAAGAGGTTGCAACGCTCTGTTGAGCCTGACACTTGCAACAAAAATTGCATAAACTTGTGGCCCAAGCCGCAATTAGCCAAAAAAAATTGCATATCAAGTAAAGACGAGGAATTTTTTAACGACTTCTTGCGATATTACTGTAATTTGAGGGAATTTAAACGAGTAAATCTTAAATTCCTTCAATTTAAATTGCAAGCTAGATTTGTGACAGCTTGAGCCAATAATAAAATATCGATAATACATCAAAGCTATTAATATCGATCTTTCGTTAAGATTTTGTCAGGCTGCGTGAGAAGCCTGCGTAGGCAACGCCTCTGCTGCAGCGCTGCCAAAGCTTTACATTTGACGAGACAAAAGGAATGTTATTGTTATCGATGTCGATATTTCGTTCAGTTGACGTGTAGATAAAGCCTGAGGAACTCCGCTCAACCGCTGACTTCAGCTTCAGTCGTACATTCCATTAATTTATCAATTCGTAGTTAAGTGAACGTCGCTGCTCACGTGTGAAAATCATTGCAGTTAATGTGCATTATTTCTCTTTCAACTCATCTGTTGTTGTTGTTGTTTTTGCGCTATTGTCCCTCTTTGTGTTTGTCTTTCGGATCTTCGTTCAGCTGCTTGCATGCACGCACACATACATGCACACACACACACACATGCATACAAATGTAATTGTGTAATAATTCTGTGCCCAAGTTGGTCTAAAAACGTGATGCAATTAAGCGTTTGAGATCTCAGCGGAGGGACTTGAACTATGTGTATGTATGTGTGTGTGCTTGTGTTTGTAAAGAAGAAGTAGAAGAAGAAAAAGTGAAGGAAGTAGTGTGAAAAAAGGGTAAGCAAAGTTATGATTATCGTACGTGTTCTTCTTGTACTTCAGCTGGTAATCAATTTTTTTCCGCGCTCTTTATTTTGTATTATTATTTTGATTGTGAGAATTTTGTAGAATGACTTAATGTCAGATCGCTTGGGGCGCATGAGAAAGTTTAGAATAATTCTTAATTATGGAACGAACTAATTTGTGTACATGCAGAAAGGGGAAATATCTGAAATCCCTTTGTCAAAACTAATCACAGCTTACTCCAGTTCCAGACAACACTTGCTACGCCATTGAGACCACCCATGGTACTCCACAGTCCCAGTTGGCGCACGTTGAACCCAAGTACCAAATACCAGACCAGCTAACCCAGAAATAGTCGCACATATGCCAAAAAGCATCCCAAAGACAAACAAAGTATCAAAAGAAACGTCTAAAGTAATGTCAAAGCTGAGTTTCAATATAATTTTCATTATTTTCATTGCGGAAACCAACCGAATATTGTTGGTATCATTTTTTAGCGGCTTAAATGTATCGTAACATTCGCGAAAAAGGAGGAGACGGAACAGCTGAAACGAACGTGACAGAAAGAGAGACAGACGTAGACACTTGACATAGACATAGCCAGAGACACAACTATGGAGGAGAACTCCAATTGGAGTTTTGCAGATGGTCTTATTCGATGATTTACCATGACCAGTGAAAGCAGAACGTAATCAAAAAGATTCAGAGCTTCAGATCGCAACAAATAAACTGTGGAAGCTACCAAAAACTGAATCCGTAAAGAAAATACACTACAACGAAACCAAACCGAATACTGAGTTACCCTTAAACTGGAAAGGTCATATAGAAAGACACTAAGCCAAGCTCAACTTAGTTCAGAGTTAACTTCTTTTATCTCATAGCTTATAGTAGTCTTTGTTAGGGTATCAGAGTGCAGAATGATTCCTGCTTCATAGAGACAACGCTCTAATTTGTGTGCATGTAATTATTTCAGGTAACTCAGCAGCGATTTGTGTACCCCACGTAGATGGAGCCAGAGCCAGAGCCAGAGCCAGCGACGGCGACGTCGACGTCGAGTGGAGACCCATTTTGGGCGGAGGGCAATGGCAACATATTAAAAGTAAGTGCCACTTAAGATTTGCCTAAACCTCTGAGAACTTGCGAAATGAAGTGACTCTACTTAAGTCTAAAGCATACCATACCATACCGTGCCATACCATGCCATAGCACGCCATAGATATGGGATCATTGGGGGAAGGGCCTAAAACTATGTGCATTGCAATGCAATTTCTAAAACGTGATTCGTGCAAAGACAAAATGCCAGGCCTCAGTGGAGCACAACAAAAGACCATTAATATAATTTGTGTCTGGATATTGTGCCACTCTCCAAAATTGCCAACTTGCCCCAAAGACTTGCAGCAGACTCATTCACTGATTCACAGATTCAGGGATTCAGAGGGTCTCGCAGTAGTTCGTCCTAAACGATTATGAGGCGATTCCCCGCTCAAATCAAGAGGAAAACATTTGATGTTCAGGCAACATGCCACAGTTTTCATATCGCATTGTTTTCACAGGGTCTACTCCCAGTTCCAGCTTCCAATTCCCAGATCAAATGAGCCGCTGACACGATCGCTGTCGTCGCCCTCCGAATTATCATTGTGGGCGTCTTTGTGTGTTTCTCTCTGTCTGTGATTGTTTGTCTGTATGTGTGTGTGTGTGTGTGTGTGTGTGGGCTTTTACTTTTGTTTACATTGCCGAATTTCGTCAATGGCCAAACAATTTTCTTGTTGTCGCTTAATTTTTATTGCCAAACACCCGAATTGAGCTCAATGGAAACAAATGGCGCAGTAGCCGCCAGGGACAGACAAATCAACAGCCAATGGGAAGTTCTTCCAGAATTGGCCAAAAAGAATTAAGTTTATTAAGTGGACCTAGCCCATGATTAAGGCAGAAAACCTGTGGCATTGGCTGGAAGATACTGTGCCTGGTCATCCCTTGAAAGGTATTCCTTCCCGGAAGAATGAATCAGTTCTAAAGCCGAATGGAATTTTGATCCTGATCGGAGCTTAGGAACACCCTTTGATTCCTCCATTGAAATATTTATGAAATAGTATAATTTCCTTAAGTATTCTTTATCCTTTCCTTTCCTTTCTATACTAAAGACTTGATCTATAAGTAAAAGCGAGGTATTTCCGCTTCGAGAACTTAAATCTGGTTTCTGTTTTAATCTCGAGTTGGAGAGGAACCTGCTGAATGGGGCTAACAAATCAGCGAGAACCACAAAACGCTGCGGTTACCAGCGATTTCAGCCATAAACTAAAGAACCACAAAGTGACCACCTGGATAGGTGGATGGGGGACGTGGACGGGCTATGATCTGGTCTGAGCCATAAAGCAAACTCTTTATGAGACGCCTACCGACAACGTTGAGGATGAGGATGACGGCGATGGCGTTTGATGATAATGAAGACCTTGCGACAATGTTCTCGGCTTAAACGAGCAACAGGTCCCTAATGATGGGAACAAGACAATCAAGGCAAAAGGTAGAAGCAAGGAAAGTGTTCCTGGGGGCCCCACACGCAGCGGGAGAACCACCATAATCATCGCAGTCTGCAACATTTGGTGGCACGTTGCTGGGATTTACGGTTTTGGAAACTTTTGTTTTTTGGATCGCGCACTTTCATTTTCAGTGCACGGCGTCGCATAATTAATTGCGACCGAAAGTGGACAACAATTTGAGCAGCCGTCGCAGAAAGTAAAATGCGCGCTCCAAAGGAACAACGAACCTGTCCGTCAGCCAATAAACCGGATCATCATCAACGGTTTAAGGAGGCAGCCGGGCAGCGGCAGGTGAGAGAGAGAGAGAGAGAGAGAGAAAGGTGCTGGGTGCGGGATGCTGGTTGTTTGGGGCAACTTTCTTCTTGCTTCTTGCTTCTGACACACTAAACTGACGCAACGTGCGGCAGGCAACAAGTGCAGAGCAGAAGTCGCCCCATAAGACGCCCACGAGCCCAGGAGACGGCAACAGCGACGTCGGCTTCCTGCCGAGAAAAGTGGCAAACGTCTGTGGCATAAATGAAAATTAAGCATGTTTATGGCATATATGCGACAGAGGCAGGCAGGCTGCAGTTGGATGCTGGACATGCCTCCATGCCACAATGCCTCATTCACACGCTGCAACAAGAGCGGTGGCAAGGGGCACGCCTGACAGAACCAGTTTAATGGCGCATGAAATTTCACCGAAAAATTGGCGAATCTGCGTCTAGCTAAGGTGGCAAACGTTGCCACCACGTTGCGGGTGGACGGGAGGCGTGGCGTGGCAAGTTGATTTGCTTAAAAGTAAAAAAAAATTCACTTTCCTTTGGATAACATTTGCTTTTTACGTGTTCGCGAGAGCAGAAGGCAAAGAAGGTCACGTTGTTGTAGATCATGAGGATTCGACAAGACAAGGCGCTACCTGGGACTCCTCGCAGACGTTGGACCTGGTCAATGTCTCCCAAGGCTAACAAACCCAAACCCAAAAAGCAAACACAATTGAATGCTAGTTGCATTCGCAGCGGAGCGAAAAATACTTTTAATGAAAGTTGGCACTTGGCTTTTTTGGGGGCTTTTTCATGCTTGTTTCTTTTCTTTTCGGTTACTTTTTTCATTTTCATTTCTGGCAGACGACATGGAAAATGACAAGGAAAATGCTTGGCTAGATTTGTGGCTCCGTTCGCAAGGAGTTGGCTTTAACTGTGCTCTACCGTCAACTAATTGGCTAAAAGGCTTTGCTATAAGTCGGCTCATGTTGATCTACATTAGATAGATCCCTTCTCCCGACCGATCGTTATATAGAGAAGATCAGTTGGTATATCACATGTCATTCCTTCTCCCTACCGATCATTATCCTATATAGAGAAGATCAGTTGCTTTATCACATGTCAAGCTGTTCCAAACTTTATTCAATTAGCGATCAACATTGAAATACGTAAATGTCTTGCAGTGTCGTGGAGGTTACATATAACAAGGAACAGGAACATGAAAACATTGGAGGAACCCCAGTAAAGTGTGTTGGGAAGTCACCGTTTTGGCAGTGTGCTTGGGTTTAGCATGTTATAAGGGTGTATTTGATATCTTAACTCTCCTCCTCTTCGTCCCCGAATGGTCGGTTGTTGTGCATTGCTGACCAGCGGGGCATTGAGAAGAGGCACCAGGTGGGTATCACCATCATGAACAGGAGCGATCCCACGCCGAAGATTAGCTTCTGGCCCATGGATATTTTCCAGCGGGGTGGTCCCGCAATGGGTCCATAGCGACGCACCTGCTGCAATTGGCCACTGAATCCGCAGCCGACCGCATTTACTGGAGCCTTCACAATGGGCTCACAGACACGTTGGGCGGAAAAGAGCAAACGTTTACGCATCAAAGAAAAATTCATATTCTGTGCTGCAAACGGGAAAATGTAACAAAAATCGAAAATAATATGGAAAACGAAACTTACTGAAGTATTTTACAGCTGTGTCGGAAGAAACAAATTAAAATGAATGAAGAAAATAACTTTCGAGTTTATAACATTTCGGTTACGGCCTACTGAGATTTGGAGACAAAACCAGGAAACGTCAAGAGGGTTCAAGTACGGCATGTTAAAAGGTTAACTAAGCGTTTAAAATGCAAATGAAAGACTTTCGGCCCGTAGGGGTATTTATGAAAATATGAAAACAAAGAAAATATTACTCGCAATAATCAAGAGACGATGTGAAATTATTACATTTGCCATTGCGTGCACAATCAATTGACTTTATTCGCCTCTCGCGACAGCTGTCTGTGGCACGGGAAGAGCTCAGACGATTACATAAAAAAAAGCGAAATGGAATTCGTATGTGGGAGATTCGTCCAAATCAGTTAAAACTCGGATTAGTTATAAGGAGGCTTAGCTTGAGCATAGCCCAAAGCGATATTCATTTTCAAATATGCAGAGAGTATGCAACAGCAGCAGTCGTGGTTGCTGTCTTAGCTAAAGCAGCTGTCGATAGCTCGCGTCGATATCACTACACATGCTGTGGTTGCTATCGCCCGACCACCACAATTTGTCGGCTGAACAAAACAAATCGAATCAAATCAAAACAAAACAATGCAGCTGCAAGAAACAATTGCGCATAGGGCGCGGATTACACAAATTGAGGAATTCATCAATGATGTCCTTAAGGAGGATCTCAGGCAGCTGGAGCAGTACCTGGACCAGTTCAACGAGGAGATTATGGAGTATGTGCAGCTCAAGAATACCCTAGAAACATTTGGCGAACATATGCCGGATGGCTACAAAACGCAGATGAACATTGGCGGGAATATCTTCATGCAGGCGCGCGTCAAGCAGATGGACAAAATACTGGTGAATGTGGGCAAGGAGGTGTTTCTGGAGATGAGCATGGATGAGGCGATACGCTTCAGTGATGTGCGCGTCAAGATTCTAACCAAACAGGCGGATGTGGTGCGTGAGGAGAGTGTCAAGAAGCGCTCCCAAGTCAAGATGGCGCTGATAGCAATTAGCGAGCGGGAGAAGCTGATACAGGATTTGTATAAATAGATCCTTGTAAGGTTATCCTCGGAGTTTGTTAGATAAATGCGTAACGGGTTAATACAGAAAAAATAATTGAAACTTTTATTTCAACGTGTTGCATCTGTTAACTTTTAAATGTTTTATACACAAGCCCATTTATACAGCTTACAACTTTTAATTTAGAGTTGGCCAAATATTGTGTGTGTGTGTGTGTGTGGTTAAAACCAAATATACGAACTGTTCCTGCTGACCAACAGTAGCACGGAATACACAGGCGGAATGATGATGTAGTAATCTCCAATCGCCAATCATCTTGTGGACTGCAACTAGACTTGCTCGCTACCCGTAGGATACGACTGGGATGATTGATTGGGCAGGTCCAAAGAGCTCAAATTGAGTAATCCACATTGCTGGGAGAGCCTCTTCGAGGTGCTGCACATAAACCGCAAGCAATTGGCCACCTAAGGGTTGAGGTTTTAGAGTCAAATTAAGTACTACACTACTACCTAGGACTTGGTTGGATGGGATCATTGGGAGCATTGTAGGTGGGAGGGGAACTGGAAGTGGAAATGGTAGCCTGCTGCTGATAGCTGCTACTCACATCGTCGTGCACTTCCTGCCCCCTGGATTCACCACTTGGCTGATCGTAATTCGTTATTAATCGGGTGTTGACCGCATTCTTCACACGTTGCATCTCCACTTCCAGCAGACGGTAGTCGCTATAGAGGCGTCTATACTCATCGCACATGTGCTGCTTCTCCTCCAGAAGGACGTTGACATGTTCATCGGCCCGCTTAATACACTTGCGCATCGTCTCATCGGAAGTAAGCTGCGCCTCCTTCCACTTCCGAAACGTTTCGATAATGACCCGCTGCTGGTCGTTAATTGTCGTTTGCTGGCTGAGGTTGGAGTTGAGAAACTGTTTTAGACAGGTGATAGACTATCGGATGGACCGTACCACAGGCAACGTACTTCAGCTTCAGCTGCATCTGCTTGCACTCGCAGGCAAGGCTGTGCATCTGCAGACGAATATCCTCGTTGGCACGGCATAGACGTGCCACAGTCTCCTTATGCTGTCGCTCCTCCTCCTTCAGATGGCACTGCATGTCGCGCAACAGAGAACGTATCTTGTCCACCTCCAACTGGCGCAGCTTCAGCTGATCGCTAACCGCTCGATCCCGTCCAGTGTTCATGGCATTCTTCTCCTTCAGCGCAATGATCTCACTCCGCAACACAACGCGCTACGTAAAAGGATATAGAATACTTCTCATCTTAAATTTGTATATAGACCCACCTCAGCCTTGAGCTCCTCATGCAGCTTTTGCACTTCGCTCAAGCGCTCCTGGAGGCCCTGTACCTCTCGATTCGCTCTCCTCAGTTCCTTGCACTGCTCCTCCGACGTGCTCAACAGATTCTCATAGTTTGTATACGTGGTCTGTCGTTCCTCCTGCTGAGCTTGAAGTAATCTCGCTATTTCGCATACTTTTTTCGACTGTTCAACTAAAATTATCAAGCTTTCATTTGGAATATTCCTAAAGGATAAAAATATCTCCAGGGACATACCGTTCTTCTGCTTTAGTGCATATATCTCCTCCTTGAGTTGCGAATTCTTTGTTTCATTGAAATCCACATAGCCATTAGCCTCGGAACGCATCTTCTCAATTTGTTGTTCTCGATCCACTAATGCACCTTGAAGAATCTGTATCCTACAAACCAAACGTTCATTCTGAAAATATAGTGGAAAAGCGATCAGAAAATGGAAATGCTCAAAGGAAAACTCGCAGATTTAACCTGAGAACTTGAAGAATGGAAATAAATAAGCTGGAAACAGAATAGAAACTGAGCTTATAGGGAAAATATTATCAAAAATCATATATAAACTCGGAAAACCAGACGAAAAAAACAGAAAAACAGATTCAAAATATATATTAAATGAATGAATAATTGAATAATGATAATAAAATAATAGCATATACAAAATAATAATTAAAAATAATAGTATAAAAACAATAAATAATAGAAAATTAAAAAATAATAAACTAGAAAATAAATAATAGTAAATAAAATACATAATAATAAAAATAAAATCATAATGTATAATTGAATAGTATGGAAATATTTAAAATATATATGCAATTAATATAATAAATATAATATAAAAAATATGAAAATAATAAAATAATAATACATAAGAAAATATTAAAATAATAACAATAATACGATAAAATAATAAAATAAAAATAAAAAGGCCAAAAAATAATAATAAACAATACAATAAATATGATAAATTAATTATTGTAACAATAATTAATAAATAAAATTAATACAAAAAATAGTGAAATATAAGTAATGATATAATAATAAATAATTAAATGAAAGTAATAAAAACTAAGAAAATAATAACAGGTTCCCAGTAATATGTGAAATTTGTATGCCTAACTTGTAGTTCCAGTTCGTGTTCATGAGCTGGAACTATGGGTGGTTCCTCGTAGCAGTGTGCCGTCTCCTGGGCTATAAGCTCTTTCTGTTGTTGTTGCTGCTGCAGATGTTGTTGCTGTTCCACCTGTTCGGTGAGCTCGTCGAGATCGCGCTGAAACTCCTCGATAATGCTCAGGTAGTTGTCCCGGGTGACCTGGAGTATCTCCGTCTGTGTCTGGCAGTGGAGGAGCGTGTGCTCCAACTGCTGTCGATGCGGACAATCCCCGCCAATATCAGTCTGTACGTAGAAAGTGGCTTCAATAAGGGAACTTAATCCAGATTTGGGTATCCTTGGACTCACCATGACAATTGTTGTGTTGCGCCTGCTATCAGACTGAACCCAGACAATATCCAATTGCCACTCGTATAGGGGATGTTTGTTTATATTATAATATCTGTATTATTCTATATTCTCTTATTTGATTTGTTTTTCTTTTACTTTTACTTTTGCTTTGTTGGTGGTGTCAAATGATTTTCGGGGGTATTCGTGTCGAGCTCTGAATAGTTATAACTGCCGCGTATTTTTCCTTCATTACCATTTCATTTCATTTCAATAATATTGCTATTAAAAGTTTGTCACGAGAATAAAAGAATAAATCGAATGTTGCGGGTGGCGCCAACGGTTTCACGTTTCAAAGTTCCAATTCTTTGGCACTTTGACACACACACACAAACACTCATATATACAGATATATATATATATATTATTATATTTTTGTTTGACACGGATTTGTAAATAAAGCTGCCACGCCTGGCATGAAATTATATCGTTTAACTGAGGGCCCCTTCCCTATGGTATTACGGGGTCTTCCTTCAGGTGGCGCGCAAATCGTGGCTGCGTGCACTTAAAACACTTTTAAAGGCCTATTATAACGGTAGAGTGGGTTCCCTTATATCCTATATGATTGATAGTTGCACGTGAAAATCGATTTTATATGGGTTTCCTGTCCGTTGACTCCAGATGCCAAAGATTGCTTTGCAATTCATTCCGTTAATTACATTCTCACATAGAAAGTACAGTCCATCATAGATATAGAACAGATGCTATATAGATATACAACTGATGATATATAGATATAGATCAGATAAGTTACAATCCCAGTTTGATTAAGAACATTTTATAGAACACTTTTCTACACTTTCCCAGCTGCCTCTTCACTTACACCTCACACAGATGCTGAGCTGGTCTCAGGCCACAGCCTAAGCACAACTTTCCACTAATACTTTCACATTTACTAACACCAATGCGTTTATAGAACTATGGAAGCTCCAATTAGATTCACTTTCCGTGTGGAGTCCACAAAGTTCTCGCTGCTTATCAATCAACACTTATTGCTGCTCCTTTCAGACAGCACTTGCAACATTTAGTGGCACTTTGTTTGCACATTTGCAGCTAGTTTTGGGTTTCTCTCGCTGCTCCACTTGGCGAAACAATTTGCACTTTTGGATAAGTTTTCAGTTTTGGTAGCATAAACTTTGTTAATTGTACGACAAAGTCGTCGCCTCGTTCAGGACGCGTCCTGCTCGTTTCCTTGCCACCTTTGAAATATTATCGCCTGGGCGAGACACTTCAGGTAGGACGCCTAGGCTAAGGCGTTGCCACAGGAGTCGTCGTCCTCTGTGGGTACAGCTAATTAAGGCTCGTAAATTGTTTGTTTTATGTCTTGATTCTGTGTACCCGAACCCGCTGAACACTAGCAACACCGTTCCTGATTATTATATTCGCCGATTTCATATTGGCAACTGTGTTTCCGTTTCTGGTTTTCCGTATTCCGTTTTCTGTTTGCCGTTTACCGCTTACCGTTTCCCTCGACTAGTTTGATTTGTTTCACACGAATAAACAGCAACGTTGACGATGAGGCAAGGACTTTCCTTTCTTTCCTTTCTAGAGGGAGACAGCTCCTATCCTGTCCCTCAATTCCAACTTTACAGCCCATCAAAAGCCTCCTGCAATGCCCATCGATATGCATATCAGTGCTCGCAGCTCGCGTGTCGATTGTGGGTAAATAAATAACACGAAACCTATTTCAGCGCTCCTACAGAGCAGCGAATGCATACAGAAGGGGGTTTCCCCCGCAAATTCAGGGTTCACTCCAATTGCAGTTGAACTCCATCCACGGAGTTTCAAGCGATTTGTATATGTCCAAATGTAGACAAAGCGGAAGTCTCCGCTTCGACAGGTTCCAAACTTCATTTTGTTTTTTTACAAAATATTTTTATGTATAAATCAACGACTCGAATGGCAGCCTGAAGCATATACACACATATATATATATATATATATATATATATATATAGTATATATCTAATTGAACCTCTATATAAGTAGCGAGGGTCAACTTAAGAATTCCTATACGAAAAGTTAAATAGAAATCTTTTTACAAAAGCAACACAATTCTTTATTAGCTTAGCTTAACTAGAACTATGGCTAAAACTAGTATAACGACTTAAGCTATACAACTGGGAAGAAGTGGCACGATTGGGATCGATAAGGATATAGCTAGCCAGGATAGTATGTCATATTTAAGAAACAACTATTGCAGCCCTCGTTTAGCTTACAATTTGCATGTGCAGGACAAATAGAATATGACAGAACATTGTACAGAATAGGTATGTCTCTTATATAGTAGTTGGGGTATATATATAGATATATACATATATACCTGTAAAACACAAGCTGCACTTAGCTGGGTAAACTTTTTGGCGGGAACTTGTGTTCGCTCCAGTGCAATGGCTGATAAATAGTCATGTTCACGTCAAGAACTTAAACTGAAGTTTAATTTTAGGTAACTTCAACCTTTTCTTAACTAAACTTTAACTTTAACTTAAACTTAGTCTTAGAAACTATTTCTAAACTTAAGCTACCGCCTGGCGGGGTCAACAAGTGACTCGAGAATCTAGTCCAAAGTTTTGGTCGTTGAAGTTGTTGTTGTTTTCGTTGTAGTTTTTGTTGTTGTTTTGGCAGGTTGTTTAGTTTTGTTGTTGTTTTTCTATATTTATCAATGAATTTAGATAAATTTCAGTATTTCATTCATAAATTAAGATACTTACATGAAGCATTTGTTCCTGTTTCCCTTGGCCAATCGAGGTCTCCAGCTCACTCAGTTTATCGTGCATTTCCATGATGGCCACGCAGAATGGATTCACATCAGAAGTTTGGGTATAGATCTCCTCGTATGACAAATCTGCGCAACGCTGAAAAGTCAAAGTAATTGAGTAATTGTTAAAGTAATTACTTTAAGTACTTCAATTACTTACCAGTTTGGTTAACAGATCTGCAATTTGCTTTAACACTTCGCAATTCTTTTGATTTATGTGACTCTCCGCCTCGTACACAGATTCCATTTCCATAACTTTAACTGAAGATTAATGATGGATAGATTAATTAGTTTAGGAATATATATATAGTATATACTCACCTCTGTGTTGGGTTTCTAGGCAGTGGCAGCGGTTGTTCAAGTCCATGTTGCATTTGTTAAGGGAGCACAAGCGGCGACGCAGTGCATCCAGGAGCTGCCTGTCGACATCGTCGTGAGCAGTCTCTGAGCTGCTGGCATTCGGAGGTTCTATATTGCAGTCCACACTGCAGTCCAGGGCCCGGAGCTGAGAGCGTAGATTCTCCAGCTTCTGCAGGGTATTAGCGCGATCGGAGTTCTGTTTAAAAAGAAGTCAATAACTTTTTCTGTTTGGAGTGGAAATTGTCTTACGATTCTCTCGAAGAAGCAGGAGAGCAACTTTCTTCTGGATTCCAGAGCCTGAAAGTCATTCTTGCTGATGAGCTCTATGAATTCCGTTAGTTCTATGTTGAGCATCCGCAACAGTTCACTCGCCTGCTGATCCTTCTCGCTCAGACACTCAAACATGCAACTGGGTGAGTCCAAATTATTAAATTCGAAATCACAATCCTTTACAGGTTCCTCTTGCCACAGCGACTTGTTTGAGTCTTGGGTCATTTTCGAAAGGCAGTCCTGTAGTTCCATTAGCTTAAAGATATTAAAAATTAAAATTTTAATAAAATTAAATATATAATACTAAGAATTTAATTAGAATCTGGGCTTTTTTTTAGCTTTGCATTAAAACTTAACAAATAAATCTGAAAGCTAAGGCAAAACATTAGAAAAATCCTTGAGATTTCTGTCAGAATTTCAATCTCTCACCTGTTGATTGAGCTGAGCTATGCACTTGTCCTTTAGGATGATCTTCTGTCGCGCCGTTTGGACGACACTATCGAGGGCTACCAATTGGGATTGCAAATGACAAACCTCATCGTGTTTGGCAGCCACCTCATTGGCCAGAGATTCCATGCACTTGGTTACCTGCAAAGGAAATAATACTCAGGTGTTAACAAAAGTAACTAATTTATTTAAATTATAAAGAAAAAAGAACAACTATTTAATAAAAGGAACAAGCTCTTAGTTCGGATCCGACTTGGAGATAGTAGAACCTTTGCGATATTTCTTCTCTTTTTTGGGCTCTCCGCTCTTCTAGAAGAACACAAATGGGTTTTCCATCAGTTAACCCCGCCCTTTGCCCTCTGCCTCAACCTACCTTCTCGGTTTCGCTCTCTGGACGACAATCACAATCCTGCAGACCGAGCAGTTGATTCACTGTTAACGTCTCCAGGCACATATCATCAGTGTTCCAGATGTTGTGGTGAAAGGCTTCCTGCACCAGCTTTATAATGATACACATATCCTTGCGAAGTTTTCGATTCTCCTCGATCGCCTGCTGCTGCTCACCTCGCACAGATTGGAAATAGCTCATGATCTTGCCATATGCCTCTATCTCCATGGCGGACATATTGCCAAAGATGACGAAGTTCACCTGCAGCAGGAGATCCACCCAATCCTGGAAGGTCAACAGGCGCATCTGCAGCGTTGATTTCTGTCGAAGAATCGAAGAAGATTCGAGTGAGTTTTATGACAAAATCCGAGAAATGCGACAAATAATGGGATTATATATATATACATATTATATATATACTGATTATGTGTTAATTTCTGAGGTAAACAATCTAAATCCCAGACAATCTATAGACAGAACGCCGGCTTATCATTGGAATGTTTTGAAAGATCTTCCTGATAAAGTACCGTATATATATTACTCACCGTTGCATCCCCGCCAGAATCGTTATCGAGGGAATCGATATCTTCCAGCCGCTTCAGGAATATATTATTCAGTTCAAAGTTTATCAGTGCCGATTCACCACAGATTTCCCTCAGCTTTTGCATCTCAGATCGATAATATTCGGTGGATATAACCTCTGTGCTGGCATTGCATTGTGCGTGGGGTATGAGGGAGGCAGCAGCGGGGGCATCCGTGGAGAGTCCAGCAAGAGGCTTGAAAACCATTCTGGTCTGTTTTGGCTCCTTCTTCTCCTCCTGTCCCACCGGCTCTGGGCTAGCGCCGCGCGATGTGATGGACGTCTTGGACAAGCCCATCGATTTGGCGTCCAAAAAGAAACCACGTCGCTGACTCATTACAAATTTACTTTAAATAAAATAATAAAATTTATAAAATGAAGAGTCAATAATTAAACAACAAAGTGTTCAAAAGTAGTTTACTCCAACTTAAACCTAAAATCTCTTCTGTCTGGCCAGGCCAAGTATTGAAATTTGTCAGAATATGTCAAGGCACAGCCTATGTCGATTCGTTCCACTCGAATCCGGGGGGACTACTAATAGTACATATATTTTACTCCAATTCACAAAATGCAGTTTTCCCTCAATGTAAATCACGTTTCACTGAGGTCGCTCACTTAACGCACGCAAAAAAAATGAAAAAAAATGAAAAAGTGAAAAAAATGAAACCAAAAAACATAAAAATTAACAACAAATGTTAATAAAATCTGAAATAATAATATTTCGATTCGCCTAACGTTCATGCGAACCTTGGCAGCGACGCCGATGTCGACGTCGACGCTAGCTCCGACTGCGACTGCGACGGCTTCGGCGACTGCGAGAGCAGCTCTGGCGGCGGCGTGTTCATATCTTCTGTTTGTAGTCTTTTGACGTTGTTTTGTTTATTTTCATAGGTATATCATATGTATATATGCATGAATATATATAAAATATATATATATATAGATATATTTATGCCTATATTATGTTGTTTTTCACACACACACACACACACACACACACACACACACACGAGACGTACTACGGAGTCTACGGTTTGGGTTTCGGTTTTCAGCTTCAGTTTTTGGTTACTGTTTTCAACGTTTTTTCCAGACCCCAAGTGGTATTCCACAGTTCCAATTCCA
The DNA here is from genome assembly GCA_035045065.1 of Hirtodrosophila trivittata. Lineage (NCBI taxonomy): Eukaryota > Metazoa > Arthropoda > Insecta > Diptera > Drosophilidae > Hirtodrosophila > Hirtodrosophila trivittata. Next base: position 1,937,706 of record JAWNNK010000022.1, read on the forward strand.
ATTCCGCGACCGCGTTCTGCCCGTTGCGCTTGGTGACCAGACGACAACTGAGCGAGTGCCACACACACACACAAACACACTCACAGCACACACAACACACACCATACACCAGAAGTTTTGTATGTGCGTCTGAAGTGCACACGAGTTACGAGTACACGAGTTGTGCGGGGTTACGATACGTATGGGCAATATCAGCTTTTACACCCTGTAACCCCTAAAATTAGCGGAAGGGTAGCTCAACTAGGCAGTCAGCAGAGGGCAGACAATAGAAGAGAAGAAAGATACAAACAAGATTATCGAGAGTCGTTGAGGATCTGATCATCTTCTGATCTTCTGTGGCTTCCTTGGAGTTACAGGGTATCTTCTAGTCGTATATACTTGACATTTTGTAGTCTTACTAGTTTTATACTTGTTGGAGAGCGGCTGCTCCACTTCGACGCCGCCAGCAGTTACCGCTCTCCGGCCGTTGAATGTACACAGACGCACACAGAGGCTTGGGCTTGGCCTTATCAGTGCGTCAGATCGAATAGAATCGTTTGAGATCGGATCCGAATCTTAACCTGAATCGGTGCCTCTCTCTCTCTTGCGCTCCGTCTCCATCTCTGTCGCGGTTTCAGGCGCTGTGTTTACCCAAGAACTTAGCATATTTGTACTGAAAATCAAATCGCAAGTCATTTCTATTTGCGCAGCTTTAACCACAGGCGGTTGGGCGTGTTCGGGAGGGAATTCGGCAATCTAATTGATAAATAATTAAATTTTGCCCGCCTATTTGCCAGTTAGATAAGCTTATTGACAAATATCTATATAGATATAGGTGGGTGAGCCCAAAAGGTGGAAAACAGTAACAGCCAATGACAGCTACAAATTTCAGGGTAAAACCTTAGACGCAGCTCGAAAAGAAAATCTCATTCAAGTATTTCAGAAAATATAGTATATATTGATCTCCATAGTTAGTCAGATATTTCATGTATATATAAAGATTAATATCAAGTATAACTCATCGTGAGCCAAGCATAAGCTCAACTCTGCTGCATAAGTAAAATTCATTCCAGCTAAAATAACTTATAAAACATTTTTATAACCAACTTTAGATTGAGTATTGCCAAATAAAAATTAGAGTTTAGACAGTTTCTTAATGCAAGTAAAGCGTTATTATAGCGTTAGTTTCAACGTTCATATACGTTCGATTTTTTATTACTTTTCATACATAAGAACAAAAAATTATGTACAATAATAATATTCTTTTCAGTTGTTCAAAAATTCTTGACTCAATTGCAATTATACGTTAATAATAGCTAATGGACTCTCTGTCACATTATTTGGCAGAGATTTTACTTTCTGTGACTTAATGAATAATTCAAATCCAAGATAAAAACTCTGTGCGAAATAATAAAAATGTTGAATATATATGGTATATGGTATGGTTTTGCTTTTTCTGTTTTTTTCCATATATTTCAACTAAAGTAGACAAGCAACTTTAAAGTACTCATTGTTTATCGAAAGTTCTATAAAGTTTGTTCGAGTTCTTGTTTCTGTTTGTTTGTATATAAAAATCGATTAAAAAACGGGCAGTTTAACGTTCAACTCTGCTTACATGTCTTTTTGTTTTCATATTTTGATTTCAGTTTTAGATTTTACTTTATATATATATATATATGTATATGTATATGTATAATAATATAATATATCTCGAGGGAGGAGGAGACGTAAAAATGTACATTAAACGCTCACTAAATTTGTTTATTCATTTATAAATTTATTATTTTATCTATATTTATACTGTTGCTTAAAATTAAGTTTTTGCATTATGCATTAATTTTTGCTTCGCGTACGCTCCTTCATACATAGTGTGTGTGGTGTGGTGTGCGTGTGTGTGTGATAGTATAATTGTGTCTGAGTGTGAGTGTAGATTTTGAGCGTGTGTATGTGGGTGTGTGTGGGTAGATGTGTATGAGCGTGGTCTTATTGCTATACATTACGGTTGTGCCTTTAGAATTGGTGTTAAATAAATTGCAAAGTGTAATTTAGAGAATAGTCGAAAATATTATATTATGGATAGCATCGGCATGAGATAGAGAAAAAGAGTGAGGGAGCTGCTTAACCATCGATAGATTAGCAATAACTGTTCAATTTTGAATGTCAGGCTTACAAATTTCGCACTTGTCTATTAAGTTATACAATTCTATTTAACATCTTGGTCAAAATATATGATTTCCAATTTTTTTTGTTTGTGTTCGTTCTTGTAGCTGCATTGGCGCTTAGTTGTTGGATTGATTGTGGGTTGTGGATTTCCAAAAGAATTAGCAATTGTGGTTGTGGCGGATATGGGGGGAGAAGTATTTTTGGGGGTGGTGGGGGTAGTTGCTCTTGTATAGCTTTGATGAGTATGTGCCAACTGTTTGAAATGAGTGAGAGAATACGCCAACTCCCTTAAGCCAAGTAGATGTACACCTTGCGATCCTCTGGCGTTCGCGCCAGATATTCACGCTCGATAAGTCCTTCGATGCGCTTCTTAATGAACACGGGTGAGGGCAAGAAACGTGATTTTAACTGCGACGTGACGTCCGAGACAAGGAGATTGTGCTACAGTATACAGAAATTGATTAATTATGCAAATAGTTCTCAAGTTATATTCAAATTATAATTATTTTTTACCGCCATGCGCTTGCGCGCCTTCATAATGCGCACAATGGCCGCCTCGATTTCATGCTTCCGATCCTCATCCACCTTGCCGCGTGTCTCCTTCCGTTCCGGCTCCGATTCACCCTTAGCAGCGACAGTTTGAATCTTTACCCTACAACGATTGCATTCAAAATTAGCTTTAGCTTCGCTCTTAGTATTAGTTCACCCACCTGTGGAACTTGGAGACAAATGCATCGTTGACATAAAACTCATCCGAGGGCTCAATGTCCTTTGTTTTCGTCTTGGAATTGCGCACTAGCAATCGCTGTGCTGGCTTGCCCATTGACAGCGATTGCAGTGCGCGTACCAGCTCACGCTCGGGTATATCCGTCTCTTGGTGTATATCATCGTACGTCAGCACATCCCGATTGTTAAACAACAGCAAAACGCACATCTTTGCGAAAAGTAAAAAGAGATTCATTAGTTTCGTCTAGAGAGGAACTAATTAATAAGTCTACCTGATAGGTGGACACTTGGAGAATATGCTTGCGTGTTGTTGTGGGTACAGCGCAGCCACTTGAACTTGAGCTTGGCCCATCCTTGTCCTTGTCGCTGTCGTTTGCCTTGCGGCCATAGAATACGGCATTTATGTAGGCAGTACCTGCATATAAGGAATACAGATATATGATTCGAGGGTCACAACCAGAACTAGTTCACACTCACCCATTTGTGGCTGTAACGTCAGCTGCCGACCCGAGTGTTTGTCTAAATAAAACTTCTTAAACACTTCAAAGGCCACCCGCGGCGCTACGGGTATGTTGCAATTGGGCGTTGCTGTCTGCAATTGAATGGATGATGAGATGATGGTATTGAGGTGGAGCAGGCGGAGTCTGTTGGCAACTTACCTGTGTGGGCCAAAAGCCGGTGGTCAGAATGCGCACCGTAAGCTCCACGCCGTTTAGTGAATAGTTGTTATTATTTACATAACCCTTAAACTCATCCATAATCGTATTGGATACGGACATATCCTTGAACATGCCCTCCAGCTTGGATGTAAATTGACATCCACATTCAGTCTACAATCGGATACAAGAATGAATGATTAAAAGTCCAAGTTCAAGATTGGGTTAACAGTAAGTAACCTTTAGTTTGGATATCATATTCTTCTCAAAGTCATCTGAGACAGATTTATTGAGCAGCAAACGTTTGGCCAAATGTGTTTTATAGTAGCGCTCGAAGACATCCTTTTCGAGTAGGAAACGGAAGAGAACCATCGTCTTATCCAGTATGGTTTCTATTTCCTGCTCACTCATCTGCAAAAGGTTCTATTATTATGTATGGAAGTAGAATTAGTTCGATCAAATACTTACGCCCTTGCCACCCTTTTTCAGTTTGTCATCGATGAAGAGAGACAGATACTCGGGTGATTTGTTGTTTAGATTAAGAAAATGCTCAAAGTCAGCGGAGATGACATTCTTAAAGAGCCGGTCGTTGCTGAATGAATGGAGTAGAAATTGGTCGAATCGATCCTTGAGATCGAGCAGGTTTTGGACAAATGTTATGGGATTCGTGTTGCCATTCTCCTCCTCTTTAACCAGCATGCTGCCCTGTTCCCGCAGATATGCGGACATTGTGTCCGCTATCACTTTGAGGCCCTCCTCCTTAAGGCGTGAGAATAGTTTATATGTGCATGCCAAATCCTCCGTTTTTGAGTTCTTAATCATGTACACCACACCCGAATTTTCCATTTCGACAATGGTGCGCATGTGTTTCTTAATTAGCTCCTCTTCAACGACACGTACAATGCGAGGCTCCGTGTCCTTGTCCAGATAGAGCGCCGCACGTGACGATTCCTCGGTTATGCGCGCCTCCACTTTCTTGATATAAACGCCAGCGTTGTTCTCCGCAAGAAAGTTTTGCGATTCGAATTTATAAAAGGCCGCTGACTGTGACAGGAAAGGCTTCTCAAAGTCCTCCTCGTAAACGGTGCGCGAATTGATTCCCAACGTTATGAGCATCGTGCAGGCATTTTTGATCGCCAAGTGATTGATCGCCTCGCCGTGACGCTCCTCCATAACCATGCCCAGCAGTTTCTCCCGTAGCGCCTTTTGTATTTCCGAAAAGCGTACGACCTACAATAAATTGATATTCGATATTGGATATTGGATATTGGAATCGAAGATTGATTGAAATGATTCATTTGGACTTACCTCGTCCCTGAACACTATTAGACCCAAATTATAGACATTATCCACTTCGCGCTGCTGTACATAGACTCGATCCATGTACATGAGTATATCGCGTATCATGACCATTGATGTCTGATGATCGGTCCAGGCATCATTAAGTTTGGGCAGAAAATTGCTGTGCAAACTCTCGAGCACCTCCTTACGCACCTTAAGCTCCAGATGTTCCGAAACGACCTCCCGCAGGCCGTAGTATAATCGATTGCCATGTTTGTGCAGCACCATGTTGTACGCATTGCGATAGAGCTGCTCAAAGGATAGGCCAGAATTGTTCTTCTTCTGTATCTCCTGTATGGCATTCTTTAGGGTGGCCCATGTGGTCTCCACATACTTCTCATCCATGGAGGCCTGCAAGAAAGATGAGGAAAAAACTCATGAGTTTCGCTTGAAGAGAATTCCGTGATTATTAATATTATTTAGGGGCTATTTTGGGGGCTAACATTAAATGCGCGACTTTTGTACTCGGGCAGCCACAATGGATACTTGCGTCCAATTTCACGCAATTGTGTGGAATCGGCTCCAGAGTTCCCCCTAACCGGCTGCATATTCTGTTGAGATACATTCCCAAATGCTGGTGTTACTGTAACGGTCCGTGTTGACCGCTGCTGCTGCTGAAGATGTGGCTGCTGCTGCTGTTGTTGCTGCTGCTGCTGCTGCTGTTGGTGATGGTGATGCAGTTGTTGTTGTTGTTGCTGTTGTGGAACGACAACATTGAGAGGCACATTCTGGAGCGGATTGCGCGTCGAGTGTTGCTGCTGTTGCCGTGAATTGCGTGAGCGTGGATTGAAATTATTCGAGCCGGCCACAATGCGCGATGGATGATAGTGAGACTGAGACGGGCTATTCAGATTATTCGTTTGGTTGTTGTTGTTATTGTTGACGTTGGACGTTGGCTGCTGCGCTGCGGCACCAAAGAGAGCGATCCTTGGATCGTGACTGTACATTGGATGTGGCAAACGCGCGCCGCCGGCTCCACTGTGGGAACCAAGCGCGCGCTCCCAGCTATAACGATGCTCCCCAATTATGTAGTAGGACTCTGACGTAGCCAGCAGCTGTTCCGGTGTTGCCGGCTGTATGTCAACCGGCTGTTGTTGATTTCTTGCGGGGATTTGTCGGCGTTGGCCCCCCGCTGCTGCTGCTGGTGCCGTGCGCGAGCGGCTGCCGTTTGTTGGCCTTATTGACATCCGCCAGGTGGCGCTAGCGTCGTCCCACAATTGTCCAAATGACGTCGTCTGCGCTCGTCATCAATGCGTTTACCTGACTCTGGCGCTCTCTGCTTCTGCGTATGCGTGTGTGCGTTGGAAAACAACAACAATTTGTCGAAACTAAGTTGAGATTGAAAGTAACTTAAAAACTAAAATGTGATGAAGCTTTTTCACCAATTTCAACCCTGACAGAAACTTTTTCGAAACAGTGTTAGACAACGTTAGTAGCCTGCTGAGCCGCGCAGATGCCAGATGGAGGGTGGGTGATCATATAGGATCAGATCCAGTTATCTTCTCTTTTTCTTTTTCACTGTTTCATGCTTGCCTGCTAGCGACAGTTGCCATCATCTTCAACTTACCGGAAAAGCGCGAATGCGCATTTTGCCCTCCTTCTTTGGAGGATTGCCTCTCAGATTCATGATTTTAAGGCGTTGTCGTAACTGCTCCAGCACGCTGTGTTCGCTCTCCTTATTTTGGAGCGACGGCGGCACCGGCGGCGCACCTAAACACAAAGTTTACGCAGCAACAGCGGCTGCGTCGACGGCACCGTCAGCTTCAGCGCTCAATGGCAGCGGCAGCGGCGATTCTTTTCTATCGTTCTCTTCTTCTTCTTCCTGTTCTTCTTTTATGCGATTACGTCTTGGTAGTTGTTGCTCTTCTCTCTGCGTTATAGGATTTCGTGGGCGGCAAGCGTCTGCAAAGGATTTCACAATATTGTGGAAAATGCATTGAATTATTTTGGAAATGGAAAGCTCAGCTTATAGTTGTTGCTGTTGTTTGTGTTGTTGTGGCTTTTCCGTCGTTTGTTTATTTTTTGCAATCGCTGTTACAGTTACTGCAAGTCAGCAGGCAGCGACTGTGGCCTACGTCTCTTTGTCAAAGATCTTCGAGTTCTCTCTCTCTCTCTATCTCTCTCTCTCTTTGTTGCTCTTCACTTTACTCTCTCCTTAACTCGTTGATCTTTTGGGACATTCACAAAATGTATAAAAAAGAAAAACTTACACGGGTCACTAGAAATCGTCACTGCGAGGAATAATTGTTATATGTATGTGCGTTTTTTGTGTGTAGAAGCAACTGTATGCGATTAATTTATTTTATTTTAATGTATTTTTTTGCCAACAATTAGCCAAAAATCAAGCACAGGCGTTCAGATGGGCGCAAATATAAGCCCCTGTCTTAGCTCTTGGTGCTAGCTTGATATAATGTTGGATTTGGTAGAAAATTTAAGTGTTTTTTCTTTGTTTTTTGCTATTTCACTTTTTCATACATGGCAAAAGAGACCAACTGCGGCTGTGTGTGTTTTTGCTGTCTGAATAGTTGTGTGTAAGCCTGTATGGCATGCGTGTGTGTGTGTGAGTGTGAGTGCGATTGGTGCTGGTGTTGTACCTTTATGCCTATGCGGCGTTCACTTTGTTTTCAGCGAATTATCGCTGTACTGTTAATTAACACTTGCTTAGCGTTGCTGCCGCGATTTGTTGTTTAATTATTGCGCTTTTTTCTTTATCATGCATTGCAATGTGTATTGATTATAAGCGCATATAGAATTCGGATGTTGTGTTGTTATGCTCTATATTACGATATTTTGCCATTCCGATTGACCGATAGCAACGTGCAACCTATCAAAACTGGTCACACCTAACATTCACTTTAAACAGCCTGTTATGTACATATTCTGCTGTAAAGTCACTGTTAACTCGTTCTCTTTCAGCTGTTACAGTAACGCTGATAATGTAAAGGTCGAATTATCGTGTGCTCCTTAAAGTATGCTTTACATTACTTGCGCGCCAAACTTATGAATTTAAATGCCGACATTGAGTAAATTTATGAGTTGTATATAATAATTTTTAGCTACTAATTTGTCATGATAAGTGAAAGTGTGACTAATTACTTATTTGCGCTGTGTATTTTTTGACAATAATATTTTAATTATGACAACATGCAACTGCTTGGTAAAATCTTGGAACTTGATACTTTTCGCTGCAGCTACCGCATGCGGCTTGTTTAATTAGCGATTGGCTGACCAAAAGCACTGGCCAGTGCGTCTGCTGATAAGCAAATTGCCAAAAATTTACAACAAAATTGTGAATTTAATTTGTGCATAAATTTTGCAGCTCCAGACCGCAGTCCCGTTTGTCCCGCTGATCCGGCTGTCGCCTTGGCCCGTGCGTGTAAATTATGCGCACTTTCACCGTCGCGTTGGTGTTGCAATTGTTGTTTTTGCAGTGCCTTTTGTGGCAAGCCTGTCGTCCCTTTGGGTTCAGCCTGTCGCCTGTTGCTGCGCCCGCCTGTGCGTCGAAATTAATTAGCCGCACTTCATAGCGAGGCAAGCAGCAACAAACCAAGAAAGCAACAAAGCAACAAGCAGCCGCGTGTAGGTGTTTATGTCAAATGCTTGAGCTTGGGATGAAACCCAGCAGGAGGCTAGGGGCGACGGGTCATCACTTGTTGCAACATGTTGTCATCAATTTATGCGTATTTATTACAATATTTATGCATGTAAATTGTGATGCGCCTCGAATTAATTACACGCCATGCTTATCAACATGAATGTTGCCAGCACTGCGGGTGCGAAAACATGTTGCTAGCGGTTGAGCAGCTTGTTGCTTGCGCCTAGAGTTAATGTAAGAAATAATAAAGTGAGCAACAACAACGATAACAAAAACAACAAAAAAATAAATGCACAATAATCGTGCAGCATCTGAAAAGCATTCATATTCACACCAGTGCATGCAAAACAGTTGCAACAAGGTTAATAAATCATGCAACAGCGTCGAGTGGCAGACAAATTCACTGAAATTTCAATGAAAAAATCAAAACAAATGCTAAACAAAACGGAGTGCAGACACCGAAAATGGTATTGCCTAAAAGGCAGCCGCATCAATATGGAGCATGCATAATCCACCAACAACAGCAACAACAACTAGTAACAACAACAGCAACAACAACAACAACAATATAAGCAACAAGTTGTCGGCATTATGAATAACTTTTAAATTTGAATGTGAAATAAACGCTTTGTCTAAGCGGCTGGGCAACCGGCTACCGTTAGCAACATTGCCAAAACTTGTGGCGAATGTTGCCAATGATTTATGCAGCAACATTTGATGAAATATAATACAATACAACGGCGGCGCACAGCAGCCGCAGTATCAGCAGCAGCAGCAACTACAACTCCAACAACAACAACAAAGATAAATTGCCGCTGCAGCAAATTGTAAACTATATAAGGTTTAAATGCAAAGTTGCCAATGCTGGTTGTCCCAGCGAGGTTTACATTTTTACATAAGACTCACATTAGCGACGCCTGCAACATTTGTTGCCAATTGCCGTTGCAACTGTTGCAAGTGGCGCTCGCAACATGGAGATGCCACGACTTCCATATATCAATACGCATGCGAAAACGACTCAACCAAATAAATAACCTTTACAAACAGATTAGATTGATAGTATTTCCTTTTTTTGTTTTCATATTTTGGGCCCACTTCGTGACACGATATATCGGCACGCGATCTGCTCTACGATAGATGGCAACAAATTAAACTACTATTTTAGGTTTTATTGGGTTTTCTTTCTGGTTTAGTGCTTCTGCTTACAGTTTGGATTGCTATTCGCTGGTGACCGTGTGGATGGGACCAGTCAGTGCGATGCATTCAATCTCCACCAGCGCATCCATTGGAAGTTTGGCCACCTGGAAGCAGCTGCGTGCGGGAAATTCCTTATTGAACACTGGAAATACGGCAGATAAGAGAACAGCGGTACAGGGCGAACCGTAAACATTTATGATTATTATTATGTGTACAAATTTATAAGTTTTGTTGCCAAGACCGTTGATAAGGCAATCGACGGATGACGTTGCCTTATCGCCAGCATTTGGAATGCTCACCTCGCTTGTACGCCTCGTTGACCGCACCAAAGTCGTTCAGATCTTTCAGGAAAACCGTATTCTTGATTACTTTTTCGATGCCAGAGTCCGCTGCCTTCAGCACCGCCTCCAAGTTCTTAAGCGCCATCTCGGCCTGCTCTGTGGCGCCACCTGGCACCAGTTGCATAGTTGCCTTGTCCAGGCCCAAGCAGCCAGAGACATAAACAGTGCGATCGGCCACCACAGCTTGACTACAAACAAACAAAGAAACAGACAATCAAATGTCACACCTCTCTCTCTCTCTCTCGCTCTCTCTTTGCCGCTCTCTTTAGGGCTTTTTAATGCTTACTTGTACGGGGCTACAGGCTTGGCTGCATTTGCAGTGCTGATGAGTTTGCGAATAATTGTTGACATTTCTTTAGATTTACGATTTATTTTCAAAGAGAATTTCACGCGTGTGCTGCACCTGTTGCTGCTGCTCAAAGACGACTGAGGGCGCAGTGTTTGCTGTTTAATGGTTAAAGCTGTGAGCGCATGCCAAACTGTTATCAGCGCACTCTCTTGCTCTCTCAGTTTGGCAGTTGGCAATTGGCAGCACTGGCGTGAGCTTTGCAAGTTCTTTCTCTATGATTTGTGAGCTTTTTATATAGTTAATATGTCGCACATTCCTTATCTGTGGCCAATTGGGTCGCAGACACTTTCCTTTGATAAAATGCATGCCACGTCACTTTGGTGCATGCCACGCCCTGTCGCTCTGGCTAATTATTTATTATATTTGGCAATTGCTGTCTGTCAGTCGCTGTCAGAGAGAAGAAAGCACCGTTGCCAGAATTTTTACGCATGCCAAAATATCAAGTCGACGACGCCAAGCTCTGTAATTATTATGGGATCCCTTTTAACAAAAAAAAAAAGAGACTTTTGTGGTTAGGGTCTTAATCTTCAGGCAAAGGCAACGTGCAACGTGCAACGTGCAGATACTGGGCGCAGTTCTTTCGACTCGCTGGGTAGGCGTAGGTGCAACGCAGAGCACACAGAACACGCCCTGAAAAACGCCTGCCCCAAAGATTGATTGCACTCGCTTTGTGGATGGTGTGTGTATGTGTTTATTTTTGTGGCAACCCACGAAGATGCAACAATAAAGAAGAAATTTCTGTTGCCCTGCAGCGTTTTAATGTCACATTTTAGCGCATTAATTACTTTATGATCCACTTTATGCGCATAAAATATGCGCAACGCACAGGAAAAGTAATTTCGAGAGGCCATCGAAAACTTCGTGGGTGTTGACTGAAACTTCGGGCCAAAATGTAATAATGTTAAGCAAGAAATTGGAAAATAAACATGGTACATTGATATTAATTAGTGTGAGTATCAGAAAGCATGTGGAATTGATTTATATGCATATATATAATTTCCTTATATCGCATGCCATATAATGATAGCCTCTGGCATTTACAAACAATTTACATTAAATGCTTTAATAAATAAAGCTTTAAATAAGCCAGAGCTGTGTAGCCATATAATTAACATTCGACAACAACCAGAACCAGAACCAGAGCCAGGACCTGGACATGGAAGCAGCAATAACAATAACAAATTGCCTCCGAACTTGAAGGTGTGCATTAAAGGAAAGGGCTAAGAAAAGAACTGAAAAGCATAAGAACAAGTTGCAGTGGCAGTAGGAAAGAGATAGAAGGTAGGAGGTAGGAGGTAGGAGGTACGAGGCACCAGAAACTGGAAGCAGGTCAATATTTATGGCACTTGTTTGGAGAGGCCGTAGAGGCTCCTAAAGATAAAAGACGCGGACAGAGACAAAGCTGGAGATTTTTCCTTTGGTCCGCAAGAGAACTTTCGCTTTTCATTTCCCATTTGATATGCCTCGTCGGATGCTCCTCGTCATTTCCAGGCTGCCATTTTTTATTGGCTCAAATAACTTCATTTGTTTAAGGCTTTATTGGAGGCTGCATTGAAGCGCCGCAAGCGACTGAAGCTGGAGCTGAAGCTGCAGCTGGAGGTTGCAAGTTGGAGGTTGGGGACTCAATCTCCAAGTAAATTGCAACAGTTTCTCAGCGTCTCTTGAATATTGGGAGCAACTGCCACTCGTCCACTATAATTTGCATGTGATTTTTTATGGCTCAACGATTTGCTGGCTAAGTTATTTGATTTTAATTTGCTGCATAATTGTTGGGTTTATTATATAGCGCACGACCAGAAGCACCTCTAGGATACCAGTTGCTGGTGCCTATTAGCACTTGGATTTATGTTTATGGCTTAATACTGAAGGCCTAGACACGTTCAATTAGGCAAAAATAACTGCTGCATTCTGAGATTCAAGGACGCCTGTAACTATATCTGTCTAAATTTAAAAACGAAACCAACTAACAAATATTCTTATAAGAATCTCAGTTCTATGCAGCATGCTGTTAAAATGAAGTTATATCGAACTGCAGTTCATATCGTTGATCGTCTATCGCCTGCCTATCGTCAGCCAGTCTCGTTGCCTTCGGTTGTGATGTTGCAGACGGTAACTGCACCGCTCCGTGTTTTTGTCTATAAATCACATATTAATCGGTTATGTCGGGCCAAATTCTACATTAAACGGTCGATCGTAACACTGAGATCAGTGTGTATATCAATATAACTTAATTTAGTGGCGATTATTAGCTTAAATTCTCATTTTCATTGGTTTGTGGCATCTTTTTGATGTTGCTTAGCCTTATGCAAAGTCAAGATTTGCTCTCTTGGCGCCATTTCTTTAATTTCTCTCACGGCTTTTTGAAGTTTGAGAGATCCGTTTCTCTTATTGTCTACGATTACTTTTGTGCGCGCTCATTTATTGCATTACTCCTCCCCCGCGCTTTCACTGATTCGGTATGTGTGTACGTGTGTATGTTTCGATTCGGTTTTGTGCTTACAATTTGCTTTAAACGGCGCTTAGAACATTTACATTAAATTTCAGCGTCAAGTGCCGCATCAGTGAGCTTTGTGTCGCGTGCACTAATTGAGAGCTAAACCAGGTGCAGCAACAGTTAGCTTTCAATCAGTGTCTTTTATGTTTATTTTTAAAGACGGGAGCACAGAAAAGTGAAATTTAATATAATAAATTAATTTATTAAATAAATAATATATTAAATAGCATATAAAGATTATATTAAATTAAATATGAACAGCTTAAAAATGTTGTGAATAATTTAAAGGTATGTACATTATCTGTCATGCCGACAACATAATTTGGTATGTATCCAATTGAAATCTGATTCCGATCTGGTTGCAAATATTTTCAACAATCTTTCCAATTGTATACAAACTTACTTTTAAGCCAACAGTTAAATATTTTTATTGTGGGAGGGGTGCGATTCGTTGTATTTCTGATAGCACACAAACATATTTCTTCGCTCCTGTTGCTGCTTGTAAGCCTCAGACGGCGCCTCAGAGCAAACAACAATCAATAAGCCGCACTTTTGCAGAGCCACGCCCATATGGTATGAATGTGTGCCTGCCACAAATTTGCCCCTGCCAATAATTCAATTAACATGGTTCCATGGACCATCGACGAAGTAACCTGCAACACCCGAGCAGGGACAGAGGAACAAAGCTAAAGGCCTGGGGCTGAACACTGAAACAGAGCTGGGCCAACAAATATCAACAACACATTTATTTCACAATTGGCGCACATTAATCAATAGCACTGCCAACGGGAGGAGCATATTGACTCCGAGTTGCTCCGACAACAAGTACCTTATATAGAAGGAGACGGCAGGTTCAATTGGGAGATTGTCCGCAATTAAAAGCAGATTAATAAGCAGCCCAGTGGTGGCCCATTGGAGTAGCTCAGGTGCAGGCAACGCCTATTGGAATTGCCGGGAGGTTGTCATCCTCTCGCCTAGTCAATGCTCTGGATCCGATTACAACTGCGTCGGCGATTGTGGCCCACTTTAATTGCACTTTTCATACTTGTTAATTTTTCAATTTTCCTTGACCACCGACAGCGACAGCTTTGACGCACAGTGGGCGACATTATCCATCGTACAACACAATTTTAATTTCAGCTGATAATATTATTTATTATTGTAAAAATCAAATTAGAAGTTTAAAATTGAGATAACGGCATTAGAAACCGGTTTTCCTTGGACGTATCATCATAACAGCCCGTTTAAACGAATACTCTTGTCCATGGAATGTCTTCCAATTGATGCCCTTTCCGAATTTGTCATCTTTATATTTACCGTTCAAGTTGCTGTTGAGATTTAAACTTAAAAATGGCTTAAAATAAGATTCACTTGATCATACCTATGATGACAATTATCATACCACCAGGCCCCTGTCCGATCTGCTGCACAGTTACCGTCTTCCCAGCCATCGTTGTCCCTATCAAAAGTTGAAAACTTGATTCCATGGTGATATATAAGTGAGTCCCCAGCTGTGCCATTGGCTTTGCCTAATGTTTGCAAGGCGTATGATCCATCCTCGTCATCAATCGCAAACTTCTCATACGTCTCATATATCTCAATGCCGAAGAAGTCTTCGAGGACAACAAGCAACTCCTGACTTCGATCTGCCGTCAACGCATAGATTTTGTCCAAGCCCAAAAAGAACTCACCATCCAGATCTCCGAAACCTTTTTTATAAGAACGCCAATTACGATAGAAGTTAACACTTCCGTCCAGTCTTCTCTGAATGATCGTCCAGTTGCCACCCCGACTCTCCATATCACACGCAACTTTAAACGGTAGATTGCTATATGTGGGTATCAGAATCTCGTAAATTCCACTCATATTGGAACTGCCAGTTGCCTCAGCGCAGCTGCGACCGTAAGACCTCAGCATATTGGACAGATTGAGCTTCCCCATAATTGCCCCAAGCGTCGATCCCAGCTGATCTACCTTTGCTATAGTTTCAGCTTGCTTTGTTTTAATCAGTGCGAGCTCTGACTTGATACTAAGCTCAAAGTAATATTTATATAGATAGCATTCAGCACAATTCTTAATATACTCACTTTATTACGTCTTCAGGTGGAGCAAATAACTCGGACTTGTCTATTTCAGAGCTCTCAGAAAACCAAATACATGTACTTATCGTCAGGAGGAGCGCAAGTTTTTTAATCAGCATTTTCGCGACCATTTTCGCCTGTAGCTCAACAAAAACTAAATTTAATTCGAGATTGTATTGCGAAAACAAAACATATCAGCACGTTTCATTATCTTCTGATCTCGTACATATATAAGGTCAAGGTGATAACAGCTTGAGCAAATCAAGTAACGTTTTTTGTCTCTTCCAAGATTGCGTCTAGAAATTCGACAACGTAGACGGATCTTTATTATCAGAGAAAGTACACACACATATATAAGTTCAAAATCGTTTGTATTTATATTTGCTCTGATTTTCTTTTAGCTTGAAGATTATTTTTATTATTTTCGAGAACAATAAATAATGTTTGTGTGCTAAATTTAGTGTTTCGCCCACTGTGCACCGGCTGTGGCCAGTTGCCAAATGTCGAACGTGAAACATTCATGGACCACACACATACACACTCACATTCAGAAGCATCGATACAAATACACAGATACAGGTGGACATGCGACGGGGGCTTCCACAGCTTAGCTCAGCTCTGACCCAACTCTCGAGGCAGCACAGCGGGCACAGCTGTCCGACTGTGGGGGCGCCTCGTCGCTGCATTTGGGCCAAATTAATTGCTAGCGATTAAATTTCAAATTTTCCATTGCAAGTCTATGGACCAACTAGCAGCTACCCAGCGCCATTCGCTTCCGTGCTGCGAGTTTTGCGTGCGGCAACTGCAACATTTCTCCTACTTGCCCCTAACGCCCCTTACCACTCGTTGCTTACCCACCTTATAAAGTGAAAATCATTAGTTTTCATTTGTGGCGTTTAGTTTAGGGCGTGTGCCGCGTGCTGCACTGCTGGACGGGAATTGTGTCGTGCAACTGTTTTGCATTGCAAATCCACATCCAAATGCACCTCCAAGTGCAATTTTCACTTGCATCGCGTCGCGTTTACTTTTTGCTGCCCCATGTCGCCACTGTGGCAGTTGCATGTCAGCCCAACTCATGTGTGTCCTCCTGTGGCGAGTAAAACTATAAATGTTTAAATACGCTTGAGCCACACGATGTCTTCAACAAGGGTATGCTTAGGATATGTCAACACAACAACCAACCTCGAATATTGTTTCGCCTGTATCATATGCATGTACAGGGTGTCTGTTAGTCGATCATTCCAGCTTGTTGCTCTTGTGATTTTGTGGTAATTAAAAGCATTTTCTATTGCCCTGTGACAGCTTCAATGGATACCAAATAAATTAAGTACATATTTGTGTACGTATATATCAGTATAAGAGTAGTAGAGTATAAGAGTATGTCAACTACATTTAGTAAAAGTTTTTCATATGATCAAATATTATTTATTTATTAATAATATGAAACAGAACAGTTGATTGATATCTGCGGTATGTTTTCAGGCACATAACTGTAAAGGGGGTTGTCAAAAGTATGTAAAAGATAGAAGGAACCTTCCTCGATCCCATACATATATTCTGTTCCAGGATAAATACCCATTATTCTATTCTATACATGGAATCCCCCTGTCTCCGCTCCTAACACACCCACGAAACGAAACGTTTGATATCAATATGTATGAAAGATATGAAACTACTATTAATTTTTCATATTATAGAGAATGTTGCATTAAATAGTGATTGTTAAACATTGCTACGATCCATATTACCAGACTTTAATACCAGCGATATATAAACATTTAACCTTAATACAGAGAATTAATTAATTTTTTCTTTTATTTGTTTTCACTGAGCACTGGCCTTGATAGAAAGACGGAGAAATTCTTGTCCGATGACAAAGTGAATAAGGTACTATTGTACGGTTCACATTCCGTTTTAAGATTTGATGTATTAAATTTAAGTTGTTGCTTCGTTTTCTTATTATATACCTGGGGCGGATAGTTGACGGATACAATACCACTTATTAAATCGCATGATTTTTGAAAATAGTTCAAATTTAGAAAACTATTAGGTCTCAAGTTCTTAAGAATGCCGTTTGACCTAAACTGAGCAATTAGGTAGCGTGGCAAGTAGGGATCGTCCACATGGGTGAGGTCCGCTTGTGGCTCTGAAATATATCCTAGAATTCTATTATCTCGGATTTCCACATCGAGAAAGTAGATCGCATTGTTCACCAGATTATAATTCGAATTGAAAGAACAATCAACTGCTCCAAAGAAATAATAATCTTTTGCGCACGTAAAAGATTGGCCAGAGGAGAAGGATAATGCTGGATCCGTGAAAAAGTGGACTCCAGATGAGAGGTCGATGTTATGGAATCGAATTATATGGTATTTAAGATGCCGCTATTGACGATATTTTGTCCGAAGGTCCATTGGATACCAATACGAAATCCAGTCATCCCTTCCGGTCTATTCTCAAAGTATGCATAGGAAATATCTTTCGGTTTCCTATTCCAATTGGAACGTACTTGAGCTTGACTACGCGTATTGATTTGTATCTGCATCTGATCCTTAACGTTGCTATCAACGTTAGCTCCCACTGACGAGTAGAGTCTAGCCGAGAAGGTAGAGAAGCCGTGAACTGTTCATTGTTTTCGGATTTCAAGTTACCTGAACTAGCTTCAGATGCATTGCAAGTTATATACTCGTTTGTCAAAGCAATTCACGATAAGATAGTTCTTATGCTAACGTTATAGGTAATTTAATTTATTTCCTAGTCACAGCATGTTGACCAAACAATTGCATATTTTTGGCAACTTAAGTAATACATATAAAATAGACTTTGAACTGAAGCAAATTGATGAGGGTCTAAGTAAATAAAGGTGGCACCAAAACTTAAAGAAAAATACTTCTATAGTTAGCCCTCAGCTGAGTCTTAGCTCAAAGTCAGGTTCAAGTAGCGAAGTTCAAGACATAACTCGTCTTTTGGCCTCATCATCATCGACATCATCGTTGTTAGCATCGACCAAAAAGCTGCATAGGTTCTCATAACTAAGAGCCAAAAAGCATTGCACTAAATCAAGCCCACATGAATTGGAGTCGAGGTAACCAGAATTCGTTTGGACAGCTTCCAAGCCAGTAGCCCAGGCAGAGACAGAGTAGCTGGGGGTACAACGGGTGCACACAGGCCCAGTAGCCAGGTTCAAAGATGCTGAGTCAACGTCAGCAGCGGCATCAACAGCATCATCATTAAAGCCTGGCCAAGATAAACACACGCCAAGGCGCAGTCCGAACATGTGTTGCCTGTCGAAGCCCAACGAAGCGAGGCCAAAACCAAAGAGATCCACAGGTTTCTGCCTATTCGTATACCCTATTAAAACGGAATATCCAAAATGGGATGCTCTATATTTTGCTTATTTTCTAGAGGTAATTTTCTGGTCTAGTTAAGCTTTAAAAGAAATTACACTAAGACAGTCGACAAATCTCTGGTTAGTTAGGTGTCTTTATAATCGTTAACAAAGTCTTACCTCACCGCTGATTGCAGGGTATCAACTAGTCAAGAGCTTGCTGCTAGTTTTGGTTTTGGGCCTGCTGTTTCGGAGCAAAAACTGTTGGCGGTGCACATAAATTTTAAATATCGCAACTTAACCTAGGAAGATGCGCCCGGGAACAATGGCTTCGGCTACTAAGCCATATTTGGCAAAGCTTGCTCATCTTGGGGGTCTCTAGTCTGTCCCGGAACAGTAGCCTCCAGTTCTCCATGTGTAATGCAGTTTTTACTCTTTTTTATTGACCTGTGCGAAGGAGTTAAATGGGGGCCAGCTCCTCATTAGGGCCACAGTCAGCTGCTGGTGCATCACTGCGTATGAGTAATGTGCATCAATTGCTGCCTGTGCGTGTGTGTGTGTGTGTGTGCTCGATTTACACGCCTGAAAGGATTAATTCGTTACCAATTTGTTATAATATGCAGCTATAGCGATAAATTTATTAATTAAGCTGACGGTTGTTGTTCCTCTTGTGTGTATCGTCATATCTGTGTGTGTGTGTATTGGGGGATATTGCAGTTGAAAAATTACAACGCTTTTTTACAAATTCGCTGCGCTTACTTTGAGCAGCTGTGAAGCTGTGTGTGTGGCTCTCCCTATGTGTGTGTGTGTGTATTGTTGTTTGTGTGTAAATTTGTTGAAATTTAAAGCTGTGGGTGGTCTGAAAGTGGAAATGGGCAACTGGCAGTGGCAAATATAACCATTTTATGAATCAACATTTAATTTCGATGCCCTGTCATATTTCTAGACGGGGTATGATACGTTTTAAGAAGAACTTGAACACAGCTGAAACCCCTATAAAGACCCTATAAAATTTGTACAGAGGATCAAATGCATAAAAAGCTTTTAATCAGCCGTCTCAATGCTTTGTCTACACTCACAATCCAGGGTATTGTGTAGTCGCGCAACTCTCAAGAAGAGCACGAGCCACAACTGTGAACTACTGTGCAACGTGGTGTGTATAAATTTGCCAAATTAAAAAGCGACTGCAGCAAAGAAGTTGCCGGCAGTGGACAGTGGGGGCAACAGAGCAGGCAACCACCCACCGGACGCATAGATGACGCAACAGGGTGCCCAACTGTATAGGGAGAGAGGGAGCTAGACTTGGGGAAGGAACCAGGGGAGTGGGGGAGAGACTGAGACGTCGTCTATAAATAAAGTCAGTGCCAGAGTAAATCAAAACAACAAACACGAATGGCGAACATGTGGCGCTGTAAGTTGCAACTGGAGTTGAAACTGGAGCTGTGCGATTGGCAACTTGGCAGCTTGCCACTAGGCAGGATCAAGTGGGGAACCGACGCTGGGTGTGGTCGCCTGGGCGGTCGAGTATGTGATATGGCGTCAATGTTTCCTGAGCTCCAGCTTTGGATCTGGCTCTGGATGTGGATGTGGATCTGGGCATGGATTTGGATTTGTCATCCCCCAAGCGTCGATCACATAAATATTGTTACGCATTTTTCTGGCAGGGAACTGCAACTGCAACTGCAACTTGCACTGCAACCAATACAAATGTTGCACGCACAAAAGACAATGCGCTCGTAATGTGTTTACGTTTTGGCTTTGATCTGAGCGCCGCTTGTCAACATCTTATTCCGATATTGACATGATTGATTTCTCATGTTGTCCAGTCTACAGCTTCATCTCCACAATCTCTTATTTATCTGCTTATTTCACACAATGCCAGGCCACACTGTAGAACAGCAAACACCAACGAAGAGCTTGCATTTCAATGGAAAAACGAAATCACATTTTGCATAAACTTGACCTCAATTTGTTAGAGGATAAAATATGAGATATGAGATAGAAAAGGCATTTTAAGAGTGTTTTCATTTCAGAAAAGAGTTTAATAGAGATTCCTGGTTCAGAGTTTACTGTAGATTGGTCCCTCGTCAGAATCTTTCTCTCACGCCTGGTGTCAAAATTGAAGAATGTTAGTGCAACATTTAGAAATACTTTTAGCGGTAAAAGTGTCTTAAAATGTAGGCAAGTAATTGAAATTTATTGTGGCAAGATGCCTGTGGCATGAAGTGAAAATGTTGAGCAAATGATTTTGTTTGATGTTGCAGCAAACGAACATCAGAGAGAATGTTGCCGCTGCATGTGCCGAATAGCTAGTGGCGAGTGGCATGTAGCATGGCGAGTGGCAAGCAACCAAGAAAGGATTATGTTAGTGGAGCAATCAATCGACTATATAAGGCAGGCCAAACTGAAGAAAACACTTAGCGTGCCAGACAATTTCATTTGGCTTTATACATGACCAAAATCAGAGCTGTGAGAAGTTTTTTACCCCATCCTGGGAAACAATTTAACTGCTTTAAGAGTAGACCCAATAAATAGAAGCAGAAGGTGTTGATATGGAGGCGTCTCTGGGAAAATTAGAAGAAGGTAAAAACTGAAAGAAAACCAACTTATTGATATGGGGGCTTCCTTAGCCTTGGCAGAGGCGACACAAACTGCGCTGTTTTCTGAATTTGCGCCCAATTTTGGTAGCCTGATTTGTCACGATGTTTTTATTTTTTACCTGTTCGTTTTTCCCCCTTTTTGTTTTGTTTCTTTCTTCTTTTCACCAGTTAGACTTTACTTCTTCTTTTTTTGCGCCTGCCGGGAAGACAAACAAATTGGTCTGTAGTTGAAAATTGACAAGAATTTCGTGACTTTGTCACCTTCTTTTTTGCCTCCTTAGCTCTCTGTAACGCCCTCAACGGGGCGAACGGGCAGCAGATGAAGGGGCAAAGTGGCTAGCGGCATAGGGAAAAAAGGAGGAAAGGTGGCAAGGGGCAGGGCTTTTCCTTCCTTTTGGGCCCACCGCTCGTTAAGTGGCAGGCAGCGCGTGCGCATTGAAGTTGACTCCGATTCCAGCTTCAGACTTCAACTCCTTGGCAGCGTCGGCAGGGCCTGGCCAGTGCTACAGAGGAGCTAACCAAATCCAAATCTCGACTGCCGATTGGCGCAGCAACCAGCGCCCTCCACCTTCCACCTCCATCTGTCCCCTCCCTGTCCCCTCTTTCCACCCAAAATCACTTCATCATCGGGCAGGGTTTTATTCGGCGCATTCTAAAGTCAAAGCTGCGGCTGCAAGCTGCAAACTCTTGTCAGATTTATTTGTTGCCGTTGCCGTTGCTGTTGCTGTTTTGGCCAACGTTTGTACAGTTTGAAATGCTCTTAACAATTTGGTACAACAGCTTTGTAACAATGTTCGTAAAAAAGAAACTTCTATCATAACATTAAAACTCTTCTCCTGAGTTAAATTTAAAGAAATGTTATAGAAACTGTAGTCTAACAGGCTCAATACGATCTGACTTCTTATTGAAATCGATTTCTTTCTGTATTCCATTTTGATTGATTTGTTGAACTAGAGGAAAGAGTAGGAAAAAGAGCATTGGAAAATCGTCTTCTTAATGTTGGTTTTTTCATTTGTTAACTCTTTGTTTTTTGTTTGTATTTGTTTTTGTGTTGTACCCTGTACCTGTAACCTTTTGCACTTGGTACCCTTTTTCTTATTTTACTTTATTTTATTTGATTTTTTCAATTTAATGATTGTTTTTTTGTTGTTTGTTCCTTTTTCTCTCGGATGCCCTGACAGTTACAAGGAGCTGCGACATGGGCAGCACTGTACGGCGACAATTTCCAAACTTGAGTTTCTTTCTTTTAGCCCATTTGTGCAGTTGTCGGCTAGTTTGGAGCTATGGAGGGTATATCAGGTGGGAACGCCCCAGAACTATATAAATGGAATTATGGTTAAGAGCTGACTTTGTCTCATTTCCATTCAATTGTTATGGCCTTTTGGGCAGGCAGCTTGATAACTTGGTCAATGCGCACAAATTGACCAAATTGAGACTGGAACTGGGTTTTGGTACTGCGACTGGGACTGGCACTCGGCCCCACAGGCAAAGTTCGTGTTGAGTTGCTGCAGTGACACCAACAGCAACAATAGCAACAAAAATAACAACAATAATACTGTTGCTTCTTTTGTGGGTCAACTGGGCAAACAGTTAGAACCAGCAGCAGCCCTGCTCTGCCCCTCTCTGCTCTGCAGGTTTCCTTACGAGCATTATGAGTTGACATTAGAGAACATGCCAAGGCGCAACTTGTACATCGACATCGACAATGCCATCGCCCTAGACTGACCTCATTCTCCATGTTGTATTTGCTCGTCTTTGGCTTTTGGCCAATTTGCTGCAATTGCATTTTCAAGTTACCAACTTGCTCCAACTGTGCCACTCTGGCAAGTTCGTTGGGGGGCCAAAGGCAACAGGCTTCCACCAGGTTGCAACTGCTGCAACTCTTCCGGGCATCCAAGTCAATATTTGTGCAAAATGTGCGAAATGAGGTCATGTGATGCAATCTTTGAACTTGCCTCTTGGTAGCCAACAATTGATGGCTTATGAGCATGTGTGTGTATGTCTGTGTGTGTGTGATTGCAGCTTTGTTGTGTAGCACTAGAAATAGCTTGCCAATTGCATTAATATGCAAAGCAAACATTGAAGAAAGGTCAGGGAAAAACTAAAGCAAACTAAATTATACTAGAACTTTACATTCAACTGCAGATCAAAATTAAACATAGATATAGATATATTGGAAGCGTCGACGTTGAGAAATGTCTATACAGTCTTACCAGATTCATTTCACGTCTAATATAGTAAAAGGTCAGTCCTAGCATTATGATAATCTAAAGTATTATTTGAATACTCAGCTTAAACTTACTTTTCCTCTTGCCATATAAGTTTATATAATCTAATCTTAAGTAGCCAGCTATAAAGTGAGGTTTTAGCCAACTTTCCACTCATTATGAATGCCAAATGGCTTTAATAGCTTTGTGGCTGAGTTCATCGGAGCATCTCAATTGCATCTAACATCAAATGCTTAAGGCACTTTCCATCTAATCACAATAATGGCAAGGCGAAATCAAAATCCCAAAATCCCAACTTCCAACTTCCAAAATCCAAAACTTTGTCTGAGGCAGCTGCCTTATATGATATCAATAAGGTATTAAGCTGCCAACGTGGAGAGCCCATTAACAGATCGGCGATTGGACGCAGGCAGAGGGAATTGATGGCGACCATGTGAGAAGAGGCGCTACAGGGAGCAGCAGTTGTCGGAGGAGGAGCAGTTGTTTGCGGCTTTTCCTAGCTACATATGTCAACACCATGAACTTGAAACTCTCAGGTTGGATGTTGCCAGTTGCCAGTTGCTGGTTGCTAGTTGCCTGTTGCAAGTTGGCTAAAAGCATTTTGTATTCTAATTAGATTGTCAACGGCACGACAACAACCTCATTTTGGCTCAAAATGCCGGAGCACACACAGAGATTTGCATTAGCGCCAACCATGAAGCTTGGTTCCAGAGACAAAAATCTGCATAAACTTTGCAGTTGCTGCCGCTGTAGTTGTTTGGGGGCAGGTTTTGAAGTTCATTAACATGCACAGGTTAATTACCGTTGCTGTTGTTTTTGTTGTTGCAGTTGCAGTTGCTGTTGCTGTGGCAAGGAAATGAGCCATTAGAAAAAAAAGAGACACAGAGCGCCGCAGTAGCCAGAGAGACGATAAAATGGCTAAAAGCACACATAAAAACGAAACAACAACAACACAATGACACATGTAAAGTGTCCATCGGTGTGTATGTGTTTCTGTGTGTGTGTGTGTGTGTGTGTTAGTGTGTGTGGGGGACTGTGACAAATGTCCATGGAGTTAAACGTGGTTTTTGTTTGCCCCTGCAACATGCAAAATGTTGCACTGATAAGCCAGCAACGGTGGCAAAGCCAATGCCACTGAAGTCATCCCGTTTTGCCAAGAAGCAGCGGTAAATGAGGCAGGCAACTGCCAGCAGCACCAGCAGCAGCAGCAGCTACCAAGTGGCACGATCATTAAAACAAAAGCGGCGACAATAGCCACAGCCACAGGCAGATCCAAAGCTAAAGCCAAAGCCATAGCCAGAGCTAAAGGTAGACCCAGAGCCAGGCAACGGACCCATCACTGACAAGCCATGACCAAAGAGCCATGAGCTATCCATGTTAGCAACAGTTCCAAGCTATTGCCTCCTGTTGCCTGCTGCCTCTCTTGGTGTTGGATTGCCTTAAACGATCCGCGTGAATAACTAATTTCAATGGAAGCTGCTTGGCTGCCTGCACACGCGCGCCTCTTAACATTTATCACCCACCATCGGCCATTGCCAGGAGCCAACAAGGAGTCTACCTAGAGGCACTTCCCGTCTCAGCAGTCACAGACAATGCAACAGTTTTTATATTCGCCATGAGACAGAAAGACCTACAAAATGAAATAAAAAATTGTTACTAGACTAAAAAGGAGTGCGTAGGACAGCCAACGCATGTGGACATTGGCTCTAATGAGGAGCATAAAACAAGCTCAAAGATAGAACTTGAAAGTTTCTAAAAAAAAAAGGAGAGCCCTAAGGAACTGAAAGTCAACCTACAAAAACGAAACACAAACTGAATAGTAGAAGTATTTATACAGTTAGGATCTAAGAATATATCCTTTACTACAGCAAATAGGAATATTTTTAATAAAAACTGCCTCATTCGGGAAGTATATTCTGTAATTTGAAGTAGATTTTATTTGAATATTGTAATCAAGAATCTTTATGCATAACTTTGGTGTCTCTAGCTCTTATAGTCTCTGAGATAGATGGCCGTACACACTTGGCTTAATCAACTCGGCTATTGATCAAAAGTAGATATACTTTGGGGTCGGGGATGTTTCCTTCTTTCAGTTACATACCTTTCTTTTATAGCTTCATCTTTACTGGGGTTTACTCTTCTTTCGATAAGGATTTAAGCTGAATTCAATTGAAAACTGCTTCAGAATGAATTTGTTGCAAGATCTTTTTGCGTTGGAGTTATACACTTGTTAGAGTCTCATCCTCGTGCTATCATTGAGAGCTGCAGCAGTGATCAACACTCTGATCTTCCGTCATCAGAGAGATCTCTCTGTGTTTGTCATGAGAGTCACGTAGCAGCCCTTTAATCATATCTTGTAAAGTAAACTTGTTATAAGTCTCAACTTTTAACCTACTGCATTGGCTCGTTTGTCTGGGCCCCCACTCAGCTCTTGGAGTCTAGGAACTCACAGCACGTACAGCACTGGAAGAGGGGGTCAGACACAGGCACACATCCAGCTAATTAAGCATACTTCAATGAAAAAAACAAAACAAAACGAACAAAACCCACAAAGCCATCGTAGAAAACGTGGGCCAAACGGCACACATGAAGTTGGTGCTGGAACTATAGTTTGAGCCGGAGCTGGAGCTGGAGTTGGAGCTGGGACTGGAGGTGGAGGTGGAGCTAGAGCACCCACAGAGCGTGGCACGCGATAATCAATCAAAAGCCATTAAAGCCAAACGTTTATCAAACTGAATTTCCTAAACAAAGACGATGAATCAAAGTAGAAAGCATTTCATCAGAAGCGAGCACTCGTAACGTGGCCCAAAGGAGTGGCAAATATCATCTACGCATACATCCAGACAAGTTAAAGATCAATATCGAGAAATCTCCACAATAAGAGAGAATAAAGAAACAAGATCAATAGAGCAACTGTTCGAGAGAATTTGGTTAATTTCGAGCATAAAGCAAACCCAGTTGCAGTTGCAGATGATTGACGGAATTAGAATTTTAAATCGTGCGAGTTGCCCCCGCTCCCTTTTGCCTATCAAAAAGAAAAAGCCCCCCGCAAACCTTATATTTACTACGTTTATTATTATTAAATGACCCAGTTAGGCCCTCTTTGGGCCTTCAACTGAAAAGTGAAGGCGTTCCACATCTTGAAGAATGTCGCAACAGTCTGGGGGTCTGGGAGTCTGGTTGCCTGCCAATGTCGCTCAGACTTTGGCAAATGCAAATATTTTTATCCCATTTTTTTCTTGCGACTTTGTTACAACTTTCTAAATGAAAATTCCAATCGTATGCTATCTCGCTTGCACAATGCACTCGCTGTCTCCCTTGCTCGCTGCATGTGTGCACAAAATTAAAGAAATAATTTCAGGCGAAAATATACAAATTGATTGTCACGTGGCAGGCGAGGCGAGGCGAGTCAAGTCGAGTCGACTCCATTCGAGTGAAGGCCAACTTGCAACTCCTTGGACTAAATCAAAGCACTGACATAAAACACCTTTCTCCATCTATTGGCCTAGACTGTTTAAGCCATGGCTAATACATTTTAGCATAGTACCCGGGCCACACGTGTCAACGACTCGTCTACAGCTGCCAATGGGCAGCCACATTGGGCCTCAATTAGAGACGGCTCCACAAATTGCTCAGCACTTTTAGTGTCGCCACTTGGCGGCGTCTCCAATTGCCGCAAGTATAAACATTTTGTGGCGTGGCATTTTGTCGCGACGCCCTCCGTTCCCCCCCATCGTTCATGCCCCATCACTCAATCAATTGCGATCGTCCAGGTAATTACCTTTGACAAGCTACGCAGCCTGCAATTCGCCTTGTTGGCATTTTGTTTAACTTGGCTTAAACTTTAAGTGCGTAGCTTAAAATTCCCAGGATTGTTCGCTAAACGATCATCTAGCCAAACTGATGCTCCTAGCTAACCTTGCATTATCATGTTAACAAGGCCTAACTATGGACTGTAATACTCGTACCAGTTTGTGGCCAAAATAATCAATGCAAACGTGGCCATTAGCCTGTTCAAATAAGGCTCAATGAAACAATAATCATAACGAATGCAAAAAGCTGATACACAACTCGAATATCGTATACACTTATCTACACTATCGTACTACTACTTTTGGTAAAACCTTCTGCCATAATAGGCCTTACACGTAGTCCATATACCCTCACTTTGAGTAGTGTATTATAAGGTTTAGTCGCGTTCGCTGGCAACATGACAACTTTTACCCAGTCCATGGCGTCGCATGTTGATCACAGAGACACTCGCAAGGTGGACAAATGCTGACATTGGGTATCCAAAACACTCGCTCTCTCACACACACACACACACACAGAGAGACAAACAGCAACACACAGCATTCTTCCCCTTTTGCTGACATTTGCCAATTTGAGGCATTCAGAAATGATTTTATTGTTGTCAGAAAGTAAAATGCAGTCAATGGGAAAACTCCTCGTCCGCGGAGTCACTTCGTCATGTCCAGGTTCAGGTCCAGGTCCACAACCCAGTGCAAGTATGCCTTGGGCACTTTTCGACCAAATATTAGCACACAATTCGATTTTGCATGCCATGGCAGGTTGTAAATTTTTACGAGTGCAAACCGTGAGTTTTTCCATTGACCCGCCAACTCCTCCTGGCCAGAAACTCGTGGTCGGTTTCATTTTTGGCGTTGACCATAGGCAGCTGCAGGCGGCTTTTCGCTTTCACCTGTTTTGCAGGAGTTATGTAAAATCTACTGTCAAATTAATCGTGATTTATATGTGGACAATAATGTGCGCTCTATGTGAAAAAACGTGAGGATATGAGCCTGTCAAGCGCCTCATGATCATGCTGTACTTTCTTTAGTTTAGCTCCATAGTGGGCTAAGTAGCTTTGCACCTTTAGGTTTCTTAGTTTTCTTGTATTCAGTAAAAAAGACGTCTTCGACTTGGGCACCGCAAATACGTTGTAGAAAAACTGTTGCATACTATAATAATTAGCCATGCTCCGATTGATGGTATCTAATCTTTCTCCAATTTCAGAAATGGAGCTCTTCAGCTGTAACGTTTTTTTTTGTTTTATTTTTTTGCTTTTTAGTATAGTTTTTCTTTTTATGTTCATGTGCTTCACACGTATCCAAATGATTTGAGGGAATGGATGTGATAATATCAGATTCGATGGGTAAGCAATCCGAAAGGTTTTCCATACTCAAAACTTCATCATCCATCTTTGATATCTTGTTTAGTGAATGATCTGCGGAATCTATGCAGTTCGCTTCTTGTTGTTTGCTATGGAATGAATCAGCAGGTAAATCATCACCTGGTGACTCGTCATCTGTTGTGGTGCTCATATTAAAATCTTTGGCAGTATAAAGAACTGATAAAGTCTTCCACCGATCGTGTTCCTGATCATGTGCAACAATATCTTTTTTTAAAACACTTTCTTTTTGAAGAGCTAAGACCCAAGTTTTTAAGTTCAAACATGAACTGCTCTGGCTTGATACAGAGCACCCTCCTCTTGGTTCACAAAGCCTTTTATTCAAACGATCTTCCAAATTACGTTTGTTCCATAACGGCACGACCCCATCTATATGACCGCTACGCGGCGTTGGGTAATCACGACCCTCATATCTTAACAAATCCTTTATCAGCTCCTTAGTCAACGGAAGCATTCCTTGATTTGGTTTAGCCTTATGCTCAGTGAATTGCATTATGACTTTAATTTGGAGGGTTAAAATTTGGATTTTTTAAAAAATAATTTAAAATTAAGTCAATAGACAGTCAAGACAGTAAAATTACGAGGAAATCTGAATTAAAATGAACTAATGTTGAATGAAAATCCAAAGGAAAACCTTTAAATATAATTAGGTTTCTTGAAACCAGCAAAAGAGAGAAACCTGACCTACTTAGTAAAGTTCTTTACATGAAGAGGCATCTCGGGAAGTCTTGTACGGTTTTCCAAAGAAAAAAGAAATCTTTGATGACAAGTACAGCTTGAGCTAAGAGTAGCTAAACTAATGGGTTACCAAGGGAAAACTCTGCATGAAACACAGCTTTTGTTTTAGGGTACATCCCCCTCAACCACCTTTGTCCGATCAAGACTTTCAACTAAAAGCATTTCTCCATAAACATAACATGACAGGCAATTTGTTGTTGTTTTTTTGTATCTTTTTTCTTGTAGTTGTTGTTGTTGTTGTCGGTGTGGGTTAACATAATTTTGGACATGTGTGTAGCTTAAAATTCCCATTACAAAGTCAATTTCACTTTCACTACTGAAGCGCATTCCTAGAATTCCAATTGCATGTGTGCACAGAGAAGAGCTCCGCAGCCGGAGATCCTGCTCATTGTCTGAGAAGCCTAAGATTGCAGCGGTATCTTCCGTCGATTCAGTAAAAGGAATGTATCCGACTTTGGGACTACCAAAGTTGTAAGCGATATCTGTTTCATGCCTAGATTAGTCGTATATGTTGCTTCATTCTGCTTGAAGGAAAAGTTTAGAACACTCTCAGAACAGGAACTGTTTAGATGGCGCCGTGCAGAGATTCTCAAGGTCGTGGACCTGAATAAAACTGGTGACTTATTTAGTCCGTGCTTAAAGCATTTGGCTGAATACAGAACTTTGATTTGTTTGTTGTCCAATGTTTCGTCTCCTTCTCTAAAATCTCTTTCCAAACTTAATCCTAGAGTCGTAGCGCTCTTTTCCTTTTTGTTTTTCCGTTCTATAGAACTACTCTTGCTGTTATATGGGCAGCTTTGACTTCTTGATGTTCTGATTGATGCAATGCTCCTCTCTTTTGGTTTATAAAGCATTTCACTGGAATTTTGGTCAATCTTTGACTTGGACGCTATTTCATGACTTCTTCTCCTCTTTAAGACCTCCTCTATGTGACCTCCGTGTGGCGTTTGATACTCTCGACCCTCGAATTCCAGCATATCCTCTATAAGTTCTGTCGACAATGGTATAAGCCGTTGCTTTGGATTGCGTAGATGTTCAACGGGTAGCATTATTCCTTGAGTAGAGGTTATAGAGATTCAATTTGGATATACTTTGTGTAATTTATATAATCCTACTTGTTTAATTTAGTAAGTGTGCGAACTATACAAGCTAGGGCCAAATAATAATGATTGATAAAACAAAAATACGTTCTCCTCTTTCTGTGTCAAAGATCTTTGCTTATAAAGTCAAAGGACGTACATAATAATAGTAGTCTGCATACATTCCCATATTTTAAGGAAACACATAAAGCTGAAAGGAAACATTTTGGGAAATTCTGTCGAAATTATAAAATATCTCTAACTTATTTATTTATACGCATCTTTCTCTCTCTTTCTCTTTCTTTCCCTCTCTGTTCGGCATGAGAATTTTTAAGAAATTTTGCTTTTGTATACCCATACGCAAGGGTTGTTTTATACTAAGTTACTTTATGATAGTACGCGGATATGGCAGTATAATTT
Source organism: Hirtodrosophila trivittata (assembly GCA_035045065.1). NCBI lineage: Eukaryota > Metazoa > Arthropoda > Insecta > Diptera > Drosophilidae > Hirtodrosophila > Hirtodrosophila trivittata. The sequence goes on from JAWNNK010000022.1 coordinate 1,968,212, forward strand.
TTATAATTATTAAATTTCCAAGCTTCTGTGAACGTCTCGTTACGATCTGGTTCTTCCAATGCCAGATCAATATCATTGCTGGAGTAATGCTGCTTGCCGCCGCTTACAGTGTGAGTAACCCTAAGATCTATATAATATCTTTATATATATTATATATATAATTCCACAGGCAGAAAATTTAAGCTATTTACTGCCCGTACAAATGGTCGTAAAGCTTACAAGTGTAATATTTGAACTGATGTTCTATATGCTGGTAGAAAGCTCCGCTTATAGCCATATTGCTATCATTTCATACTCCTTTTTCTCGATAATGAGTAAGTTTTAGATGGAAGTTTATATTGAAACGATTGATTGAATATTGAATCTGTTTTGGTCCACAGTGTCTATCTTTATTGTTTTAGTGGTGTACTCTTTATTCCAGAAGATGGAGATGCTACACTAATACAAGTTTTATTGTGCCTAATGGTTAAGGCCAGGCTTATCTTGGCCAAAACGGTAGTTGGTAGTTCACTCTTCAGTGTTAGCAGACTTAATCACAGCGTGTAGCATTTTGTGCCGTGATTAAACGCAAATTTATTAGGCAAATGTTGCGCAATTGGTCACCAGATCCAAAAGCCAGCTCCAAATCCAGCGCATAAATCGTGCGCGGCCAGTGCCAATTGTCACCCGGCTCCGAATTCAGGCTTTGGGCTCCAGCTTCAGCTCCGGCTTAATTATCGTCGCACCGTTGCGCTACATGCGTGCTAATTGAGTGCGGCCAGTGACCAAGTGACCAACTGATCAACTGAGCTGCTAAGCTGCCGCCGACCCAGACGCGGACATGGACTTCAACATGCACATGGACGTCGAGTTGAACGTGGACGTCGACGTGGATATGGACGCCACGTCCTGCTATGATAACAACAACGCGACGACAAACGCACGCTGTGCCAAAATGAAATTATGTTGCAATTCCCAATCCACAATCCCCAATCCTCAATCCTCAATCCCCAATCTCCAATCCGCAATTCCCAATGCTCTGTGCTCTGTGCTCAGTGCCTACTGATCAGTGCTCAAGTGCCCGTTGGCTGTTCACTGGATCACTGATCGTGGTGCTTAATTAATTTCGTTGATTAATTGAAAGTGCGCCTTGGACTTTTTTTGACTTGGTTTATACCCATTAAATGGTAAAAGAGATGGTCGAAGGCGTCATTACTAACCAGCAACTCGAGCCGACTCCATATATCCATATCAAATACCATGTAACTCTGCAAGGGCGGACCATTCTCAGACATTTTAAGATATCTAAAATAAAGTTATATTTTGTATATCTTCAAAAAGGGATACAGGGTATCCTCTAGTCGCAGCCTTATTTTTAATTCAGATCTTTTCTTATTTTTGGCAGTGCAAAGTTGAAGGCAAGTATGAAAAATTGGTACAACATATTCGTAAGTTATCGTATTCAGTAGTATGCTAGGGGCGTTGCCATTGCCAACCCTTTGGCCCATTACTCTTGACCGACCAATTCGATTATAGCCAAAAATTATGACTGACCGCAGGGAAACAAGGGCCGATGCGATGCCCAAAACTGCAGTTACAATTACAATTACAATTCGACTGTAATCAATAAATTTCTTGGCATACGTTTTGTGTACAGATTCATAAGTACTTAATTGGTTATATACGAGCATCGACTCGAGTATCGTTTATATAGTAATAATAATATAGTTGGAAGAGAACGTTGAGTTATAATAATACCTGTAACGCTTTCTCATCCACAAACTGCTGAGTTATTTCCAGTCGAGAATTAACTCATTTTTGCCCTATTTAGTGGTTTTTTTTTTACCTCCAAAGTATACAAAGTACTTGGAGGTCTTGTCTGCTGTTTCATATAGCATGAGGCAAGGCTGTGATTAATTAGCCAACTCACGCGACTTTACGACTCTGTGGCCATAATGGGCTACAAGTCTAAGAAATGGTCAACGCTGATTGTTGTTATGCTTTACGTGGCAGTTGCAATCAGAGTTAAGTCGAACACACGAGAAGAAAAAGCAGGAGCCACGCACTGGTGGCAAGTGAATGCCACTGGAGCAACAGGTAGCCCCCCTTCCTTCAGTTGAGAGCTGAAGCCATATCCAAATCCAAATTTAAAGCAATTGCAACCGCAAACCCAACGTAGGTGGCATTTGGACACATTTTGAAATGGGCGCCCGTTGGCCAATTGTGAAACTTGGCCAATTGACTAACTGGCCAAGTGTCAAACTTGCCAAATTGAAAACGAAGTTACGATGCGGCTGCCGATTTGTTTATGCTGCCTTCACAAGTATTTCTGATTGCACATATTTTGTATGTATTTATTATACCCTATGCACAGGGTGTAGGGTATTATAATTTTTAGATGGGAAGGTATATTTACTACTAAGTAAGATTATAGGTGGAATATATAGGAATGGTTTGTAGAAGTGTAAGAACTCAATTTGATATGTGTAATAAAGGTATATAGAGACATGTCTATATCTTATTTGCTGATCAAGAATATATATATGCTTTATACCTTATTTTTATACACTTTAAATTGGAATCGGAATACTCTTGTCTATATCCTAGACTCGCCTCTGACAATTCCTGTACTTAGGGTATTTATTCTTCGGCAGCTGGAGGTTAGCTCTTCTTTCCTGTTTTGAATTTTATTATTTTTATTTGTATTTTTATTTTAAATTTAATGAAATATTACGCGCACGTGTCAACAGAGCGATAAAATTTATTTACGCAGCACTGCGGGTCAAGTGAAAGCACATTTTGTTGGCATCTCGGGAATTTCAGACGCTGTGCAGACCTTCAAATTGAATTTACGCCGGCGCTGGAAACAGTTTCAGCTTCAGCTTCAGCTTCAGCTACAGCTTCGGCTTCAATTTTGGGTACTGGTTCGGGTTTTGGGGATCAGCGCCAAAAAATTGAAATCGAAATCGAAATGTAAACCTGACTGCCATAAAAATGGGCGTAGGGCAGCCGCACTGACACTTGGCCATATTTTAAATGTCAACAGGCGGCGGTACCGTTGCCCCGGTACCATCCACACTCGATGATCTTGCCCAGATCCCAGATCTTACAGCAGCCAACAGCCAACAGCCAGCAACCAGCAGCCAAGGATGCTCCGTAGAGTCGCCTTGTCCGTGTGCATCAAAAATTCAATAAAATACCATTAAATTACAAAATGAAGACAATTCATTTTTCTTTTCTTCTTGTTTTTTTTTTCTTTTCCATTTTGTATGGATTGGATTGCCCTGGTCTCTGGGCAGGTCTCCGCTTAAGTCTTCCTCTTCTTCTGATCTGTGTTGGGGTTTATTATGCGATGCATTTTGTTTCTTTAAGCAGCAGCATTTAATGTCGCTTTGCAGTTATAAGCAATAAAATATGAAAATCTGCGCTTATAAATGTTGAAAACGACATTTATCGTAATATTTTATGAAATCAGTGAATATTCGGTGAATGGCAACAACAACAACAATTGCGTAGTTAAAGCTTAAAGTACCCCAAAAAATTGACTTGCAATTGCAGTTTTTTATTTAGTTTATTGACGACTTTATACGTTGGTTTTCTCTTAAGAACTGATTGATGATAATAGTCGATAATACATCATGAATGATGGACTAGTTTCTGCCTTGCATTCTGATGTTCCCCATTTACTTGACAAGGTCAAAGATTTGCCATATGCGCCAGCAGATTTCTTAATTCTATAAAAGGAAACTAGAAACTTTAAAAATATATATTAAAATATAGATGGCTTAGTGTTTCCTTATGAACAGAGCAAGCAGAGGAATCTTTAGATACTTTTGTATCTTAAGCTGGCTAATAAATCAGCTTAGGTTTAAGTGTGTCATTATTTTAATTTATACTCTGCAAGTTTGTATAAGAGTCAAGTACTTTGCTGATATAGTACTCTGCGACTTTTATGAATCCTGATTATGTATACTTATACGTATCCTATGTACAATTTTCCACTTCATCAGGGCTCAGTATTAAGAAATATGTGGCTAATACACACCTTAAGAACAATGCGGCAAGGCCATCAACGAAATTAGTCAGAGAGCATAAAACAAATAGTTCGAACGCCCACAAGAACTACAAAAGATCTACGCCTATTACATATGCATAATTTTTAGTGCTGCGAAAAAGCTCGTAAACATGTTGGCCATTACGTTGCCTCGACTAATGGCCAGGCTAAGCGTTGCAGGACAGGCCAAGAGACAGGCCCAGACGGACTGCTTGCAGAGCCAACAGCCAAAGCAAGGCAATGGGGCAGTCAGTCCAACTTCTCGTAAAACTTACCGTTCGACCAACTACTGTGGATGCTGCTCCCGATGCTGGTCATTAGGCTAGCTCCAGCTCCAGCTCCAACTCCGACTCCGACTCCAGCTCCAGCAAGAGCTACAACTTCACTGACGACGCACACGCAGTTGAGTGATGCCCATTGGGGTCATTTGTGTCGGCAGATGGGGCGTCATTTCGAGGTTGAGGCTAATTTCCATAATGTTCTCCTGGCACCAGAACAGTTCATTCACTCTACAAACATATATGTATATATATATATAAGAGATGCATCATACAGGTATATATAGTAGAGGTAATAATTTTGGAGCTATGGAGCTGGTAATCTTGGTAGCTCGTGTGGAGCACAAAGCAGCTTAAGTGATTGCCGGGGCTTAACACCTACCAACAGGTATTCCTTGGCCTGAGATCTTCGCTTCACTTGTTCTTCGGCAATGGCAATGGCAATTTAATGGCACAGCAATTGCTGACCCGTCGCTGTCTACAAAGTGGCCGTTGGCTCTCTCATTGCACTTGGACTCGTTGGACTCTGATATCTGGAACTCCGGAACACTACACTTGGCGTTGTCGTTGTCGTTGTCTTTGCCAGCGCAACATGAGTATGATTTATTGTAGTTTGTGGCAAGCCAAGCTCAAGCAGCTCCTGCCCAGGCTCAGCCAAATGGCAATTCGTGATGTTCGTTAGCTTTGGCTAGCGATGAGCGATGTCTCGTGCCTCATCTGTGGTGACACATCGCAGCTATGCTCGTGCCTTAATATCGAATAAAAGCACGATTAATACTTAAATAAGGAAAGATGTTATCAATTCAATTAAGGATCACCTTCGAAAGAGTTTCAAATTAGCATCTTTCCACGAGGATTTGATTGTTCCGGTAAGGAACCAACACTTAGAACACACAACCTCTATTTATGAGGATTATTCCCTCTGGTGTGCCATCTCTAAAGATGGGTTTGTTGTCTGGCCTCTCTTTATGTGTATCATTTTTCATGCCCGCGGCATGGATTTAGCATTATTGTATTTTATATTATTTGTGCTTAATTTGCTGAACGGCCTGCACCTGATTTCCTGAATGTTTTGACTCTGAGAGAAAGGGAGGGGGGCGAAGTCTAGATTTTATATTTCTGTTCTTAGCTTGCCTTTTGCCGCCGGGCAGCATCTTCTCCAGCTCCAGCGAAGACAAGTTCGTTAATTTGACGCTCGCACCTCGTTCGCATAAATTCTGCCAAGTGCCGGTCAGGTGGAGAGGAGTAAGGAGTGGGCGGAGCAATGCCTCAAATGACTCTTCGCCTGCCATGCTTGTGGGCAGTGCCTGTTGCCCGCTTGGGCTATTAGTGCACAATGCCAACGCCTGCGCCGCCCACTCCACGGCACCAGCCCGCCGCTTGGTCCCGGCCTCAGTTTATGGTCCATGCGGCGTTCCTTTTGTCAATTTCCAGACATTTGCCTTTAAGTGCAGCCACAAAGCGGCTGCTCCGAGATTTATGTGTTGCTGTTGTCATTTTAAGTTAATGGCTTGCAAGTCCCCCTCTCTTTTTCTCTCTCTCTCTCTTTCTGACCCAATCTCTGGGCAGGGAATTTTCATAACTCTTTGCATAACCTGACGATCGTTTCTTTGCGTTGCCAATTGGCGGCAACTGCAGGTGAATTTGCGCCTAGGCAGCTCGGCAAATTTATGATTCGATTTTTAAATTGGTTTATGGCAATTTCCGCAGCACCCACACACACACACACACACACACACACACACACACGGACACTCAATTCGTTAAGTTTCCCATACTTATCGATAGCTATCGGTGCTTTTTAAGCTTTAGAGCATCGCTTCTAATTGTCCATCGATCGAAATTAGCAGGTGATGGGCAGCACTGCACTTCCATTTGACATTGGCAGCACTGAAGAGCATCTGCTGGAACTGTCAATTCCTGGAAAAATTCCTGATATCAAATCATTTGTTATTCTTTTTTTTTTGATAACTAATTTTAATTTCGTTTGTTTTCACTCAAAAAAAAAAAAAGAAAACTTTAAAAAAAATATTATAATGAAGCGTCACAATGCAAAGGCGATTGCAGCAGCCGTGGCAGTTGCTGCGGTGACAACTGCTTCTGCTGAGGGTAAGAAGAAAACAGAGTCTAAACAAAACCTGAACGCTTCGGCCTTGTATGTGGATGTGGTTAAGAATATGTCCAAAACGGAGTCGTCGCCACCAGCAACACCGCCGCCTCCTAAGTTCACCATATTACGGGAAGATTTTCCTGCCCTGCCCGGCACCCTTGAGCACGATTTGTCCGGCAGCAATGTGGTCGTGCCAGATGATTGGACCGCCATGATAAGCGACGATGATGACGATGACCTACAGCCAGTCTCTCCCGACAGCATCAGTATCAGCGAGAAGGCCTTGTCCGTCCTCGATGCTGAGCCCGTGCCAGATCTGCTTGTCGAGCTGCAAAGCAGCGGCGGCAGCAGTAACTGTTGCAAGAAGAACTCATATTCCAGCGAGCAGGATGCGTTGGAAAACGAGCCGCCAGCTGTGGCACTCGTTGCTGCCACCACCGATTACAACAATGTCAGCAACGAGCTCTTCTCGCCGTTCAGCAACGTTTTCCAGCAAAACTTCTACGAGTGCCTGGGCAGCGATATCTTTGATAAGCAGTTCCTTACGGCCGGTGTGAATCAACGTGCCTGGAAGCGTCAGAAGTCGAGCGAGGCAGCTTCTAAGATTGGGCCACCGCCGGGCTTTGGCCATGTCAAGTTCTATGGACGTCTGCGTACCAATCGCATGGGTGTGCCGCTGGGTGGGCTGACATTTGACATTGCCCCGCCGCAAGGCAACGCACACAGTTGGGAGAGGCAGAATACCAGTCAGGGCATGGAAGGTGCCTATGGGCTGGCCGGACTGGCTGGCAATTTGGAAGCGGCACAACGAAATCCACAGCTATTGACGCAGATCTTCGGACACGATGCGGCAGGGCTCGATGTGAATGCCCATTGCTGTGCCTGCGAGGCGAACAAGTTGCACGTTTGCTTTGCTGGTCCACTGCAGGGCGGACGCTGTGCACCCCATGAGGTGAACTATGATGTGCCGCTGCATTATCGCAGTGCTGGCAGCCAGGACTTGCCGCAACCCAAGGTGGATCAGATGGAGGTGGAGCTTCTTTTCTTCTTTTTCTACACATATCCGGGCGACATGATGCAAATGCTGGCGGCTGCGGAACTGGCCGAACGCGGTTGGCGCTTTCACATTTATGAACGCCTGTGGATCCGGCGACAGGCGGACAATCCGCACTATGACCTCTGCAGCTATCAGGAATCCGGCGAATATAACTATTTCAATATGGTGCACTGGAAGATATTGGCACGTCATTTTGATCTGCTGCCCGAACAGCTGGAGCGCACCATCACCAAGGCCGAGTTGCGCGAACAATATGGCTACCACCCGCAGATGAGGTGGGTAATCGCAATCCTCGACAGCTCATCAATCACAACAGCACAATCCATCTGATTTCTCTCTCTTATCCCATGACAGCTTCTTCTGAGACGACAGCTACACGAGCTGCCTCTTATACCAGAGTTCTAGCCACTCTAGTCGGGACTATTTGTTCGATATGTTATCTATTGTATAAGACTATCAATTCTATCAATATATATGTATTTCCATACATACTACTGCATAAATAGGTCGATTCATTTGATTTCCAGATGGAGATGCTATGAGATGGATGATCTCTCAGATCAGATATCAGAATGGCCTTTTACCGCCAATAGGAATTAGAAATAAATTGGATAAACTTCTGGAAAACACAAAAAGAAACCCTAAAAATCATAAGAATGCGGTTTTAATAGTAAAAAATAAAAGACTTGCTTTTAGTGGCATATGTACTAAGCCTTATCTATACAGGTAGTATGGAACTTTAAGTTTTAAAACATAATTAATAATATTGGTGGTAATATTGCTAATATTAGTACATGGAGCGGCTCCAGAAGCTGATAGCCTTAGCCATCCTTCTTTGGTGGAGTGAACCAGCCATTCTTTTCGTGGATCTGCACCATCGATTTGAAGCTTTGTTTGGCCCGTGCGAGGCTGTAATGGGCCTGGATGCTTGATCTGGAGGCACCGAACTTGATGCGAGCTTTGCCCTTGACCAATGTGGCGGCGATCTGCATGATGAGTGCTTCGACAGAGTAGGCGGAACTCCAGCCATGATTCGTTAGCAGCTCCATGCAAATGGCGCCACCAAGCAGGACATAGCCACCGGTGATGATTGGATGAACGACACGTACAAAGGGCGGTTCGAATGGATACGTCGATCGGAACAATATGTTGAGCTGAATGCCATCTGTACCGTCCTTCTCCTTGAGCTGCATAAGATCGTTGTGGAGTGGACTATCCGGATCCACAGAGTTTAGTATAATGTTCCACTCGTAAATGGAGTCGTCAACGATCTCAATGGAATAAACCTTCTGTTTAAATGTTGCGGATCGATAGATATCCCGGAGCTCTTTCATCAGTCGTTCGGTTGCCTGCACCGAACCGGCAACGGAACCCTTCACGTACTCCTGTCTTTGGCTCTGACGGAGTCGTTTCAATGTCTCCAAATTCTGCACTTCCATCTCATCATTTGTGTTTGGTGTGTCCTCCCTTTTCATTTCTAGCGATACATTCTTATCACACTCCTCGTTCTCGCTGGTTATCGCCTCAAACTCCAACATCTCATCCTGCTCCGAATCAGAAGCACTCTCCTCGTGGTAGGCGGCTGCCAGTTCCGTCTCCACTGGCAATGTCAAACTATTGATCTCCTTCGGCAGCGGAACATTATGGAAGCGACACAGTTCACGGATGAGCAGCCCAACCTGAATGAGCACATGATTCTCCTGTCCACTGGTATTACTCAGCACTTCCATCGCATTCGTAATGCTCGTCTCATCGTTATCCACAAACCAAACGGGCGGCGTCAATGGATACGTTTCGGTTATATTGGCATGGATATCGTAGTGCTTGCCATTCATATCGATGAACCTGCACAGTAGCTCATCCACGCTGGAATTGAGTACCTGAAAGCGTAGATGATTCTTTGGAAAGATCTCCTCCAGTGTCTTGATTTCCAGCTTCAGTGTGTAGAGGCACGCCATGTCCGGTCCGAAACTAAGCACAGCTATTACCCTCCGAGGCCGTTCAAGATGGAAGGCGTTGAGCCCGTGCTTTCAGTTGTTGTTGTTGTGCGCTGATTCAGCAGAAAAATATGTTCGTGTGTATGTGTGTGCTGGTTATAACAGTAAAACTATCGATAATACGGTGCTTAGCTATCTTTCTGAATAGTCGTCTATATGATCGAATTATCACATAGAGCATATTTTTTTCTAGCACTAAAATTTTGGAGTCAAAGCTTACACATATCAGGAATCTATATAGAAATATCAATAACTACTGCGATTTGTTTGCACCGAAGCTTCGCAAACTATCTGTTAATTGGCCTTTAAGCTGCTATCGATAACATAATCGAAAACAGCCCATCTTTATTTATCAATCGATTGCAAATCTTTCAACTGTTGTTTTGCTTTTGTCACATCTTAGCTGTGTTTCTACCCACAGCCAATGGCCACACCTTGAACAACGTATTATCGACATCCACATGCCACATGCCGCATGCCGCATGCCACGCGCTCCGCCGCAAACGGCTCTAAAATAGCTGTGGCCAAGCCTCGGTAACTCGGTGCCATAGACGCGGCTGAGTAAAAAGCGGCTCATTAGCAAAATGGAGCAGTTGACGGCGAGTCCACTTGGCCAGTTGGAGCACACGATCTGTTGGCCAAGTGTCGCTTAGCCCGCTAATTGCCACGTAAATTTGCAACCATTTTTGGCAGCTCATTAAATTTATTATTAAAACAAAACGCTGGCCAAAGTTAATTGCCATCAAATTGACATGCGAGACGACAAGAGCGACAGCACCCGCCATGGACCTGGTCCAGACTCTGGCTTGCTCTGGCCTGGCCAGGCCTAGCTCATGCGTATTAATTGCCATGGAGACTTCATAATTTCATGTGGAAAAATGTGAACGTTAGGCGTGCGCAACAACAACAAAAACAAAAACAACAATAACAATAACAACAAAAGCAACAAATAGGAACCGTAATTTAAGCACAAGACTGACTAAAGCGAACTGTGGAAGTGGAAAGGGGCCTCCAAGTCGGAGGCTCTGTCCAGTTTGGTGGTTTTATTTATGGCACAGCAAAGTTTGATTGAAATGTGTTGTCTTTGAAATTGACAACTGGGTGAGATTTGCACGGCCTGCGGCAGTGGGGGCCAATTAAGCATGACTCATTGCCATTGGGAGAGGGTTGCGCAATGCTGGTCCAGAGCTCTGATTAATAAGCCGCCCGCATATGGGCCAGGCTTAAGCAGGCAGGGCTCTAACCTCAAATCAGGTATTAACCCCAGACAACATAACCTCAAGCGTACGCATGCTCCTCGACAATTACCGTTACAATGGCAGAGCTGCCACATGTTGTAGCTGTTGCTGTTGTTGTCAACACGCTCGTAACTTGCAATCAACTTAAGATGACAGTGAAAATGAAGCATTGACGCCTCGCACGTACCACAGAGGATACGGATACAAGTTGCGAATTGCGAATTGCGCGTTGCAAGTTGCAAGTTGCAAGTTGCAGTTGCAGAGCTCACAACTAAGGCCAGTGGGCAGGCAATGTTCCCACTAGCAATCTCACCTGGGAAAGGTGTTGGGCAATCAGGTTTCTCCGTAGTTTCTGTTCGAGTGGGTACCAAATTAGACACATTTTATTATTAAAATCCACTTGTGTTGAAATAAAACACGACTTTCTGTGTCGCATATAATGAAAATATATGGCAAGTTAATACCTGAATTTATTTATCACCCATGTGCAGGCCAGCCTGGGCCAGGCCAAGCCAACCAGGCAACAAGTTTCCACTCAGATTCCATACGATGGACAGCAGCTGAGAGGCGCCAAAGGGCAATACTCAGGATGTAAAGAATTATAGATTGACATGAATCCTAACTGGTTGCATATCGTGCGTGTGGGAGATACAGATACATAATACATAGAAAGATATATTGTTTGGATATCTAGATGTTGCAGTTAAATCTTGACTTGGCAACAGATTCTCATTCGCTGAGATCAATGAACGTTGCCATCAAGGATTTTGTTTCATCACACGAACGATCAGTAATCGGTTTCATTCAAGTCTCGTCTACGCTCTTTGCATATCATCAATTCTTCATCAATTGCTCAGCTCTACACGATGCTAATTGGCAGCTCTTCTTCCTTTTAGCAGCCATACAGCCAAAAATTTGTAATGTTAATTGCTCTCTTGGGGCGAACCCAAACCGATGTGATCTCTAAATGCGATTTGCATGCCAAAGATTGTGTCAGGTATATTTTGATATCGACTGGCTATTGCTTTATCTTTTTTTTAGTTTCGGTTGAGTTCTCTTATCAAGTTCGTTGTCTCATTCATGGGCGCCGTCTGAGTGTCTGGCGTGCCGACTGCGACTGCGGCAGACTGCGTTATGCCATAGAAGATTGGGCTGAGACCGAGAGATCAGTTCGTTGGGAGTTCAAAGACACAACGGTACATTCAACCTGGACAAACGACAAGGCCACACTTCACACACACCCACGTGTGTAGCTAGTAGCAAGTCAATGGCCTGACCACTGAGCAGAGGGTTGATTGAACCTGAACCTAAAGCTGCGACTGCGATTCTGACTGTGACTGGGGCTGTGGCTATAGCTGTAGCTGTAGCTGTAGCTTTAGCTTAAGCTATATCTTTGGCTGCCTGCCCCAACAAACGGCAAATTGCAACCGATACGATTCGAACCGAGCTCAAACTATGAGCACGATTTGCAATTCAGCAGTAGAACAATGGATCTGCCCTCAGATGCTACTCGCTCAATGTAGCTCCCTCTCTATCTTGTACACTCTCTGGTACTGAAGCATCCGCATCAGTAACTCGTCTTCCCGTAACAATTTCCTTACTTATGCATAATGCTTTAACGGTGGTTCCAACGCCCCCGAGATGCAGCACCACAGCATCACAGCACCACAGCACCAGTGCAACACCAACAACCACTGGCCACTGAACCGTCAATCGCCAAGCAAATCGAGCAACAAAATGTAGGTGGTATGCATTTTAAAGCAGTGAAAGTGCAAGAACCAAGAAATATTCCCCCGTTCATTGTGCTCGTTCGGTTCAAAAAAATCCGCTTTGTTATAATTGCAAAACTTGTATGCAGCTTTTCTTTCTTCATTCTTTTTCTTTTTACTGTTTTTGTTGTTGTTGTTGTTGTTATTGTTGTTGTATAGAGTCATACTCGTACATGTGAGTTGGAGTATCTACCATCAATGTGTATCTTATCTAAGCGTTTTCAAATACGCGCCAAATTTGTCAAAACAATATTTGAATTGTATTTGTCATGGGTATGGACCCCATAGATAGTCCTCCCCCCCAGCATGCCATAGATCCCCTGTGGCCACCCCATATTATGTAAGTTGCATTAGCATAAATGTGATTGATCCCACAGTTTCGTATATTATTTGATTTTTATTGATTTGCGAATGAAATGCAAAAAAATGCAGTTGCATTTTCCAGTTGCTGTTATGAGTGTTGCTGCACCGAATTGTCTAAGCTCCAGTGGCTCAATGGCTACCCTACTATTGGTATTAAAAATGCTTTTAACTTGCAGTTAAAGCCAATACTATGTCTAGGCCACACTTAAAGCTCTGCGCTGGCTCAAAACAAATTCCATATCTCATCTTCATCGTCTCATATAACTGTTATCTGTTAGCTGACCTGCTGGGTATTGTCTTGGTCCATAACTCTTCTATATCTATATCTATGTCTGTGTCTATCTCTTTGTCTTTGTCTGTGTCTGTGTCTGTGTCTGTGTCTTTGTCTTTGTCATTCATCGTTTTCATCGTTTCCATCGTTAGCATTTTTGCATTTTTGCATGGCATGCACATATTTAATAGACTCTTGCAATATGACAAAATATGCAATTGTCCAGAGCCAAAAACACAGGTGAAATTTGCATGATTATGACAAATGTTGCGTCGTTTTTTCGACTCTCCAGGGTTCAAAGCTCTTTGAAGGAAATGCAAGCCGGGCATTTCGCTTCCTTAATGGAACAACTTTAAATAACTTCATTCAAAATGCATATAATTTTACGTATAGACTCCATGCACATTTTTTTCTATTGATTTTCCATTGCAATTTTCCCATTGGTTTTTAACTTACAAAATTGTTTATAAACAGAACTTTTTATGCGGAAATCCGAGATAATAGAGCTTTAGGATATACTTCAGAGCCACAAAAGACCTCAGTTTTATGGACGATCCCTATTTGCCACGTCACCTAATTGGTCAGTTTACGCCGAACAGAATTCTTAAGAACTTTGTGCCCTTTTACTATATCAACAAGAGATATACTAGAAATGACAGAGCTCCCGAATCTTTCAGTACGATTGCTACTGTCAACTATGCGCCCCAAATATATGATAAGAAGTGGAGGCTATAAACCAAATTTATTCCTTCTTTCTAACATAGTGAATATATACCAGAAAATACATTGGCTACTTTATCAATGAAGAGTGCCTCTCAAGGTCGTCACCAATACGGATGACTATAATATTTTTGGTCGCCTATTATCTTTTTGCAACATTCGTTAACAATTTTTCTGTCTCATCTTATCTGAGTACAATAAACTTAATTTAACAGCAAATCTTGTTATGCAATGCTATTTTATATATTAATCCGACAAGTCAATACTGTGGGTTCACGCGTCTTATCTTATCTTTAATTGCTTTAACAAATGAGTATATAATCTGCGAGGCGTCTGAAGCTAGTTCAGTTTACTTGAAACCCGAAAACAATGAACAGTTCACGGCTTCTCTACCTTCTCGGCTGGACCCTACTCGTTACCAGGATCATTGATAGCGCTAGTCCTCCGCAACAATATCCCCCAGACCTCGTTTATGCTGAAGGACATTATACAAAAAGTGGCTTTACACGGATACACTTTTCAGACACATCAAATTCTATGTCTGGCTTTCGAAGTGCCATCCAATGGACATTTGGACACAGTAATGTCAATAACGGCATCTATAACTCTATGGACTTTACCTATGGATTTTTAAAAACTTGGGATTGGGGTTCTGTTGGAATCTACAGCAATAGCTCCGTGCATTCCGTCTTCTTTGCCATGCGTGAAGCATCATCTGCCTCTTCTGGACATTATTTCACGTGCTCAGATGAATTCTATTTTTATAAAGCAAAACGTTCATGTTTTAAATCGAATTATCCTCTGGTGGATAATGCAATCTACTTCTTTGATGTAGAAATAAGGGAAAATAGGGTTCTAGCATACATCTCAGAGCCACAAACAAACTTTGCTCATATGGACGATCCCTATTTGCCACGATACCTCATTGGTGACATCCAGCTGAGTGCCACTCAAAACAACGTGAAGCCTGAATGTTATACCAATTTCAATTATGCTGTTAATCGCAAGATGTGCGAATCTCTCAGTGAGACTGCGACTGTCAACTATCCACCCCAGATATATAATAAGAATGTGAGGCAACGTACCAGTTTAGCGAATCCTCGTCTAAATCTCAGTTGTGGACCGCAGTATACTTTGTATAAATCGGACAAAGAAGTCGCCGTCTATCTATCAAGGCCAATATTCACAATCAATTAACGGTCAAAATATCAATTCAGTTTTCCCATTTTTTCATTAAAGATATACCAAAAAAACGAAACAAATGATGTAAAAATAATACAAGTATGATTAAGATATATTCAAAATAAAATATATTCAAGTAAGGAGATAGTTTTAAAATATTTCGTAGATTTGAGACTCAAACGTAAACTGGAACTCCACTCAAAGATTCCAAAGAAGATCTTTCAACTTGTCAACAGTCTTTAGTTAATGTTTGCTTTTTAACTTAAAGAATATCATATTCTAGAACCGATTTTAAGATCGTAAACCCGATAATATTTATGCGGCTCGTTGAGCTCTCCTCCCCCCTTGCACGCTGTGTTCCTCCCACTTTTTGATGGCTGTAAAAATCATTTAACACACGCGCGCCGCCGGCCAACACCCGAGCAAGAAATACAATTGCCACAGTGCAGGCGCCAGTTGCAAGCAGCACGCACTGCTATCTCTGCCTATAGCTATCTCTCTCTCGCTTGCTGCCGTCTGGGTGTCTCTTTCTCTCTCTGTTTACTGTCTGCTTTGGCATTCTGCATTCGTGTGCGCTGCTCATTGATCGAAATTGAATTGGACATAAATAAAACAAGATCAATCAATTGATTTATTTTGACATGTTGCAACAGCGCTCGCTTCAGCTCCAACTTTGACTTGCTCTGTGGATGCGGAGCGCGTTGCATGCTGCGCCTGCAACTGCGACTGTGTCGCCTGCGTTGAATGCCTGGCGCTTTGTGGCCGGTTTTGGGTCTCTGATTCTTGGCGCTCAGCGCTCAGCTCGTACGAGCTCGAGGATAGTGCGCTGTGGGTCTCATTTGCTTTGTCGCTGGGGAGATTTTGTTGCCTTTATTTTCTGTCTCTTTTTATCAATTGCATTTGCAACTTGTGCCTATTGTTGGCAGTTACCAGCGACTCTTGAACTGAGTTCCTGTTTCTTGTCAAAAACTTCTGGCTTCTTCTGCTGCTGTTTTTGGCCTCGTTCTGGCTAATTTGTCGTCGCACTTAACGGTGGCTTACTTACAAAACAGCTTTAAGTATTTTCTGTATCTGGAAACCTGCGAAAACTACTTTTTCCACAAAAAACTTCAACGACATTGTTTGAATTATATAAAAAACTGTGTGGTGAATCAAACAAAGAGTGAAATGAATTAGTTTAATTAAAAGCTGAATAGACTCAAATGAACTATAATCAGGTACTTAGTTTATTCATTCAGTATAAAGATAAGTTCAATTGAAGATTATGGATTATGCATGAGCTTATTGCTGCATGGATATCGATAGATAAACTTAATTGGCTCGCTTGTTTTGTTCCACCCACCCACACACACATGCACACACACATGCACACGCATAGCAGCAGCCGTCAATTGAAAATAGTTTTCTCTAATTCCCAATTCAAAGCCCACCTATGCCAGACTGAAAGTGCACTCAAAGGCAGAGAGGTATCATGAGTAAAGGCATAGATAGACCCAAGTGCAACTGCTGAGATTAATTGTCAGCTTTCTGTGGCAACTGTTACCCATTTTCACAGTTTTTCCCACTTTTCCCCAAACACAGACACACACACAGCGTCACGTGTCACAATTAAAGTGTGGAAAAGGAGAGTGCAAATGGATAAAATGAAGGGCTGCCTCGCAATCCTGGCAATAGCAGAGTTTTATTTTTAAACTTCCGTTGAAGATACGCTGAGAATTGCCCAGAGAAAGTCTGGAAAAATGGAAAGAGAGAGAGAGAGATGGAGATAGAAAAAATATGATAAATTAACTTAGAAAAGTCACGAGTGTCAGGGCGTGAGTGTAATAGCATGGAAGTGTACACTGTGCAGACATGTGTGTGTTTTTTTAGGCATATAGAGTGGGTTCCATAGTTATCTATACATACATATTTATATACGTACAACACACACACACACACACACACTTGCCAGATATGTGTGTGGGGGCCTTGATTAATGCACTTGCAAGTCAACTCAATGCTCAGCTCCATGGCACGCCTTTTCCAGCCCACGGCCGGAGTCTAATAAAGTAATTTACTTTACTAAATAGTTGCCAGCAGCGTTTCACTATATTTTTGGACCAGGCTTTAACAAGATGTTAGTGCCATGTCCCCCATTCCCCCGCCCCCCTGTGCCTCTTCTACCCCTCCTTTATCCCTGTCCGTTAGAAAATTAGCATTTTAATTGAAATGTCACGCCGCTTACCAAGTGCCAAATGCGTTTTTGGGCCTAGTCTCGTTTCGACTTAGAGCCAGACACGACACGCACTTTTTCATAATACTCGCAAGTATTTTTCTGGCTTTTCCTCGGTTTGTTTGCATTGATGTTTTCATTTGAACTTGTCTGCTGACGAATGGCATTTTCAGCAAATTTGCCACAGAAAAAAAAACCCCTCTTTAATTGCAACTGCAACTCACGCTTTGGCTTCGAATTTAATAAATTTGCTCGGGTTGTCTATCATTTCTATCATTTGGTGAATGGATTGCAGCTTGATAAATTTGCCTGCTAGAAGCCAGTCGAAGTGCTGAATGTGAGTCAAGTTTTGGTAAGTCGTTAAGTTAGTTGCTCACTTTACGAGTGCTTCACAGTGCAGCCAAGCGAGGAGGCTATTAATCAACAATTATGAGATAAGAAAACTAACAAATAAATAACCATTACAAAGTTACATAATATTGTAACAAATCCTTGGATATAATCTATTATGGGTAATTTAGTTTTCCCATTTGTAACTTATATAAGATTTTGTAATTACTTTTCATTTCCCAACTAGTATAAGAGTATACTAGCACCTGTCCAAGAGGAGTTACTTTAGTATAGCTGAGGCTTAAGTTGAAGACAAATTTCCAGCTCCCACGCACCTTAAGAGAATCCCACTTGAACCAGCAGCATATATCCAATTGGGATATTCGATACACAAACCCGAACAGACACTGATTAGAAATTTCCCAGGATACTGGACCTACTTGTAATTCCCATTGATTACCTATTTCATAAATAAGCATCTTTAATTCAATTGGGAAAATGAGCAGAGAAAACGATGACAGTTGCCAGTTGCTAGGCGAAAGGTGACAGTCCTGAGAAACAAAATATACTTTTCAATTTCTCATGTCTCCTGGCTGTTTTCACTTATGAGCTGCACTTTCCCCCAGAAGTGGCAACAGTTTTCCATGCCCCTAATTATTATTTATAAATCTAATACAATGCCGCCCCACGTGTTGAGGCTAAATCTTTGTGTGTGCCCCATGCCACATGGAAATGTGGCTCCCTCCCTTCTCCTTCCCCTTCCCCTTACCCGCATTGCTCTGAGTTATGATCCATAACCAGTGCAACCTCAGTCCCTTGTTTATCTTCCACTGTTGGTTACTTTAATTTCTTTTGGTTTTGGTGTTAATAAATTTAAGCATTTTACGCATAAATTATTCCGATTGCATATTAATTATATGGGAGTTCCGTTAGAGCTGCACATTGACATTATTTATAGGGCTACACGTGTTATGATTGCACCCCAGGGGCCAGGGATATTGCTGTAAGGATTACATGAGCTACATTTCAGATTTATAGGTGAAAGAGTTGAGAATGTTAAATGTTGTATGGCTATTAAAACCACAGACAGAATATCTAAATTATATTATAAAATATTTGTAAATTGATCTCACTTTGGTATTATCAATATATATATATATCCATTTTAAAGGTGCATAAATGTTTTCAGTATATTCAGATATCCCTAGGATTGGGCGTCTTCTGAGCGCCAATTGATTCCATATGATCTGTTTATTTATTATCTATCGCCTCATTGATTCCAATCGTATTCGTTTCGAATCTATTGATTAACGTCTCGCAGGTTGCACATAAATCTTCCCTAACTGCCAGCCATGAGTTATTTTTATATTGTATTCAATTCTCTCTCTGAAATCTCTATACATTATATGGTATATACAAAATCGATTAGCTGCGCTAAACGTTCTATAAAAGTGACTTATATGCACATATGTCTTCCTACGAAACTGGGCATTCAGAATCCACTCATTATTATATGATTTTCTTCTTAAGTTTTTCTCTGTTTATCGTTGCAGGTGAGACTGTTGTCTCTTAATGTCTCCATTGTTTCCATATCAAATGGCCAAAAAACTTTTGTTTTTCAAAAACTTAATGCCATTGTCTGCATATAGTAGGTGAAAGTACTCTGAGTACTTGTGTGTTTGTATTCGTTTCTACCAAAAGCTGCTTAGTTTTTACCCGTATCATTAATAAGCCATCGAAAAGTGTGTTAATTGTTGAATTGGTCAGCAAAACAATTGCCAAATTACATCATCAACATCATCAAGGGGTACTGCATGCAAATGTTAACTCCAAATAAGTTAATAAGAATGATCTACTTGAGGATTATCGACTAGGAAATACCCTGTAATCAAAGATAAAGTGCTTTAAAGTAATTGATAATTATAGTTCAAGTAATTTATGAATAATTTTTCGATAGATTGAACATCGAAACTATGTGAAGGGTAAACGTGTTTAAGACCAGAAAATCATCTTAACTTGTTTATATATCTACTCCTTAGAGTCGCATACCTAAACTTCAGTCCATGCTACCTTTGTTGATCCATTTAATGTGTATTGGGTATGAGAAACTAAAAACAAGCTCAAAATAGCCACAAATGGCCCAAAGAGCAACATCCGCAAAATAAGCAAGAAACTCAAATGTAAATGTAAAATGTAAATGCAATTGGCAATTGTAGGCGCACCAAGTGCGTTTAGTGCAACTTTATTTCAATTGCGAAATACATACAATTGGCAACAACAACAACTAGAAACAGTAACAACTAAGATCAGCAACAACAACAAGTGGGAACAGCAACAACATCAACATATACAACAGCACATGTCCATATTTGCGTTATGTGTAGCGGGCCAAAACGCATTTTGGCCAAATGCAATTGGAATTGCAATACCAATTCGGTATTTATAGCCTGACATTTGCGCCAACGTGGGCCAACAAATGGAGGCGACCTGTCTTCCATCCTGTGTTACCATCCTGTCCCCCTAACCCCCCAAGGCCCCAACCCCATCCCAATCCGGCTAGTTAACATGTGTTTCTCTATGCCTTCTGCACCTGCGCATTGTCCAAAATTTACAATTGCTGCCATTTTTGGATGCGCCAAAGATGAAGATGTCGACATTGTCGCTTTGTTGTTGTTGTTGCTTGTTTGCTTGTTGTGACTGAAAGTGAAACGTGTGTAGCTTGTGGGGCCCGTCAATTGGCCAGTCAACCAAGAAACTGCTTCCACATCGTAACATATGCCACATACAAGTGTATGTCTCTTTACGATATGGAGGTCAGTGCTCAATGTGCGATTCTGGGAAGCCAGCGACATTACAAGCTGACTATCCGCTCTCTGGCCATAAAGCACCCGAGACCAGTTCAATGGCCAAAATGAAAAAAAAAACTGAAACTGAATAACAAAACAGTTAAATGTTGAGCTATACTGCAAATTTGAATACCCTGCGTGCGATTAATTAGACTGAAATTACTTGAGATGCGGCTTAAAGCATAATTTCCAATTACGTTTCTACTATTATCCTGCCTTTCAATTCCTATCTTTTATCCATTTACCACCCTTTAGACACCTTTACTTTTTGAAAGAGCTTTATTTTCATCAGGTAATCTACCCCACTTAGCATAGGGTATTGAGAACGACACGCACCATTTCAGAGTTCAAAAGGAAACAAGCTGCACGAAGTCGAAGTCAAAGTCAATGTCAGTGTAGAAGGCAACAGAGTCAAGTTAAGGAAAAAAGAAGGAAAAGAAGTTAATTTCGTTTTACAAGCGTACAAATTAAAAATGCCCAAGTCTGCGCTTTAATTAGTCAAACTCGCGCCAAAGCACCCAAAAGAGCTCAACAGACCACAACGCACGATCGCCAAAAAAAAAACAACAAAAACCCAAACTGAAAAGCGGCAAAAGAATCGAAGGTGGAGTTGAAGTTGAAGTTGGAGTCGAAGTCAATGGCGACAACTTTGTCTGATTGCCGCGTCAACTTCTTGGTAAGCGAATGTGGTTACGGGGGGAGCTGTTCGGTGGAGCTTGTGGCATGCGGTTGCCGCCATTGACTTCCGTTGCAGTTCAAGTCCAAAGCCAAGACCAGCTCCAACTCCAAGTCTTGGCCAGTGGCCAGAAGACACTTGTCAACGCTTTTTTCTTGAGTTTTTGTTTTTGTTGTTGTTTTTTAATCTAATTTAAAACTGCGTGCTTGGATTTTGGAAATGAAAAATGTTGTCGAGATTTATGCGTCAAGTTCTTGTCTGCTTCTTGTTCAAGCGAATTGTCAACGTCTGCCTGCCACTTGCCCCCAGCAAGATTTTTATTTGGGGCTACACTTTTACAACTAAATTTCCAAATAAACTTGGTTTCTGTATATATACTTGTAGATCGTCTTTTTTTTATGATAGGCCCGCGATCTCAATCATAATTCCATAGAACTTGTAAATGGAGTAACAAGTGGATGTAGTAAAAAGTAAGAAGTAGTAAGTATCTCAAGCTCCGTATGGAGCTGGGCTTCTGAAGCAGCTCTCGTTTGGTCTGATTTCAATGGGTTTATGGCCTATGGCTTCTATGAATTCATTGGCCACTTCGCTCTCTCTCCCTCTCTCTCTCTTTTAGGCCGAAAAATGAGATATTACAGTGTGCGTTTAAATTAATTGGTCGAGATGCCCGTCAAGATAGACAAAACGTGACTTAAAACGGGAGCCTCACAACCTGATGAGGTCCGATGGAACCTGATGAAGAGCCAGAATGCAGCTACAAGTGATAACTTTTCTGAACAGCAGATGGCGCCACTATAAAAAAGAAATTTAGCACAAGCGTTTACCAACATTTGCATCAGAAATTGGCCATAACAGCCAACTATGCCAAGTTTATGAACGTTACCTGGCATTAATAGGCATTTCGATGATTTTTATATGCTTTTAGTGCCTGTAATAGATGGCGCCACATACTAAATTTTCGAACTCCCCTTCAGCTGGACTGTCTACAACCTGTCGTTCCTTATCAAAAATATCGCATTTCATTCGCATAAGCTGTGGCTATAATAGTTGTACAGCGACTTAATAGACTAATAGGTAATTCAATGATTTTTATTTGATTTTTATGTATGACAGCACGCAGTAAGGACATGTTGCCCTTTGACAAAGTATCACCTTTCACTTCGCATCAATGCTTGTTTGGCAAAAATCCGTTTTCCACGAATTGTTCTTCTTCCTCTACAAATTTTCAGCTCAGAAATCCAAACAAACAATCGCCTCCACCTGTATTACTTGTTGTGTGGGCGTTTGCACAATTTTTCCAAATCGATTTTGGATTTTTTCCACTCTACCGTTTTGGCTACCGTTGATGTTCACACGCACAAAAAAATACAAGAGAAAAAAAGATAAAAATTCCACGAGTTGCTGGAGAAATAGAAATAATTGTTACGGCTTCATCATAGAGTTGCAGTTCCATTGTGTCTGCTGGGAACTCCCATAGAAGAAGAGGAAAAAAACAGGTAGTAAGTGAAAATTCAGCCTCTTATCTATACTTTCAGTTTTTGGCTTTGTTTCTCTCTTTTTTTGCGCCCCATTGATTTGCCATTTGAGATGAGAAAGAAAAGAAAGACTATGCCGATTATAACCATATCCATGGCAATAAGTTTCTTTGGTTTGTTAAATTTTGTGCTCTGTGTGTGGCTGAGTGTAAATTGAAATTTCGGTTTAATTTCTGCGGCGGGAAAGCGGCTAAAATTTTTGGATCGCATCGGATCGGCTTGCATTGTCCGTTGGGGTCAAGTGGCGTACCGGCAAGTTTGTTGCTTAAGTCTTTCGTTTTTACGTGTATTTTTTTAACATTTTTTCATTCTTTTTTTTGTGTTTTGTGCGCTGTCAGCGCGCTTGTCAGCAAATTTGTTAAACAAACTGAACTGAAATGAAATGCAATTTTTGTACGTTTTACGTTTTTTTTCGTGTTTTTCTCTTTCTTTCGGGCGTTTAATTAGTGGAGCGAGCTTTTCGTTCTGCACAATTAAGGCGATGGTTTGCATTCAGCGTAAAAATATAATATATGAAAATAAAAGAGAGAAAACAAGCACGAACTAAAGAAAGTTCTGTCTGCTGTACCGACCATGTGATACTCTCTCTATAAGTTAATGGAGAGTAAAGGTAGCTGACAAAACATAGAAGAACTGTTGCATTCTTTCAGTTTCTGATGATGTTCTTGTCAGATTTCGACTAGGTGGCAGCAGTTTGGTTTTGGGCTCCTTCTATGATTGCGTTACAAATTTCATGGTAAACTATGAATACCCTTTGCAAAGGGTATAAAAAAGAAACCGAAAAAAACGTTTAAAGGCGGCGTCCACTGTGATTTAATCAGAATGCGTGGACAGGGACTGGGACAGGGCCAGTGTCAGGCAGAGCAAATCTCTTGTAAGCCATAAACTGCAAACTCATATGGATCAGGAGCAACAGCAGGAGCTGATGGAGGCAACAGGCACAGTCAGAGACAGAGGCAGACGTACAGGCACACAGGCTGCTCATGTCATTTAGCGCTTATTGTGTCTGCACGTCTGTGACTGAAACCAAAATCTTCGAGAGCCTCGTTTAACCTCTGAGTGGGCAGACGCGCATGTCAACTTTGTGCCGTAAATTAAACCATAAAAAACAACAAGCAGGCAGCGGCGAGTTTCCAAAAAACCAAAACAAATTACATACATACATAGACATGTATGACGTACGTATATATACTTATATATGTACATACGTACATATATAATTTCGTACGTGAAAAATCAAAATATTTTCAGCTCTTTTCTGCCATGTCATGCTGTGGCTGTGGCAGTGGCTGGCTACACGCTCCAATGATCCAATACTCCCAATGATATATGAACGAGTATGAGTCGTCACATGCTGACTGACCAAAATTTCATTTAATTTCAGTCATTTTTTGTCTCCATCTCCTGCCTCAGTTGAAGTGTCGTGCGACAAGTGCCGCAATTGAGTTGCCTCTACGAGTACTTGTCAACCGGCTAAGGAGTGGAGGATTGGGGTAGGGGCAAGTACCACATACTGTCACCATTGTCTCAACGAACAGGTGAAGTTGTACTGTTTTTTTTTTTTTGGGATTTTGAGCAGTGAAATCGAGCGCGAAGTTTTATTTTGTCTTGTGCTCCCCGCTACCCTTTCCCCTTCAGCCGCCTCTGATTTATGGCCAACAATTTAAACAATTTAATTTTTTTTTAATACACTTTTTTGATGCATTCGTTTTGGTTAATATAACGACAACTGCTTTGCATGTCATTTTGTGGCAAGTTGTAGCTGTCCATGTGGCATGTGACAGCTATGACCAGTGATAGAAAATGCTCGTAATTGCCAGTGCTCAAGGCAGTTGACAATTGAGAGCTATAAAAACTTGATATATGGAACGGTAATTGTGGAAAATGAAAGTATTTTGTTACTAATAATCTGAAGTAACTCCCAGTTACCTCAAAGATGCAAATGAAAAGAGAAGTCAGAAATAGAAGTTGCTCAGAGATTCACCTCTCCAGGGTTATGGTAAAGGTTTGGTGGATCGCTTCGAGCTTTCAAAATGAAATACAAACACAGGAAATATTGATTTAAGCTACTTTCTCTTATCCTTTTTTCGTATACCTTTCGATAAAGACAAAATCATTTTAACCCACTTCTTTAATTCATAAATTTCGTTTTAGTGTGTCAATTTGTGTGTTAAATTAAACTATCGCAAAGAACAATAAAATTCGCTTTTACTTTACAACTTATTCGCCTCGATCTGCTTTAAAAATAATCACGAATTGAAAATGCGTGGGAACTTTGAAGTTTACAAAATTTGTTTTTTTTTGCGTGTGACGAATGAAGTTGCTGTTTTTTTTTTGAAATAAGAATCCGAAAAGATGAACGTAAATTGCAGGTCCGAAAAGCTGAAAAACTAATCGCACAACAAATTCAAAATTGCGAGTTTGACAATAAAAAAGTTTTATTATTTTGTTGGTGTTGTTTTTGTTTTTGGCGGCGACCCACAAAAAACTTCAAAACCAAAGCGTCGTTTATTGGGCAACTGTAATAAATTATCGAATAACACGAAATGCGCACTAAAATATGGCCAGGAACAGAAAACAACAACAAAACTAACAAGTAAGAATGAAAGTGAACGACAGCTGGATACTCTATGAAATATTCCCTACTGTGAAATACTTTGTCTTATGACCGCAGTAGATACAAAATCAATCTGTGATTAGTATCGTTTTTCATACTCAGCAACTATCGATACCACTATTTCTATGATATCAAATCATATTTATCATATTTGCAGCATATAATGACATATATTCAGATATCAACTGTGAAGATATCTATCTATCTCATAGATAGATACTAATGATCCACATAAGAGCTGCCTCCTTCTGCCTTTTACCTACTTGTAGACTGAATATACCCTGATTGGGCCATTTAAATAAGAACAGGGTATAACAACAACAACAATCCAGTTGTTGTCTATTAAAAAACGGGCGATTTGTGCCAAAACTTCAAAGCTTGAGATTAGCATCGAACCGAAAATGAAATCATGCAAAAATTTCCTAAAAAACCAAAAACAAAAGCAACAAAAATCCTCATCGATGAGACAATTTGGGTGCGGGGCGATGAAACTAGTGCGGAGCCGAAACAGGTTCACACGCTACCAAGAACCGAGATCCCGAAACAGTTTCGTTGATGAACGAGCAGGAGCAGTAACGGCAACAGGAGCAGCAGCAGGAGCAGGAGCAGGGGAAGGAAGTGTTACTGGCGCAGCCCTTTTAAGGGTTAAGGGACTGCAAAAGTTTTCGATCTACCTGTGAGTCTGTGATACATTTCGTTTAATTCTTTATGTTTTTTCTTTCTTTCATCTTGTATGCGTGTGTGTGTGTGTGTGTGTGTGTGCAACAAGTGAATGACAGGATAATCGTCCTGTGTACCTGTTTGCCTCTGTGCCTGGTCCGCTGTGTATTTGCCTGCGGTCTTTTATTATTATTTCTTCTGCTTTTTTTTGGCATGTGAACAACTCGTATAAAATCTCTTAATGTTTGCATTCTTATGCCGCTGTCGTCTCGTTTGATGCGTGATCTTGTTGATTATGCTGATGGCTGTGATCTGTCTGTTTCTCTCTCAGTTCCCAGTTGCCAGTTGCCCGTTTTCACATGCCCCTCAGCAGGTTCCATTCACCGGACTCAGTTCAGTGGCATTTCGACAGTACAAATTTCTCGTTTTTTCTGCTTGTTTTTTTTTTGGCTCAACGCTTTTGTATGCAAGAGTGTGAAATTTTTGCTTGTTGTTTGCTTCATGGAAATTGCCTATGCCTTGGAATTTGTGGGAACAAGTGCAGCAAACACACAACACAACCACACACACACACACACACACACACACTTATACATACGTATACTGATCAGTGTGGAGCAATACGTGCCCTTCCCGTACGTTGACCAAAAAGAACACCCGCAGGCGAGAGCGTGTGAATTTCTGCATTTTTCTCTTTTTCCCTAATTTTTTGGCAAGTCTGCGGATTGTTTGTTACTGAGAACTGCAATTAGATAACTGATCCTTTGGTTAGTATTTTGAATGGGATTATGTTTGTTTTCTCATCTTTCCTAATTTGAAGTGATATGAAAATTATGAAGCCACAACTGTGCTTCGATATTAAATGTTCCTTTATGAGTTCATTTCTTCCTATGGATATGGTTTTATATAAGACTGAGTAAAAATTGAATGAAGATTGCTTAAGGCTTTTGGTTTTGCGGTCAAAGTTCCTGTCAGTTTGTGAAGCATCAGATGTCCAAGTTGACAGCATGATGATAATAATTTATATGTACACGATAATACAATATTTCGATTATACTTAAGAGCTGAAGGCTTCATGGTTTTAATATATAATATATAAATAATAATGTACGGATTCATCTCAAATACTTACCGATAATCAATCCAATTATGTGTTCACTTTATATATATGATATATACAATAGTCTGGGGGTATCTGTGCTTAATACTATTCTCTAGCCCATCCTCTAGCCCATCCTCTAGACTATTCTAAGGACTATCTTCTAGATTATCTTCTACACTTTCCTATAGACTGTCTTCTAGACTATCCTCTAGACTATCTCCTAGACTATCTCCTAGACTATCTCCTAGACTATCTCCTAGACTATCTCCTAGACTATCCTCTAGACTATCAACTAGACTATCCTCCAGATTATTATCTAGGCCATCCTCTAGGCTATCCTCTAGACTATCCGCAACACTTAGACTATCCTCTACACTTAGACTATCCTCTACACTTAAACTATCCTCTACACTTAGATTATCCTCTACACTTAGACTATCCTCTACACTTAGACTATCCTCTACACTTAGACTATCCTCTGGACCATCCTCTTGAGTCGCCTTTACATTATCCTCTACTCTCCTCCACACTTTCCCCTAGACTATCCTAAGTAAATGGTAGAAGAGTAATCCCGTTTGAATTTAGTAGTTTTCTGGCAGTATTTCAAACTGATTACCTTAAACTGCTGATGCTCTATTTATAGTCATAAAATGGGCAATAATAATCCCGATTTCAGAGTAGACATCACTATCGATTATGAAGAGGTTATGTAGAGAGATTTACTCATCTCAACTGTCTGACAGTTTTATCTTTATAGCCATGGTTATTTTTGCGCCTGGCACACACTTCGTGATCCATTTAATTAAAAATTCCAACCTGTTCGGGCTCTGGTCTTATGTGTGTTTATGTGCCCTAAAGTGCTGTCACCTTAACTCGCACGCATCATGATTTATAATCCTGAAGCCAAAGAAAATTAAATAATAAAACTTAAAGAAATCTGTAACAAAATGCTGCGAAGAGTCTTCCCCCAACCCTGTTGCTGCCTCTTATAGAGAGGGAGGAGGGGTGAAGGCTGGGTACATCGGTTGCGCATGCGCAATAAATTCGGTTTTTATGACACCTGACAAAATACGCAGCAGCCGCTGCTGCAGCAGCAGCAGCAGTTGCCGCTGGATGTTGCCGCTGAATGTTGCCGCTGCAACGAGTTGATGTTGCGGCCGCTTCAGTGGAAAATTGTTTAATGACTAATGGCAGTTGGCAGTGGATGTCGATATTTGGGTTGGAGGTATTATACATAGACGCCTTCTGGTTCGCCTTCGTTTATTGCCCTGTGTCTATTGAAGATTAATTTCATTTACACAACTTCATCGCCTTGGCCAGGCTTAACACTTTGTTGCCTGTTCCCGGTTGGCTGTTGTTTGTTGGCTCTTGCCTGATGCCTGCTGCCGGCTGCTGTTGCGTTTTGAAGTTAATAAAGCCATAAATATTGTCTTTTGGGGGCTGTGCACGGATTTTGGTTTCGCTGTAAGACGCCGTAATACGCAACAGTCGGAACAGAGTCTGCTGCGGCACAAATCGTTACGTGTCGATAGTCTCTTCTTTCTTTTATTTTCCATCGCTCAGTTTCTGTTTTTATGGCTCCTTTGTGACTCTGCCCAGCCAAACAGTCCATTCAAGGCATAGCATATGGCGCAGATTAGAAACGGAGCTGATCTCCACGTAGTTTCTTTGTGCCACGAGTAGAGCAAATTGCATCAGCAAGTGAAAACCAACTCATGGGAGGAGCTTAACTTTATTACCAAGCAACGACCAAAGAAACTAGAGTTATTCCTAGATGAAGTTTGGAGGTGTGGAAAAAAGAGAAATAGGAAAAATATCTATGGACACTTTATAAAATTAAAAGCTAATAAGAAAAAGGATACAGATAGTTATGATGTTGATATCCCAGGATCGAATTGAGAATACCGTTAGAAATAAACTTAAACGAAGTTAAGCAACTTTTTGTTAGACTTTTATTAGAGTTGCTCAATTTTTGAATCTCAAGAGTTAGGTTACAAATTAGAACTGAATGAGAATTACCTGCCTTGTGTCTCTTTTTTACTTTCAACCAATTCTCATAGTTCAATTCGTATCATAAATTCAGCAACTTTGTTGATAGTGAATCATATTTTCATAGAAGGTAACGATGACTACGACTTATTCAACTGAAAAGATTACAAGTTAATTATTTTGTCAGAAAAACCGCACGAGCTGTGGGGCAACTCGAGAATGTGGCAAGTTGACAACGTGAATAGTGCTATATATGAGAAGGTCTATAGCTATTTCAATAACTATCTGAGTATAAGCACATGTACATATATAAATAGACGACAGAAAAGATGTCTTTAGTTTATTTCCATATGCTGCTAAGGCACCTTATCAGGAAGTAAATATGGACAAGAGATAAAAAATGGAAGAAGAGTTCCAAATCAATATAAAAAAATACCCTTACGCGTTTTATCCGGGCCAAGGCAAATAATAAATGAAGCATATGAAAAGGTGCTTTACCGTCAATCCGTGTGTGTTGGCACAGCTGCTTTTTCATAAAGACGATCCGATCCGATCTGACACAGAAAAGACCAGAACAGGCCACAAACCTTATGCAAAAAAGGTGCAACATTTTCCATATACAAAAGCAACTCTTTGTTGTTGCTGTTGAGCAAATAAGGTGCACCCTAACGGAATATTCGAATATCGTGTGCTACACTTTGGGGTGTATATCTATATATAAGTATGCGTGTGTGTGTGTGTGTGTGTGTGTGTGTGTGTGTGTGTGTGCTGTCGGCATTTGCCTTCCTGCCACAACTAACACTATGCAAATACACCTTGCATACTACAGAGCCTACCACAGTCGCCTCCTTCCGGCCGGAAAACTGATCTATACTCAAGTGGCGATACTTCCAATTTTTGGGGTGGTTCCTGTTTCCATATCGGGGGCTATAGAACTTTTCCTGTCTACCTGTCAAGTTTACGCCTGACGGCGCAAACGGCTGATAAGTGGGCAGGCGAGCAGCTGTTAGACGGATCCTTGAAAAAGGATACCATGTACTTGTACATTTTTAGGAGTTAAGGCTGCAACATGTAGATTTAGCTAGGGGTCCCTAAGGTCAGGTCATAGGGGTGGATAGCTTTACAGACAGGTGTGTGTACAAGTAGATGCACTCGAAATTTGTTTAGACATAATGAACTCTTATCTTAATAACAAAATAGATGGATTAAAAAGTACAGTTTTCATTCTTATATATATATATTTGTATACTAGAACTAAATTGTATAATAAGTATGAATTGAACTAAGATTGAATAAAGAATTGAATACAATGAAATATATATGCGTTTATATAAAGGGTATAAACTTATATTTATGTAGATACTTCTTAAGACTTTTACAGAATTTGCTGTGTGAAGTTTATAATCACTTATAAAAGATATTAAGTATATCTAAAGATATCCTTAGATACCAATTGAATCATTTGATTCGAAGCTGGTTCTGGTCTTAATCTTTCTATAAACAGTTAAGGCCTGAGTTTTCCTTAACTCTTTGGACAAACCTCATAATTTGTTTACCAAGCCCTTTGGCTCATTTGATATGTAGAATGGTCAATAGCAAAACTCACTCCAAACTGCTATCGATTACACGAAAATTAATGCTACTGCAATTGGTTGCCACGGCACGATCCACACGCATGCTCCAACGTCCAGAGTGCTACGTGAGAGCCCAATTCGTTGTTTGTAGAGTGGACGAGAGAGAGAGAGTAGAGGGGGTAAGAGACAGTCTTGGCGCACGGCTTCAATTGAAGTTCAATTGAAGACGCGTAGATTGTGTCGCCCTGAGTCGCGCTTTGATTTTATTGCCAGCACTTAACATAATGAGCAGCACGATAAGATCACGTTTCCTTCAAGAAAAAGAAACGACGCCGACAGTTGGCGACTAGCGCATGCGCATATGCTTCCTGTCTACGAGTTGCCGGATATTCCTTTAAGTACTCCTCCGCATTGTCGTCGTCGTCATCGTCAGCGTCGTCGGCGTCGAATTAGTCTCCCCGTCTGCAATCAGTGCACAAAAGTTCAAAGTGCATGGGTAGAATACATGAATTTTCATGAAGATCCATTGAAATGCCAAGTGCAGCAGCAGCAGCAGTGAAAGAAGAAGCAGCAGCAGCAGCAGCTGATTGAACAAAGGACACACCACCTGTTTCCGTGGGCTTTTGTTCGGATTTATTCGAAAGGAAAGTTCGTTGAACTGCAATTGAAATGGTAACGCGCGTGTGTGCAGAGCAGCTCCGGACATACGTTTAGTTTGTTTTGTCTTCCTACATATATCCCTCAAATCCTGCCCCAGCTCCAGCAGCCACTCTACCACTTGTACGTCAAATAGGAATCGTAGAGCAGCTTCGACTTGGCATAGCGCTTCTCATCCTCCATGAATTGTATCACATCCTTGACATGCACATGCTTGATGCGTATTACGAACGTACGCTGAGGCTGTGCTGGTCCTCCAGTTGGTGCCAGCAGACCAGAGATGCCCCTGCCAGCTGGTGCACCGGGTTTACGTGCTCCCAGAGCCAACAAAGCCGTATAGTTGGTCGACTCCAAGCGCATTTCGCTCTCAGGCGTGTTCATGTTGCGATTGCGTTGCAGTTTCATCCAGCGTCTAAAATAAGAGATATCCTTTCAAATAGATTTGGATTTATATATGAATCCTACCTGCGATGGCCATAGGCGGAATCATCGTCCGAGCAACCAAAGTCAGCCACCTCCCGATCGTTGAGAAACATCATGGTTGTGCGCATATTGTGCTGCACCACACAGCGAGGATCGCTGTAGAGATTGTTGCCAGAACGATGCACGCACAGATTGATGACGCTCCTCACCAGATACTTCATGTAGGTCTCCACAGCGGCCAGCAGCGCCTCGACAAGTTCGTCCTTAAACTGCTTTGCCATGCCTTCCAGGGTGCAATACTTGATCAGCGTCTTCTCTATAACCCGCGGCTCGAAGAACGATGGACGCAGCATTTGTTGGATTCTGGACACAGGCGCTGGTTTCTTCGTCTCGA
Organism: Hirtodrosophila trivittata; assembly: GCA_035045065.1. Taxonomy (NCBI): domain Eukaryota; kingdom Metazoa; phylum Arthropoda; class Insecta; order Diptera; family Drosophilidae; genus Hirtodrosophila; species Hirtodrosophila trivittata. The sequence continues at coordinate 2,000,245 of JAWNNK010000022.1, forward strand.
CGGGCTCAATGTGGCAATCGGGCAGTATGAGTTTATCGATGATGAGCAGCCTGCCGGCATAGGGCTGCATGGGCACTTCAATGGGTGCATTGGACATCGTATGCAAAGAAATGCTGTAAGAGAAGAATGACAAGTAAGTAAGTTGTTTTGAGCAGCTGGCGATGGCAAAGCTATAACCATGGCACGCGCCTGCACCTTTTGCCATAGACATCATCAAGTGTATAAAAATAGAAGGTAACAGATGCCAGCATGATCCTTACCGGTCGAGTGCACGATTCACTGACCGCAACAACAGCCCACTCTGAGCTCTAGGCGCACTCGGGCCACAGCACTTGTTCCTCTCCAATGCGCAGTGCACTCAACCTGCCCACACATCTGCAACAGGACGTAGGACATGTTATGCAAAGTGCACAGGAATGCAACTGGCAACTACTGGAGGTGGTGTCTGGTGCTGCTGGCACGAGCAACTAATTATTCAAATTGTGGGCATGATGGAATGCTAGGAACTAGGACAACCGGTCGCCCAGTCCCTTCGATCGGGGTAAGCGGATATTAAACAGCGGCGCGCGACAGTCGCCCGTCGTTTGTCGTTCGTCTCTTGTCGCCTGTCGCCCTTGTGTGCTGCCCTGTCCCGCACATTTCCGCGCACCACTGACTTCCCTAGCGTCCACTCAGTCCAGCGGAGAGCGAGTCGAGTAGTCGCGTAGTCGCTGGTAATCGGTCTCAATGAGGGTGCTTGGGTGCATATTAAACCTGGCATTACCTGCGCTCACCTCTGTTTTGACGTATTCTTACCCTTAGCTAGAAATTTATTAGAAATTCAGCTCAGACGACGACGGCTTCGCGTCTTTTGTCTAGCGGTTGCATGTGCCGCTTTTGCCACTGCCACTGCCACCGCCGCCTGACGCCCTGCTCCCGAACAGGTTCATTACGCGTGCCGCCACTGTTGCAGTTACACTTCGACTCTCGAGTCTCTGGCCTAATTATGTTTTTTGTTTTTCCTATTTTTCTCTACATTTTTTAGTTTGTTAATTTGTGTCTTGCGTCCGATTCCATAGGGGTAGCTGCGGGTCACTTACCCAATCCCAAATGGCTTCTTCTACTTAAAACGCAAGGTGCGATCTTCTCTAAGACTTCACTTCGACTAGAGACGAATACTGAGCTTTTATCGAGCGAGTTTGAGTTATTAGTTCAGTTCGCTGAATCAGTTTAATGAACTTAAATGGCAGTCAATTAAATGAACGTTGATTAACATTATGTACTATGATTGTAAACAGATAAAGTACGTACAGTCTGTCTCTACCCTTGACTATTCATAATCCGACTATAAGATTAAATGACTAACTTGATTCCACATTGAATTGTATTGTATATAGTTTATATATAGTTTGTCTAATATATAATTGAAAGGGAATTATAATCCGCTTTTTAATCCAAATGAGCAGTTAGTTCAATTACTTTAATCCAAGCATCGAAACCAGGCAAAGATTGCGACATTGTTCGCAAACGTTGTGAAGAAACGCATCACTAAAATTTGAATATCGATAATTCAGTTAAATCCATCAATCGCTAACGCTAACGGGCCGCATTCGAGTCGAACATTTAGAAATGCAGATTGGCAATTGCAATTGCTTGCATAATCCGGCAGAGACACGGGGAGCGAGGGAGCGGTGGATGATGATGACGATGACGATGACGACTCTGTGGCAAAGGAGCAGCAATGTCTGTGGCTGGAGCACATAAACTAAGCTAACAATTCAACTAAAATGCCAACTAGATAATAAAAACTAAAATCGATGAAGAAGCCGAAGCTTGAGGAGAAGCAGGGAAGCAGCAGTACAAAGGGGGATGAGGAGGAGAAGGAGGAGCAGCAGAGGATCGAAGGAAAAATGGAAATGTATATAAAAAATGCGAACACGAGTGCCAGAGTCGGTTGAAGAAAACTTCCAAAACTAACTGCCAGACAGGCTGGTAACCAAGTCGAGGTTGGAGTCCAAGTCGGAATCGGAGTTGCAGTTGGAGTTGGCGACCACCCACACGCTGTTTGCAGTGCATCCTCGCCGCCTGCGCAGTGTCAAATAGACAACAACAACAACAACAACAACTGGAACAGGCGGAGTGTTGCGTGGAGCGCGGGCGTAGCTGGACAGACGGACGGACGGGACAGTCGGAACAGTTTGGATAGTCAGTGGAGTTGTAGGCATATTCCAGAGAATAAATATTATCATATGGAAATTTACTTTCAGAGCAATTACGAATACTGCCAATGCCAAGCGAAGCCAAGCCAAACCATGCCTATCCAGTCCATGCCTCGCCTGCCCCGTGTGGTGGCAAGGTGACCCAGCAAACGTCAAAGCTGTGGCGCACAGGAAATCGAAATGGCAACAAGTTGACGGCTTTGGCAACGGTTTGGGCCACACGTTGACGATGATGTAGCACCAACGTCGCTTGCAACTTCAGTTGAGAATGAGATGCCGCTGCAGTCTCATTCATAGATCCCCAGCATGTGGCAGTTGTAGAAAGTTGAGGCAGGCAGCATGGGGAGTGCACTGACAAGCCGGGCACAGGTCGCACATACACACACACTCCACACACACACAGATAGACACAACACAACAATTGGCATCACCTCCAGTTGTTGCGCTTTGCGTACCTGTTGCTTTGATGGCTTTAGGTGCGATTCGCGGTCTGCGCGCGTTTTGGGCGCAGCAAATGAAATTGCCAATTGTTGCGCCTTCAGCGGCGGTGGCAGCTACTGTTTCGTTGCTGCCACACAACTTGCAACAGCCAAAACGGAAGCAACATGGCCAAGAGCTACTGTTCATTGTAGACAATACCAAATACCCTACACCCTCAGCAGGAACCTTCTCTTATCAGTTGCTGGTTGAGACCATAATCTCCAGGGAGTAATCCTCAGCAAGGATTGGATCTAGCAATTTTCATATCTGAAATCTTAGATACGTTTCCCAACTGCATCTTGTTACCCTTTTGCATAGGGTATTCATTATTCTTGCAATTGTCATGTTATTGTTGCTGCCAGTTTGCGGGACCATCTGTGCATCTTGTGGGTGTGGCTGATTGGGCGAAATGGATGAGTCTGAGCCTGGGCTGGCCGCGATGATCAATCTTTGACGTGAAACGTTTATTGCAGTTTGCAGACTGACGTTGTTAGCTTAAATGTTGATTATTATTATGAAGATGATGATGACGATGTGTGGACTCTGCTGATGGGCTGCCCTCGGTGCCAGTTGCATTGGCTACTGGTTTTCGAGCTGCCACTTAAGTGGGCGTGTGGAGCGTTTGAAAATGTTTGCTGCCTGCTGGCTGAGCTGCCTCCAATAGAATGCCTCGATTTAAATATGAAAGGAAACGATTCATTTGGCTTATGGAAATGGCTGACAGGTCTTCACAATGTTTCAATTCGTGTTCAGTGCGAGGTTCCTTTAATAACTGACAAAACACACACACACCTGAACTAAACACCTGAAACTGCACACAGCTTGTCGTGTGTCCCTTGTCTCACACACAGCGGAAGTGAAAATGACACGCCCCAGCAAAAAGTAGACAATTGCCAAAAAGGACACCTACAACATTGTTGTTCTATACACTTCTAATTTATTTTTACAGCATCGCATTTCCGTTCTCCTTCCTGGAAGACAATTCAGCATTCTTCCAGCAAATTGGTAACAGGAACTGTTTTGTTTTCTTTTTCTTATAGAGAAGTTCTCTCGATTTGTCGTGAAATATGTAACACATTGAAGTAGACATAAAGTATCTCAAGGAAGTAGGCTTGATTCGAATGAGGATCATGCAGGACTCTTCTGCTAACGAGATCAGCAATTTATATTTTGGCAACCTTTGGACACAATAAAAGATTAGGAACGACCTAGGAGTATTTGCAAGGAGTGTCTTAAGGCGTTCTCCTGAATAAACTTCCAAAGGGTTGATAAGTTTGATATCAGATCTTTTACTTTCAATTAGCTTTCATTGGAGAAGAAACAACACAAAAACGAACTCAACAAGTAGCATCACATTATAAGGCCATAAACAAGAGGCACACCAGTTAAGTACTTGGCCAAATCAGCTCCGATTCCAGCATCGATTGGATGGAGGCACATTGACGACACGCTGCCACGAAAATTACTCATATTATGCCTCATATGGGAGCAGCGACAGAATTTCTTTATAAACATGACGCGCGATGCGCGATGACCACCATAAACCGGACGATAACCCGCCTGAGCCTGCACCCCACGTTGACCCTCCGGCTGCCAGGGACTGCCTCTAGACCCAAAAAATATATAAAATAAGCACAAAAAAGCGAAGATATTATATGCAAAATGGGCAAAGGGGGCAACTTAATAGCTGTTGGCTGCAGTCGGGCACTGGGCCCCCAACCAGCCAGCCAACAGACTCTAGTGGGGTATGCTCGACCAGTGGGTTACCCTATAGCAAGTTTCAGCTGAAGAAGCTGCAGAATTGTGGGTTACCTATGATGCTTCGTTCTAGGATCAGCGCATACCCTGCTTAGCTCACTTTAGTTATTTTCTAGGGTATTTAAATAAGAAACTGAGTGCAACACGCCGACGGCAGCGGCGGCGGCGTGCATGGCCTGTGGTTGCACGGATGTGTTGAATGCACGCCCCCCACATGGACAAGGGAGCTGGGTCTCAGTCAGCTGGGTCCTCGTCTCCATCAAGAGACTCTTTCAGTGTCTTTGCAGCTCGTGTGTCGTCGTCAACCTGTAAAATGTATAACGACAACATTAAGCTCGTGCCACCAGCTGAATCTGAAATTATACGGAGGGCTGGAGGGACTGTGAGTGCTGGCAGGGGGAGGCACTTACCGCTGTGGCGAATGTTGCAACATCATCTAGACAACGGTACACAACTCGCTTGGCGGCAGGTTCATGCCAGTTCAGCACGCCGGCAACGGTTGATCTGATTTGTGTCTTCCATAAGGGAGGAGGCACAAAAAGTGCTCACTTTTTGTGGTTCTTTTTTGTTTTTGTTTTTGTTTTTGGTTATAATAATAAAATTTTAATATTATAATTTTTGCTGTTAGTTTTTGTGTTATTTTTTATGGATGACCGCTATAAAGCTGGTTTCTTGCTTCTTGTAGGTCGGTCGCCTCGTGCGTGGCCAACCTGTTCCCAAATTGTCGTCGTTGTCGTCGCTTGTCTCCAAGTGGTTCAGCTGTTACGGCAGCGCTTTGTGTGCTCAAATCACGACCAGGTGCGGCACAGGCTGCCAGTCTTGCCTGCCTCTTGCCACATCTTGCGACCTGCGTCTCCAACGTAAAAGGATCTCAATGGATCTTAATTTCTCTCTCATTGCATTCAAGCGAAAATGCGGCAGGCAGCTACTCAGCGAGCTGCAGTTGCTGCAGCAGTTCCTTTGTGCCACTGCTTCTGCTCCCGCTCTAGGGCAGATGCCACAAGGACGCAATTCAAATTAGTGCTCAACACTCAAGGATCCATTATCCTTCAGTTTTGATTTATAGACACGACGGCGCGCGCTTCTTTCTTTTCAATTATTTTGGGTACTGTCATATTATGTTTGGTGTGTGCACACACTCAACACACACACACACACGCACACACATTTGGTTTATTTATTCAAATGTGCTGAGCTGCATGCATTGAAAATCCTGAATCCTGTCTTCAGCCTGGAAAAACATCTGCGCGTGCGCCTAGAGTGCATCTAAATGGATTTTTTAGCTGTCTTTGGAGTTGACAATGCGTTGGCTCTGCTGAAAGATGGGGGGATGACATCTAAAATAAGCGAAAACTCATTTTCAATACTTATAACTGAGAAATATGGCAAAATATGGCAAACACTTGGCGTTAAACTAGACAAATACCAAAGATATTAACTAGAACTCAACTAGATAAGTCCTGGAAAATGAAAGTTTTATTCTCAAGCAAAGGATTCTTTAAGCTGAAAGATTTCAAACTAAGATTCAAAATTTTTGGTATAAATAATAAATGAAGCTTAGATTGAGATGGATATAAAACTAAAGAATATTATGTTATATATCAATAGGAAGATAGGTTCTCCTTATATATATTCTTGGATCTGCAGTAAAACATAATAGTAATAGGCGTAAAGATATCTTTGAATAAGATAGAGAACTTCTTACATGAAATGCCAATTGATTTAAAAAGGGATTCTCTCATAACATCTTGAAATAAATTAAAACTAGATCAGATCTAAAAATGCAATCAATTAAGAGTCGGAGTCCATATCTTTATGGAGGTAATTCAAAGTAGATCGGGTTTTATCTGAAATTAAAATAAAATACAATTACTTTAAGCGTATCCAGAGTAGAATAGAGTGGAGCATTAAGATGAAGTTGATTCTGTCTAAAGGAGACCGCCCACATAGAAATTAAACAGCCATTTCAGATTGCATTCAGATACTTCAAGTACACCCATACATGGTGTGTTTGTGTGTGTGTAGACACACTCATCAAATTGATGGACATGATTAGAGACTTAACTTGTATAAATGGAAAGAGAAAAGCGCGACCTTTGGCGCCTCGCAACGGTGCAACGTGCCCCTTAAAAGACAGATGCACAAGCGTATAATTGATGAGCTTTTAGCATTTAACCAAAAACTGAAGAAGAAAACAAAAATCCAACTCTTGACAAGACCGAGTTCAAGTGGGACGGACTAACGCAGGGAGAGAGAGAGCAGCAGCAGCAGCTCTTTGGGCCAGCGCCACAGTCAAAGCAAAGGTGTTAAAGTCAGACGGGTTCGGGCTTGGGTCGAGGGAGGGGAGAAGTACCACAAAATGATTAATCATTTGGCAGGTGCGCTTGGCCCTAAAGAGATGTGCAACGGTACTCGAGAAAGGGTTTCTCTTAACAAGAAACTATTTAACTTAATTTCAACGGTTTGCATTTTGGTTAAACTGTCAAGTGGACGACGGCTTTGGCGGCAGCGACACACAAAAGGCTCAGAACTGGCCCAAAAGGATTACTTTTATTTGGCCTGACTGTCTGCCACACCCACACACACACACAAAGGTGCGACATGTGCGAGGCGTGGCCAGGACTCAGAGCCGAGACCCTTAACTCTTTAAGGTTAGGCTTCATTATGTAATTTGATGAAAAGTAAACGAGAAACGGTTTCCAAAATTTTATGTAGAAAATAACAAAATCAAATCGCGCTCTAATGACGGGTTAAGCGCGTCTTGGCCTTTTGCAGCTTGAGCTCATTTAAAGCCACGTTTTTAATGGGACCTCTTATGATCTTTTTATCAAGATTTATGACAATTAATAATAGGTTCGGGGGCAACCATCAAGACCATTGCTCAGCGACTTCCGCTCCCAATCAATTAAAAAATATTGTGTACCATATAATAAACCAGAGATTTCTCTCTCTCACTTTTCTTGAATTATGACAAAATATAGTTATGTCTAAGTAAGATTTATGCTGACAGTTAGAAGTAAAAGCAGACCACCTTGTCTCAGCCACTACACATGACGCAATCGACCAAACGAGCACCTTGCCAAAATCTACTGACTATACGTACAGCATCCTGATCCTCAGCCAGGCAGCTGCTGGGCGTCCCCTACGGCAGTTCCAATAGCATCTTCGTCTCTCTTCAGATATGTCAGCTGTCCTGCTGCCCGCCTTTTGTCCATGGAGTTTTCATTGTTTTTTTGGCGAATAATAGACATTGAAATAGCGATAGGCATCAGTGTCCTGGGCACAGGTTCTATTCCTGACTTCCATAGTCCTGTGTGTGGCATTCGACGAACAGCTAGCAAAAAAGTATAAATAAAATAGAAGGAAGATGTTCATCACCTGTCCTTGTGCCAAAGGCAAAACTCTGCTTCCATTCTCATTTCTTTTTATTTTTGGCAAGTTGTCCTTTGTTTAGGGATTTGCTGCCTGATCCACTAGGTAAGTCGACCTGCAGCCTGTTTTTGTATTGGCATGTGCCTCCGTACTGAGATTTCTAAGGGTAGCTGCAAATTGGAAGCCAAAGTGAACGAACTTATAAGGATTAGGAGCAGCAGAGATCATACTATTGAGTGCTGAAAGCATATCAGAGTTTAGTATTTGAAAGAAACTCTTCAGACTGTACAAAAGTATTCCTAAGCTTTCAACTTTTATATCAAATATTAGTATATATATATATATATATGGATATATCTACTCAGCTCAACCTCAACCTCATTGATAATGTAATAGATATGTTGAAGTCTGAAATAATATTATACTCTATATAAACACCTTTATCTCTTACCAAAAAACCAGTTAAGCAATCTTTTAGAGAAAAAACAAACGAGAAAAGGATAAACCATTGGGAAAACCAGTGAAATTATCAAGCATGAAAATTATCTTTATCTTATTCCTAAATGTAAATACACACAGAGACAGCGACAGAGACGCAGACACTTGTTGGGCATTGGCCAAGTTGTTGGTAAATACGTGAACTATAGACAAATATTAGCTTGAACCGTGGATCGTCTTTTGGTTAGTTTTTTGGTTTCTTCTTGTTTTCTTTGGGAACCCACATAAAAGATAAATGAAATGTCATTTGGACACGCACGTCACGTTTAGCACCTGAATTTGTTTATATTTGCCAGCGGCTGCTGCTGCTGCTGTTCCTCATCCAAATCCGAATTGGAGTCCAACTCTTCGATTGTTGTAATGATCGTGATTTTCGATGACATGAACATATTTACCACGAATTGGGGTTTGTTTGAACAGTTTGAACGTTGGTCAAGTTGCGTTACGCAGGTGGCTCTGATAAGCTGACTCAGACCACACCTGTTGGTTTCTCACGTGGCCGGGGCAGGGACAGAGGAAGATCTCGCTGCATGAGCACCGCAGGACGAGATCGTTAGAAAGCCATACAACTTAGTTTAGCATTGTCCTGGCCTCGGGCTTTGTGCTTAGACAAATGAATAGCCTAAGGGCTATTCGATTTTGCGCAGTCTCTAATAGAACTGCGCACATTGTTATCCTGCGAGATCCTTTTGTTTTGTCCCAGTAGCAGCAGTAGGTGGTGTATTAGCGCTGCCAGTGCCACACCTCCTGCGGCATCAGGTGTTCTTCTTATGGTCCTTAGTCCTCGGTGGGAACATCTGGCAATCACAGCAAGCAGAAAGGTTTAATAGAGGAAACTAGTTGTCAAACTTCACGAGGAACTCTCCTATATATATCATCTCAGAGATTGGCACATGTGTCTCCTGCTTCGATGGGTATCAAGCAACATCTTCATTAGAGGGAAGATCTCCTATAATTCCATCGGCACGCACAATTCAATGGACGATCGATCATTATGCACTCGGTGGGTGTAGCCCGAGCATCTTCTTATCCTCATCCTCATCCACGTCCAAGCCTGGTGCCTGCTTCTTAATGCCTACTGCCTTCCATCCTATTGTACGCAAATCTGCACCAAATTTATGCAAATTGAAATTCCAAAGCAAACACCTGGTCTGGTCTGATCTGGTCTTGGCCTGGAAAAGAAGAACAACATACAAATACGTGTAACAATTGTTTCAATGGCAGCCAAAGGAATGATGAATGTGCAGGCAGATACCACTCAACCGTTTCAGTGCCCGTCCCGGCGGATGATTACACCGGCTGCGGCTGCGTCTGCGTCTGCGTCTATGTCGACGAGTACGTTGCATTTTTGCAGTTGCAGTTGCAGACAACTTGGCGCGCCGCACTGTAAACTGTAGCAAATCTTCAAGAGCTGCAGGCGGAAAGGCAAGGTGTCAATTCTGGGAAATCTGCTCAGCGTGTGGAAGCGGGCCAAGCGCAGCCATGGCCATGGCCAAGACAAGCCCGATTCGAGCCAAAACAATACACAACGCAGCGGGAGGCAGCTCTGGCCAAGCAGAAAAAGGTAACAACAACAGCAACAACAACAACAAAATTGTTGTGGTGACAATGACAATGACAATGCACTGGCTCTGGCTCTGGCTCTGACTCTGGCTCAGAGTCTGCCTCCGGCTCTGGCCAAGGAGCACAGCAACAACAACACACAACATCCATAACGAAGCGCAGACAACATTATTGTCATCCCGAGATCCTAGCTTTGCCCATTGGAAACTAGTGCACTGGGCTGTGGGAGAATCTTTCACTGCGCTCCAATTTGCACAAAAATGGTTTACTCGGCAGTGACCGACTGCCAGATACCCTTTACTTGGCCAATAAGTAATTCTACAGAGACTTTCCCTGACAGATTCGTGCATAACTTTTGCGTTTATTATACGTTTCCGCTGATTTCTTTCTTTCCTCTTATACATCAGACTCTTATACACTCTTAATACTAATTTACAGGGTATATAAACTTTTGCATGGAGCTTGAAACTATTCTTCTTCAGCTGCTGCTGCTGCTGCCCACAGGCAATTTGCATCTTGTGTGTGTTGCCCCAAAAATAGCAGCTACTCGTTGCACGTGATAAAACGCAACTAGACTAAACTAGGTTTTTACAATATAAAGACAATATTTGTAGGTGCCATACACACATATATATACTATATAATATATACATATGTATGCCAACAATATCAGCTGAAAAGATCTATATAATTGGCAGCCGAAACGCGTCATGTGAAAGATCTTGCAACGATATTTTAAGCGTTAAACAGGACAATGGATTAAGTTAACTACTCATATCTATATAGCAGGATTAACTGGGGAACTACTAGTAACTACCATTAGTAGGAAATTATATAAAATCTTAACTATTATATCATATAATTTGCGTCTTAAGAAATCAATAACTGAAGCGATTGTTTGAGGCAATTGTGGGAACTTTTGTGTTGATCTTTAAGCAGCTTAAGAGGATTTTGTATAAGATATATATACAAATATACAGATATATATATCAAAGTCAGGGCAGATCAGTTCGGAAAGCGTGTTAAATGATGATATTTAAGGCAACTTTCTGACGTTGTTGCAAGATGAAACAACAGCAATAACATGGCCAGCCCTAAAGGTAACTAATCCTATTTCGAGGCAATGAAACAAAAAAATAATAAAACTCTTTTACGACAAGCTCTAAAAACAAAAAGAAAAAAAAAAACAGCAGAAGAAAGAAAAATGCGGCCAGGGACTTTGCGTCTTGGTCTTCTTCTTCTTCTGGTGTGTCTGTGTCGCCGCGTCTGGGGCAGAGGCAACAAATTATTAACGACATTTTAAATACGACGCCTTTTGCGACTGCATCAAGCGAGTGAGTCCGAGAGCCAAAAGGGGTCAAATTGAAGCCGCAAGATTGGAACTGAAGTTCCTCAAGTCGTCCAACTCGAAGTCCAAGTCCAAGTCGAGACGCGACGCCTTTTAATGAGATTTGTCTGCTCCGAGGAGATACATGAAAAACTCATGTTAAAGCGTTTTAAGGACACGCAGGCAAAAAGTCAACTCACTTGTTGTTGCCCCCAGACGGGATGACGATGAGGCTGTGGCTGTGGCTGAGGCTTGGATGGATGAAGAATGGGGTTGAGCATGAGGATGAGGCAAAACGGCAACGTGTGGCATTAACAAGTGTGTGCGCATGTGTGTGTGTCCCTTATATATGTATATTTTATGCCTTGACTTGGGCTGTAAAAAATTGAAAATTACTTTTGAAGTGGATGCTGCTGGAGCTCGGAACCGGAGCCGAGTACTGCAAAGGAGGAGCGAGAGAGAGAGAGACCAGTACACAGATATCGAGGAGGCCCTACCGCATTTGAAAGCCCGGGACAATAATTGCAGAGTGAAAATTACAATCGAGCATTTTTATTGACTCTTCTTGCAGACACGCTGACACGGATCTGCCCTTTCGATGAAAGTGCGTGTGGGTTATGGAGATCTTCAGATGTAACTGTGAACAGATCTGCCTGTGTGTGGAGCATGTGCACCCGCGGCGTTTAGGAAAGGAAAGTTTTCTTTTCTTCGCCAGCTCGTACAGGATATTATGTTTAACCTGATTGTTAAGAAATTTATTTATTCCTCTTAAGCGAAACAGTTACAGAAGCCAATCCTCATCATCCTCATCCACATCCACATCATCATCATTCCATATGGTGTTAGGCCAGAGAATTAAGGCTAGGACGTGTCATTAGCTGTCTTTGTTTCGCAGAAGACTCCAATAAACTTGTTCGTTCATGATTTAAAGCTGCAACAAACGCAAACTAATTAACTTGCACAGCGGTTAAGTACGCTCCACACCTGTGGGTGGTCCAGGAACCACCAGAGCCACACATAGAACGGGGGCAGGGTGGGGGAGAAACAAAAAATTGGTTAACAAGATCATTAAATCTTTGTTAACAGTCGTATCGAGCCTCGACGCGACGACAACGACAAGGCATTAGACTCTGTGAAAGACTGAGACGGAGATATGCATAGAGATAGAAAGAGAGGGCGAGAGGGATAGAGACCTGGTTCGAGCTGTGGCCAAGACGACGTGCGATAAGATAAGGAGAGCGCACCCAGAGCATACCACTGGCTACGATCCCATGCTAAATCGCAAACACAGTCCCAATGCAACGTGGTCAGTGGACGACGATGACGCCGACGACGACGACGACGTTGCACATGTTTATCTATTAATTTATGCTGGTGGTTTTTGGATTTGGGCCGACGAGATTGTGCTTGGCCCTGGACCTGGGCTAGTTAGGCTGGCTAGCCGGCTGGCTGGCTACCTTCTGCATTGCTTCCTGGGAATCTCAAATCTGCACAGCAGTGGGCAACAGGGACAAACATTTGATAAGCGACTCGCTAATTAAGTTAAATGTGCGCCTGTGTGGCCTCTAGAATTCACGAGAAGCACAGGTTTCGCTACATTTTTTGTGTTTTAGGTTAGGTTTTTGGGATGAGCTGCACATGATTTATGGAGGTCTCACCGTCACCCAATTACTAACCAACACCTTTTTATCTGACAAACAGCACTGGAAAGTGTTTGTCTGTTTGACAGCTGCGCGTTGTGGAGGAGTTGCCACTTGAGATACGAAAACCAAACCCAATCTCGATCCGGAATCCAACCCTGACATGTTTCTCTGTTTTAATTGCTCCTTGGCTTGCGCCTGCGTGTGGCCAGTGCAGGATTCACGCTTTGTCTAAATATAGAAAGATTTGTGTTAACCCTTGTTGCAAGTCAATCAACAGGCGGCACTTGGTTGAGCATGCGCCATGGCGTGGGGTAAAATTTTAAGAGTAAACTAAGTGCTGGAAGAGAAACGTTTACCAAGCGCCAACAGAAACGAAATGGAAACGAAACAGGCAACAGCAAAGAGCAAAATTTGGGGTACCCAAAAGAGAACGTCCTAATGTAACTCTTTCAATCGTTTACAATTCTCTTCGAACTGATGAATTACGTTTATTTAGAACTGAAACTAATTACCTGCAGATCCTGCGCCGGACTTCACTCCTTGACAAATAGCTCATTACGAAGTTTTTACCTTTTGCTTCTACCTGTTAACGATGTCAGTTGTCAAGTCAATTTGCACACGTGCTGTGATAATATTACCTGTTGTTTTTGGGCCTGCACCTGATGTTGTTGCTATAAACAAGGCCCAGAAGCCAAGCTAATCCTGCACCAGGGTTAATTTTTTGTGCCTAAACTCTTAGGGTACACACAACTGCTCCATAAAAACTGCAACCTGCATAATTTTCGCGGCAATTGAATAATTAGGAACCACTGCGACCACATTGTGTGTGATTGACAAACAGACGCAGCTATCGATAACAAATGACAGTCACGCTTATCGATAAGTGGATGCGCTCAAAGACAACACTGCGCATAATTAAAATGAAAATGAAATTCATGCGTTTTTAATAATTGATTACTTAAATATCAATTAACTTAACTATTACAAGAGTTCTCACTAACGACCAAAGAGACAAAACGAAGGGTAAGAGAAAATGTAAGTTTTTAAGTGATTTTCAATAAGATTTAACTCTCTGGCAGCGGCACTTCGTTTGGCTCGTTTGTTCGTTTGCTCGTTCGGCTGGTATCTGTCTGTGTGTGTGCGTGTGTGTGTTGCCGAGCTGCTCCACGCTGCTGATCTTCTGGAGGTGCTCTTTTATGTGCGCCAACGTGTTGATGCAGCTTGGGCTCTGCACACCACAGCAAATATAACGGCATTTAGCTGCAGCGTTGTTGTCGTTGTTTTTGTTGCGGCGGCGGCGTTAGCGATTGGTGCAAGTGTACGCGCCTCGCAGTAAATAAAATATACATAAACCGTCGGGGAACCGGTTCTGGTACGGCACGCTGCGATTGGCCGTAGTGCGGGCCGCTATCAGCAGCAAAACACAAACAACAACCACTTAAACACACACATACACACATGCATGCATGCAGAGAGCCCAGGTATACAGTATAGAGTATACAGCATACAGAGACACGAGGGAGCAGGTAATTTCGGCTCTCTCGCTGCCGCTGCCTGCGCCACTCTCTCGCTCTCCGGCTGCGCGCAGCGCTTGCGACGCTTATAAAAAGCCGCTGCCAGCGACATCTTGTTTCAGTTCTTTTCTTTCGTTCATTGCAACAGCAACACAACAAGCACTTAACCGCATATAATAGCCAAGTTCAGTTCGTTCAGTTCGTTAAGTTTTGTGCGCAACGCGATGTTTATGTGAAGACAGCAACAGAAACAACTTGAGAATTTCAGTGTGACAATAATTCAACACGAAGAATACAAATAAACAAAGACAGTTACAAAATGCATACCGTAGAGCATATACTGGTTGAAAAGAACTACAGCAAGTGTCCTTTGAAGAAACGCCCTGTTAACTATCAGTTTGAAGCCGAACCCGAGGATTTGTGCCTTAAAAAGCAGAGCAGCAATGAGGCGGCCACTTCAATCGCAACAGCAATAAAAGTTGAAAGCTCTGCAACAGTAGTTGCCACCTCCAGCGCGGAGGAGGAGCTCATCAATGTGAGCGATTGCTGCGAGGATGAGGGCGTCGATGTGGATCATACGGACGATGAAACAGAGCATATGGATGTGGAACACGAGGATGAGGATGATGTCGATTGTGTTAATGTCGAATCCGATCCAAAACAGACACAAGCCGCTGCCTTGGCAGCTGCAGCCGCTGTGGCAGCCGCCTCAGCTGCAGTAGCTGCCTCCGTGGTGGTACCTACACCCACATATCCCAAGTATGGCCTACAGCCATGGAATTTCCATATGTCCCCATACACCGCCGAGTTCTATCGCACCATCAATCAGCCGCATCTCTCGGCTGCCGCTGATCTGCTCTCGCCCAGCTCACCCTCCGATTCGTTGGGATCCTTGTCGCCACCGCCTCATCATTATTTGCATGGTCGCGCCAGTTCTGTGTCACCGCCCATGCGCTCCGAGATGATCCATCGGCCCCAGATGAGTGTACGCCAGCAGCAAAGTTTTCTGCCTTATCCCGCATATCCTGCAGCATATACAGCGCTGGGATATCCGCATCATCAGCCGCTGCATCCGCAGCACCATGCACCAATTTCGCCTGCCTACTCCGAGAGCTCCTACTATTCCATGCGCAGTCTAACACCCGAGTCCAGCTGCTGTTCCGTGCCAGAGGATCTCTCCTTGAAACACAAACAGGCAGCCGCCATACCCCAGCCAACAGCACACAGTGACGCCTCCAGCAGTTCCGCCTCCTCAGTTACAGCAGTCAGCTCCTGCAGCTTATCTCCCGCATCCTCCTCACCCAGCAAGAAGGACAAATCAACGCCGCCACGCTACCAGTGCCCCGACTGCCAGAAATCCTACTCCACATTCTCGGGCCTCACCAAGCATCAGCAATTCCATTGCCCCGCTGCAGAGGGCAACCAGGTAAAGAAGTCCTTCAGCTGCAAGGACTGCGACAAGACCTACGTTTCCCTGGGCGCACTCAAGATGCACATACGCACCCACACGCTGCCCTGCAAGTGCAACATGTGCGGCAAAGCCTTCTCCCGCCCCTGGCTCCTGCAGGGTCACATACGCACCCACACGGGCGAGAAGCCCTTCAGCTGCCAGCACTGTCATCGCGCTTTTGCGGATCGCTCGAATCTGCGGGCGCATCTGCAAACCCACTCGGATATCAAGAAATATTCGTGCACCAATTGCTCCAAGACATTTTCCCGCATGTCGCTGCTGACGAAGCACAACGAGGGCGGCTGTCCCGGTGGCAGCGGCTCCAGTTCCAGTTCCAGTGCTGCAGGCTCCAACTCTGAGCTATCCTATGGCGGCTACGCCGAGCCCTAGGCTCGTAGCCCCGATCCCATCAAGAAACAACGTTGTACACAAGCCATGTTCCACCAAAAATTAGTTCCTAGCTCGAGAGTAAGCGTAAACCGGCAGCTCCAACACAATCCAAGACACACAAACACACACACACACGCACAACCAGTGAATCCTTTAAAAAAGTTTTTTATTTTTAAAATTTTGATTTTTTTATTTTCTAGTCAACATTTTTCTTGCAAGAGAAAAGAAAAAAATGTTTGGAGAATTCTCTTATTATTCGTTATCTTTTACCTCTTACCTCTATCCTGATCTTTATTTGATTCTTTTGTATTATATCATTCTCTGTGTGTGTCTCAATCCTAAGCTGATCTATTGTAAAGTATTACGCCCTCCCCTGGCGTCTAACTCTATAGACTCTAAGAGCAATCGAGAAGCCGCAACCTGTAAAACTATTGTAAACCGACAAACTATACATATAGATATATATTATATATTTGTATCTCTTTTATTATAGTATTTTAGCCTAGCTCTAGATCGTACATACATATACACATACTATATAGATATACATATATATTTTTGATATCCCTGACAAACTTTTTGCATGCATTGAAAATGTTCTCTATACAAAACAAAAACAAACAAACTAGATTCTAAACTGAAAAGAACAAAAAACAGAACGAAACACATATTTTGATATAAAAATGTTTTATAATTTTAAGTAATTTATTAAACGGTACGAAAAACCGCATGAAAAACAAACAAAAGGAAACATTGAAAAAATACATTTGATTTACATAAAACAAACTTCTTGCGATTTTTTTAAAATTCTTTTCTGGGCCTTCAACTTTCAGCGGAATCTTGTTTCCAAAATGGTTAAATAAAACAATAGATGTGAGTTTTATATTATAATTTTATTAATATTTAATTAAGATATAGTACTATTGGAATCTCAAATCCTTTAGATATCCTTTTAGTCGTATATGCTCATAGATCGATTCCTTAATAGCTTTAAACTTCGTATAAGAACCATTGCAGACATCCCCAATTGGCTTCGATTCTTATCAATTATACAATATATTCCAATTAGATTTTAAGGGATATACTTTTTTCTTATTTGAATGGAAACAGATTCTATCCTTTTTTATAGTCAAGAATATTTCCCTTTAATTTTATATATATTCAATCTTTGGCCCTAAAATTTGATTTCCTACTGGAACTGTGTGCGAAGTAGATTCCCCAAGGCAAATTGGAATTGTAGCTGGAATTGAAATTGGGATTGAAATAATCGTGAATAGCTTCCTCGATGGGCTGTCAAACGCTTTGCAACCAAATTGTTTTTTAGGTCATGCTCCTCTTTCGTAAGTTTCATACGGATTTGAAATAAATAAACAAAATAAACAAAGCTCAATCGATCGGTGGATCGGCAGATCGGCGGATCGACTGATCGGTTGATCGCTACGAACGAAGCTCGCTTAAAGTCAATCAGCCAATCGCGACATTTTATTGCCTCGCCAGAGATCCAAACATTCAACTTTTTATATGCAACGCTGATCATAAATTATATTTAAATTTCTGTGCACGTACTCAAGCGTACAATGTGAGTGTAATGGAGCGCGCGGGGCGACTTGGAGTAGGGGAGCTGGGGGCATGCAGGTATTCACAAAATGGCAGTCACTAAATCAAATCGAAGCCCAAGCATACACACGCACACTCACACACACACACACACACGTACACATATGGTTCAATAGATCCGCGTGGTCTGCTTTGGGAGCTCCATCAGCGTCTTATTAAACATAAACCTATTTTAATGAAAAAGATCAACACAAATAGGCAGATATCTACGAGTATTATATGTTATGTTATTTATTTCTTACTAAGGTGAAAACCAGCGGACGATCTCTAACGATCCACGCCGATCCCGATCCACTCATGCGGAAAGAGAAATCAAAAGGCGACACTATTTTAAATAGGTAAGGAACGATTAGACATAGACGAACCCTTTTATACACTTTGAACGTCTCCCAAAGAAACATACCTATAGTATCTATAAGAAACCTCAATATGCTGGATATAATATATAATAATAATAATATAGAAACAGAATAGGAAAAGCTATTCGACCTTATCTGCAACATAATTGATTAGAATATTTGTTGACTTATCAGATTTCTATCGATTTAGCACATATCTTAGTGTTGCTTCTTGCCTGCTGAAATCGATATAACCAATCGATGGAGGGTACAAAAATATGGGTGCGTTTTTTGACTGCAAAAGCAAACTCATTATCGAGATCAATTGATCGCCCAGGCGGAGGCCAGGTTAGGCCAGATCGGGGCACATGTGTGTTGATCTGTGCCTTCAAGTGATGCTTCCTCTTCTTTCGCCACCCCCTTCTAATAACCCGAAAGGTAAACAAACTGCCACGACTTCAACAACAACAACAACAACAACAACTACGACTACGACTACGACAATTGTTGCCAAATTAGATCATCAGCAGCAGCCAACAGGGAACAGGCAACAGGCAGCAGTAACCAGTCCGTATAGTCAAGTCTCCGACTACATCTCCTGCTCCCTCTCCATCTCCATCTCCATTTTGTGGCTCACGTGTGCAGATCCCAGCGAAGCGTTCGCTGAGCCAAGCTTCACGTAAATATATGAAATTAATATGCACGCATTTCGTGGCTCACCTCCGTCTGTGTATCCCCCTCTGCTTATGGTGGAGCCCCTTCCTGAGCTCAGGTTACCCACTCGGAGAGGGAACTACTCGTTGCTCCAAGCTAGTCGCTGATCGTGCTGCTGCTTTCTTTGCACACAAACAATTTGCAAACGATTTCTAATAAGCGTCTTAAATTGTAACAAAATAGACGCGCATTTAGGGCCTTTTGTGCCCGAGCTGGCGATAACAAAGCACCCAAGCCCAATCCCAGCAGAGAGTTGCGGGAATACAAATCCCCAAGAAAATAAAAAAAAAATTAAATAAAAATAGTCGAAAACATGGCCAACAAAACAGAGGGTATCAAAAGGTGGCAGCAACTGATCCTCTCCCCTCCACCTCGAATACCCTTTTTGCAAGTTGGATTTTATTTTTTGCTTTGGGTTTTCTTTTGTGCCAAATTTCGCGCTTGATCGGCAAATTTTTGGGGTATTGGCCATGGAGCTAGTCAATTGGTGACTTTTGCCTGTCTTGGATGATCGCTAATTTCGGATAGTGGACAGGGCTAGAAAACCGATGAGTTGTGACTCCGCAATTGGAGGAACGCCCCCTTTTGGATGGATCCTGACGCAAGAAACGAAATGTGAGAAAGTTTCCTGAAATGTGCTGGAGATCTGAGTTTTATTAGAGCTCAGACTTGTTAAGCTATGGATATAACCAGGTTTCTTAAGATAGCATCCTCAATCGCAGGATCTTCTGAGGATCTGAAGCTACTCCAGTCTTACAGGTTCCCTTTGCTCCGTTTATAACGATCACAGGGGGACTATGCTGGCTATAGGGAAACTCCCGCTACAGTTCCAGCTCCAAATGTAGCTCCGAACTTGGAAGAGATCGCGTAAAAAAGCACACTTCGTCGTGACAAACAAAATGCTCACGTTTATCGCAGACAAAAGATCTCAATTTTTACGCTAAATTTCATTCGTTTTTTTTGTCGCTCTTTGGCAAGTTTTCTACCTCGTCTGGGGCTCCCTCATTTGGGCTGGATCTGCTCTGGATCGATTGTTTTTTTTTTGGGTTGTATTTTTTATAGGGCTGTGAGGGCAGGAGAGAGGGGAGGCTGTACAGAGTGGAGGGGTTGTTTGTTTGAGTAGCCTTTTGTTTGGAAAGTTTTCATTTTGGCTCGTTAAAAAAAATTTGAAATTCAAAAAAGTTTTTGCGCCCAAACAAAATGACAAAACTGCGAGTAGCTAAAGGGGTATGGGGAGGGGTGAAACATCGAGAGGTGTGAGAGGGGGGCAGTTATAGTCAGCTAGACAAATACAGGGGGTGGTGAAGGGGGAGGCAGTCAATTGTTGTTGTTTATCTTTGCATATTCATAAAGCTCGATCTGTTTACCATTTTGCGTTGTCGTTTGACTTTTTCTGCTCTATTATGGCCCAGAGTCGTCGTCGTCAGGTTTATCATTGACACGGGCCACGCGGGGCAGCAGGGGGTAAGCAGCAGTTGTAGCTGGAGTCGAAACTGAAGCTGAAGCTGGAACTGAGCCAGCTGCAGTTGCAAAACATCAGGAAAATGATATTCGCTTATTGTATTACCAAATTGTACCTACTATTTTGTTGGTCGGAGTCTCTATTCTGCAGAGGTTGCCACTTGAACTGAATAAAAGTAATTTTGAAAAGATTGTCTATAAGGTGAGTCAGTTCCACCAGTTCCAAGTGTACTCCAAATGCTCCTGTTCTAATCAATACATGGTAATCATCCGAATGGGAACTTTTAACGCTCAATAGGAGAATTCGTTATGGTTTCAGGTATTTCTCCTAAGAGTCTAGTTCTTTAAAGCCTTTCCTAACTAACCAGGCTAACCAATCTAATCTATACGTGTTCATCATCCAGAGAGTGGAAGTGGGAGAGTCCAAGAGAGACCAGCTACAGAGTAACCAATCCTCAATTCGAACCGTGGGCCAAGTGCATTTCACACAAAACGTGCAAATAATAACACCATCTTCATCTATGCCTAATGATCTACGCCATGATGATGTTGCCCCATAGTCATAGCGTATACTCACGCACACACACACACACACACTCGCACACAGTCGCACACTTAGACAGTTTGTTTTGGCCACTTGCAAGACAATAAAACGCGTTAACTGCTGTTTGCCTGCGCAATTGTTGGCTGAAAGCCAAGTTTTGTTTGTGCTGCCCCATCTGGCTGTCTGCCCGTTGTCTCCCTCGCTGACTATGTCCCCTCCCCCTGCCCCACGCTCCCCTTGACTTGGCCAATGCCAATATTGCACGGTACGCAGTCAGAGCGACTAACTAATTGGCGAAGCAGCAGCAACAACAACAATGGGTTAGCCGCATTGGGTGAAAAGCCGCCAACTAGCCATAGCCAAAGCTAAAGCAGGTTGCCTCTGTGTGTGTGTGTGTGTGTGTGTCTATTTGTGTGTGTGAAGATGATATCGTGTTGTCGTTCAGCTCACGCACTACCCATTACACTTTACTTACACTCTCTCACATGCATACTGCCCTCTCGCTCACACTCTCTCTTGCTCTCCCCCTCTCTCTTTTCTTATCGCTCTCAGCGCTACGAAGCTTTTCGTTTAGCCAACCAAAAGCGACGCGCGCTGCCCCCACAAAACACTTGCGCTGTTTTCTCATGCTCTTCCTGAAAGAGAGTCGACGCAATACTTCGCTCTCTTTGTGACGTCTGCGTGGGATTAGACAATAGCTAAATATAAATGATTCTATTATTAGAAATGAAAGGGGAAAAGAAAGATTATGTAAAGAGAATGCTATCGATTTGATGATTCATGTTAATGTATTGTAAGAGAACACTTGTTGAGCTTATTTAACTAAAGTTTTGAAAAAGGTTTCTGGTATTAAAAAAGCTTTATTTACTTATCGTTATAAGTCTGAGGTATCTACTCTATTTACCTGGATATATCTTATAATATGAACTATCCCAGTAGAGTATCTTAGTTTATTGCCTTGTTAGAGTATACAAGGTGCGACTTGCCTTCGTTTGACACGTTCACACACACAAATTAGCGAAAATTGTCAAACAAAATGCAGGAAATAAATAAAAAGTGTTGTTGTCGTGTTTGTTGCTGCTTTTGTTGTTGTTGTCGTGTGTTGTTGTTGTATTTCGTGCGTCGCACATTTTGCCTTATCTATGAACAATAAGATTTGCTTATGACAATAATTTCAGTTTTCTAGGCATTATAAGCAGCGTGTGGGTAGAGAGTTCCCAGTTATACATAGCAGTTATTATTAGATGTTGTTAAGGTTTAACTAGCTTTAAGTTGAACTGAGAGAAAATCCTGGTTTCTTTCTGAGTGAAACGTAAAATTTACATATTTCTTTGCGCGAATGATTCTTAGTTGAGACTCACGTGGAGTCGTCTATCTCACGTCAAAGCCCCTGGACCCTAGCTCATCAGAATCACAGGAAAAATACCAAATCTCCCACACATCTCATGACCAGCTTCTCAGGCTCGGATCTAGGTGCAGTGAACTCGGCATAATAAAAAATAAGAAATAAAAAATTTATAAAAACACAAAAAACGACACATTCGAAATGGCATTCATATGAGAAGAGATGCCGCTGCTCCATTTCCTACGGCTCAAATTACCAAAAATAAAATAAAACCAAAAAGGAAAAAAAAAACTAAAAGTAAAGCAGGAAAAGAACCTGTTCATCGACATGGATCGCGACCTCTCTCCTGCTGATTCCTCGGGTCTCTAACGTGAGCGTGCATACATAAAACAAGCTGAAATTGGAATCTACCTACCTACCTATCAACCTACCCATATGATGTACCTACGGCATACCTACCATATGAGTGCATATCCATCTGGAGGGAGCGATGGAGAGTGTCCCGGGCAACAAACATGCTGACAAGAGCAAATCAGCATTCGACAACTTTGCGTTTTGGAGGCTCGTTGGAACCGCGGGGTCATGGGAAAATTTGTTTGCATCGGAAGTGAAACCGTTCCTCTGCTGGCTCTGGGGTTGGGGAGGGAGAACTTACAGGACAGGATATGCAGCGGGAGATGTCGTCTGTTTATTTATAAGTAATACCATTTGCTCTCCCATATTTATGTTAATTTCCATTTCCATTTTTCGACAAATATATAACAGGAATTTTGATTAATGTAACGCACCTTGGCGAGGGCTGAAAACCAGGGCAGCTGTGGGAAAAAGAAGAAATCATGTCTCCATATATATGATAGTTCCATTTATACAGAAAGAAGTCTTATGAGCAAATGATCTTATAATTCGAATCAATTATAAGATAATGAGGATTATACTTAATGATGATCACAATTGTAGATCAAACGAACAATATCAGTCTACTGTTTGGAGCTGATCTTTGTTCGTGGAGACCTCCTCGAGTTCTTGACACATTCCAGTGGCAGCCACTTAAAATATTTTGCTAGTCAAAAGAATCGCAAAACAATCGCTTGGACACACGGCACATGTCCAAATTGATGCCCTGGGGGATTGTGGTGCGTTGTGGATCAGAGCAGAGTCCAAAAATGGTCTCATTTGCGAACGGTAAATTCAAATTGTTATGATCCGTAAATGTCAAAATTGTACGCAATGTTTGGCTCTTTTGCAATTCAAATGGACCGCCCCGAAATGACTTGGCCCTCCCGTTTGTCCCATATGATTCATGTGCCATGTGCGGGGCACTTGTTGTGTGCTACTCCTACTAGCCAAACGGTATGCCAAGTACTCGCATTCAAGGTCCATTATACGAAGTGCTGACCATAAATAACGCTCAGTGCTCAGTGCTCTAAGCCCTCACAGTTGACGTATGTATGAGCAGCCCCGTGGGCTAGGTCTCTGGGTCTCTTTGCTTGGATGATGGTTACGATGGCTGCGACGGTTACGATGGTTACGATGGTTATGGCCATAGCAGCAGCAGCAATGTCTGTGGATTTCTCTTTGTTGCTCAACTTTCTTTCGATCAAATGAAATGCTCCTTAAGCTTAATTGTCTCTTTTTTGCTTCAATTTTATAGTCATTTAGCAAAGCTCTGGGGTGGAGCTGCGGTCATTTGCCCAAAGATATTCAAATGCTATGAAAATATGGTATTTCTTACGTATATGCACAGTGGGACGAAAGCTGACAAAATGTGCAGTGTTCTTTCTGTACGGTAAAGCTTAAATATGAATTTAGATTAAAGATAAAACAAGATATACAAATAACTATGATTTGAGCAGATTTCTTACGATAAACAACTATTTGCATGTTACTTTTTCTCAGCTATTACGATTGTGGCTGAGACCACTGTGCGCTGTCAGTGCAAATAGCTTCAATATTTACAGAGACTTTGGCTTTATTTCAATCCAGAACAATAAAGAGGCCCCCCCGAAAAAATTCCGGGGGCAAAAGCTTGAACATTTTTTGAGACGTGAAATTGGTTTCTCGATTGTTTATGCATTTTTGTTGCGCACATAACTTGGGACAGTCGGACAGTTGGACAATTAGACAGTGGGACAGTGGCGCACTTGGCCAAGAAGTCAGAGAAATTCAGATGATGTAGAAGAAGAAATGCCAGAAGAGTGTACGACAAATAGGCGGCAGCAGTCAAAAGAAGGTGAATAGAATTCTGGTTCATAGGAGCACTCGATCATCATAAACAATAATAGAGACCATAACAAACGCCGGTGAAGTGAGCGCGAGCCAAAAGAGCTTCCAAGTGGAGCTCGGTCGCAGTCGCAGTTGGATTTGGATTTAGATTTGGATTTCGGGTATTGGGTATTGGTGGCACATCAAAAGTTGATTTCATTTACTGGGCACCCGTTGGCTATTTGGATGTGAATGTGAATCAGTGTCAGAGGCAGCTAAAAACCAAAAATTATTTGATTGTCTTAACAGATGCAGCGGCAGTGGAAGAGGCAACGTCAGCCACAGCTGGGCACGCATTAGGCACCCCCGCGATGAGGCCAAGTTGTTGGCCAAGTTGTTCAACTAGCTGCCAGCTGTTAGCTTTCCAAAGCTGCTGCTGCTGCTGCTGCCGCCGTTGCTGCATCTCATCGTCGTCGTTATGGCCCCGTTGCCATAATCAAAAGCGTTATCTGGTAGCTAACAGCCGCATAATTTCAAGTGGCTCTCAGTGCCCCCTTCTCGTTGGGCCGTCTCCAAGTGGATTTGCGGTTGACTGGAAATCAACACGTTGAGCTTCCAGCTCCCTAGCTTTGAGCTCACAGCTCTCAGCTCTTAGCTCTTAGCTCCAATCTCCATCTTCAGCGCTGCCGGCATAAGATGGTAATTACGAATGTGTTGGCTCAAATGAAGCTGGTTGAAAAAGTGCTCGCATATACACATATATATAATAATGACAATAAAGAAATTATAACAATAATAAACTAATGGTGGAAAAAATGCTATGCCCGAGACTTTCGCCTTTTGTGGCCTATCCGATTACCAGCCCTATGGAAATATAGAGAGAGAGAGAGAGACAGAGTATTATTTTTAACCATTTCTGATGACGATTTCATATTATCATATTACCTGCAGTTACCATTACTGGCTGCTAGAAAGCTCATCTCTTGGTCTACCAACTTGAAAGCTACTAGATCTCTCGTAGGCTACATCAACGTCAATGTAGCGCACCTTTTCGTAATACGAATTGACCAACATCAGCGAATACGTTATCAAATCTGAAAGAGGCAGGATTAATCCAAGGAATCTCAGGAATATCAACACTTACACATGCCGACGATCAGCAGGAAGATGAATAGCAGATTATTCATTATATAACCATGATAGACGGAGTAGCAGACATTGTACAGGAACACAATAGGTATAAAAACTTGCCATATCAATAACGGTTTGTATTTTCTCTATAAAGTAAACTCTAATTAGAATTTGTACACTAAATAGACACGAGAGAGACTTACCTTGAATGTGCCATAGACCAGAACCACTATCAATATCAACTCCAGGATTTTCTCCAATATCGTCACAGCGACTAAGAAGTCTGTACTAAACGTAATATACAACGGCATATGCAAATTGATTATCATAAAGACCAAGTGCAGAATCGAGACTACGAAACAGCCCGTTCGCAGTCTATATCGATTCAGGAATGTATAGAAAATCATTTTGTTCCTGGGGTTTGGTAGGAATTTTCCTAAAATTCTGATATCAAGTCTCAAAACAGGAATGAGAAATGAAGTTTAAAACAAGTTTAAGGTAATTTGATGTTGTTTAAAGAAAGTTCTTGGAGTATTCTAGAATTAGGACTAGAAATTTCATTCTCCTTTTGGTATGAAATGTAACCCAAGGATATGCTTTGACTAGAAGTTTATGCATCTATTGAAGCATCAGGGTGTACCTGGCTAATATTGATATATTATATATCTATATCTTATATCTTAGAGCCAGGTAAGAGGAGCAAGTCTATGGCAAGTTATTAGCAGAAGCAGCTCGTCAGGAGCAACAGCCTGATCTTATTGTCTCTCCATCTTCAATTCTGAGATCTGCCTTTGGCCAGTGCACGCACCGATCGTATTATACCCGCTGAACACATAACCGTATAGGGTATATTAAAAGGTTGCACGTGAGGCGCGTGCAAAGGCGCAGCCTTTGTTGTTGTCATCGCAAGAGGGAAATTTCACTTGGCTGAACGTTTAAGGAAATGTCGAGAAATGTCCATTTTGGATACGGTTTTACGATATTTCCTTAAAAGATTTGTTTCTTTTTTTATTCAACGCCAGCAAATGGAATTGTGGGTGAAAAGTTCAAAAGTCAGGCAAACTTTCAGCCAAACAAAAGGTAAAAGTTATACCAAAAAATAAAGTGAACACAAAAACTAGAAATAGATACAAAAAAAAAGCCGCTAAAGAATTGGCAATGTGATTTTTATGCAAATCATAAATCAGGCATAGACATTGAGACATAGAAATGGAAATGGAAATGTAGACGTGAACTGAGAGCGCAAAGTGATTGGAATGACGGCGCGTTTGACTGATTGACAGACTGAATGACTGAATGTGTATAGCACCTCCTCCTTCCGCCTTGCGCCTGCGAGTGAATCAGTTTTCGATCCAAATTTTGCACACTTTCCAGTTATCCCGAAATAATTAACAACAGTCGGCGGATTCGGAGAATTGTTTGGGGGCCGTTACTTAATTAATTTGAACATGGTTTAATTTCATTCACGCACAATGGATACCATCGGGTGGTATTCGTGGTATCCGTATGGTAACCCGCCGTAGGATTTGCAGTACCATCTGCAAATACCTTCTTACACTTGAGAGATTGAGATTGAGACCTGTTTTGCGGTCTACTCTCCACTCGTTGACCTGGCATCATTAACATCTGTGGAGTTCGAACTCCAGCCAACCGGCAAGTGGGTTTCCATAGAAATTAGCAAATGTGTCGCATCATTAGCCACAAAGCCATAGACCTGGCCCATACTCGTCTCTGGAAGACTCTCAAATGCTGTGGCATCTGCTTCTTCGCCTGTTGCTGATGTTGTTTATTTGTCTGTTTTGCGGTTTGTGGCGCCGGATTAGCTTGAGGATGCGGGCATCATCGATGTTGTTGTTGTTGTCTATCTGCAAATTTCACCTGAAGTTTTTTCGGCCAGTTATATAACTCTATTTGGGTTGGGTAGGTGTTAGCTCTTGATCGTTGATGATTTATTGAGTTATGACAGTGGGTTAAGTTGTGGCTAAAGTGTTTACTTTGCAGTTCCAAGTGCCAAATATGTGGGGAGAAATATACCCAGCTCCATGTCAGATGTGTTGAAGCCTTGCAAGACAGTTATGAACGTGGGCAAGCAGACAATTCAATTGAAGAACGGTGAAAATCTATTGAATACAAACACGTTAAATATTATTACTAAAAGACATTTGGCATTATATTTAAAGACCAGTTATGGATCTATAGTTCCCATGTCTCTGCAGGTATAAAATAAGATTTAAGCACAACTTTCTGATTCGAAGCACTTGCGTCCCTTCCAACTACTTTCGCCAAAGAAAACTAAAAAAAAATGTAGCCTTTTTCAAGCGTGTTTAAGCTATTCACTTTGCTTGACAGTAACCTCCAGGTAGAGCTGAATCTGTGTCTGAGTCTGAGTCAAGTCAAGTTCCTTTCTAAGCTCTAATCCCATAAATCTAACCTCTCTCTCGCGCCTTGGCAATTTGGGTAAAAACTTTGCCATTTGATCAAATATATTTTCACACTTGCCTCATATATCAATCGGGCAATGGGGCAAAATTTGCACTACAAATGATTTCAACACCAAAAGGCCGACAAGAGGCAGTCAACAACAACAACAAGAGGAATAGAAAAACAACAACAACAAGATGAGGAACAACCACAGACAATGCTGAGTTATGGGAAACACCGAGCGCATGTTATACAAATTTTCTAAGCCCCCACAAGCAACAATAACAACTGCAGCAGACTCCAAAGACAGACGGATAGATGGATAGGCGAACGCCAACGGACGACGCAGAATCAGAACAAAAAGGCGCGCAAATCTTCAAAACTGTTCAACAGGCATAAATCTCCTGACGCCTTTCTTTTGAGAGGAGCGACAGAGAAAGAAAGAGAGGCAGACAGAGCGAGAGAGCGGGGGCGATACGGTTTTAGTTTAGTTTTGCGCAAAAACAAAATGCTGCATAATTTCCGGACCCCAAGATAAAAAAGAGACAAAAGGACAGACAGAGAGAGAGAGAGAGAGGGAGAAGGAGAAAAATAAGAGCCAAATGGATTACAATAATAATTTTTCATATGCAGATTTTGCTACAGAAAATTCTGCTGCAACAAGTTGCCAGAACCATGAATAATATTTCATTTAGTTGAGCATTCGGGAATTCTGTCTAGTCCTACGCCTGGTCTTAACCAAATCGTAGGAAGTACTGGACTAGGCGATACCCTGTATTAAGTTTATCTACTTAGAAGTTAGATTAACATTCAACAGATATTTTATCAATACAAACTTATAGTTATATTTTTCATATTTACTTCAAAAATTTCTAATCAATTCTTTTCAAAGTGTTGGTTTTTGGAAGAAACTTCTATCCTATCGATATCTTCCCCTTTTTGTAGTGCTGATAGTTACAGGGTATACAAAAAGGGTAGTCGAGTGGGCTGCTATTATTTTTCATTTTGATGCGCACTTCTGAAGCAACTCAGCGACGCCAATATGTTGCAACAAATTTGCATTCGACTGAGACTTGAACTTCCACTCTACTCCAGGCAAACAACCTCCAACTCCAACTCCACCTCCACCTTCAACTTCAACTTCTACTGCAGCTCCAAGTTTGAGTTCGATGTGGAGTCCACACTGGCTGTGTCCGTGTATCATTGGCCATTGGAAACGTTATCAACTTAAGGCCGCAAAGAATTATTATGCTCTCTGCTAAATATAATAAAAACAAACCGGGCATAGTTTGCGGTTGGCCACAGGCCAACTCCACTTCCACTTGATGGACTTTAGTCAAAGTCAACTTGGAGTTCAAGTTCTGGCCGACAGTTTCTGCATAATGCAAGTCAACGTTGATCTCTCGTCGATCGTCGTCCGTCGTCGTCGTCGTCGATCCATTGCCAGTCAGCCTCATCATCATATTGCCAATAACGCATGGATTTGTGCAATAGATTTATTGAATTATTGCTTTGACCGTGGCAGGTACATGGGCTCTCCACTCCACTCAACTCCGTTGGCAGACCTCAACTTTGGAGTATGGAAAAATGCATTTGAGTGGGTGATAAATTCAAGGCGATGCAGCTATCCATGGAGTGCAGCTCTGCTCCACACACACACACACAAACACATTCACATAGTCATTATAGCAAACGGCCATAAAAGAAAGCAGCTGAAGTGCATGAACGCTGATCCAAGTCTCAGTTAGAGTCCAACTTAGAGACAGAGTCACAGCCCAGACTCCATGATAAGTCCAATTAAAGTTGCCATTGCTCGACTGCCACGTAAAAAGAAGAAAATAAAAATAAATATATGCCTATAATCTAACGAATATTTAATACACTCGAAGAAAAGGTTCAACCGGATTCCCAATAAGGTAAAGAATATGGGATTACAAGGGTTTCTTCTCCAGTAATACTAACAGTTAATCTACATATACTGAGGGTTTCACTTCCTAGTTATACAAAATCAGAAAGATTAGTATAAGATCAGGTATATAGTTAATACCATAGTTGAGTCCAATATGAAGCTTAGAGCACTTGGAGCAGGGTGCTAGTTGGTCAAGAGGGATACCATTTGTCGTTGCGATCTTTGATAGAGTATAACAATAAAATGAGAGACTTAGTTTGGCCTAAACGATGGCCAATTGGCCTGGCCATCATAAGCAAATAATCAAGTCATAAATCTCACCTGGCAATGAGCGATTTACGTTTTCGGCCAGATTTTCGACATATTTTTTGAAAGTAAAACCTATAAAAAAAATATTCTGCAATTATTTTGCAATTTGTGAGCTAAATTTTTGAAATTTCTATGATTAATTGCCTTCCAGTTTATTGCCAGATGCCCTGCTCCACATTCTCGCTGCAGACTTGGGTGATATTCAAAAATTTAAAAAGACGACGTCAACCTGCTGCGCACTCGAAAGATTCTCGCACCGTGAAGTGCACTCCAACTCCAACTCCAAGTCCAGGTCTAGTCCCGTCCAGTGAAGTCCACCATAAAACGCTTCGGGGCGCACGGGCTCAAGTGCGGTGTTGTCCGTTTGGTCTGCCCTGCAATTGCTTTGATTTCTCCTCCACATGGAGCACAATTACAAACGCTGACAGTAGCCGGGCCGATCTTCAACTTCATTAGAGAGATTTCGATATTGTTTGAATGCCACTGTACATACGAATATACATACGTACCTATATACGTATATAATTGGTAGTCAGTGTAGTCAGGCTGGCACTTCACTTTCCAACTATGACACGGCAATAATAATTAAGTTGGCCCAGGGGACAGCTGAAGGGGTTTACAGTCTACAATTTACAGGCTGCTGTTGAGGCTGCGGCTGATGCTGCTCGGTAGCGTTTTAATCACTGAATACGAGGAAAAAAATAACGAAGGTTTCTTCTTGGTGTGAGAATGTGGAGCATGTTGTGAGTCATCTTGCGGTTGGTCCAGTTGTCTCAATTAGCTGCAGCTTTGTCGCCTCATTTACACTTTAAATCACTTTAAAACGCATTAATTTCTCTTATGCGTTTTATTTTTGGCGCTTTGCTTCCTCTCTGCTTCTTATATGCCACAACAGTGCTGTAAAACGCATCACGCAGACAACAGAAAAGTAGAGCACTAAATTGGCAAACTGATGTTAATTGGATTTATAATTAAAATTGAACAATTTTAACCTGAACGGATACCTCACTGAATTTCAATCATAACGTTTCATAAATTTGCACTAGCAGGTGTTATGTAAGCTTAATTAGAGCATAAACCTATCGATAGGCGACGAGCATTAGATAGCAACATATCGATTACTGAACTTCTGTAAAGTTCTTACAAATAACGGAAAGTTTACATTGCCAGTATTCAGCCTAATATCGTGTCGTAAAAAGTGCAAAAGAATGACGAATTTCCATATGTGCAAGGTATCTAACGAAATAATTTATATTAAACAATAGTTGCGTTATGTAGCTTTTATTGTTTCTGCAATTATCCATTTATCTTGCTATTTTTGTGATTTTTTTTATTGTGACCAAAAAGTGCGAAAGTGTGCAAAGATTGCAAGTGAAATGTGCAATCAGCTGTTGAGGTTATGTTTGGCTGCTGCTTCAGAATTGCCGAAATTTACAAGGTAAAAGAACATTTATTGCTGTGCATTAAAATTCACTTATTCATAAAATATAGAAACTATTTTAAGGGACAAAGTTCACAGGTACAAATAATATTCTTTTTGTGTAGTGCCCAAGCGGCCATTCCCTTTCCTCCCACTATTCGTATGCTCAGTTCTATGTGCATGTTAATCTCTTGCTCTTTCCACATGCATAATAATAAGCTGCGAATGTAGAAGTCTATTAGAGCAATAAGCTTAGTATGTACAAACATACATATTTACATGCTTAAATTGTACATAAAACCAACCTCTCCCCACACTTCAAATGTTCTCTTCCGTTAGGTGGCCCATCCTCTATCGAACATGTTCGACGAGCATAGTTTGGGTCGACGTTAGTGGAGATGCTTCGCAATGTTCAACGAAATTGTTCGACTCTGGACCTCTTGAGAATATGCTCTGTGTTAAGTTCATCTTCTTTTATTTAGTTGGTTAAGTGAAAGTTTATTATTGGATAAGTGTGTCTATAAACAGTACGTTCTGGCATAATGAAACTCCTTAAAATGCGAAGTGGTGATTTTAACTGAGGTGATATTATAAGAAGCTGGCTTAACAGACTCCACTCTGTAATGTTATGTTAATTCTTAATCGAAAAATGCGTTAGGCAGGGACGTACTGTAGCTTGAATTGCCAATAATCAACCTAGTGTGGGCTGCTATTAATAACAATTTTTTTCTATTAAATATGTATGATTTTTGATAAGTTTGAAAGTGTGGGAAATTTGCATATAAAATATGCAGCGAACCTTTTTTTTAGGTTATGTTCGCTTTCTGCTTGAAAATCGCACAAATTTACAAGTGAAATGAACATTTATTGCTATGCATTAAAATGCACTCATTCATAATAAAGTGAAACTATTTGCAGGGGTCAAGTTGACAGGTACAAATAACTATTTTTTCGTTTTTGTTGTGTAGTGCCTAGGCGGCATTTACCCACCTCTCTCCACCCACTGAGCGTCACGCTTGATTCGTGCGCTGTTATGATATTTTAATAAGATGTGGCAGCACTGTAAAGACGTTGCCATTTGTTTGGTTATTGGCAGTTTAACTGGGCAAATAGTAGGAGTATGCACAGGAGGCACAGTTACAGTTACAGTTACACAGTTAGTTACCATACTCACTCGATACACGACTAGACTATATATAATAATAGTTGTTGCCAGTGACTACAACCACAATCGAGTGAGATATTTAGATTAACAGGTTGTTTTCATTACAATTCGTGCTTTTTAACAAGCAAAACGTGCACTTTCTCCGCACGCAGAGCCAATAATTTCTGAGCTCTGGCTCAGGCGCTGACTCCGACTCCAACTCCAACTCCGACTGGGACTCTGTGCCTGCACAGACTCCCAATCCACAGTGCCAGACTGTAGACTGTAGACTCCTTGGCGTGGAACAATAGCCACATTGGCAGCCATCGACATTAACATTGACTTTACACGACTTTGGAGCGATCGCGTTGGTAGCTTCATATTTTTATTGTTGTTGCGCATTGCGCATTGTAAAGAATGTTTTTTATTTTTGTTTTTTCTTTTCTTTTTTTTTGCCAGGGATCGTGTCTGCGTCCTTAAACTCTTGTTTGGTAGCTCGCATAACGCATCTTTTTATAACCGCAGGCGTTCATTAGGGTATAACGCATCTGTTATCAGCCATGTAACAGGCTAAAGTGTAAACTAATGATAAAACTATAGATAGATGCTTAAGTAAGGCGTAAGTCTGTCTTGATCGGTATATCCTGTTAGATTTCGCTTTAATCCTGTGCTGCCTTATGCTAACAGGATATAAGGCAAGCTACGGCAAGTCAAAGGGTTGTTCATAGCATTATTTCAGCTTTGGAAAGGGTATTTCAGCTTCGTTGTTATCACAAAGTTTGTCTTCGGACGTTCTTGTTTGCTGTCTATGCAAATAATGCGCCGCTGGGTCACGTTTATGGGTTGTACGTTGTAAAGTGTCAATTTCTTAGATGGCCAATCCACACACACACACACAGACACACACACATATTCACACATTTATTTAGTAAGATAACAGAACAAGAATAGAGAACGTGCAGCTTATGTCATAATCGTAGAGAATCCTTGCCGCGCGCTCTGTTGGGTGTTAATGTGCATCCTCCTCCATGTGGTCATCGAGCGTCGTTTTTCCCACATTTCGCGTTCTGCCATGTTTTTATGGCCATTTGTTTATGGAGTTTGGCTACTGTGCACTTGCTGCTGCTGCTGTGGTTGTTCCGACGAGTAGAACAATGGATAGTTTGCATGTTATCTCAACTCCTTGGCTCTTCTCCCTTTTATTGTATGTATAAGATTTCTGGATGTGATGTGTGCAGGACATGAGTTGAGCTTTGGCTAAAACAAACTGCCTGCTCATGTCCCAAACTTAGAGAAATAGCAAGAGTAACAACAATGGCAACAACAACATTAACAACAACACTAACAACAATCACGAATCTTGTGGCAACGAGCGAACAGAGCCGGCAATGAGGTAGCTAAATGAGCGCCGCTGCCTGAACAGTTAACAAATTGCGGCTTTATTACCAACATCTCACTTAAAACTCAAGCCAAAAGTGCTTAACTTGGCTAAACTAAGCTGAGCTGAGCCGAGCTCAGCTGAGCTGATAGATGTGCCCGCCAAAAACCTCAAACGAAAGTCCCAACCATTAGGATAACTATCGCGTGAGAGCCCTGGCGTGGCGAGGTGAGGTGAGGCGATGGCGCAGGAGGCGGCGGTGTGTGGTGGGTATTTTGGCAGGGCAAACCGATCCTGACTTGCCGATGCTCTGCGCCAGCTAAGTGGGCTAAAGTAATGAGCCGACGCCGACGCCGAAGCCGACGCTGATGCTACTCCTCTGCCTCATCTCCAGCTGCCGCTCCAGCAGATCTCAGCCTGTGCGATTGCTGGCCTGGCGCGCATGCGCAATAAACAAACACGCCATGTTACCGTTGTCTGGCATCCGATTCGAGAGCACTGTGGAATTGGAATCCTTAAAATCCAGCTAAAAACATATAATACTACGCATTGTTTATGGTCTGAAAGTTAACTCATAATCTTGAGACCGATTAAATAATATGTCCTGAATCCGGATCAAAAGCTGGGACTCAAGAAAAGTTGCTGGTCAATTTATAAAGGACTGTAATTTCGTATATTTAGGTGTATGAAAATCGATAGTTGAGTCTATATTGAATAAATGATACTATCGTATAGTATCTCATCCTGAGTCTTATGTTTCCTCATGGCTGTTTGAGATATAACAAATAATCAGTTTGTACACTCTAAAAATCAGTTTGAGATGTTTTGTTTAATAGTAAAGTTGCCGATAGTTATCGATAGTTTTAATGGTTTGCTCGACTTGCATTTTCAGTTCACACTTGACATAGATTTCCCCATGTTTTCATACCATTGTGAACTATATGGAGTGCTGCTCGGACTGGCAGCTTATTGTTTTTGGACTGGCTTTCAGTTGGTGTCAGCTGGTGGGAGTTTCGCTTGCCAGGAATGAAATAATAATTATTATTAACTATTAGCGTTGGCTGGTAGCCGCACAGAGAAGAACCTGAGGCTGAAGTTGGAGCTGATGCCGATGCCGATGCCAATGCGGCAATTGCCACCATTTGGGGACTTGGGGCTGGACTGGAAGCAGTTGGAGCGGCTCTTGATTGTTTATGACCTTAAGTTGTCGTGCCGCAGTGAAAAGGTCATCATTAGCCACAGTTTTGTGTTGTGTTGTGCCTTGTTGTGTTGGGTTAGTTAGCTGAATGGGCTCTAGTTGGTTAGCTTTCTGTAGAGGCGGAGGCGGTGTCCAATTTGTGACTGCGATTCGAACTCCTGTTCGCGTTTTTGAATGCGGCTGAGGCGGCGGCGGCATTTGGCAATTTTTCGTTGGATCTATCTGCCTTTGATTTTTATGATGTTTTAATTTGTTGCACGTTGCAGTAAATTAAACGGCTTTATGATTATTTCGATTTGTGGCAACAATGTGCAACAGGTTCAATTTTTAACCAGCGATGCTTTGAACTTTAACCCAGTCTAGAAACTGTCTCCCTTTCTCTTTCTCTCTCTCTCTCTCTCTCTCTGATGTCAATTGTGACACAATTATGCATCAATTATAATCCCCGAAATGAACAAAATCCGTTGGTCACTTTCCCATCACTTGTCGGCTTGGCATCAACAACAAGGTCTAGAAAAATAAACTATATATTTGAGCCAAATCTTTGGGACGACGTTGCCTCGTAATTCAAAGCGATTCCAGGTCCCAAAGCCGACATACTCCCATTTTTCAAAATACAAAACATAAAATCTACGAAGCTCTCAGTTTTTGATGTTATACCGCAATAAATAAATCCCCAAGCTAGAAACTTCCTCATAAACACACACTTGAGTGACCAAAGCAACCCATAACAACAACAACAACAACAACAACAAAAACTATCCTATCTCCTACAACACACACATGTCGCCGCCAATTAACAAAAACCCAAAACAACATTTAAAAAAATATTTACCAAAACCAAAATTCGAAACGAGAAACAAGAAAAAAAAATCGAAAAAACCAAAAAAAGGATTAAAATCAAAAAAATTGAGAAAATGCTTTCAGGCTAATCCCAGCGACATGCGCAACGTTTGCGTCTCATGTTCTTCAAGATTTGATGTCGTCGTCGTCGTCGTTGTTGTTGTTGTTGTTGTTGTTGTAGCTGCTGGACACACAACACTTGTTGTCGGTTGGACTCAAAGCGACATTTCCCACATCAAAAAGATTTCGTCACGCATAATATTTTTGTTTTATTTTCGATCTCCAAGGGTTTCGTTTGAAAAAAGAATCTGAAATTATTAAGTCATGCAGAAGACAATTGGATCATTTGTTTATAAGGTGTGCCGCATGTGCAACAGGTTAAAATCTGACTGACATGCTCTCTTGTTGCTGTTGTTGTTGTTGTTTTCTTTGGTATTTGTCAACGGTACCGTTGATTTTTATACTCTGTTTTCTTTTTAACTTTTTGTTTTTCAACTTGACTGAAATCAGCTTAAATATAATTAATGCCTGGCATTGGCCAGATCCATTGACAAGTCCATTAAAAATGTTTTTTTTTTCCGCATGCGGAATTTTGATTGACTTGGCCAGGGTTCAGAAATCTACTAGGTAGAATCGCTTCTTTTCTCAGAAAGCTTCAGAACTATGACAACATAATATATTTATATATAATTCTTATGATTCCTTACAAATTGAATGAGCTTAGGAGTAGAATTGTATTCCAGCTGTGATGTCAGCATTTGATGAATATTCAATATAAGGAAGTAGTAGAATAGTAGTTGAATGCTCAGCAATGTACTAGCACTAGACTAAGTCCTAGGATAAACACTTGTTCAGAATTGAATACCATTTCTCTTCTAAAGCCTCATTATGAGACAAGAGTGGTGAAGAGGCAGGGGGATAGAGAGAACTGAGCTAATGTTTATTGGTTTTAAAATCTGTCATATCATATGATTTACATGTGTTTTGGTTAACCACGTTTTCGATATATTATTATCCTGTGGCTATTTCCGCAAGTTTACAGTCTTAACTGACATTCTAAAGCCTGCGGCAGGTCTCAGCTGTGTTTGTGTCTCTTTCACACTCTTTGTTACCATTTAGCAGTTGGTTGTCTTTTGTTGGTTTGTCTGTTTGTTTGTGTTTGTCTTGTTGCCAGTTGTTATGACTAATAAAATGTTAACATGCAAAACACTCGCGAGGCAACAGCAGACGACAAAACAAAAACAAGCAAGAAAAAAATGTCAAAAGGCAACAACACGTTTTTGATTATGGCCCACACGTTGCTCAGTTCCTTTAGTCGAGTCAGTTTCACTCCTCCTTGGTGTTGCTGTTGTCTTTTGGCCAAAAGATCAATGGTCAACTTGTGGCAGCGCTGTGATTGCGTTCTTTACCCCACCCCAACCCCTATCTACCCCTAACCTGTTGCATGATTCATTTGCCTGAGTTACGAGCTCTGACTCTGATTCTGACTGTGGCCGTTGTGCCAATTCTTTGATTTGCGGGGCGCGTGCCTGTTATCAGCGGTGCTGGTGCAACAACGGTTAACAACGGTTACTGACAGCCACCACTTGATCACGACGAAGAAGAGGAAGAAGACGCAGAGGCAGGCTAAAAAAAAAACACAAAGGGCTCCCAAAAAAATTCCAGGCCAAGTCATAAACAAAATGTTGGCTTTCTCCTCATTTCCAGTCAATGTCTATTCCTATCAATTAAATTCATTAAATCTGTTTTTGCCTCAATTAAAACTCATTAAATCATTTACAATATTCATAAAAATTACAATAAAAAGGCTACAAAGAAAGAAGAGTAAGAAAACCGCCGTCATAGAACGTCATGGAAAAATATTCGAATCTCCTCTAATGCATTTGTCATGAACCTGCCAGGCGGCAAAGGCAACAGCAACGGCAATGGCAACGACAGCTGCGGCGGCTCCAAAGTCTTCGCGTTGACCGCGACCTGCTCTCCATTGTGCACATGATGAGGCTGAGGTTGGGGGCTGAGGTTCGAAACCTCGGCCCCGTTGGCGGCCAGCAACTACACGCTAATGGTCAACAACTACCACAACAACAGCAAGCTGAATCTTGGCTCTGATCGACTGAGATGTATACCCTGTAAAGAGGTTTCTAATAGCCAAACACAATCAACAAGGGTAGCTGCAGCTCCCTTAGTTTCTTCACGAGCGACTCATTCGTGAAGAAGTAAATGGCTATATCTATGCTTTTAAATAATATATAAAATATATGGATTAGAAGCCACTTTTTAAATCAGTTTGCACAGCGTTGATATACCCTAGAATGATTACAGGGTATACTAGAAAATAAACTTAGAGCGCACGCTGCCAACATTATAAAGAAATTGTAATAACAATAATGGCTCAATAATTTATTGATAAAGCTCCGAAATTGAAGCCCCAAGTTGCAGTTAAACTTGTACGTAGAGAGGTCGATTTAAAACGCTAATGTGTGTGTGTGAGTGTGTATTGTGTATTGGGTGTGTGTCTGTGAGTATCAAACGGTACTTAGGCAAGTATTTTTGATTTTTTTGGTAACTTCATTCCATGCGAGCGTCCGTCCGCAGAGCGCGTATTGAGCCAAATCGCTTAGTCCCACAGAATCGTGACTCCCACATTTTAACCTTTGACCTGACCACGAGCGAATGAAGTTAACTGAAGTTGCTCTCCCCCCCACTGTTCCGAGCTCTAACACAAGTTGTTGTACCTGCTTTCTTTGCTGTACCTTATGGTGTTTGTTGAGAGATGGGGGGTGTGGGGTAGGGGCTACAGTTGAATAAAGGGAGGGGAACTCAAAAAGTCGACAATAATCATACAATTTATTACCTTTGCCTTTTTGCAAATTCTTCTCGAACTCAAAATGACAATAAATCATATGCACATTTTGATTTCGGACCCTTATGTAAGTCGCTGGCTGGAAATGGCACGAGTCGTCGGTCGGTGCATTGTTTTGGCCCAAAAGGATGTGGAAATGGTCGAAACTTCCACTGAGCACAGTCAGAGAAACAGGCAAGTGATTGTTGCACAACCGAAGTGGCGTTTTTTTGGGGGAGGGGGAAACTTACAGAAAGTAAATATATTGAAAGGGCTTTGGCTTCGTTTTACATTTATATATAGTATGTAGATATTATATATTAAATGTATTTAAATCAGGGGAAAATTATATAATATTATCCCATTTATGTTATATATGATCCTATAATTCGAAAAGAATAATGATCGTTTTTCTGGAAGCCAGAAAGGCAGCTAAAACAGGCTCTAAAGCTGGCATATTTTTTGGGTATTTTGTATTTTTCTTGCAAGTTGAATTCCATTTGAAATTCCAAAAGCACTTCGGCTACTTCAAACGCATCCCTTCCAGCGCTCCCTCCAAGTTGCCAGCAAAGTTGTAAATGAAAATCATATTTACGCACCTTAAACTAACCAAACGGCAGATCAATGTTTAAGGAAGGAGTCTGAAGTCACTTGTGCTGGACACTTGCCGCAGGGTTTACCAAGGGAGCAGCAACACCAACAACAACAAGAATTATTTCAGTCTTGTCACGGGTTGTCCCGCTGGGTTGTAATTTTGGTACTACATTTAGCATGTTCTAATTTACAAGCGAGCGAGCAAGCGAGCGACGAATATCGAAATCTGAAAGGAACTTGGCTTCCAACAGCAGCGCCAAATGTAAGCCAATCACGTTAAAGGAGGGGACGTCGACAGGCAGGGGGAGGGAGCTGGGGTTCAGGGAGCGTTACGTGCATGTAAATTCAAATTTTTTTTGGGGCGATCGAAGTGGTGGGCCTCTTGGTCAGTTTTGCTTGTTTTCGTGGTTCATTGAGCCGCGTTCCGTGCATAAATTAATGAAATATGAAAAGGAGCTGGGCTTAGCGGAGTGCTGGAATGGTTAGACAGTGGGGAAGGTGGGGAGCAAAGGGTAACAGGAGACCGCACACAATGTCCAACATGGTTTATTAATTCAATTTGTGCCTAAATTAACGTGTAAGTGCTTAAATATTGAGTTACCGGCAGCGTCACATCAACCAGACCCAAAACCCTACTTCCTTCTCCCCCTCCTGCTCCATCTCCTCTTTATCAAGTCTTGCGTGTGCCAATGCCATTGACTTGTCTTTCTCTTGTTGTTGTTTCTTGTAACTCTTGGCCTGAACATGCGTTTTTATTATGGAGTATAGATTATTGATACATCGGTGCCATAAAATATGAATATATGAAATTATATTCAAGCACGGATTCTTAAGTTGTCATAAGTTATAAATGAATATGGAAAGGATTGTAAGGATTTGGTAGATTAACAAGTGCAATTGACCTAAACAAAGTATATTGATAATACTATGAATAAGTGCAGAATTAGGCGGATTATTTTCCATTTTATCTGGCGGCTTTTTAACATATTATCAATCAAACATTGGCAGGTCGTTCGCTTCCCTGTTAAGCCACCGGCTGGCGACATTGTGGTTCCACCTTATCACTGGAACGCTATCGTTGGCACATCTGTCGTCTGAATTCCAGGTTCTGCTAAGCTCCCTTACAGCCCCAAAGGCTTTGACTAATTGGCGAGCAAATCGATGTTGTTGGCCGATAAAAATGCCTCGCAAATGCATAAATTTGTTGAATTATTATTTATCGAGCACTTTACGCACTTTGAATGTGCAACTTGGTTCGACAGTTGCGGCTTGCAACATGTTGTTGCCGCTTGTTCAGATTTCGGGCGATTCAACAAGCATTTTGTCTAGACTGCCATGTTCGATTTGGCCTTAACTGGGATCTGAGTCAGAAGGAGTTACACCTGACCAGATAGAATCGTCTGGTTACTTTCCCAGAATTCTAACGTAATGTTAGTTTGCTTTTAAACAAAGTTTAAGTGTGCCATTAGTAGGTAACACTACGAATTAAACCATTAGCGCCATGTTTTGATTAGCTATCTGTCGATGCAGGCGGCAACCCTGACATCTGCCAAGCCCACCCAAATTGCCAAAACAAGGCGACACTCACTTAGCATTTGATTCATGGCACAATCAGCAAATCATTAACAACTAATTAAATTATATAAAACGGTCATTAATTAAGCGCCAAAATGCTTCAAGGCACCAAAGAACGAGCATAGACTATAGTCTTG
Organism: Hirtodrosophila trivittata; assembly: GCA_035045065.1. Taxonomy (NCBI): domain Eukaryota; kingdom Metazoa; phylum Arthropoda; class Insecta; order Diptera; family Drosophilidae; genus Hirtodrosophila; species Hirtodrosophila trivittata. The sequence continues at coordinate 2,041,560 of JAWNNK010000022.1, forward strand.
GATATTATGGAATATATATACTACTATTTGGTCTGTAGATTTGCCTTTCACTTTGTTTTTGGCTACTTTACAAGCAAAAAGGGGAACAAAGCGACGTGAGGTGAAGTGAAACGGAGCGGAATGATTGCAAATAATGACAAGAACTTTGGGCTGAACTCTTGCACTTTGACATCCGATGGTGACCCTAATGGTGGCCCCACCAGGTGCAGCAGCAAACGCTTCAACACTGCACCACTGCACCCACAATTGGCACGTTCTATGGAGCGGCAGCAGTTGTAAATATTTAATAACTACATTAATAACAGCAGCAATGACAATGACAACAACAACAACAGCAGCAACAGCAACAGCAACAACAATCATAATAACACGCGCTGTTTTTGTGATTGCAATTTGCCAAGCAATAAAAACTACCGTTTTGGCCACGTTTGCCAATGGTATGAATTGAATGAATGTCATTAATTTGACAACAGCAACCGTTAAATCAGCAATTCAATCACCAACAACAACAGCAGCAACAACATCAGGCGAGTGGCGACAAAAGAAACGGTTCTCAACTCTCGATTCTCGGGTTTTGGTGGTACGGTTTTTGGTCTTGCGGCGTGAGTCTTAAATTACCAACCTTGCCACAATTTTCAATGCGCATTCGCATTCGAATTTGTTTGCAGTAATTGGCCAGCAAAACTGGGAAACCGCCGACTTGACTCCCAACCAAACCATATACAACTGACGACTGCGATTGCGACTGCTGCCACTACCACCGCACCCATCAAGAGCAACAGCTATAGCAAAAGCAACAGCAACTGTTGCTGCGGCACCACCCAAGCATTCATCGTTCGCCTTTTGCCTTTCAACTTCTGTTACAGGTGTCTCCTCTCCTGGTCGTCTGGGCCAGATTCTCTACAAAGTTGCTGCCGTGTCAATGACAGTTCAATGTGCTCGCGATTTGTTGCTGATGTTATTGTTGCTGTCGTTGTTGTTACTGGCAACAGTTGTCGCACATGCAAATCGTGACTGTTGGCCAACCGACGTCCATCACAAGTTGCCAAACAAACTTGCCAGTCAGTCAAACCAACCAACCAACCAACCAACCAGTCAGTCCGTCAGTCAGTTAGTCTCAAACTACGTTTACACAGTTTCTTTGATTGCGATATGCATTAAACGGAAACAAACGAAACAATTTCAGAGTGAAAACATATCAAAATATCGCAGAAGCTAGAACAAAGAAATGTCCTAAAAGACAGTTTGAGAATTAAGCAGAGACACTCAACACTCTCAATGATTCTTCTGCCTTTGAAATGATATGGAATTGTTAATTTGCTTACCAGTAAAATCGTTAGCTAATTTGGCATCGTGTAAACGTTTATTAAGGCTCTTTCAGTTACGAGTTACTCAGTTAGTGGCTAAGTTAGTAATTTTTTCTGGCTTTTTTTGGTAGTTGAAATGCGAGTGATTTGCTTAAGACATTTTGATTGATTATTTTTTTCTGTGCGACGACAAAACTGCGACCGCCTCCCCCGTAAACGTGTCTTGTCTGTTGGCTTTGACGCTTCCTCTCTTGGCTTGGCTTGTCAAAATTGGCGTTTGGGCCACCGCAGCGGCCGGCAATTGACTGAAAACCGTTTTTTGCGCTTTTTTTTTGGGCTTTTTGGCCAAGTCATGCGCACAAAACAGAAAAAATCGCTCGCCTTTTATTAATTATTTTGACCCAGAAATTGTTGTTCGATTTGTGTGTTAAGTGTTATGTATCGGAATCGGGTCTCAATGGGCAATGGATCTTGCATCTCTGGCGAACAGATCTTTGCGGATCTCTTGGGGGATCGGCGCACGTTTGTTGTCAGTTAAATTTACCACCTGTGATGAATAACGTTACATTTTGTTGATTGTTTTCTGTTGTTTTTGTTTTTGTTTCTGTTTTTTTTTCTTGTTATTTATCGTGATTTATTGTATTTATTGGAGTACCAGCGGAATCTGGCTTCAGAATCATTTGGTTACGTTACTTTTGCGCCCTGCCATGCCCACATATATACATATAGTTGATTACTCAGGTGTCTGAATGCGTGCTCGCTCCCTCTCTCTCTTTCTGTCTCTCTCTCTATCTCTGTTTGTATATGGGGGCCGGGTACCGTTAATTAATTTGCAAGTTGTTTTTCTTATTTAACTTAAATTTGTTTACTAGTGCATATTGTGTGCGCCTCGAGATACATATATACATTTAACGGGTTTATGTGGGGGAAGAATGAATGATAAATGAATTCAATTCGGTTCGATTCGGTTAGCAGGTGTGATTTAAGGTAAGTCGCTGAATGTATCAGAGACACTTTGATATCACGAACTGAATGAATGAAGCATACGTTTGATATAGGATAAGAGCCATATGAAAGTATTTTGAGACGACTTCAGGTTTCTGCACTGCTTGACCCCAGAATACGGCAATATAACTATGGTTTGGCCAACTAAAAGTCATATATTTATAAGCTATAATTGGAACACAAAGTAAAATTTAATCATTAAAAGTTATTGGTCTAATTTAATTGAAAGGCGCGTTACTTCTTTTGGCCTTTTGGCTTCTGGGCCAACTGAATCTTTGATATATTCGGACTATTCCTCGTCGATGTTCTCACGGATCCTGGTGTTACCGTACCCGGCAGTATGGTAGCCCGTGATGTTGGTGGCGCACGTGGTAGCTGCGTTGAGGAGGACGCCAGTGGTGTCAACTTTGCTGAGTCTGCCTTTTCCAATTGAGCAAGATCTGATTGCTTGCGCAACACGAAGGCTCTCACATCTCTCTTTGCATTCCGGAGTTGCAGTGTCCTTGGCTTTTCTGAAGTTTTAGTAGTTTCCGGAGCTGGCATTATTGCTGGTTGATCCCGACGCATACGTGGTGATGGGGCATATGGATTGATGCCATGGGAACTGATGCTGCGACCGAGCTCATCCGCGCGATGGTGTGCCTCCTGGTTGGCATCGTTCATCAATGTGGTGATTCGTTCGCGGTTGGCTCGCTCCTGGACCAGCTGATTGCGCTGCTGGCTGCGTATTTGCTCGAACTCCTGCCAAAATGTTTGGGTTATCTGTTGCGAATTGCGGTGCAGCTCACGGCGTAGAGCCTGCATAACGTGTGCATCACGTGGCAGATCATCTTTAAGGAGACGTCTTGACATATTTGCGGATTATTATTATTGAAATTTTGAACTGACTGAGCTATTAGACATAAGACCCCAAAGATAGGTTCTGTAAAATATATATATATATGTATATATCTAAATATATACATATATATATATGTATTTGTGTGTATAGATATAAATGTATCTATGTCGTTTCTATCTGACGTTTCTGTCTACGGCATTTGATCGATGCGAGTTTTCTAATTGCCCGCCAACTTTCTTCTTAATTGTGGCGAGAAAAATGAGGCCCGTATCGAAATGGCATGAAAAGCACAAAGAGAAATTGTTTTCAATATTGTAGAAGTATGTAAAAAGAATATTTGTTCTCTTGTCTGTGTTTTGTGTGTGTGTGTGTGTGTGTCAGTATGTGTGTTTGTTATGTTTGTTCAGTCAATCAATCATATGATAGATGCTTGAAAACTTGCCCCAATTGGGGCCCCTTTGGTTCAAACAATGGCAGAATCGATTGTCTTCTCGATATAATCGCAGCAGCCTCCACTTGAGTCCACTCCATTTAGCCGAAATGAAAACAAAATTGCCAGCAAGCAGGCAGGCAGGCAGCGCCGCCTCCTTTTTGTTTCCTGGCCAAGACGTCCCGCTGTGCACTTGTCGAAGCCAAAAGTTCAACGATTGCCTCCGACTGTTTTAAATGCGGCTACCTAAAACCAAGGCACATGCCGATTCCAATTCCATTTCCAATTCCGACTCCGACTCCAACTCCAACTCCGAGTCACAATTTATCCTTTATGGCTTTTGTTTCTGCAGAAGTGAAAACAAAAGATTGTCATCATCGAGAGAGACCAGAGACTCGGTTATATTTTCCTCCTTTTTATTTATTTTTGCATAAGATCAACAGCTTCTTGATAATATGCACAACTTTACATACTTGTATATATGATATATACATATATATATATATATTTGAGTGATCGCCCTAATTGGGTGAAAGTGCTTAGAAAGTGTGACAGTGCTGAAAGCTGTCGCCATCATCATTACGTACGTTACCGACACTGATACCGATACCGATACCGATACAGATACCCCCTGTCAAATCACAATATCTATGGCCTTTAACTATACGCGTACACATATATATAACTATAACTATACCTGTACCTGTAGCTGTAGCTATATAACTAACATACATCACCCGCATATATAGGCATCGTCAGCAATCAGCTAGCAAAATGACTACAAAGGCCTCGTCCGTCCATTCGTCTATCCGTCGTCTGGCCGTCCGTTCATCTCGGAGAGATATTCCCAGGCCAGGCAAGAAAACTAGAACTCAAAATCATACATCACAAGCAATTACCGGCTAAAATGCGGCAGAGTGAGCTTCGACCAACGACTAAGGCAACTACTGCGACTAACCTTGGTCGCTACTAAGGAAAATACAAAAAATCGAACAAAAACTATATATATATATATAAAAGAGTGGGCTGCTGTTATTATTGTTGTTGTTAATACACTTTGAAATGGGAAACGTATATCAAAGCTATGGCATAAGCTCAGTCTCAAAATATCTTCAAGGAATTTGTTATGAGATTCGATACTGATAAGAAAATGTTTTTGGTCTTCCAAAAAGTAACTTCCAGAGTATCTCAATTTTAACACATATGGTTCTCAGATAGTTTTCCTAGATATATCATCTAACTGGATTAATTTTCTATACTAATGTACTATATATAATATAAATATGCCTGAACTTTCCATAATATTTACTTCTCATATGGTGTATCGTCAGGAGAGATTTGTAGAGTATTTTGTATTCGTGGCGTTGCCTTTGAACCTTTCGCTTCTTGTTGCTGTTTTGTTGGGATGTTGTGTATGCCGCGCATGCATCATCATACCATCATCCCATTATCACATACCACAAGCCAGGCCATGCCAGGCAGAGTGAAGCCAAGCCAAGGCAAGGTAAGGTAAGGCAAGGCTGCTCCTCCTTGGCTGACCGACTGCGGCACTTGAATGCTCGGCATGAAATAAATCGCGTGTTTATTGTGCCAACGGCGATCGCTCCAATGTTGCACATGAAAATTGAACGCAATAGAATGCCACTAATCGATCGAGGTTCGAGCTTGGGACTTGAGCTTCGCTCAGCTTCACTCTGCTCCACTCTGCTCCCACTGTGCTCTCTCGGATGCCGCCAGCAACAAAATGAAATGTTTCAAGTTCAAATGCAAGGTGCGGAGCTGCTGGCCGAGAGAAGGAGTGCCGCCAGACTGATTGGACGGACTGGACAGCTCAGCTGGCTGGTGGTAAAGGAGGAGACTGGCGCAAGCAATCTCAAAATAATCTAAACGATTTGGCGAAAATCACGTTGCCGTCGCCATCGCCATCGCCATCGTCGCGGCATCGGCATCGGCATTGGCATCCACCTGTTACGCCGAGCTCATTTTTAATGCCTACCAGCCAACTCTGCTTCCCCTGGTCCCGCTTAAGATGAAGGCCAAGGCGGGTCTGGAGCAACTGAGACGGCGGCATTGAGAGCAAATTGCAAAAGCCAAATTCAACGAATGCCGGCGCACAGTTTGGCATTAATAATGAAGCGCAATCAACTGACGGCCGCCGGCCTTTAGATGGGCTCCAACTGACTGGATGACTGCCCAACTGGCTGACTGCCTGACTGGCTGACTGCCTGAGTGACTGACTGACTGACTGAATGGATGTGTATTTGCCAGGTGAGGGTGCCCCGATACGTAGCATTGGCATTGGCAATGCACAGATTAAACATTTTTCCAACACAATGCATAATTTCTCGCTGCTGGGCTCGTTATGTGTGGATGCTGCTCGATGCTTGGTGTTATTCTAAACGGCTTTTAGACAAAGCATCTCTCAGCCCACAGTCCAGTCCGAGAGTGCTGCCCGCTGCTCACGCTGCCAATCAATCAATCACGCCAAGATCTGAAACCGAGTCGCCTAGTCATCTGAGCATCTGCCGACGCCATCAACGTACCCCAAGCGCGCTCTCTGGTCAAGTGTAATGGTTTTGTCATGATGCAGCATTTAAGCTGCCGCCGCTGATTGATGCGCCGTTCGTTCCACAAGAGAGTGCCAGTTAGGAATTTCACACCACCAACACCAACACCACCGCCAGCACTACCAGCATTACCACAATCACTGTAGCACCACCAACAGACTATGGAAATTTTAAGCCACTTGTCAGTCAGTCAGTGCTCAGTGTTCAGTTAATTTTCTAAAGCACTTTCATAGACCAAGTTTGTTGTCTAAGTCTTTTGTATGAATCCACTTGGGAAACTTTTCCATCTAAATGGAATCATAATGCCAATCGATGGCAAATCAAATCTGATATTTCCGTGTGGAGTATCCTCTAGAGTTCTGTGATAAGCCCTCACATGGTCTAGCATTCCCATGTAGTTATCGATAATTCATTTGTAAAACGATTTCATTTTCTTCGATTTATCTTTTCTAATCAAATTCGTATTCGTGAGTGTTTTGGGTGCACAATTCTTGCTTTGCATGCAGATTTTGGGCTAGTTAGTGGAAAAGCAAAAATAGAAAAAAACTTCGAGCTGAAATTGAAAATAAAATTGGAGTTACGAGCTTGAATGCCACCTGCAGGGCGGCATATCGAATCAGCGAAATCAAAGCGCAATTAATTGACGACAATTGTGTGGCAAGTGGTCAAATTGTGTGGCAACATCAAAATCAGCCAAAACAAGCACAACAACAACAGACGCAATCGAACAACTGTAATTCAAGAAACGGCAAACGTCAATTGTCTAATCAACAAATTTAGTCAATAAATCGTAATTAATTAACGTTTGCCGCTGAGCTTTTGCTGGTGGCAGTTGCTACTCAGCTTGGCAGTGGCAATTGCCATTGCAGTTGCAGTTGTAGTCGAAAGAGTTTTCAATTTTTGCTCAAATTCAAATGTGTGGCAAATTTTGGCAACAACTAGGAAAACAACAACAACAACAAAAGTCTCAAAACTCGAGCAAATATACGCGAATTGCGACTAATATTTAGTGCGGCCAGCGAAAAACGTTAGCAAAAATATTGGCAACAGGCTAATCAGGCGCATATACGCCCAAAACACAGAAAAAATAGACTGAAAGGAGGTGTGCCTGGCAGGTGGTCATACTGTGTAGCTGTTGTTGGTGTTGTTGTTGTTGATAACATCGTTTCAATGTGTTTATTGTCCAAAAAATTGGACTTGCAATGCACGAGAATCAAAAGACTTAGGCAACGAACTTGGCGTTTGCTTAGATTTTGAAAGTTGTTAATAATTTTTAGAACATAGTTTCAGTTGTTTTTAAATGAAGTCCCTTTACAGGTCTTGCATAAGCATATCTTTAATCTTTTCCACTTGTTAAATTGATTGTTCCATGCTCTCAATATTCCTTGAGGATAATTTGTATACTATTCCATTTGATTGTTGATTTTCTGTTGCTATGTCGCTGATTTGAGGAGTAACCCAGGCAGGCATTTCCGTTGAACGATTCATCATCATCCATCCCATCAACACAGTATCAACAGCAATCAACAGCGTCGGCAGCTGCCGCCTTGGCTTATATCATAGTCTGCAATTAGCTGTAAAGAACTTTTAATTAATAATGCTTAATGCTCATGATATATCTCTGTACTGACATCGTACTCCCCTCAGCTATGGCCAGATCAAAGGAGCCTCAAACCGCAGACTTAATCGTGGATGCAGACGTAGCCACAGCCACAGCCACAACGTGGCAGTTAATCAAATTAATTGCTTAGAAAATCAACATGTTGAAGGCGAATTAACATCGAAAATTTCAAATCCGAATCACAATCAAAATCAACGGGTTAAACAATGACAAATAACGAATTATGGTATAGATATAATAGATATACGGTATGCATATTCAAGGCCCTCTTAATCGTAACCCACAATGGGAATGTGCAACAGTTTTTATTTCGTATTTTGAGGAGCTTTCGGATTTATTTGTAGTTTTCGTAGTTATCGTAGTCCGCTGCGTGTTTATATTCTTGGAAGCGCATTATTTAACCGCAGCAGTGAACTAAAAACGAAAATTGGCCAAAAACGAGGCACATAAATCACCAAAACAACACACACACACACACACCAACAGACACAGATAGTCCAGGTCGCATTGGTTTTTGGGGTAGAATCATTGACAGCGCGCCGGAAGATTTCATTGTTTCCTCCAATGGCGACGACGACGACGACGTCGACTTTAACTTCTCGGTATTTTATTAAGCCACACAAATCAAAAACCAAAGGCATTCAGCAAAAACCAACAAGCAGCAAAAAATACACAAGCTTCGAACACTCCAAACGCGATCTGTTCGAATACTTGATACCCTGTATTCAGATCTGAAGCACATATGATGTTTCATCCCTTTCAGATCTGAATGTGGCAGGAACTTGGCTAAGTCGAAGGTGCCTGCTGCTGTCTGTTGCAATTTCAATATACTTTTACTTATTTAAACGTATAGAGGGTATCAAAAGAGGAAATATATTTATATATATTGATATATTGTGTATATATATATAAAGAAGCCTTCGTGCGGTAACTTGACTCATGAATTTGGATGCTTAATTCTACTTAAACTCTGTCTGGCCTTTTTGTTGCGCTTTTAAATGCCTTTCAGATTGGGTCTGAAATTCGAGCGACGATTCCGCCGCGATTAGCTGGGCAAACAAGTGTTAAAGTTGTGGCAGCCACTACTGCTGCTGCTGCCGCTGCTGCTGCTGCGGCGAGAAGTGATGAAGGACAAGGAGCAGGGAGGATAAGGTGCAGATGCCGGCGATGGCAGTGGGTGCACTGATTGCTAGTGTGCCGCTCCTCTCTAAGTGAGAAACAAAACAAAGTTAAGCAGTGTTTTTTGTGTTGTTTTTTGGCTTTTTGTCGATTTGCCGCATTTGTTTTATGGCCATTTTTGGGTAGCTTCTTTTATTTCAGTTTGTTAAGTTTTGTTTTTGTTTCGTTTGTCGCATTGCATTGTGCAAGACGATTATTGCTTTGTTTTATAACGCGTTTGTTTGTTTATTTGGTAACGTTTCGCTTAGGTTTTGGCAATGCAAAAGATGTAGCCAAAGGCAAGTTTATAACGGTATCCAAGGTGTTGCATAATCTGTACGGTAAGACTGTAGCCTTTCAAAAAGGAAAAGAAAGCAAAAGTTTAAGCAAAGAAAATAATTGAAAATATAAAGTTCTAAAATAGAAACAACCGAATACAAAGTTCGCTTGAGCTATATCCTGAGTTCAGTTTTTTCCTAGGGATAACCTTTCACAAAAATCTTATTGCTGTCAAATTATAAGCTCTCATTTTTTGGGAGATTGTTGTGGGAAGAGGCGGCAGGAGGTGGGGGGTGAATATACAACATTGCACCTGGTCAGGTATTTGCATATCGGCAATCATTGTCCAGACTGGTCATGTCATTTGCAAGCAGCTAATCCAATGGACACAGCGCAACAGAAAGGCGAACCCCACCCCACTGGTGACAGCCCACACAACAACGTGGCACAAAACACACACCCCTGTGTGTCCAACTGTGTGTGTGTGTGTGTGTGTATGTTTGAGTGTGTTTTCTGCCTGCCCAGTTTGTCTCTAATTTAATTTGCATTTTAACAACTTTTTGCGTGTGGCTTTGGCTTTTTGTTTTTTGCCTTGGGTTTGCCTCCAACTCCGAACTGGACAGCGGGTAACAAAAGGCGTGACTGCAACATGCGCCAAGTGCGTGAAACGCCAAAATAACACAGCAACCTGCCAGTGGTACTGCCAGTGGTGGTGCAGGCTGTGGTGGAGCCCAAGTTACCTGCAGGCGCACCACAAAAGCCGCGCGCACAAATTAAATTAGTTTGAATAAACAGCGAGAGGTATCCAAAAATACAAAAAACAAGAAACAGAACCAGAACCAAAAAATAAGAAAAAACTACTCGTACATAATAAATGAACGAGGACGCGGGGCGCAGCCTTTAAATGGCAATGCAACAGCGGCCGCAGCACAGAAATAATAAGAAGAAGATGTAGAAACGAGCCCCAAATCAAAGCGAAACGAGGAGCTTCAGCTCAGGCCAGAGACGAAGACGACAAAGACGAGGACGACGACGACGACGACGAAGACGAAGACGACCATGAAATGAGGACCGAGTCTGACCAAGAAACTGAGGGAACTGCGTGGGCGCAAGCCTGCGCAGGTGATTTTAATCGCATGCCAGGAATCTGGCATAAACAGGTGAACCTGTGCAGCAGCCAGAGACGATGGCAACAACAACAAGAACAACGGCAACAAAATTAAATCAGAGGCCGCAAAATGTTGCGGCTTTGAGTATGCCAAATGAGCTCGAGTCTGAGCCAGAGCCAGAGCCTGGCCAGGATGAAGCACGGCAAAAAGGAAATAAAAAGAAGAAAAAAAAAAAACAAAACGAAAATTGTAAATCACGAATTTTTGCTGCAAGATATGCAAAAGCGGCGCACATTTTGTAGCAAATTGAATTTTCAGCAGAAACCCAAAAACGGGCATGGCAGAAGGGTGGGCGGGACGGCGAGGGGCGGGGCGTTGCGATGCGGATCGGGTTAGAGGAGTCGAGTAGAGTCGAAGTTGTTGTTGTTGTACGCCTTGTTAAAGGCGAAAAAATAAGAATCAGCGCGCTTGCGCATAAATTTCACAAAGAGCATTTGCAACAGCGACAGGTTGCAGGCAGCAGCAGCAGCAGCAGCAGTTGCAAGTTGCTAGTTGCCCAGTACACAGTACACAGCTCGCAGTTCCCAGTTCTCCCAGCTTCCAATCTGCATATACAAGCCATAAAGCAATTTCCATTGCTGGAGCATTCCACACATACACCCCACACCCAAGACGAGAGAGAGAGAGAGAGATATAGAGTGGCCAAGTAGTTGCCCTTCCCGAAGCAATCTCCCCAAGTCCAAGTGCAAGTAACGTCGCACAACCTTGATCCTTGTCAAGTGCAGCCTCCAGCAGCAGCCGCCAACAACTTTAATAAGTTCGCAGCTCGAAGATATTTCAAGTTCTGTTCTGATTCCGTTTCTAGACGCTCTTTGGGACTAGTCGAACCATGCGCATGCGTATTTTATTTACTTGATTTTTATGCAAATTTTTATTTTATTTGTTAAGGAAAATGCTCAAACAGCAACAACAACAGCAACAACAACAACAGCAACGGCAACAGAAACAACAACAACCAACAACGTATTCATTTCGTTGTTGTATGCAAAAAAGAAACAGAAAAAATTGTTATGGCTCCGTCGTGAGGGAAGGAGTCTCCAGTCTCCAGTCTACAGGCCTCTTCAGGTCTCTTCTGGTCTCGGTGGCTGTTACCATTTATAGCTGGCGGTTTTTCGTTGCCAAATTAGTGAATTTACATGTTGAACAATGATCAATGTTTTGTTAACAAATGTTTGCTTTACAACGCTTGTTACATACACATACGCTACACGGCCAGAGGGACTCATAACAACCGAGTTGAATCCCAGTCAGAACTCACCAGACAAAACAGTGACAACATTTCCTATCCACAAAATGGAATCTTTAGACACTCAACCTCAACAATTGGAATTTTATTGGAGAGTGGTGTAAAACTTTAATGTCTGAGGAATTAGTTTGTATATAGTATACTATATATGTATTTTATAGGATCGTCTGACCTTAACAAAGTTCCCTTTCATATATTTCCCCTTCTGTTGGTTTATGTAAATAGACGGAGCACCTTGTTGTTGTTTTTGAGGAAGAGAAATTGGGACAATGGGAAACGCTGCAGTTTATTTGGAATTTATCAAATAAAAAAGTTGTGGAAAAAGCTCGACATGAGAGTAGATTAAATATTGCATATTATTTCGAAACTTTTATATACCCTTTTGATTTATTGTTAGCAATTTTGAAAAGTGTATCGCTTTAATAGTAATCTATGTCGTATCTAACAAGCTTAGGAAGTAACAAAAGAGGTCAATATAGACATCCAGCACATAATCAACAAAATGATGCCACGTAACCCATCAGCATAACAACAAAGGGAGCCAAGGAAGAGAAATAATAATTTTGAATACAGGCGTCATCTGGCAATGCCAGACTCACCACTTCATAGACATAAATAGTGTCTGCTTGGTGGGAGGCCAAGGTGATCATTTATGATAGATACTCGTAGATAGACCTGGTCCATAACAAATTAATAATAGCTCAGGCATGCCAAATTAAAGGCTACCCCTGCTTCTGGCCAGACAATGAGCGTTCAAAGTAGCAATGCGTCTGATACAATTGTCTGGGTTATTGTTTGCACACATACACATACACGTGAGCCGTAACCCGGAGTTGAAACCCGGAATAAAGTAGCAGTGGCAAATATTGAACCTATCAACGACAGTCGTTGGCTGGCTGCCTGTCATGCATTCAGCCGTGGTCAAAGTTTACCATCAAATTGCTAAAATAGCAAATAATGAAGCTGACAGCAGAACAGAATACAGGAGGAGAAGAGGTGGAAGAGGGGGTAGGACACACACAACGGCAAGGGATGATCCGGCTGCTAAGCCGCTGCAACAGGGGCGGCAATTAAAACGGGGCGCAATGCGCAACTCCACCCCCCTCTGCCCTCTGCCTGTACCCTTGCCCCTGGCCTTCAGCAAATATTGTTACAGTCAGGCTGGGACATAAGCAACACTTTGCGGGTCGTGGGAAACTGAGAATTTCGGAAGACCTGAAGTGCCTGTTGGCGGTTTGACAACGATGGCGATGACGACTACAACGGAAAACGATACAATTTTAGCCTGTGGCAGACAGCGAGCGTCTGTTGGCCATCAATTTGGTTAGTAATTCCATTGAGGGGTGCTGCTGGTACCGCTGGTGCTGGTGCTGGTGCTGGTGCAGAGAGGGGAGTGCGTGCTGCGCTTTAATTTCTCAATGCATTATCCTTGGTGCTAGTCCTTGCCTGGACACTTATTATTATCATCTGCGTAGCATGCCCAGCACCACTTGAATTTTACAATCGAATTTTTCTCTTCTGGATGAATCGTCAATCGTCGTCAGCCTGCGGGTTGGATAACTTTTGGGGTGTGGGAAATGTACCCTGTGAAGCTGAGCATATGCTATTCCTTGCTATACATTCCACCTACATCCATCCCCTCCATCCACCTCTGGAGTATGGAGTTTAATGGCTACGCCATGTGCACTATCAATTTGAATGGCCAATGGCATCTTCAATTTTTATGCATATTTGCAGTTGGTCGGTCACGTGCCGCTCCAGGATTTTGGCAGTCGTCGTCGTGCTTCATCCTCCTCTGTACCTGTCACAATCACACTTTGCGGCATGCTGCAGCATTGCAAATAATATAAATTAATATTTTTTTGTTAGGAATTGTCGTCCCCTTTGCTTTGTGTGCGTTTTATTTGAGGTTTTTGTTGTCTGTTTACGAGATTGAGATTTGCTGATGCGATTGCTCAAGTTGTATTCAAGATTTGGGTTTGCGATTTTGTTGCCCCCGGGGGATGATATGACACGTTACATTGAGTTACACTGAGAATGACTGCTAGTAGTAGATGGTAAAATGTACGATTTACAAACAATAATTGGTGGAAATATATGATAGTCTATGTGTATCTTTAGTAAGCATTAAACATCATATCCAAGGAGGTAGCATACATAGCAGGTAGATAGCTAATTGTATACATTATGCTTAAGCCATAGAAAATATATGCTTAAAAGATATATATATTTATTTACAGAACAAATAACAACAAAAAACTTGAAAAAATAACAACATATCGGCAATCTCTCTATTTCTTTATTTGTCTTTTCTGCTCAATAATTTCGCTAAGTGCAGAAAACTTTCGGCAAATATTTGCAAATCCTTTTAGAACCCATTTGATGACGACAACAAATGCCGCTCATTTCCGCTGCGTCTTAAAGACACGTGCCAGGACACTCGCCAAATGACAACTGACAACTGGCAACTGGCAACTAATATAACTGCAGCGTGCAGATTTGTCAGAGATTTGAGGCAAAGATTTGAGGCAGCACAAACAAGCTGAAATAAGAGGAATAAGGGACGGTTGAAGGCCACTTAAAGGTAGCATTTGGTGTACAGAATAGGCAATTGAGGGGAAGATTCGAATGGGTGTCAAAGGGAGTTGATGAGCCGCATTAGTGCAAATTGTTGTGGGTGTCAAAAGCAGCCAAATGACATACCGAATGACTCTGAAGCACTTGATACATTTTTACAGGCAGCAAATCATTAAAATAAAAGTAAGTATAGAAATGAAGCTCAACTGTGGGTGGACTAGAAAGACGAGACCCAAAGGTGTCAACCGAGCACAGGCCACAGACACGGGAACTGGAAAAGGGGAACAGTCAGCAGATTCAACTCGCAGACGCTGACGCAGACGAGCGCCAGGCAGGCGCATAAACAAAGGCATTAGACGTCGGTTCAAGCGACGCAAAGTTGATTGGTGTCAGCCATAAAGTTGCCACGTCTCCTCCAGCTTCATCCGCATCCTGCTGGCTGGCTGCAGGCTGCAGGCTGCTGCCTGTGGCGCCAAAGGCTTTGAAGTGACGGCGGCTCTGATGGCGAGTTCGTTAGACACGCAGGCGTTGATGGACATCTTGTCGCTAGTCTTGAGTCGCGAGTGGCGAGTCTTGAGTCTGGAGTCGCCGCAACCATTTGACCAGCCAAAAAGTGTCATATATAGTTACTCAAAGCAGCGGCATGTGCAAAGATCCGACGACTGGCGTCAAATGGTGCTTAGCGGCACCCACTCTGGATCTCTGGACCAGACTTGGCTGACAAACCTGGCCGCCAGACCAGGCCAATAGACTTTCCAGGCTCCAACTCATTTGCATGGAAATGTGCGCGGGTGTTGGCCCCAGTCGAATAAACAAATGCTGGAAAACCTATTGTCTTTTGCCCTGGCCACAAAATATGCAAAGCTTAAAATTTATGAGAAATTAAAGTAAATTTATTGCATTGCATTTTGTACCGTCTTGTGGCAAATACGATAGAAAATAGAAAAAACAAAAAACACTTTCCAGTCTTAGTCTGTGGCCTGTGTGTCCCTTTGATTGTGTGATCGATGGATCTCATGTGCATGTTATTTCCATTACTTTTTCTAGATAACTTTCTCCAATCGAACAACATCCCATAACCCTTGGTCTAACAAATTTAAATGGACTACAACATTTCAATTGCTTTTAGTCTGCAGAAAGGATCGACAAGATGATGTTATAAATATGGAAAAATGTATTTCTGGAGATGCAAAAATTGTGTATATATATTATAAAGAGATCAGATTCTTTATCTGTTTGTAAAATCAGCTTCTAAAAGAATTCTCTACTCTTTCAAATCGTCAAACTTTATGGCTAAGATTACCTTTGAAAGTACAAGGAATCTTTTAATAGGCAATTAACCTTTTTTTATATAAATGTGCCTAAGTTTGCCTTCAATCATCAATCATCATCAACATTTGGCTTTTATTAGTAGTTATTCTTCAACATATTGATTGATTCATATTTCTGGGCCATAACTTTTCCTTATGTGCATGTTTAACAACATCCTTTAACCCTAACGCGTTCGAAATGTCATAAGCTCAGGCACTTAAAATGCCAGAGATTCAATACTCTGGCCGGCACTGGCAACGAATGAAATTAGGTAATAATCTGGCCATATAGAAACCCATTTATATGCCTTGGAGTGGAGTCGATTGGAGTGGAGTCCAAGTGCAACTCACTTTTCATTTCCAAATGGCAACGGCAAGTGCGCCACAGACCAGACGCCGGCGAGCTTCAACTCGTAGCCAGGTCTCTGACTGGCCTCAGTTGCAGGCAGTTATAATTTATAAGACTGGGGCCTGCAGTCAGACGACGACGACGACGACGACGACCATAAAAGTCCTGGACCGGCGGCCTGAAGGCGGCTCTGTCAGTTCGACTGTCAATTGAGCGCAACACTTCGAGCAAAAAGCGCAAACAAAGCCACAAATCGGACACGCGGACACTAAAATGAATTGAAACTAATATGCCAAAGTGAGTGGAGCAAAAGCCTCTGACAATGGCTTCATGATTCTGAAGACAGCGCCACGGGGCGAGCTAAAGACCAGAAAAATACAATAAAAAACAAAAAACAAAATAACACAAGAAACTAAATGATGCCTGAAACAGGCGAAAGGATACACACAATGGACACAGCTCTGCAGTATTACCTAATGCCAAAAGCGATGAATGTTGGAAGCTGTCGGCTTGTTGAGCTGTAAATTTGACACGAATCGGGAAATTAACTATATTCTAGAGATACGAGTATATCTTCTGGTCACAGAAAGAATCTGAAGTAGGTTTTAAAAAGTTGAACAACTGTTTCGAGCTTAGATATAACACATATATCATATATATAAGTGAATTGTATACTTAGACATATATATAGTCTATTATTATATTACATTTTCGATACTTCAGATAGAGCAGTTCCTTGTTGGAATTGTTGGTTTTGAGTTGATTTATTATCATCAGATATAAATCATTTAAAGAATTGGCAATCCATTTCAAGCTGCACTTTTAATTATGCAGAGCTAAACAAAGGTGTCACCAGGGTTGCCAAGTAGGCATAAATTAATTGAAAATCAATTAGCCAGCAGTTTCTGTCCCGGACTGCGGGCTCAATGAAAAGCCATTAAACGCATACGTATTGAATTATTGAATTATTGTCAACTGCCAATTGGCAAATGGTTGGCAATTGGCCACCAATCCAAGGCGACATTTATGGCTAAATGTGATTATTAATAATGCTCGAAACGGGAACTGCAGGCAAGTCAGAGTGCTTGAAGCGAATGAATTAGACTCGAAGATACCCTGTAATCGCACGTAAACTGATCCAAACAATCAGAATACCGAGCTGTTATATAAGATCCTGTATACAATTATATAGCAGATCGATATTGTTATCGATTGTTATCGATTGTTTTTAATTTCATCTTCGATATTCTCTCTTATGGCTTCTACTTTGATTGATTTCTTAGCCACTCTTTTACACCATTTTAAAGTCGACTCACAGAACTTCTTGGGCTGCAGGTGAAATATAAATATGGTTCAGTAAATAAACGTACATATGTATCTATGTATATCTGAATACATGAGTATATAAGTATTTATGAGTGGACCAACAAATTTAAAGTGCATTGCCGTGTATGGCTAATAAAATTGTATTTTTGAGATTTGCAATTCAGTTTGTATTTATTAATTAGAAAAACCTGCCGTGTTCCACAGCTCGTTTAACAGCCATGTGTATATAATTTTGGTCGGACCCAAGTCAGACTCTTAGACGCTGAGGTGTTAATTGCACAGTGGGTAGTACAGAGTATAGAGCACCAGCAGCAGCACCACTGTGGACTGTGGTTTGTGTGCTATAAAAAACTTGCCCGCCGGTTGCACTCAGTTGTAGCGATCGATTGAAAGTGTGAAATTGCTAAGCAATTGTGATTGTTGGTCTGTCGAATGGTGTTTTTTCGGGTGTTTTTCTGGACCATTGCAATTGGCAAATTACATCAGGTGTTCAAAAAAAAAAAGAGAAGAAAACGAAAAAGAAAAACATAAGAGGGGGATTATGATTTGTGTGTGTGCTGATTAGCTGTGGGTGTGGCCCAATGATTGGCCACGTTAACGTGTACTGAGTGAGATTAGAAGGCAGTTCAATTTTTGCTGTTGTTGTTGTTACCAGAAAACGGCTCAAATGATGCAATGTTCGTAATGCTAATTAAATAAGAGCCTATAATTGGATTTTACGGAAGAGAAGTTGCACATTTCCACCGTTTAACTTTAACTACCTTAATATGTTTTCCTATCGATTAAGCGATCTCCTCCAAAGAAGCTGACTTAACTATCAATTACATCACTTTTTTAGACCTTAATTCCCATTTAATTATATCCTTTACCCATTAAATATTGTGCAAATGTGTCTAACAGGTAGAAGAAAGCATTACCAATTCAATAAAATGTATATCCTGGTTCTTTGGTAGCTGAAGGGTAACTTGCAGCCAAGTTTCTAACTTGGCTTAGAGTGTTTTCTTAAGAATGCATCGATTTTGGTTAGTTTTCAAGCTGCACTGCTACATTTAGCATTGTTTTTGATCAACGTTGGTCAGAGCCAAAAGGTTAAACAAATGCAAATGCAATTTATGTCCATGGTCTGTAGAATTTGGCGACATCATTAAAATGCCGCACATTGGTTGGCCAAGAAAGTACGTTAAAATTTTCAAATTAATTCATTTTAATAAATCGAATAGCCCGAAAAAGTCATTTGAAATGCAGTCAATGGATTCTTCCGCATTACTCTTACAATTGGCTAAAAGGCAAATATTTTAACAAAGCTGCTGCTGCTGCTGCTGAACCAGAAAGTTGGCTCACTCTTCAGTCCTCCTGGACATGGACATAGACATAGACATGGACATGGATTGCATCCATATTCGTTTGGCTGGCGAAATTCGGTTACAGATTTATGTAAATTTAGAGCATGAGAGACACACACACACACGGTTAAGGCACGGGACAAGGGACATAAGAGACAGTAACTCCTACAGCTAAAGGCTTGGAGGTCAAAGTGAATCACGCTTTGGTACATGACCATTAGTAGATTTGTTAGCCTGGCTTGGAACGTGCAGCGGCATGCGAAATTAATTTCCTATAGTCGAATCGAATCTTTCAACTATGCACCTGGCTGCCAATTAGCGTAAATATTAAGGATTCTATGTGAAATTCACTTCACTCCCCCTCCACGCCTACTTAAGAACGCGAAGTTCCAGATTGCTGGCGCGCTTTGGATGCAATAAAAATTGCCATTTTCATAATTGCCAAGGCAGATGGTGCCAGAAATGTCGCCTAATTGGCTGCCAGGCTGCAAACCCACCAGCGATAAGCATGACTCGCCTGGTCCTTGGCCATGCCAGCTCCTAACGGCAGAACAATAGAATGATCCTAAGTGTGGAACACTATGGCAGGTTTTAACCAACATTTTCCCCCCCAAAAGACTTGTCTGAGTTTCTCTTTCTCTCTCCTCTCTCCCCAAAGACAATATTTTTTTTGCTGCGTTTTTCTTTGCTTCGAAGCGAGCTCCTATATCATTTATCAGATGTAAGTTCCATGGTCGTTTTGGCTTTGACTTTAGCATTGCCATTGGATTGTACCTGAGATACTCTGACGAGGTATATAACGCATTTCTATGAATATTGTAACGCTCTGTGAGTGTTATACAAACAATATCCTGAGGTCAATTGTTACTCTTCAAGGTGGATACACAACTATATGTAGTTTATTTACACATCGTACATGCATTAAACCCAAACTTAAGGTTTAGCTATAGCCAGGCTATAATAGCTCTAACTCTTTTAGGTACAATATGTCAATACTAAACCTACTGCGCTTTTAGTATAGAGTATTTGAGTTTAGGTATAATATAGCTGGTTTTGCTTTGTGGTTTCTAGTTAAGCTTCTCTTTTATTATTATGATTATTGTTGCTGTTGTGCTGTTGTTTTCACTGTGTTAACATGATCTTTTATTACAGCTACTTGCAGCATTTGTTTT
Source organism: Hirtodrosophila trivittata (assembly GCA_035045065.1). Taxonomy (NCBI): domain Eukaryota; kingdom Metazoa; phylum Arthropoda; class Insecta; order Diptera; family Drosophilidae; genus Hirtodrosophila; species Hirtodrosophila trivittata. Next base: position 2,061,260 of record JAWNNK010000022.1, read on the forward strand.
CTCGGAGACTTTGGTTGGTCTGTACTGCGAATGGTAGTCGGCAGGTAAGTTTATTTACTGCTAATAATGGTCATTTGAGTTGATATTTTCTTGGCCACGTTGACGATGGCGTGGTTATGATAAAGCAGAGTTAGCTTCAAAGAGCTCCAATGAGCAATGCCTGAAACACATTTTGATTTCATTTACTACAAAAATTTGTAAAACGCGATTTTTGAATTTGTTCAGCAATTTGCTGCTTAATTGACAAAACACACACTGACGGCGACAGACTGACCAACAACCAGCGGCGTTTTTCTGTAGTTGCAGTTCCAAGTAAGCCAACACACAGCCACACACACATACGCACACACATTCGCACAGCATCAGATACTTATTAGAGAACCGATTCGAACTAATAAAATCATATAGGTATGAATACGAATACATACACGAGTATGAGTATGCCACAAATAGTGGCAGACAAGCTTTTGTAGAGACCCCAATGAGTCATAGATGCAAACCGGGCAGACACTCAATGGCCCAGACATCTGTGCAGACTAAGCGCCCCAGTTAGCTAGAAGCAAATGACGAGGGGGATGTAGAGGTTGCAAGTTGCAAGTGATCTGTCTGGTGCTACGGGGCGTGTTTTTCGCTCTATGCAAAACTATAAAATGTGCAACATTTTTAACAAACATGCGCGCTTTGAGGCAAATACTCGTGCAGCTAAAAACATTTTTCCCCCGCTAGACTACAACATACCCTAGAATTCACCTCGAAGATACCCTAACTCCCAGGTGCACATGCCTTTGTTAAATCAAATATGTATATCATTTTCATATGAACATTTGGTTAGTCTAGCTTAAGAAGACATTGCGATCGGACGCATCTAGATGTATCTCAGTTTTTTTTTTATTGATATTGAACAAAACTTCATATCTATATTTGTTGGAGTCAAAGATGCCATCACTTTTGATACAGGGTATTAAAACAACATGCAATCTGTCGATGGGCCGAGAAACAAAATGATTAAACCGAAACATACACGAATTTAAAACTAATGCTACGTCAGTAGTGAACATTTTGATATAGCTACCATCTACTTCATATAGGAAATATAATAACTTACTGAATTGCAGCTGCTGTGACAAATATTATCAGTTCTTCTCATTTGTCTCATGAATTTCTAAACTAAACAAAAAATATAACATAACTAAATATATGTATGCTTGTACACAATATTATTATATTTCATAATAGATTTTTGATTGATTTTATTGAGTATGTTTATGCAACTTATCAATTTGTGTGGTCCTCTAGACTGGAATTGTAGGTCTAATAAAGTTTATAGAAGTTTAACAAGGTTCATTGAGTAGTATTTGCTTTTATGCATACTTACTCTTTCTTTAACCTCACATCAGATGTCTCTGCAGCATACTTTTTCTTGAAGTCCTCCAAAACCGTGTGGTGTCCATTCCTGCAACCTCCTTCGCAATTGCAGCAGAATATATCGCATTTACCTACGCCGCAACATGGGGTCGAGCTTTTAAGACCTCCACAAAGTTTCGCTCCACAAACATCACTTTTCCAAAACTTTTCTCTTAGTCCCTTAGGAAAGTCAGAACACGTACTTTTAGCGGCACTATTCAGTTGAAAAACAACGTAAGTTGGATCACAGCATACGGAACCTGCCTGTCCCGGTTGCATTGAGATTGATTGCAACAGCAAAAGAAACATAAATTTGAACCACATGATGACGCTCAAGAAAATACACTAAAATTTATTAAAACGAGAATATAGTTTGACTGGAGAATATATAATAAGTTCTATATGTGTGGGACAGATTCATTATGATTGCTGCAAGTGAATTACTTGAAGCCAATCGCATTAAACTTGTGTAACTTACATCACAATCTACAAACAGTGGAGCTTGGCATTAATGAGATGCCCTGTAAATACGTGTAAGAAAAGGCGGAGTTGTGTGGTATTTTATTGCACTTTATTTTCTTCTCCAAAATACAAAAATACAACCATGCTATACAATTAATTTATAGTCTTATCTATGATAATCTATTTTGAGTTGAAGAATGAAAAAAATCAAAAACAAATAATTATTAAATTTGTTTTTCAATTTTTATTTATTACTGATGCAGTGTAGGGACGCACTCAAATTCACTTTTGAAAAACGTTAAATCCATACTTTATTTAATAAGAAAAGCAAAAATAACTATGAAAACATGATTATAACTTGTAAAGACAAGCTGCACTTAAGATAAGGTTTCATAGGCTATTGTGCAGTTCTATTAAGTGTAAAGCATATCTTTAGCCTTGATTGATTGTTCTTATTATTTCATCACAAGCATATTTGTATTCTACAGGGTTTTTTTTTAAGTTTCTTTTTTAAGTAATGGAGTGTTATCTACAGTCATCCGAATAATTCGTAGAACTTTAAGCATAAATCTCCAGAGTTATAACGGCAGTGAGATGAGATTTGTGTAAAAAAATTAGACACATCCGAAAATTTACATATGTAAAATATAAAAATTTAAGCAATCAAACACTTTTTAATCATTCTGACAACACATATATTTGGTTTATGGTCGCCAATTTGTATTATATTGCAAATAATGTCTAGTGCCATTCCACCAGTAGTCTTCTTTTATACGCACATTGGTAACATCAGCACCAAACCTTTTCTTGAAATCCTCCAAAATTGTGTAATGTCCAGCACTGCAACCTTTATAACATTCACAGCAGTACTTATCGCATTTGAATCTTCCACAACAAATATTCGGTAATCTCCAACGTCCACAAAGCTTCGCCATACAATCAAAACCAATACGGTTTTGCCATCTTCCATAATAGCGATAACAGCTATATTTGGTATCAAAGACTATATGAGCTGGATCACAGCATATGGCATCTGTCGGCCACGTTTGCATAGATATCAATAGTAAAAGCAATGTAAACATCCACGTGGACCACATTGTGTGTACTTTATTAATATGACTCAAGTTCCATTAATGCCAGATCATATTTATATGGATAAGTTATATAAATGAAAATAAATTGGAACCAATCCAATTTAAATTGTATAAGTGGAACTTCATATTATAACAGAAAATAACAGAGTTAGCGACTAGAATTCCACAAAGTTTCATTTCAGACCTTCAAATTTTTTATATCTAAGATATGAAAATTATATATTTTTCACCTTTGATCTGTAGGCGATATTCGATGCACAATATTATTGTTTGCTTTTTTAGAAGTTTTGAATTGTCCTTAGGTACCGCCGGGCTTGCTGGAATGTTGATCCATTTTATAACACTTCCAAAAAATATTTGAAAATTTCTTCTAATGTATGATACCCTTAAAAATGTGTATGTGGATGTGTTTGTGTTATACATATATGGCATATGCCATTATTTATATATTGTAAGTAAAAACAAATTAGTTGTATAAATCTGCGACGAATCAATTCGAACTATGTCAAATTAATTATGTGCAAGCAAACATTTTGTTTCATATTTAAATATGAAATTTTCTATTTGGTATAAAACAAATATTGATATTACACATAAACGGATTTTTAAATCTTATAAGAACATATTCATATAGATATTCAAAGGTTAACAATTTTTAAGCGATGCATTTTAAAGTGTATCCAAAATTGTACTTAAAAGTAACAATTTAGCCGCTAAATAATCTAGAAAATAATTAAAAAATGTATATGATTTTATTTTGTTTTTGTAAGTACTTGAAACTATACTCGGATATACTTACGGTTTCTTAATTTTCACATCGAAAACCTCCTTAGAATACATAGTGTTGAAATCCTCCACAATCGTTTCACTTCCAGCCAAACAACCACCAGAACAGTTGCAGCACATCACATTACAACTGCCTACGCCGCAACATGGTGTCGAGCTCTTAAGGCCACCACAAAGTTTGGCTCCGCACCAGTTTTGCATCCAAAAATGTTCTCGACGTCCATTGGGATAGTCCGAACAAGATCTTTTTTCTTCATTCTTCAGGGAAAATACTAAGTGCGTTGAGTGACAGCATTGTGCATCTGCATTCAAGGCTTGCAACGCCAGCAATTGCAATAGTAATATTAACGTGTACCACATTGCGTATACTTTATGAATAACTTCGGTCCTATTAATACTTAAACCTTTTTATAGTAAGAACGGTTACGATGCATAATCAACTCTGTTACATAAAAAGATCAATTGTCATTGCTGTAAATGAATTATATGGAACCAAATTTATTATATTAAATATCTCCATGAGATTCAGCTCCAAATAAGTAGTCAATTGACATGCAAAATCTGATTTCTTTACACCGATAATTGCACATAACATTTCATTAAGTATTGTGTTAATAATTTAATTTAATTTTATAAATGCTTTAGAATTCTTTAGTTATTCAACAAATTGTATTTATGTATAATACGAAGAAGGTTGTAGGCCAGGACCTTTAATGTTGTAACCAAATCGCAAGTTCTTCGGAATCTAAATCATCTTCCTCATAGGTACCTGAGCTTATTTATACCAAATTCGAATAATTTGCGAAAATAATCCAATTATTTATCACATATAAATTAAATAATTGCTTGAATTTTTTTATTTATACATATTTAAGTTCATACGATTTTTTTTTGTTTTTCTTATAAATTTTTTTTGTTCGCGTATCAATTTCTTCTCTGAAAATGTAGCATAAATAAATATATTTGGCTTGCTTGTAAATTAAGTTCTACTTACGGTTCTTTTTCATGAAGATTACGTATGTTTCTGAACTTTTTCTGAAAATCATTCAGCAATCCGCTATGACGTAATGGACATAATTGGCAATTGCAACATTTGGCATCGCACTTAAGGCCTCCGCAAATTTTAGCTTTACACATATCTGGCGTCTCGAAATATTCTTTGCGTGCGTCAGGCAAATCCGAACATTTTCCTTTCCTCGTAGTTATTAGACTGAAAAAGATTTCAATTTTTGGACAGCATTTGGCTGATGAGCTCCACGATTCCAGCCAAAGCAGTTGCACTAGTAACAACCACATGAACCGCATCTTAGCTGATCCAGAACAGCTCTGTAGAGTAATATAATGGTCAATATAAGCAAAGTAATACAATGCAATGTATCGTGGTAGGATGGAGGAACTCAATTTGGTTTGCTTCAAATGAATTATATGGAACTAATTTGAACAGTGGTACGAATACTTATGAATAGTTATCTAACTTAAGCATTTGAATAGAATATTAAATCAGTTAAGAAATACACTATGAGGATAATATATTCAATCAGCAGTTGTTTATTTAATTTTACACAAATTTTGATAGGATTTACATAAAATTATTGTAGCAGCCGCTGGACTTGGAAGCGTCCGTGATCTGTTTTGAAAACTATTTGCAAAAGGGAACACAAAACAATTGATTATAAAAATTGCAATAAAGTTCAATAATAAACTTACCGTTTACTCTTTTATTTATCATTTTCGAGTTTCTTTATATTAGTTGTGATCGGGCTATACCAATTGGAGAACTGGGTGTAGACATAGTTGTTGCCAGCAAAACAATCACCTTCGCAGTTGCAGCAGTTATCATCGCATTTACCCTTTCCACAACAGGGTGAGGGTTCCAGGACGCCACCACAGAGTGAGGCCTGGCACTTGGCATCTCCGCCTTCCAAGGGATGACTGCCTGGAAAATTTTTGCATTCGAACCTCTCGTCGATATCAAAGTTGACTTTGGTCGGTTGACAGCATTTGGCATCTTCCTTAAACAGCCACGAATGCACTGAGAGGAATTGCAATAGTTGCACAACTAATAAAAATATCAGCATTTTAAGCAGTTTAAGCGAGAACGAAGCCGGCGAGTGGTCTAAAACTGACTGAAGATCTATTGATACCAGAGCCGCTTTATAGCGGAGCAGCAAAGTGTGTCGAAAAATGATTAACCTTATGTAATCTAGTTATATAGATAGAATGATTAACGCTTCAGTAGAACAAATAGTACGAAATGAAGAAAATACATGCTTGACAAATTGAGGGTTGTATAGCATTTAAATATTTATTTTGTTACAAATTGACCCATCGTAATTTGTTGTATAGCATAAATAATTTGATTTTGCATCTGATTTAGAGTTGCCTGCGCTATCTTCTATAAATATATATAGAGAAAGTATAAATGAACCTGAGAGACATATAAAAAAATATACTTACTATTAATATATGTATACATGTGTATAATAAGACATATCATAGGTCTTTTCTGTCCGTTTCAATACTTTTCGACCTTTGTTATGAGGCCATACATAAAGCTAAAGTCAGAGGTAACATTGGCTTCGCCAGAATGACATCCATCATCGCAATTGCAGCAGAAAACGTTGCAACTGCCAATTCCACAACAGGGTGTGGGTTCTTCTAACCCGCCACAAAGATTAGACACGCAATTCTTGTTACCAACTATTTTGCCAACAGGTGCACCGTTTGGAAAGTCTTTGCAAGTAAATTTTTCCCCGTCGACTTCATATTTCACTGTTGTCGGATAACAGCAATCGGCATTTGCTTGATGAATCGCTAGAAACGGCAATACGAACAGTAGGAAATACATATTTATGCACGTAATCCGAAAAAGTTTACGGAGAGAGATTAGTTTAACGAATGTTTAAAAATAAACTAAGACTCTGACGATATCAGGGCCTCTTTATAGAGACGTAGTGCCTCGTGGCGGATAAGTAATCAAGTTAGATCCGTGAATAGCCGGAGAATCAATTATGACTGTTTCGAATGAATTATATGAAAATGAGGTTATCTGGGACTTTGCTGAAATACAAGAATGTCATTGCAACTTGTTAGAGTATTCGATAGAAAAGCTTTAAAATACTTAAGAGGTAAATTAAGAGGTAAATATTTTCTAAAGAGATGTAAACTGTTCTTAAAAGATTTTTAAGATTGATAGATATATCTGATACTAACTATGAGACATATATCACTATATTACTATATATCATTCATTTCTATAGCATTCAACATATCACAATCTCATAACTGCGCTACATACCCGCATCCATTCGCGTATTATCTGTCACATCTAACACACATTCTCGTATAAAATCAGTAGACATTAGGCTAATGCAGCACCAGCATCGCATTTTTCACAACCCCAAGTGTCCCTTTTGTTCGGTCCACCCACTCTGCTTGTACTCCCCCCGGGCAGTAAAAATTGCGCCTATTAATTTATGACATAATAATTCTCAAAGCGCAAACAAAGCCGCTCGTAAAAAGTAAACCTAGTCCAGACAATGGACCACATTATGCACTTACGAGTATATATACATATATATATATATATATATATATATACTTTTGCCGTAAGGTACCCACATGAGCCACATGCCCATTGGACTGGGGCAGATGGTGGGCAACCGACGTTGGGGGTGGTTTGGAGGCGGGAGCTCTACCGATTGCAATTGCAAATCAACGCGACAAAAGTTGAAAGACCAACAACTGACAAAAAGGGGGCGCCAAGTGGTTGGCCCCAACTTCTATTATTATTATTGTTGTTGTTGTTGCTGTTGTTGTTGTTGCTGGTGTCACATGGGCCAAGTGTCCATGCAGCTGTCAGAGATTGCCACCGTCGGTGGAATGGTAGAAAAAGATGGAGAAAAAAAATCTATATAAATACAATGAGTCTTTGGCCAGGCTAAATTATTTAATATCGCATTATCTGGCATCATAATTATCCACTGTGCGGCACAGTGGTACATTGTCTGTGTGTGAGTGTGTGACTCACGCCGGGTCCAACCGTAGACGAAGAAAAGGCGCACAACTATGAAAAATCACTTGCAATTTGGTTTATCAATTTGTGAAAATTATAAAAAATATGCATACGTTGAATATTTTGGCGAAATCATTTGTAACCCCTTCCCATTCCCCTTCCCCTACCCGTACACTCCACACCCATCACCAAATGTCGCCCACACTGAGATTGTGGCAATGTGGCAACGCCATTGCCGAGTTGCGGTGGCGCTCACATCGCGTGGGTAGCAGCTGCCCAGGCGCCAAAATAACCAAATCTGTAATCTCTTTATGTAACTGTTTCTATACACACTCACTCCTAAAGGGTATTTCAAGTGAAACGGCACACAAAGTTTCCGCTTTCAGCAAGTCCTTTTTCTGCCTGAGAACTAACTGAGAACCGATAACTATTGCACAATTTTAAATATTTTTTATATTAATATTCACTTTTAAGATTATTTTGTAGAATAAAAAATATAAATGAAAGAGTGTTAAAACGTCGGACTTAGTCTTGTTTGTATTTTCATTCCTGTTGCAGCCATTCGATACACTTGACGCCGTTCGTTGAAATTAAATATATTCGAGTTTATATAGAAAATGCGTCGTGAGTCAAGTTTAGGATTTCTGGAAGCGGCTTCCTCTCTGTCTTTTCTCCTGTACCTTCTGCAGAATACGAGGAAAAGCATTTGGAACAGCACTTCTTGAGTTTGTTTGCAACCGCAACAGCAACCGCAACAGCAACAGCTACAGCTACAGCAATGGCAACAGCAGCACAACAAATATTCGTGATTCCTGATAAGCATCATTTGTTTTTTTGGCCGCTGTGGTCCGAAAGTCTGTGGCGCTGCCTAGGGGTAACAAATGCCGCTAAAATGCGGAAAGCTAATCAAAAACGCGTTGCCGACTGGCCCCGAAAAATCGAAGCTCCAAAACGTTGAAGTTCCAAGAGCCAAGTTCAATTGCCAAACAAATTCGCGTGAATGAACCAAAGCCAAAGCAACAGGGCAGCAACATTTACAAGCTGTTCGACCATTGACTGCTGGTATTCTTATACCACGTACTCATTAAACAAGCCAAAGTAAGAAGCTTCCATGATACAAATCCAAGATCTATATGGAGTAGGTACTATACACTATAAATCTGGGAGACTTAGATAACTATCTTATTATAGGGAATAATTATGAACTTTAGATCTGGCTATAGGGTATCATTGAGTCGAGTATAGTCGACTTACCACTTACTTGGTACCTTGGCAGGCAAATTTAGGAAAAACATTAACCGTTTTGTTTTGTTTTTTTTTTTGTATTTTGTTGGATTTTGCCTTGTCTGCAATTCTGTCCCGTTGTCCGTGTGACTTATGTGCGACATTAGTGCGACGTTCTTTGCTTAATTACGTAAAGTTTTTCGGGCGTCCGCCTGAAGGTGGTTTCTCTCTGCCCTCTTCTCCCTGACTTTCTTACACTCGCAGTTTGTTTCGTTTTGCTGTTTGTACGGTGTACGACAAGTTCGTGTCTTAAGTCTTTCGTTTTGCGCCTTGTTCAACTCTTGTCGCAGTGCCGTTTTTTTTCCTTCTTGTGTTGTTCTGTGGTTGCAACAGGTTGTAAGTCGAAATTAAAGAATTTGTTATGTTGATTTGTCTCTTCGCTTGTCCTTGTCGCTGGGTGGCAGTGGCATAGGTCTATTGTAAGGACAATTGTTATCTAAAGTGGAATAAATATCATTTATGTGTGGGAAAGTTGCTACTCACATTCAACATCAATAGATGAACACTTGTCAACCCCACAAAAAATATATCTATTGCAGACTTTCTATATAGATAGAAAAGTGAAATAAAGTCATAACTCTGCATGACCTTCGACTGAATTCATCGCCTGCTGTTCGCCTAATAAGCTTTAACATCTACACATAACTCACATACTTTTCCCAAGCTTTCAATGCACCAAATGTAATGTGAACAAATTCATTAACTGTTTTGCTTCATTTGAACGTCTCAACAATAATTTGCTAATATCTGTAACAGCACTTTATTAACCATACGCCATGTGAGCCGAACAGTTAGAGCAAGGTGCAAAAACAAAAAAACAATAAACTGTGTGAGAGAGTGAGAGAGAGAGAGAGGAAAAAATTTAAGTAATTTTTTCTCACGCTCCATTAAAACATCATTAATCTGCGCTTGTGCTTAGTGAGAAGGAGAAAGAAGCAGAAGTTTGGTCTGGCGGCATTACAAGAAAATCTCCAATCGCATTTTGAACTAATTTCAATATTCTCCTCGGCGGCGGTCAGTTCAAACGCTTGGAGACTGACAAGTACAACACTTGTTGTGGTTGCTTGTAAAGTTGTTGAACTCACGTTTAATTGAAATATGTAGTTGTTGCTGGAGATATTGACAAATTATTGACAGTCGAGGCCCACTGCTGTTTAAAACTAATTAAAATCTGTTTAAATGTTACAACGAGAAAAGAAAAAAAAAAGAGGCAAAACAAAGCTTGATGTATTAACATAAAATTCGATTTGTTTTGATATTTGTTGTTTCTGTTTTCTTTTTCTCTGCTGCGATTGGCAATTTTTCATGTAAATGTAGTGGCTAACCGATCATTTGCTGTTGCTGTTGCTGTTTTGCTGTTGTTGCTGCTGCCACCATTTACAACATAATCTAAATGAGGCATATGGAGCTGGGCGCCCATTATTCATAAGCAGGAGAAGGCCCAGCCGTGAAATGATCAGAAATGAGCGAACGCTATGACTTAATAGGCCTCAGCTCAAACTGTGGCTCGTTTCTCTTGTTGTTGTGGTGCTGGCCACCCAGTCGCCCGACTTGGCTTGGACTCAACTGTGAAGTCAATAAAGGCGCCGTTGGTGGTCAACTCAAAATGTTGCCAACTGAGTACTGCGCCGACTCGACAAGAGACTTGGACGCTGCTTTTGCTATTGCTGCCGCTGCTGGTGCTGCTGCCTCTGCCGACGTTGCTGCTGCTGCTGTTGACTGTCTTGGCAAGACAAGATCATTAAGGTGGCATATAACATGGCACTAAAGACACACAGACACTTGCCGCTGCTCCTATAACTGCCTAAAGTACCTGTTTCGCATGGGCAACGGAAACTGAGCGCTGCTGTAAGTACAGTAAAAATTGCCTAGGACTACACTAGGCCTGAGTATGATCCCATATAATAATATTTTAAAGGCGTACAAAATGTTAATGTTTCATTGAGTATAACTTGACATTAATCATATTCGCCGGTAGCTCCACTGCTCTTGTCTTCAAGAGGTTCTGCTTTTGGTGACATTAGTTGATATTTACTGTAGGGGGCAGCCACATTGCTAGTTAGTGCTGTTTGCAGTTAGAGATGTTGGTCCGGCGCTGACACTTTTGATTGAATTCCCAGCAGCGTGCGTTGGGTCCAGCGCCTGCGCCTGCGCCTGAGCCTTCGATTGTAATCAACGCGCTGCGATCAATCAGCAAACTTGAGGTGGACGCCACACAGCCACTCGAATCAATCCATCAAACGTATCAATCATGATGACAGGCCAGACTAGATGCACGTCCAGTTTCAGTTCCAGGTCCAGCTCAAGCTCCAGCTCCAGGACCAGGGTACAGGTACAGGTACAGATACAGGTAGCAGCTTTCCTAACATGACTGGAACCGTTGTTGCCTCACTTGTGGAGTCTCCGCGCGCGTTGCGCCCATTAAATTTGAATAATCTTAGGTTTTTTTTCTTCTTCTGCTGTTGCTGTTGCTGTTGCCTCTCTTGGCCAACTTGCAACTGTCGCATGGAGCTGGACGTGCTCCATGGACCATGGTCCGTGGTCCGTGGTCTGTGGCCGCCTTGCGTGTTTCGCACACAGCCTCCGTTGAATCGCTGCAGGCCATCAAGTAACTGATTTGAAATTCTAAAGTGATTTTGATTACTTGAGGTGTTGATGTTTTGACTTGTACGTTGATTAGATAGTTGAAGGCTTGTTAGATGCATGTCAAGTTGCCGCAGCATATAGATGACCGGTAACTGCAACGACAACCAACCAGTCCCATACATCAACATATATCTGTATACATATATATATATATCGGATCCCGGTGTCCATCTGCGTGATGCACCTTGATGTTGATTATAATTTAATTATAAGCAATCTGTAACAAGTTAATGGGCAGTAGACTTAGCGCATAATTTACCAGGCAGGTGTGAAATGGCTTCATTAGCTAAGACGCCTATAAACTTGCAACTTGGCAAATGCGGCGAATGTGGCAAATGCGGCAAATGTGGAAAATGGTGGCAAATGTTGATGAGGTAGCGCTGCATGACTAATAATAGTCATGGGCCTGTCACAGTTGAACATTTGCCAGAAGCAGCAACTCCTCTCGTAGCCAGTGGCAGACACGATTCCACACTCGCAATTGGAGCTCGCACCTAAATGAAAGTTGTGCTTGAGTGACTGCTCCAAGGCAATGGGCATACGAGTCCTCCCATTTGAGTTTAGCTAATGGTAATGAGTACTCAGCATTCTGGCCCAAAGCCATTGAATATACGCTATGGTATTGGGATTGGCTAGCACACATACATACATACATATGTATGTTTATACATATTATATTCACAAAGTATATATGTATAGTTGTATTGTATACAAAGTAAAGGTGTTTGGGCTAAGTTGGAAATGCAAATTGATATTCAGACAGTCCGATAAAGAACTCTCTTCTTTATAGGCCTATATAGATAATCCACTAAGTGTGTTTGCCCATATGATTTTTATGATTATTGCGCCTTGACTGCTTGACTGATTGATCCATTAATCCCCCCTCCCGCGCTCAATTAGTCAAACTTTATGGCTTCTTGCGCCGTGATTTATGTGCGGAGTCTCAGAGGTTCTGAGACAGGCCGCGACATTAATCCATCAATTTGAGTCGACAGAATCCACAAACAAGTCAATTTCCTCGCTTATCAGCTGCTTCACGATAAGAGTAGACCACCTTGCAGTGGACTCGAACCGAATGGGTTGCTTAGGATCAATCCGTATGCTCGGACATGGTCACTTGTTCATATTGATATTTTTGCGTCTATTTGTTTAATTTCAAATTTTTCAAATTGTGTCTAATGAGTATGAGGATGGAGAGGCGGAGGAGACGGATAAGTATGAGGAGGGTGGGGACTAACGATCTCTACTCTAGTTATTTAAATGTGTGTGTGCTCTTTGGGCTATTGTTTATTTACTTGGCATTCATCGCGTCGTATACAAAATATGTCAGCAGTGTGATTTTTGGGCACTTTTAATTGCTGCCACAGAACGGAAGAAGAAGAAGGAGGAGAAGAAGAAGACGATGATGAAGTGGCAGCAGTTGAAATTTTCATGTGTGGGCCGTTTTCTAAGTACACATTTTGTTTATATTACTTGAAGTGTTTGGGTTTCGTAATTGGAACGTCAAAATGTCAAGTGACGCTTGAAAGGGTTTCCAATTTGTTTACTAAGCATTTTCGAACACAACCATATGATATATGGAACATTTACGTTCTCCAAAGTCTTCAATGCAGTTAATTAAAATATCAAAGAATAGAAATATCCATGTCTGGCCATGTCTGGCGATATCTGCAGAGAGACCATAAAGCTTTGCTATACTTTGTTTTATGTACATATATTGTTAATAATTCTAAAGTTTCAATATTAAGGAAACTCAAGCTGTGCTCGATCGTTTTCATATTATATTAATCCAAACCAAAACTAACTATATTCATTTTTATTAAGGTGAATGCAAAGCAATTTCCTTTTTATAGAAGCTCACTCAATTTGTTTTGTAGACTGGTGCCAATAGACAGACATCCACTCGTTCCGTTTAGGAAAACATATTATGCTATGTCTACTTTGTTTTTAAAGTAAATTTAACATATTCTGACATAATTATTATGTAGTCTGCAAGGTGTATTAACAGAAAGAGCTCTAAGCACTTGAAGTAGTTAAATTTCCATATGTCGTCTAGAGTTTCAATGGTATGGGGGAGATTATGGATATGGAGATGGAGATGCAGAAGTTCACCTGTACCAGCATAAAATAATGTACCTGCTGCAGGCTGCATACATAAGTACACGAATAATATTATTACCAACATTAAAGCAACGGCTCAACGGGTCTAAGCAAAGTTGAAGTAGACGAAGGGAAAAAGTGGTCGATGAAATCAACAAGAAGAGATCTCAGCCAGCAGCAGCAGCAGCAGCAGCAGCAGAGCACGTTCGCAGAGGATACGAGTCCGACCCCAGTGTGAACCTGCAGCTTCAGCTATAGGAACAGCTTCGACCACAACAAAAGCCACGACAACAGGTACTTGGAGTCGCCTCTAGGCCATGGATGCGAGAACGAACCAATAATCCACGCACAGACACAATGCGGCTGCGGTCTCGCTTTCAGCGTTTCTATGGAACCTAAGCAACATCGTGCCTTCAGTTCAGTTCTGAGTCTGTGTTTGGGCTTGGGCTTGGGTTTGGGTTTGGGTTTGGTTTTGGGTTTGGGTTTGAGTCTGGTCACTGGCTCCAAGGGCGCATGGGCAATTCTCGCGAAATGGAATTATAAAAGAATGCCTCGACCCGGGCGCGTTTTAACGAGTTGAACAAAATCGAAAACTCTGGGATGTGGACTCTGGCGCGCGCGTAGGAGAGGACCCTCAACAGCAAAATGAGTTGAAAATAAATAAAAATAATAAATAAAAGTTGAACCTGAAGTTGGAAGAAGCAAGAACAAAAGCAACTCCAACATCGAGCCAAGTCAAGTCATGAGGATGAGGGTGATGTCGGCGGCTACGAGATCCAGAGCCCTATAAAAAACGGAAAGGGGTTTCCAACAATGAGCCCGCAAATGAATGCGTAGACGAGATGCGGTTGCTGCTGTTGCTCTTGCTGTAGCTGTTGCTGTGGCTGTTGCTGTGGCTGTTGCTGAAGTAGGTGCCCCCAGAGTCCAAAAGAAAAAATAAAATTAACCGAAATGCGAGCGAGTGGCGACCGCAAACCCGCAGCAACAAGTGTATAAGTGGCATGCCCGGAGACTAGGATGGAGAGACGGAGGACGCGTACTGAGCCACAAACTGAGGCCAAGAGCGAGAGACCCAGGCGCGATCATTGATCGCGGCAATCGACAGAATGAAGTGGAAGTGTGAGAGAGAGAGAGAGAGAGAGAGAGGGAATCGATAGAACAGAGGGAAGAAATAAACACGCCCGGGCAAGTAAATCTAGAGATGTGGAACTTGTAAGGGAGGAGGAGGAGGCAGTTCTGAGGCAAGTGCGATCGATGGATCGATGGGCTGTTGGGATGAGGCTTTATGGTGGCAATTGTATTTGGCCAGTGAACGATCGTAAGGCGGCTCAATTGTTGTTGTAGTTGTAGTCAGACTTGTTGCCAGCCAGCTTACCTGCCTGTTGGCCCGTACATTTATGCAATTCATTGTTCGTTGAGTGAGGGGAGGAGGAGAGCGTGTGTAGGGGTACAGACATGATCATCTTCAACACCTTGGACAGGTTACAAAACAAAAGTGGCAACATTATTGTACATCTTCTCTCTTCGCCCCTCTACCCCCCTCCCAGCCCGCACTGTTATCGGTCAACTAGTGTTGTCGATATGCGTACGTGGTTCAGACTTTTAGCTGCAGATTACGTAGAAGCTTTGGCAGCATCTTCTCCAGGCTTTGAGGCTCCGGTTCGGTAGTTACTGCTTGATGTATGTAATTCGTGTTGCGCCCGCATGCAGCTACCTGCGGCACTACTTCTTCTCTCAAGTGGTCAAGCCAACTCAAGCCAAGCCAAGGGAAGTCAAGCTATTGCTGCTCATAGTAAGTATCGTATCCCAGAGTATTTCATAATGCAATGCAATCTTTATGGGTTCATCGCAAAAGGTGATCGAAAAGAAGTCAGCTTAATGCAACCTGTCGGGCTAGCTTATTCAGAGAAAGCTACAACATTGTGAGAATGCCTTAAAGCTTGCAATTTCTGAAATCTTAATAATGTGCATAGATGTGTGGAGATGGGCAGGAAGATGGGAAACGTAGCTCATAAGAAGCTGCAAAAGTTTAAAGATCAACAAATAATGGTCAGCACATATAAAAATTTGTTCTCTCTGTCTTTCTTTTCTATAAATGTATGTGTGTGTGTGTGGGATACCCATTAATTAATCGAATATATATATTAAATGGTAGCTGAAATGAAAAACTGAAAAACTCATTTAATACTTTTACTCTAAATATTCTCTGTTCTATCAGTCGAAGTTATCATTAGAGCTGATGAAAATCATTCCAATTTTCCTAAATCGAATCTCAATTCGATCTATATATTTATTCTGTGTCCTTCAGTCCTTGGTTTTATACCCTTCAATCCGATTTGAAATCTATTTTTGAAAATAATGAAATATCGAAACAAAGCTAAGTTATCCGAAAGATCGCACCTTTCGTTATATTTTAAACCTTCGTTAAGTGATCGCTAAATATGGAATCCGAATGGAACTCACAACCTTGGGGCACATCTGTATCCTCGTGCTGGCACAACCTCGCTTCAGCCTGGCAAGAACTATAACCTGGCCTGGTCATAAGGAAGAAATTAAATTTTTGTTGCTGTTCGCTTGGTATTTTAATGATAATTTCCTTTTCACGAATTGATGGCATTTTAATTAAAAGTGCCTAAAAGAAAGACAAAAAACTATATGATATTCTGCTGCATCTTGTTTTTTTTTGGTTTTCTTTTTATATTTTGAGCCCAAAATACGAGTTTTAGCCACGTAAATTAGCCAAGTTAATGCCTTGTGGCCTGATGCTGTGTGCTGCTTCCTGATGCGCATGAACTTTGCCAACTCGAACGGGCACTATCAATGGCATAATCCTGACCATAAGCCGCCAGTCCCCAGTCGCACATAAACGTCAATTTGGCCAATTATGGAACGCACCAAAAAAATAAAAATAAAAATAAAGTTAAAGGAAAAACTCGAACCCGAAGCTGTAGCTGAAGCTGAAGACAAGTGCATTGGACTTTCGATTTCGCGTTCTGCGCCTTTGCCACTTGTTTTGGGCTTGATTAATGCGCCCGCTCCCGCTGCTTTAGCTCCATCTCCAGGTTCAGTTTCAGCTCCAGCTCCAGCTACAGCTACAGCCACAACTACGGCTCCAAGTTGAGCCACAGCTCGTGCCCAACCCAGCCCCAGTCTGGGCTATTAATTCTATAGCCTTCTTTCTCGTTGTTGTTGTTGTTGTGGCTGGTGTTGTTTTTGTTGGTGTTGCCTGCTGCTGTTGGCCATAAAAGGCAACGTTTGTCGCCCCGTCGTTGGCTCAACAGGTTGCTGTTAATGAACGCCCGCGCAGACTCTGTAGGAGTAGGAGGTGCAGCCGGAGCAGCAGCAGCACCAGCAGCAGCAGCAGCAGGAGGAGGATGAAGATGACGATGACGATGAAGATCAGCGAGAGGAGCAGAAGGTAAGGAGTGTGCAGGAAGTGCTCGTCGTCGGTGCCAACGCAAATGGTTAGCAATTACTTTATGCGTTCGCGTTGCCAACTGATTACAAGTCCCTTTTGGGGCTGTGCACCGCACCTCATCCAACGTGTGCGGTAAAATGCACCAGCGAATGCGAATGCGAATGTGAATGCGTTCAATATAATGAAATTCATTTGTTCAATGTCTGTCCCAGTGCCATGTCCATTCCATTGCTTAGCTGTTCCAACGGAGCCTAGTGGATTTCAGTCTGGGTACGGCCCTAAGGTGCTGCGTGGCGTGGAGAGACCTGTCCAACAGACCCGAGCGTGCCGCGGCTGCTAACCTTGAATTTTGTTTCAGCCAACTTTAGTCAACTCTCAGCCATATCCACATCCACATCCACATCCACATAGCCGCCGCAGCATCTCAAGTAGAAACGAGAATTGTAGCGCTCAGATGCTGTTTGACTCCTCCGCTGCTTGTCAGAGAATAAAAACTAAATAAAAAGAAGCAAAAAAACAAAACTTGTAACACCGCAAAATATATATATACGATATATATACAGTAGACGTCCGGCCTAACGTACTCCCGGTTAGTAGTAGTTGATAAAGTTGAAGGCAAAACTCACTTCTCTTGTGTAAAAGATAATTCTGAACAAAGAACTGAACAAGATATGTTTCTATATACTATATATAACTATAATTATATGTATATAATAATGATATTTATAGCAAATTCGATTTAATGAAATTGTTCGTTAAACCGGACTTCTACTGTATATATAAGAGTCACAAAAAAGAAACACATAAAATGTGTCTAGAGTTGGCGCTCGAGACGCCCTCGCCCTCCACTTGGACCCCACTCGACTTGAATATTGTTTCGCGCCTGGCTGATTCATAGGCGCAGCTTCAAAACAAAATAAAAATAAAACCAAAAAACAGAAGAAAAAAGCACAAAAAGTTCGCCAGAGCGTTGATTAAACGTTCCGCTTGGACAGAAGGACAGCCGGAGAGTTGGACAGCTGGACAGACGGAGCTGAAATCGTTGTTGATATTATTAATAAACATAAATTTCAGTTTAAACAGTTGTTAAATAATCGTTTTTAGTGCGTATATTGACAGTCTCAAGTGGGCAGGGGCGGGCCTGTGCGATAAGAGCAGGCGATCGAGGGATTTCAAGGATATATCGAGTAAAAGGAAACACATGCGATACGATAGCCTAGAGGCTGACATGTGCTGACCTGAAGGAAGCAGGGCTTATAACGATATATATATATATCTGGGAAATCGCAAAACAGGAAGCGAGAGAACACTTCACATAGTTGGCAACCTGTTGGGAAGAAAGTTTTGTGAACATTAATTTAAAGAACAAACAACGATGACAGCTACCAATCAACACCAAGTAGCAGATTGAAGAGACGAAGTTATATCCTGCTGATGTTCTTAACTCTCAAGGCGAGTACAGAAGGCATAAATCAAACTTCAAACAGTGCGGCAAATAGCGAGTACCAAACTGAGAGGCAACTTTCACCCATAAATGGCTGCAGCTTGGCCATAAACTTGAAGCCAGACTGTTGACGCAATGCCTCCTAATGATAACATTAAAATTGTGTTAAGAAATTAGCTAAGCGCAGCAGCAGCAGCCACAGCAGCAGCAACAGCAGAGGACAAGAAGCAACAGCTACAAGTATGAGTCGTAAATCATGTGAAACCCAACAACTTGTAGACCAGCTTGGAACTTGGACAAGGAGCGTCAACAACAACAACAACGACAACAACAGCAAACAACCAGCAGCATTTTCACATTACCCGATAGCGAAATGTGCACGTCAATTAAGATACGCCAAGGTATGCCAGACAGGTGAATCAGCAGGTGGGTAAAGCGGGCAGAGAGAGCAGGAGAAGCTAGTGGAGCTGTTGGAGCTGCTGCGGCTATGGAAGAGCAGCAGTAGGAGCTGTAGGTTGAATGTTGTCTCTACAGTGGCTGGGACACTTTTGTCAACTGACTTTAACAGTTTCTACGCCTGTCAGCTCGTAAATCTCTCGAGCTCCTCTGCTCTACAGATCTCTTAGGGGGTTGAGGCTGGAACCGGTGTCTGTCCGTCTGTCCGTCCGTCTGTCTATCTGTCTATCTGTTGTAGGGGATTGGAGACAACGCCCAAATTGCAGTAGCTTCTTTTTAATTCGCGTTTATTAAAAGTCAATAAATTAATAAATTATCGCATTAAAATAAATTGCATCTAAATGTTCTAAGTTGCACATTAATTAAGCAGATTGCTTGATTTATTGCCGTATCAAGTGTCGCCTTCGCCTTCATCTTGGCCCTTGTCTCCAGCACTTGACCATGGCCTGGGCATGGGACTCTGGACACTGGACACTGGACCTCAGCCTGTGCCATGTGCACTTTAGCTGATTTTTATCAACATCATTGGGGCAACTGTTGTTGCTGCTGCTGCTGCTGGTGCTTGTGGAAACTGTTGCTGCTGCCTTTCATTTCGCAAGAGCAACAAGTTGCTCATCAACTGTTGAAGAACCCTCCAACACCTCTTTCTGTGGCTCCTCCAACGGTTGCCAGAACACATTTTATGTGTCCATTTACGTAGCTCAAATTGTGCGCATTCTAGGCAACAAGCCAAGAGCAACATCTCTGCAGTCCATTCCCATTCCCATACCCATCATCACCATTATCGTCATTACTATCATCATCATCATCATCAGTTCCATCCTCATCGTCATCGTCATCTACATCGTCTCCGTCTCCGTCTTCGCACTTTGTTGTCATCCGCTGACTTCTTGTGCGTGCCAATTTTCTCCTTATTAATAAAGATAAATAACTTAATGATTATTACGTTTAAAGTGTTTAATTTGCAGACGTTTAGGCGTTATTTCTCGATTCTTTATTGCTGTTGCTGTTGCTCTTTATTGAAATGAAGTTATTAGCTCTTGTCCATATCTATGTATAACAAGTGCTTCATCACGCTTTTTAGTTATAGCCATAAAAACAGTGTTCACAACAACGTCAAAAGCTAAAGATGCTGATTGATTGAACACTGGAACTGGAATATGTATAAAGCAAGTCAGAATTATTAGAACTTATATATATATATATATTCATATGTAAATTAAGTTCTTGTTGATCGACTTTTGACTGGAACTCATCTTGGTTAATGATGAGATTGAGTCTCTGTTGTGAGCTGCTTTAGGGCAGCTGTCGTGAATTGGCCATGTTAACAAGTGTAGTTGGTAGTCATAGTACCTGTTTAACCAGACGCTAACAACGTCGGCGACAACACTGACGACAACGACGACCCACAGTCTAAAGGAAAAAATAAATGTGGAGAAGAAAAAAAGGAATCGGAGGAAATATGGCACACGTTGCCATGTATAATTGTAATTTCTCTGGGCCAGACATGGACAGACACACATCTACTCTCTTTCTCTGTCTGTGTTTCTCTTTCTCTCTCACTCTCTTAGCATGGAGTTGGTGTTTTTTGTTGCAGCCAAAGGTGTCAACGCGCATGCGCGCACGAGTTGTCAGCACATTAATTTCATTTGCATTTCCGCTCGGCGCTGGTTTCGCATTACGACTCGAACTTTAAAAGCTGGAAAAACTAGTGCGATTTTCCAGCTAACCAACAGGCAACAAGTACAAGTGTTGCCCACTTGGCGTTGTTGTCGGCTGGCTCGTGCCTGGCTGGCAATGGGTCTCCGTCTCTGTCTCTGGCTCTGGCTCTGGCTCTAGGTCTGGCTCAGGCATCTTGGCCTGGCCCACTCCTGGCTGTTACCAACTGCACAACATGAATCACACACGCACAACGCAGCGAGGAGGCATTTTTTTGATTATTTACATAGTTTTGCTATTACTACAAATTTTTATTTGCCGCGCACATTCGAAGGCCTGTTTTTAATAGTTGTTGCTGTTGTTGTTGCTGTTGTTTGAGTTGCTTTTATTGTTGCTATATTGGCCATCGTCAAGAGTCTGTCTGCTGGTCAGTTGCTTTTTGGGCCCCACTGTTTAATTGTGGCTTAAAGTGGTAATAAACAAGCCTGGCGCAAGAATATTAATAGCCCATGTTATTGATGGCAATTGCTCGTTGATTTTGGCGTAATTAAGTCGTTGTCATCTGTATCTGTATGTGTGTGTGTGTGTGTGTCTGTGTGTGTGTGTACTTGATGGTAATTTATGCATTAGCATCTTTCGTCTACAGTTGTGTGCTTCCTCTTCGACTGTGCCAGTTAGCTAAAAAATAAACAAGTGCAACTTTTTGCCATTAATTCAAATTATTTGCTTCGCTTTTTTGCTGGTTTTTCTTTATTGTTTTTCAATCGAAAACGTCTATAAAACTGTTGCAACATTTTGCAATGCGATGTTAACTAACATTGTGTACTGTATTTTTTATGAACTTCAGTAATTAAAAAAGGAAAAAAACTGTTTTCGATGATTTCACAAGCGCGTTTGCATTCTTCTGTTTAAGACTTTTGGGTTGGGTCTTAGACTGGAAAAGTATTCAATGAGTTTTCCTACCCGAAATGATATAAATTTAGGTGGAAAACTTGGTTACGACTGGCACTTGGTTAACCTCTACATAAGTTAGACCCTGTGGCTGCTACAATGGGCCCTGTGGCAAGAAATTTTCTCCCACATTTTGTTGACTGACATTTGATGGTTTCGTGATGCACCGTGTTGCCAGCTGCCCTCAACCCGCTGCCCGCTGCCCACTGACCACCACCCACTGCCCACTGCCCGCTGCCCAGTTCCTGATGCTTGCTGACTGCCGCGCAAAACATCAAACGAACGTCAAACGCCCAATGGCCAACAAGTTGAAAGTTTTCTCCACCAATATGGAGACAGCATAGATCTCTTTCTCTTGCCCTCCCTCGCTCGCTCTTTCAGCGAGAGGTTTTGTGAAATCTATGGCTCTTATCAGGCTGGCCAAATGTGGACGGGGCTTACAAATTAGCGCGCTGCCAACTGCAACTGTCGAGTTGGCCCAAAAGGCAGGCTCCAAGTCAAATGACACTAACAACAACAATAAACTACTGTTGACATTTGTTGTTGCTGTTGTTGGAGAGTGCAACCACCGCCTCCTTCTCCTGTTGGTGGTGCTACTCCTACTACTGCGAAAAGTACACACAATGGAACACTTGCGTCTTGGACTTGGCCTCCTCTGGCGCTGCGTGGGGGTGAGATGTGTGTTTTTGTGTCTGGATCTCTCTCCCTGTATGTGTATATGTGTGTGTGTATGCTTGTGTGTTTATGTGTGTGTGCGAGTACTTTATGGCCACGCACCCGGCAGCAGCCTGTCTCAGTCGAAGACTCAGCCTTAGCTTCAGCCTCAGCCTGGCCTGGACAGCTATCCAGTTCAGCCCAGTCCCGTCCAGGCCAGTTTCCATAACTCGACGGTGACTCTCGTGTCCATGTCAGCATCGTATGTATTCATTTCCAAAGGGAATAACTTATGTACGCTCTGGGCACAATAAATTCTTGCGCTGAAAATGTCAATTAGGCGCAGATTTTGTTGTTTTCTTTTGCGGTAGAGCGTGAAAAATCTAATTGGCTGGCATTTGTTTTCGGCGAATGAAATTGAATTGTATCAGCTCTGTAGCCCCTCAAACCGAACTCCACTTCCATCCCCAGTCCCACTCCCAGTTCCAGTTCCATTTCCAGCCCCAGCTCCAGCTCAAACAGAAGTCAGCCAAGTCTGGCAGCTACCGCAACTATTTGAATTTACACTTGCCAGACTCGAATCGAAGTCGCGCCGGTAGCTGCCACTTAGCTGTGAAATGATGACATAAAAGAACATATGCGCTGACACATCAATGGGGGAGACACTCAGCCAATGGACCAATGGACACCATCGATGGACAGTAGTGCGCCTCTTTCTCTCCCTGGACTAATAGGCACAAGCCACCAGCCAAGGACTGCAGACATTTTGCAGTTGTGTTTGCTTACTGACAGCTCTCAGCTAGAGATGGACATGGGCTCAAAGCAGAGACAAGGTTGTGGGATTCATACTGGAAGACCTCCCTATAAATAGCTAAAGCTTAAGGTTGGTTACACACTGAACACACCCAAAGGAAATAGCATATATCCGTCTTAAATATATACTTTTATAAATGATGAGAGACATCAATTGCTTGCTGATTTTAAGAGCTTACTTGGACTCCATCTGGCAGTTAGTTTTCCTACTAAGTTTCCTCGTGAGTTTCGATGTAAGTGGGAAATAAGTCACGACACGCGACCATCTCTTGCATTTACGCACAAGGAAGGTGGATGTGGTAGCGCTTGGAAGCTGGCAAAGTGCCTGGGCAAGTGTACAATGGCCAAGTGCGTCTCTCTTCACTTCGAGCTGAGGACTGGGGCGCAAAAATCGCAAAAAATCAAAAATAATTGCCAACACCGGGCGACGGCTCGAGAGATGCGTATGGTGTGATTATATTGAATTTTTGATACGCCTTGGCCAAAAGGGCTCGCAACGAAATAGTGGCAACAGCTCCGACGCAGACGACGACGACGACGACGTAACGTCGTTGTGGCGACATTGACAGGTCAATATTGATGGAAACAAGATTTATATGACAACGGTGGCTATATTTTCAAATTTAATGAGCACGGAAGAGGCCAAGTGCTTACAAGTGGACACCGAATGGTCTCTTGGTCTCTTGGTCTCTTGGTCTCCTGGTCTCCTGGTCTCATGGTCTCATGGTCTCTTGGCCGGAGAAGTGTCGAGTAACTCGCTTAAATGATGTGCTAATAAGGCGCACATAACTGCGCAAAATATGATGGGTCTTCTGTCCTCCTCAGCTTCTCTCTGATGGCTCCGCTGCTTCCTTGGGGGGAAGGAAGCATTTGTTATACTCGAACTCGTATTGTCTGCTGGGATTTAACGCGTTGCATATTTGGTCAGAGTGTGGAAATTATGGCAAATATGACGTGAATTTGTGTTTAATGAGCAGGTGACTAATGAATTTGTGTAAGTTCCCATTAAGGAAGGGTACTTCGGTGGCCATTCATCTAGGTCAGAGGTGAGCTGTGAAGGGAATTGCCTAAAAACAGGCAAAAATTATTACAGGAAACGAGTTAATGTATAATTGAGAAATATTTGCAGAGAATGGGAGAAATGAATGCAACTGACGAGTGGATGGAAAAGAAAGTGAAATATAATGGAAAGATGAAGAATATGGAAAGCTAAAGTACAAATTATGATATATTTATAAAAAAGGAGAAGCTGTAAATGAAATTAAATGTATTTTCATATATGTTTAATTGAATGTGCTGAGAAGCTTTTGCGAGCAACAGCCTCTCATTGGAGCAAGGCTTCCACTCCATCTGTACAGCCACATGCCAATCCAGGCGATCTTCAGCTTTCTCAATGATCATCACTTGAGCCACAAGCAACAACATTTTTGCGCACATCCTTGACCTCTGGCATACGTCTCGGTGCAGCATCAAGACAACAGAGACAACAAAAATAACAAACGCCCAGACAAGACACCTACAAACACAACAATCTACACCCACAAGGTAAGCTAAGGTAAGGTAACCGCCTTCAACCTCTCCAATCTCCAGAGGCTGCAGTCCAGCCGTCAACATTCCTTGAGCTCTCTCAGTCAGAGTTGCATTATCGCTGCACGTCATCGCTGCATTGGAGGATTGAAGGAATGGAGGATGGGGAATGGGGAATGGAAGAGGGCGTCGAAGGGGTGCGTGTACCGTACCCGCCGCCCGTCGTCACTTGTCTGATATATCACCTGTGCTGTGGCAACAACAGCAAGGCAACAAGTTGCAACAACATGGCATAATGCACGGCAACAACATGAAGACAATCGCGTCTCTATATGCGTGCCAAATTGGAACAATGCAACCGACCGCACCTCCAGACAATTGTCACATTTCAGAGACCTGCGGAGACCGAAGACTGCTGACTGTAGACTGGACTGTAGACTGTAGACTGTAGACAGCTGCTTGTGGCGTCTCTGATTCAGAGCGAATCAAATGCATTAATCCAATTTACGCATGCCACGACGCCATCGTCGTCGTCCACTTGCTCGAGAACTTTTACTGTATAGCCTAAAGCCCCACGCCAAAGCTGTCAGAGCAACGTGTGTAATGCAAACTGTGCCCAGAGAGTCTCTTTTATACTCCTGACTGTGGTCCAGTGTCCAGTGGAGGGCACAAAGTGGCCAAAAAGAATTCAGTGTGTGTAAATTTACAGATTTTTCAAAAGTTGGCAGCACAATTTAAGAGCAACGCAATCAGCGTGCAACAATCTGCGGCAGCTTTTCACTTACTGCCTAAAGCCCCCACGAGAGGCATCCTATGGAGAGCTCTCCGAGAGACTCAAGTGCAGCCCGTTGACAATTTTATTTATTTACAGTTGGCAACTGTCTATATAAATTGAGGTACCTGGAGGTGACCAGTTCAGTTCTCTCAGTGCTCCAACTCCAACTCCAACTCCAACTCCTTCTTAGTTGCCCCTTCGTTCCGTCTGTTCTCCTGCCAAGTTCTACACCCATTTCGAGGAGACAATGTCAACATAGTTGCAATTAATTTGTAACCGATTATCATCTTCAGGTGCCAAATAAACTTCTCATACACCGAACTGATGTGGAGGGGCACAAGAAAACGTGTTGAGTGTCCTCGTATCGGTATTTTGCATTCAACATTTTAGTTGCAACACTCGGAGCTCGCAACTCCTCACAACTTCTCGCAACTTGCATCTCTCGTCTGCTTTATGTGCAACATGGACACATAAACAAGATCAGGCCAGTTACCAATGTGCGATACCCTGTCTTTTCGTTTTCCCTACTCTTTCCTACCTAGAACTGGCTCGACGGCCAGAGCCGAACCGTAGCCGGAACCGGGGTTGGGTCTGAGTCTCAGTCTCAGTCTGGGTCTGGGTCTGGGTCTGGTCAACCTGACAGGTTGCCAACACTTGACGGATTTAATTATTTCGATATTTCTCTGTGTTGCGTGTTACTGCCGGCATTCCACATGCATCATGTCCGATCGTAATGAGAAAATATGGCATTTGTGTGACAATAAAGTGTGCTTCGCACTTATGTTACCCACATCTACATCCAACACCAAAACCAAAACCAAATCGAAATCCACCTCCCTATCCGCGTGGTGTGGCACAATCTCTCTCTCTCTCTCTCTTTTTTGCATGCGCCTAAATTATGTTGACAACTGTCCGTAGCGTCTCATTGCAACGGCTGCTACTCACTCATTATGCCTGCAACATGGACTCGCACTCGCGTATCATATCATAGACCAGCTCCACTGTCGCTGTCGCTGTCCCTGTTGTTGTTGTTGTCGTTGTGGCCACCACATGCAACATGCAAACCACCAGTCGTCGGTCTAATGCCTGCACCATTTATTAAATGTCTCCACGGTGCGACAATAACTTTATCAGTCCAAAAACGAGAAGAAGCTGCAACAGCAGCCGCTTCCACCAGACACTGACCACTGGCCACGAGCCACAAGTCCAGCTCTGAAGAGGACTTTGCATGTCTGTAACTGAGCTCCAGTTCTGCACTCGTTGCTCCGCCAAGTGCATAACATTAACCCATTGTTGATCAGTGTATGACAAATGTGGCTGAAATCAGACGAAGTAATTCTTATATGGAAACACATACAATTTCTATGAGAAATGAAGACATTGCTGAAGGAACTAAAGATCCAAGGAAACCTAGAATATATAGAGGATATGGAGTAGAAAGATCTCATTCCATACCATATAATGTAATTGGAAATTTTGTGATAATTTTCAGACTGTTTTGTCAAGCTGCTCAGTGGGTTAAATGCTGGTCAGGTGTAGTGTTACCATAGATTGCGTTATAGAGTCCAGCAACAACCACATTTACCAGCTCATTAAAAGCCACTGCACCCACCACGAACACACCACTTGCATTGCGTGTGTATATTTTATGGTCCCCTCTGCCGGCTGTAACCCCCTTTCGGGATCATCCGCATCCACAATTGGCATGTGGCGGCCTCATAAACAGAGTTAACCAAAAAGCGAAAATCAGCAAGCGGCCATTTTGTGTGCAGGCCTTGTAAATTTAGATTTTACACAAATTAGTCGAGAGAAGAAGCTACTCGGTTCATTGCATGAATTCTAAACGAGTTCGTTGAGGTTGTTAAACCTGTCGGATCAGCTAATTTAATAATTTAAATAAGTAAAAAACAGAAACTGATTGAAAAAAATACAAAATGTCAATGGCGCTTGCATACGAAGTATCACAAAATAATCATATCAAATAAAATTTCGGGCACCTAATGACAATTTCGTGTTTCTTTCTTTCATTCAAAGGCGGCTCAACAAAATGCCAGCATGCAAATTGTGTGTGTGTGTGTTGTGTGTGTGAGTGTGTGTTGAGGGCTCATAAAATAAATAAAGGCAGCAGCTACGAGCTTGGCTCAAAGTGCCATAAATTCTAAGAGTTTATTTATATATTTTATATACCCTCAACCGAAGTTGAATAAAAGCCGAAAACTGGGTATATTAAAGCTTTGCGAAAACCAAATGAAGACATCTCTGAGCGATATGTTATATATTCTTGATCTGCAGCAACAGACAAGGTCTTCAATTTCGAGATCGGACTTTGAGCTTTGCCGAACACTTCGGAAGAAAAGGAATTTATACAGCAGCAGTTTAGATAATGTGTAGGGTATTTTAGATCTGAGATCTTGGACGGAAGCGTTTTTTTTATGTTATTTATATACTTGTTCGAAGAGGTCAATATTTGCGTTAAGTTGGCATTTAATGAACACGCGCTTCAGACCAGATTCTGATTCAGTTTCAGTTCAGATCCTGCGACATTTAAACATTTGACAATATCATTTTATACGATTCTTGTTTTTCTTATGCGGCAACAATGTCGCGCCAAGTTTCGTTGTGGGCCATAAAATGTGGCTATAAACATGTCAGGCAGCCCAACGGCTATCGTTGGGGAATTCATTTTTAATTAGTTGGCTCGGATCCAAAGCTCCAAAGAGGGGTGCACAGGGGAGGGAGCTGCTGCACACTTGTCGTCATGGTAATCGCAGAGACAGAAAGACACGAAGAGTGGCCAGCCCGCCCTTTGGCGAATGACAACGAATCAGGTGTTGGGTGTTCCATTCAACGAGATTTGAACTGGAATCGTTGGCATAATGGTGTCTCGTTTGGATTCATGGCCAACACGGTTCCGACACTTGTTTCTAGCTCAAATGGCGTCTAATTTAAGCTAAATTATGCATCCAGCCACCGGAGCGATCAACTTGTTTTCCCAATCAGTTTTGTCGTTGGTCTGTCATAAAACTTGTATAATTTTTACGGTTTCATAAAGTGACAGTCATGAGTTTTTAGTTGGACTTGCCAATGAAATAAAAACGCAGCAGCGGCCTTTTGTTTCTTTGATTTGCTCGATCTCATTTGTATTATAATTTTCTATTTTCAAATATTTGTTTTCCTATGTTTTGTCTCGATTTGTTGATTGTTTTTTAATGAAGCTCCGCTGGGAATGTGTAACGCAATTTGATGATTTTAATTGGTTACAGTTAACAGGCGGCATAATTATCGGATACTTCTCAAGATATCTAATCTGATATATCTAGATGTTTAACTTGACACGGTCGGAGTCCAAATCGGAGGCTTGTTTGTAGTTCCACAGAGAATTACAAGAAAAGGAAATGGGAAAGATCAGAGATACGAGTATTTAACTGAGATGAGTTGATTACAAATTTAGTCAGATATGGCGTGGAAAATTTATTTTATTATTAAAATCTGGTAAAGATAACGAATGCAATACAAATGATCATAGTTTATGTATGCTTATAAGATCGTTGCCTTGTATGTTTTATAACTGATATCGTAGATAGAAAAGGAAGTTTCCTAGGAACTGTCTAGAGCTTCTGTTTAGTTTCTTGTCATTGCAATTTATAGATATATGCATATGTCTTATTATATCACCTCGGGTTCCTTTCTCGTTTTGTCTTTCGAAAGTTTTTCCTTCAGTTTCCGCCTGCATTTCCCAAACCCAAATCCAAACTGACAACCAAATTCAAAACAAACTTCTCCATCAATTTTCATCTACCATCCTGTCCACCCTCGGTGTAACTGTCTAAGCCTGTCAGAGCTTCCTGCTGTTTGTAGACCGCGCTCTCTCTCTCTCTCTCTGTGTCTCCTGCTCTCTAGCAGCCCCCCCTCCTCCATCCCTCTGGTCACCAATTTAATTGAAACGCCCACGTCATAAACTCTGAGGTTGTTTTACCTGCCATTTTGCCCCATTGCGTGTTCGAATGTTTGCCATTTGCACCCACGCCCATTCCCACTCTCATACCCTCACACCGCATCCCAAGTCCAAACCCAATCCCAATCCCAATTCCAATCCCATTGCCAGCTCCCAACTCCAGCGGCAGCTTCATCTCTGCCCAAAGACAGACGAAAATATATCCATTGAACCAACTGGCAACCGGCAACTGGCAACTGGAAAAACGCAGCCAAACTTCAAGCGGGGCACTAAATTTTTGGGCAAAATTATTGTTATTACACAGAAATCGTTTATTATTAATTTTAATGTATGGCAGCAGACGCCAGACGTTGCAAGCGCTCTGCTCATGGGCAGTCTGCTTGTTGGGTGTATAAAGAGCGATGGGGGGAGTATGGGGATAGAGGGAGGCGGCACTCTTTGCATGTTGCGTGACGTGGATAGACGAGGACGCGTGCAGTGCGCCGTTAATGCATTCAACTAGGTAAAAATCCGTTGCGAACGCGAATGCGTCACGTGACTCACACCCACACAACATACACTACACCACACCAGAGACACACACACACACACACACACAGCGACACCGAGGTATGTGCTCGTCCTGCTGTTGTTTTTAATGATATTTTGTTGTTATTGCTGTGGTGTTGGGCAAGATGTGCCCGGATGGGCGCAGCCCATGGGTTCTGGAAGTTAAGGTAACCCAACAAAAGCCCACAACGAGCACGCGTCCATTAATCGCAACCCTCATCGATGCCCAAGCCCAAGCTGTTCCGGCTGTGTTCTCTGTCTCGTCTCGCCTAGGGCTGGAACTTTTTACGCCTAATTGAAACGACTCGGAGGCAAACTTTTCACCTTCTGACGCAACGCGCGTTCAGCTCGTGGCTCATTAATTATAATTTTTCATGTCGAGTGGGCTGCCAACAGGTAGAACATAGCACAACTTACAAAGGGTTGCAACTGCGGGGTGTGTTCACTGTACTTGGTGAATGCGGTAAATGACAGTCATAAAAAGCAGATCCAGCATAAAATGCATAAAACTCCAAATGGAAATGGAAATGAAAATACAATTTTAAACTTGAACTAATATTTGTCTGTTCTGTTTCCTTATCCTAAATGTTTTATTCTACTGCAATTCTGGATGCACTAAACAGATGACTCACTGCGGGTCACTGAGGGTTCACTCCGGCACCTTTCTTCCTTCCTCTTTTCGCCTGTCTGTCTATCGTCCTTCCTTCACTTCCCCTTTCCCTTCCTCCTCGCTCTTTGATAGATGCGCAAAAGTACTTAATCATTGTGCAGGCTAAATTAATCAAGTGGCTTGTACTATGCGTAGTAGCTTCTGTTCTCTTCTGTTTGGGAGGAGGCGGCTCGGTTTTTAATTTGTGCTGCTCATGGAATATTCAAGCGGCATATGGCCAAAGGACTGGGCTGCAATCCTTGAGGCTGCATAAAATTAGGCAAAACAAGTAGGAAATTAAAAAAAAAAGTATAGCGAAAGAGAAAGAGAATACTCTTACCTTGTGTCATATGGCTAGAGTCGATGCGGGGGGCCGGTGCGCTTTGAAGCACGTGGTTTTTGGTTCTCCGGTTCTCTGGTTCTCCTGGCTGCTTTCCACTTTTCACTTACCGCTTTCCTTATGATTAATCGAGTTCATCTGTTAGATTGTTTACCATTTCTTTTATTTCTTTGGTTTAGAACTCGTGCACTCACTTTAATATGCGTAACGCCATAAAAAATTTCTCTCGCATAGTTCTAGTTGATTTCGTTATGGTTAATGGATATGAAGGGAGAGATGGAGAGTTGGAGAGACAACAGCTTGGCCGTAACCAGCAACAGCAACAGGTTCAATCCAAAAGGAAAGAAGCAGCCAGTGAGCGCAGCAGTTGGCTGAAAAAAGTTACCTGAAAAAGTTGAGGAATTTTAAATCATGGCGACAATTTTCACAAATTCCTGGCAGGTAGGCAAAACTTTGGCTTAAAGCGGTAAGCAAATTGGCAGGAGAAGCATCGGCATCAGCATCGGCATCAGCATTAGCATCTAGACAGTATCCAGCTCCTTGGGCAATTGTTCGATCGCTGTGGCATTTCAGTAATCTTAAGTACGCCTACAAGAACATGTAAATAGACTTTCGGTATCGAAACAGGAACATGGTATGCAATTTGCTCGTTTGACACTTGAAATATGTGGCAACAATACGAGTACGAGTACTCCAGCGAGTACTACCACTATTACTACTCGTACATAGTAAGAGGCGGCCGCAAAGAGTTGCAAATGCATTTTCTATATACGAGTACAAGTCTCCAGCTCGGCAGGCACTCGCAATGCTGTTGTTTATAGGCAAATGTCAGACGACGACGTCGTCGCAGGCGGTGACAATGACAAGCCAACACAGAGAGCGAGAGACTGGCAACTGGCGACTTGCGACGTGCCACTTGCAACGACAAGTGGCCAAGTAGCTGCCTCTGGATTTAAGACAAAAAAAAAGAAAAACTATTAAACAGATCTGAGGCTGAGGCTGATGCTAAGGCTAAGGCTGAGGCTGAGCCTGTGCTTAAGCTATACTCAACTGAACTGGACTTGTTCAAATGCCTGGCTAGCTGGCTGATCGTTGGCTGAACTTTGAACTCGAACAAAATATGCGGCCAACTTGTTTTCGATGCCCGCCCCAAAAGCAGCTGTAACGCCCCCAACTCAGCGCGGACTCTGGCCGCAGCGTCTGCTCTACTCTCTTCTTAAATGGGTGTCTAGAATTGTGGACAACGTTCGTTCTTCTCTGATAATAAGTAGCCATGATTCGCTGCTTTTCACTATATAGCCTGATTCCAGGATCTATTCGGATAACTCTTGGAGCACCATCCTGTTAGTGTTCAATTAGATGAGTTTTGTGGTGTTAGTTTTCGGCGTATATTGTTTCATTCGCCCAGATATCGAGAGATATCAGTTAGGGTATTATGGCAAAAGCGTTTCGGGGCGTTTCGAAATTACCAGCAAGTTGTGCAGTTGTTGTTAAGGTTGGTTCTGATATCAACGCTGAGTGAATTTGTATGTTCACAGTTTAAAAGAGCAGGCGCGAAAGTGAACACTGATCCGGGCGCTGGTGGGGCCTAGGCCAGACCATGTTACTTGGTCTCTGGCCGCTGCTGCTGCTGCTGCTTGGCTTACAATAGCTCAAGAATACCGCTATCATTATTCTTAAAGTTTGCAGCGGCGGCGTCGTTGACTCCTTGGGCTAAGCCGTGCTGTGGTGGAGGCAGGCAGAGTCGGGCTGCCTCTAGACTTTAGCCTCAGTCGATTCTCATTTTAATGAACCGCCGTTCTATTTTTCGCTGATCTTTCGCCACTAATAGGAACGTGTTCACGTCGTCGTCGTCGCCGTCGTCGTCGCAGTTGCGGGTTGCTCCTTGGTGAGACAACGACAACAACAACAAGAATAAGAACAAGAACAACAAAGGCAAGAACAGCGGCAACAGGAACGACAGGGAGCAACTTTAGCGCATGGCAGCAGCAACGGCTTAAATCTATGAGGACGCCTTACAAACTATGCTTAAGTGATTGTCAAGTTAGGCTTTTAATTTATCATCCATAGACAACAGCAACAGCAGCAACAGCGAGGACCACTCGGACTTGGGGGCTAAGTAGAGGTTATACCTGGGTTAGGCTACCATCTTTCGGTTTTTTTCTCTTATTTTTTTGTAGTTCTTTCGCTGTTCTTTGGACTTTTGTGCCGGGCAAAGTGTTTCGCATTGCATAATCTCGCGCTTTCTTGACACGGCCGCCCGGCAACCCTCTGAACCCTTCTGTTTCAACTGGTTCTGTGTTCTTTATGTCGTTACTTGTTTCTTTTTTGTGGATCCTGCTTGGGTGTTCGATCGTTCCACATTCCGGCATAATTGATTTTAAGCGAAGCCTCGCTAATAAATCGTAACTTTATCGCTGCGCGCTCCTTGCCAGGGCAACAGCTCTCCCACTCCTCGCTCCTCGTCTGCGCCGTCTCCATATGTTTTAGTTTCAGGGATATTACTGCCACTTGCCGCCGTTTTCGGGGGCGTCCTATAAATAATGATAGTAAAATGTTGCATGCAGCGTTGCATTAGAAAAGCTTTTCACAGTTTGGCCCTTGACCGCTGACTGCTGACTGCTGACTGCTGACTGCCACTTGGCGGCCACGTACATTATCCAAATGTTGTGCCCTGCACTTGACGATGTGGCTGCTGCTGTTGAGGTTGCATCTATGGCTGTTACATCTGCTGTGTTGTGTGCTGCCTTTGATGCAGTTTAACAAATTTCAGCTCGTTTATGGTCAAATGGCATTGCACTGGCTCCATGGTAGACACAACGGCAGCTGCATCGCCGCCAATTATCCGTACAAGATGCAGCAGCCGCATCCACAGCAGCCACAGCCTGAGCCACAGCCTCAGCCAGAGCAGCCCCGCATCCGATGCCGATCCAGAGATCCCAAGCTTTACAAGTTACTTTACCTTGCCGGTCCAGTCAACAACATCAGCTAAAGTGCTTCACTTGGTTGTTGCTTGTTGTTTGTTGCTGCTTGTTGCTGTTGTTGTTGGTTGTTGGTTGTTGGTTGTTGTTGCTGTTGTTGCTTTGTCGCCTGTTCTTTGCTATCTAGCATAGCTTGTCCCAGGCTTCTTTTTATCCTATGCGTCTGCTATCGTCTCTTGTCTCGTTGTCTGTTTTCTGGTCTGTGTTCTGGCCCTAGCTGCCTCTGCCTATTCGTCTGTGTTCTGTTCTGTTCTGTTGTATTTTATCGCAAAAATACTACTTGAGTAGCTTTATGGCCCATGTAGGCCAATAAAAAGCTGACAAAACAATATTCTTGTGTGCAAATTTGAGCTGGGCCCAGAAATGGGCCACCAAACGAGCTAAATTCAATGCACACACACAAACACAAATAAACAAACACACCAAAACAACATCAAGACCTAAAACGCTTACATTTTTCTTGGAAAATATTCATGTGGCGTTTACTTTGTAGCTCGATTTGATTCAATTTCTACTTTAAAATATTTTCTGGTCTTAATCTAAATTCGATAAAACTCTAGAAAATAAATCAAATGTAACTTAAAGTCAACGAAATGGGTAGAAGATCAGCCTGGAAGCCTGGGAACTTCATGAGAAACAAGTAAAAAAGAAGAGTCAATTGCAGATTCAGCTTGGAACTCAGATTCAGTGCATGAATGATAAACTGGGAGCTCATAATCAACATTCTATATAGAGAAGAGCTCAGTAATGATATACTGGGATGATCTTAAAGGACGATTAGCATTTGTTTGTTAACTGTAACAAATCCCAATATCCAATATAGTATTTCAAAGCATAATCCCTGTTTGGATTAGGGTTATGTTCTTTGGTTCAGACCGTTTACTAATTTAATATGCACACCCGCTTGGAGGCAATAAAGTTGCTACATTTTACGCGGAGACTGAGAAACTGAGGCAGCTACTTTATAAAGTTTTGTGGCGTTGCGGGCGTGGCAGCTGCTGTAATCATATTCTTTTTGGGTTGCGGCTTAAATCAAATAAAAAACTGCTTTGATTTGTTTTCTGGCGGGGGGTTTATCGATTTGAAAAGGCGCTGAGTTTTCGAGAACAGGAAATATAATTTAGCTGACGCGGCGTGTGGTAATTAAAAGGGCAAAGCAGGTACCCCAATGTGGGCGTGTACCGTTCGGTAGCGATTAGTTTAGATTTCTCGATCTAAAAACAACAGCCAGCAACTGAAGAGCAGCAAAAAGTAAGAAATACGGAGCACACAAATCAAAAGACTTAGGCAACAAACTTGAAGGCAAAGGCGATATCGAAGTCCGAACAAAAAAGTTCCCACATGGTTTTGCGAACATTGTCAATGTTATCGGCGAAGACAATAAAATTAATATACATAAAACGCCTGTGGACAACGGCAGCAACAACACTTAAGCATAAGCAATGTCAGCTGAAGACCCAAATCTAAGACCATAAATAAAAATATAATATAAAGAGAGGGAAAAAAAAACGCGAAGAAGGGTAGCGAAACATGAAAACCGCGTTGGCTTTGGCTGCTTGTTAACAAGTTCACCAACAGCAACAGCAGCAGGTAACAAAAAAACTGCCAACAACTACAACAGCAACAACGACAACAACAACAACAACACTAATCACATTAACAACAACAAAGTATCATCTCTACACTTGGCCCAAAGATCAAACGCATACATTTTAGCGGCAGCTTTTGATAATTTTTTCTGCGTTTTGCTGAAACGCAACATTTTTCATATTGTTTATTCAAGTTGGTAGTTTTTTCTTATATATATATATATGTGCTATATATATATGTGCGATTTTTTTCTTTATAGTTTTTTTCATTTTGCGCAACTGGCGCTCGCCCCCTGATGGCGGCATCATTAAATTAAAACGAAATTTAAACAATTTCACTGAAAATTATACACAATGAAGAAGCTGCCGCTGGCAGGCAGGGCAAGAAGGAAGCTAAATGAAGCTCCGACAACCTGTCCAAAAGTCTGCAGACATATACCATAGGCTGTCAGTCAGTCAGTCCAGTCAAGTGAAGTTAAGGCAAGCGAAGTCAGTCCCATTGTCCCTTGTCCGTCTGGGACGAACACAACGGCGACGCATTTGGTCTGGACAGGTTGATTACTGTTAAAATTATCACTGATTGTGATAAGCGATAACTGTGAGCACGTCAAGACGACCAAGACGACGAATTTTGATGATGATGCGGTTGATGTGGATGTGGCTGGGGATGTGGATGTGGATGCGGATGATGATGCTGATGATGGGGGCTGACTACTACCAATGCTGGATACATTTTTTGGGGCCGTTTTGTTTGCTCTCGCCTTTGGGGCCATAATGTTGAGCCGCATACCGAATTGTTACATACCTAAATGGATCGGCTCGTTAGTCCAACAAGTTAATGTGCTCGAAGCTGGAAGAGTTTGGCGTCTTTTGTGTGATATGTTAATAAGCATTTGCCACTTGTTGCTTCCCAACAAACTTTTACTTATAGAGTATGTGTGTGTGTGTGTGTGTTTAGGTGTGCTTGTTATTGGCGCAAGGTAACAAGTGTTTGGCAACACCTACAAAATAGGAGAAAGTTGTGTAAAAACACATTTGACCCGACCATTTGAATGTGTAGCATGAAAATGCAGCGTGGGAAATGCATTTTCTATAGATCTTGATCGGTTTTTAGTTCTCACACAGTTTTTATACATATTTGTTTGTCTTTTTTTGGCGAATCATAAATAATTCACTGGAAATGTTGTCTGTTGTCTGAATTAACACATTTTTTATAGAAATATGGCGGCTAATAAAGCGGTTTTACAGCTTTGAAATCTCTGAAATCGTCCACAAAACGCTACAAAGTACCTACCAATGGGAGTTAATCTCTGGAACAAAGCAGAGACATAAAATTAAAATAACAAATAATAAAAAATAAAAAAACAAAGTTAACTTTGAAACGAAAACAAAACTGTAACAACGGCAGCCGAAATTAAAATACAAAATGCCATCGTAAAAATTCAAATAAAAAATTTAAATTATTGATTAAGATCGACGAAACAAAATATTAAAAACAAAACACAAAAGTCGAAACGAAGCGTCAAAATAAAGGCAAGTGAGATACGCTTGATATTTGAGATGAGAAGGGAGTAGTCGACTTGTGGATGAGCTCAGTCAGAGAAACGTTTCTTCTCCTATCTTAAGCTGAGACTTAATCTTACAGAAGCTGAACCCTTGCTTTGGGTTTAACTTTTCTGAAGATTAAATTTCATTTTGGAAACGGTTACAAACCTCATCAAATAATCGATGCATCCCGTCAAATCGTTTTATGGCCAAAGAGTAAACAGTTAAAGACAAAATGAGCGTAACATCTCATGGAGGGAGTGACATTATTAATTTATTTAATTTATTTTAATTACAACTGCGGCTTTTGAATGAAAGCCGCCATTGAGCATTGACTGAAAGGAGTCTCCGGCGGAAAATCTCTCTTCACAAGCTGATTGAGCGATGCTTTACGATGGCCATTGCCCATTGGCATTGAGTCGCTGAGCATTTTGTTTGAGACTATTAAAAGATCCATAACTGATTGTATTGGGTAGCCAAAGGCAGCTGCGGTCTTAATGGTAGATATGATACATCTTTTATGCGATTGGACATTTGTTATAGTCTATTCCGAATCAAACCGATGCGCTGGATTAACTTAACCGAAACAGAAGATGATGCTGTGTGTGAGTCACATGTTGCGTATGCGCAATTTTTGGGAATTCAGCATTTGTTTCATAGAAATGATTAGTGAGTCAGGTAGAACAGCAGCAGGCACTGTGCCACAGTATGTGGTAGACAATGTAAACTTAGTTTATTTACTGTAGCCTGTGGCTACCCACGGCCCCCAGGTTAGTTGCCATTCTGGAGAGTGGGCAACCCACTTGGGGCACATTTGCATATGAGTTCATTTAGCAGTTTAAGAACTTGGCACAAATAAACTTGAAGCGCTACGTTTAAGCCACGAAACGTGTGCTAATTTACATGAGATCGCATCGGACCACATCCTCCAGCACATCCACATCGACATCTCTGTTCCACTGGGTGTGCACCCAAAAAAAGGCAGCAAAATTAAATCAAAAGCGCGATACGCCAACGTGGACCCGCCGCCGGCCCACTCGAAGATGATGAAGAGTCTATCGTCGCCAGGCAATCGCTATCGAGAATGCGCATATGTATATGACTTGCTCCTTATACACTCAAGAAATTCTTCTAGCTAGAAATTGTCCTTTGTCAGAAACTGTGAAGGAGAATTTTGAATTGCATTGCGAAAATGATATTGAAAAGTTTCCTAAATTCTTCCATCTTATATTCCCCTTTTTCGAGTGTATTTTCCAGCACTACTCTGGTCTAGTTGAGCCTATTCTGACCTGGCCCAGGGCCGCTTCTCGGCTGACCAAGTGGCAAGTGCAGATTGCCAGCATTAGATGAAATATTTATATTGTCTATATGAATTGAGCTGGCGATCTGCCACTGCGGCGAGGCCAGGCAAAAGTTCTCGCAGCAGGACGCCGCCCAGTCATATCGCACTGACTCCAGGAGTCTGCAGTCTTGGGGGCTTCTGCTCGCATCAGGTAGCGGTATCGCACACAAGTGTCCAACAACGACAAAGATATGAGCCCATTCTACAGTCACGTTTTATTTAAATATATGCGCGTGCGGGCAGCTGTTTTCCTCTTGCAGTGGCAACAGTTACTTGTCTGTTGTCTGTTGCCTGTTGCAGTTGCTTCAGCTGTTGCCTGGGCCGCCTTTGGGGGTGCCGATGAGTATTCCCATTCGCTGTCTTGGCTACTGTGTGAGATATGAAAAAGTAGCTCAAATGTAGATGACTTCCAGCTGCAGTCGCTTACATTTAATTGGTTTTGCAGCAGTTACATTCAATTGCCTGTCTCCTGTGGGCCCTGTGGGCGACAAGTGTGCCCAAATTATGACTCATGATCGTCTTTAATTGCCAATCGATTTTGGGCAATTTCGTGTTCTGAAATTTGAAATTTCAATTACTCGAACATCACGCGCAATCAACAGCTCCAACAAAGATCGTCGACCAGCTAATTCGGATGATTAATAACCACCACAGCTGAGGCATATCATCCTCATACTCTGCTCCTTCTTCCTGTTGCAGCGCCATCGCGTGTTGCTGCACTGGGGCAACCCTCTCAAATCTGTTGCTAGACCAAATTGCAATTGTCTTTAATTCGGCAAAAGGGATTTAAGTGTCTATCAACTATTCAAACGCTTTTGTGTTGGGAATGTTAAGATGCTGAGACTGTTGTCTGATTAGAATAAATATCCAATGAGCATCATCGAGCAGACATTATCTTTCACCCTCGTCTCTCTTAGTTAGGCATCTTTCATAATTTCTTACCCCTTTTAAATCATAAACCAACAATTTATATACCTTTTTAATACACTTTCCATACGCCTAGTCCCGAATTGAAGTAGAGTATTTGGGATTCGCTGTGCTAAATAAATAGTAAATGGCTTGTTGCAAGCTTAGTTTATTTGCCAAGCGGCTTTTTGACACAGTAGTTAACCGGGCACATAATAATAATGGAGCACTTCGTGCCCGGAGTCCATTCGATTGTGGAAAACAGGTAGCTGCATCTCTTCCAGCAATTGCAGTCTCCCATTACATTTATTATTTATTAATAACATAATTTATTGTTTCATGGCATTCATGTGAACTTCATGGCTGCAACTTGTGCTATTAGTAGTGAAAGATAGCAGCCAAGACCAGGAGCTGGGTGGGGTAGCAAGCAGGGTGTCTCCCAACTCCTATTGAATTAAATGCAGGCTAGCGACTTGAGCCTCAGCCTCAGCCTCAGCTTCAGCTTCGATTGCCAAACGGGGCATTAGGTCGTCGTCGTCGCCAATTGTTAGAGGAAAAATTGGCGCTACTTTGGCGCGACGCTTGCCGCATGGCTGGTTGCTACTTTTGGCCAACATCCCCCTGCCTCTTCGGCATACTCACCTTCGTCTGGGCCTACACCCTCTTCTCCTGCTGCTTACGAGTAAATTGCGCAAAAGATTCTTAAAGTTAACGGCCCTTCATAAATTTTGTTATGAAATATGTGCGCGCTGGTTTAATATGCCAGCCAGCTCCCAGGCTGGCTCCGAGGGCAGCAGCCAAGAAACCAACTAACCGAATGGAAACCTGGCGTCGTCATCGTCTTTGTCGTAGTCGTCGTCGTCGTCGTCGTCGTCCATTTGGTGTTTAGTTTTCCCTCGAGAAAAGTTCTCAGCTTTGGCCGGCATTTTCCCTCGTTGTGCCTCCGGCTGACTAGATAGCTGGCTGGCAGGCTGCCTGGCTGGCAAGTGGCATGACAATAAAAATTTACGATTGCTTTTATGGATTTACGAGGTTTTTGTGCGGTCGCAATTCCCGTCCTCCACCTACCCCCACCTACTGCTGCACTGCCTGTCTCCTGCACGCGTTGTAATTTGACGCTAATGAGTGTCAAAGTTGATGGTTTGATTTTTGCAAATGGCGTAATTGCGGGGCTGAAACGAGCAGCCAAGTGTTGGCCAGGCCTACTCCCACTCCACTCGAGAAATTCTCCCAGATGACTGGCCATTTCAGTTGTGGAAGCCTTCGTTAAATTTAAGTGTTAAGATCAGCTCAGGGGTTAATAAGCTATAGTCCCAATAATCACCTGAAGCTGGACAAAGAAATTCCCTAAAAATTTTAGGTTCTCCTGTAGATGGATCTTCGGAACAGTCTGCAAAGTAAGCGGAAGCTGTACTGGTATGTCAACTTGCTGAATATGAATATATATTATATATAGGTAAGTAATATTCGATCTGTTTATAACTTTTCCTGGTTTTGTTTTCTTCTTTTCATTGATTCTTAATGCAAATTAAACCTGCATTCTACGACAAACTTTTGTGGACACTTTCTACGATCTAATCCTATATTTGGTATATTTCCTGGTATTAATATGCTCACCAGCGGGGCATGTGGTCGCTTTCACTGTTACCCATCGCTTAAAATCAATTTTATGACTTGGCCAAGAAAGGAGAAGAACTTCTTTGCACGGCCTGCTGAACTTTGGCCTGGTAGAAATTTTCACGCTGCTGCTGCCAATGGTAAGTCAGAGTTAAAGCCAATGCCAATGCCAATTCACTGCATAATTTCACCTACCAACGACCAAACGAATACGAATCTCTGGGCATTGTCGTCGTTGCCATTACCGTTGCCATCAACTGGGCCCATATCGGAGTCAGAGGCACGTCGCACGCAACTTTCATTGAATTAAACCCTAAAAATATGAAGCTTATCACAAATCAGGCAGCATTCGAACTTCATCACCTACTTTGAATGTTGGCTACCGCATGAGTCGTTGTGGACTTGGTTTGACCTACATACTCGTACGAGAGCTGGGAGAAGGTGTAGCAGGAGCAGCAGGAGAATGAAGTCTAAACCTCTGAAGACAGTTGAAGATGAACTAAAAATGCAATATACAAAATATAAGCCGCCAGAGCCGCCAAAAACAATTTACCAATTTATGTTGAACTGCGGTTCGCGTTCTGATCCTCAGCAGAGGTGCAGAAGCATCATCTGTTCATGTGTTCATGTGTTCATGGGTACATGTGCATCCGCATCCTCAAGTCCAAGTCATGACTCTGTATCCCCGTTTTGCTTACCAAGTGCCAGGTCCAGGTCCAACGACTTCCACTGACTTGGCAAATCACTAAATTTATATGTTTTCTGATTCAAAATATTTATTGCCAAACCGAACCGCTCACAACTTGCCAGACTCGCAAGACTTGCCCCAAAAAAGGGCAGCAGGCAGCGAACCATTCGATTCAAGCAGGCAGCCAAGTGTTGCCTTTGCCGCAAAGTACGAGCAGTGACTAAAAGAAGCTGGAGATGCTGTGCTCAAATTGCCTGAAAAATGGGAGGAGGACATTAAAATTCACCAAATGTATTTATTACGGCACCAAAAGCAACACAACACAACACACACAGAACACAACAACAAATCGGATGCGTCGACCGCAGCCCACATACAAAATCTCTTGTGGCAGGATTGTATGATATCCAGCGTAGAGACTCAGCTCAATCTCAATCTCAGGCAATGTGTTGGGGAGTCTGGAGAGCCTGCACTTGGTGGCGGCGGCATGTTTGCAGATTGATTTGCTGCGCCTGCAGATACCCCGAAGATACCCAAAGCCAAACACTTGCCAGAGACGCAGAAATCAATTGTGAGGAAAAAGGCATTTAGTGTGAGCATCAGCCGTCAGACAGACAGACAGCTCAAAAGAGAAATACACTCTAAGAAAACAGTGTGTTAAATCAAGAAATGAAATCTCATATAGAAAGCAGAAGAACATAAGAAGAAGACTCTGTAATTGGATAGAAATGAAGATAGTGGTTAATTGCTCAGATTAAAATATGGCTATTTGTTTCTCTGAGTGTAGTGCCAATGAGTTCCTGGCCAAGTTGAACTCACAACGCGCTACAAGTGGCCGCCGCCTAGTCGATTTGGCATACAACTAGATACAAGCCAAAGTCGGGGGGATCGAAATTTATTTCGATGCCCTCCAGCTGAATTATTTAAACCGACGAATTCAATTAGAGACAGTGACTTGGTTTTTGCGCGATAATCCAATGATGCAGGGATTGACTCTGGGAAGGGGTCGGGGGTTTGGTGGGGTACTTTGAGGCAACAGAGACGTGTGTTCGTTGGATTTGCGTTGGCGCTGAGGGCGAGGTCCAAGCTGCGGGTGCGGCTTCAGCTCCAGCTCCAGCTCCGGCTGCGGCTCCGGCCACAAACCGACAGCGACAACGACGACTTCACGCAGATCTTTTGAAGAGGCGTCGATTGAGACAAGTGGAACTCTTTTTTCGTTTTTAGGTAGATATCTTTCACCTTTGTTGCAACATGTTGCAGTTGCAGGATGAACGTGCGCGCGATTTTTATATATATATATTTTGTTAGTTCTTTTAATTTGATTTAATTATATGCACGGGGCAGTGCTGCAACTCCCTTTTAGGTTGTTTCTCTGTCTGTCTGAAGGGGGCGTGCCTGTTGAGGCTGTGCCCACTTTTCGATGCCACAATATTTCCACCTCCTAAATGTGACGGATTTTGGGCTCGCTGTGTGTATGTGTTTGTGAGTGTGTGTGTGTCTGCGCTTGAAAAATCACCGCTTTCTGCTTTTTATATCATTGTGTCTGATGATCACCTTTATTTTTTCTCTTTAATATATTTGCTTGTTGTTGTTGCTATTCTCCTGGTTGTTGCTGTCGTTGTTGCTTGATCTTAGGAGTGGCTTGTTAAATTTCACTTGCATGTCAAGGCAAAGTTTTTGTATAGTCTGAATTGTTCGGTGTGAGGTGTTGGGAGTCGATTTATGCGCTTTTCACTTGTCTGACTTTCTGGAAGGAGTGACTTGTAGAAGAGAAATCGTTTAGAGAGCAAAAAGATCGCTGTCTTCTGCTTGGGACCTATCTCAGAGATAGTCTAATGTGGGAAAATTCTTATTTACCATAGATCTTCTTATATTAAGTGACTGGTTTCAATCGATTTAGGATCAAAGGCCACTTTTCCATATACTTTTGACAGGACATAATTTCTTTTATGTTGGAGATCTCTGAATTTACCTGTTAACATCTTGATTATAAATATAATAAGCTGGCTATTTATCTGACTTGTTGGAAAAGAAAGTCACTAACAAGAAATTGTCAGAGGGCTAATCTAAAGTAAGTATATAGAGACCATCTTGTGAGCTAAGTACTCGTACTTAAATGAATGAATGCGCTTTCAGTTAATCTCAAATAATCGCCACAAATCATTCAACATATCTCGAAATGAGTTTCTGGTACAACACTCTGGACATTTCATGAAGTTCAACACGAAACAGCAGCCAAAATGATTTATCACGAGCATAGAGTAATCAACCTACAAAAGCTCTAACATATCATGCAGTACGAGTTTACAAGTGCTGCAAGCCCCTTTTAACTGGCACTCCTCTCTCTGTCTCTGTCTCTGTCTCTGTCTTTATCTGTGGCCAAAAGCAAATGGGCCACATACCAGAAAAGGCCACTAAACCGCATAACTGTCCATGTCGTTCAGTGTATCTGAAACAAAAAACCAATTGACGATGACGACGACAGGTGATTAATTGTTCCAAGCGCGTAGACGTTACTTAACGCTTTCA
Organism: Hirtodrosophila trivittata; assembly: GCA_035045065.1. NCBI lineage: Eukaryota > Metazoa > Arthropoda > Insecta > Diptera > Drosophilidae > Hirtodrosophila > Hirtodrosophila trivittata. Next base: position 2,105,438 of record JAWNNK010000022.1, read on the forward strand.
GTTCGACGGGGACTCAGCTGAGACTCGTGATGTCAAACTCTAAGATTTGAGATCTGAGTGTGACTATATGACTGTGTGAGTGAGTGAGTGTATGAGTGTGTGTGCCAGTCGAACCATATAGGGGGATATACGAGCAAGTAGTTGGGGGCCAAGTGTCTAGGCGAGGGAGAACAAAACAAGTTGCATGGCTCTCATGAATGAATAGTTGAACAGTTGAACAGTTGAATAGTTGGCCAAATGACTGAATGATACAAGCACCTGAAATTCAAAACAAAACAAAATCCAACACGACGACCAACGACCGACGACCGACGACAAACAAAGCAACAAACCAACATCATGCGCAATGACAGCAGTTCAACTCATGTTTTTTTTCTCTACTATTTTTTCTATTTCTATATATATATAGATAGTTTTTTTTGTTGGATTCAAGTGTTTGAGAGATCTTGGGTTACACTTTGCTTCCATTCCATTCGGTTTGGCGTGCGTCGTGGCTCACCCAGAGTTCAACTCCCCCTCATCCCCCGTCGGAATACTCTCGTCCGACTGACTGACTGACTGACTGAATCTGGCTTTGTGCTGGTGTCTGACTCTATGGCGTATGATCCACTGATTGCTTGATTATTATTTTGATTAATTAGCTTAGATTTGGCTAGTTCAAACTGTACGGCCCACGCCTGAAGCCTGAAGCCTGAGCCAAGATCACAGCTCGATGCTCGATGCTCGGTGTTTGGCTGTGGCTCTGCTATTGTCTGGGCTTTTGGCTCATTGGGCTCAGGTTCATGCGTTTGCCAATGATTGATTGAAGTTTTCGTTGATAACAGCTTACAATTGAGAAATTATTTACATGAGCTATAATTAAACTTGTTTGTTGTTGCCTGTCATTTGACGTGTTCACTCTGTCCCGTGTCTCCATCTTCTCCATCTCTCTCTCTCTCTCTTTCTCCCGCTATCTGTGTATCTCTCTGCAGGTCTCGGTCTGGTTTATTGAACTGACTTCAATTGAACTAACCAACAACGACGAGTGCTGCCGTGACGAGTGTGTGGACACAGTGGCCAATAGAGCCGCTGGCAAGTGATGTTACCTATGTATAAATAATCAGGAAATTGCCTAAGGGCCTGTCTGTCAGATGCTATGAGTTGATTAGCTCTCTCATAATATGTTTAGTGCGAATAATCAGCGAAGATCGGCCCAGGTCGTTGCCTATCAATGACCTATGTACGATCTACGATCTATTCGAATTCTGATCCTGGCAGCGCTTCATCAATCGAAGCTCATCCTGACTGACTTTGAGATAGTTTTTTGGGTATTGGCATTTACCTAATTTGCTGCCAATGGGAATGTGTCAACTGTGTGTCAAACTGGCTATCATCATGCTCATCCATACGCCTGGCACTAAGTCACGCTCCATTAGAAAGCTGTGTCTCCAAAAGTAAAAATAAAAGGAAAGAAAGAAAGAAATGCCCAAAAAGCTGATGCGGGCGCCCATCGATCGTTTGTTGTGTGGCCCAACGGTGCGAGTTGTTTGGTTATTTGGTTGTTGGGTTGTTTGCTGGATGCGTGTCTGTGGTCGGTGAGCTTCTGCCTCTGATTCGCGGTCGAGTCCGAGCGACACGACTTGGCAACAGGCAGGCGGCAGTCCAGCGAAGCGCTTAGCGCATGCCTTCACTTGCCGAGGCAGCTCTTCGACTCCATTTGGGGGCAAGCGAAACATGCAAAGTGACAACAACCACAACGAAGACGACGACGACGACGACGGCTCTCGGCCATATTTGGCCAAATTCAAATGCCATTAACACGTACGCCATTTGTCGGTTAATGGTGAATGGTGGGGTGGAACGGGGAGGGGGAGGCAGGAGAGTGTTAGGGTTCATTTGTCCACTTTCTGTTGGCCATTTCCGTGCTCGTTTGTGTCAAAGCCGCGCTGCACGCATTTCCCCCAATTCGACATTTAACACTTGTAAATTTTCTTCTGCAGCTTCGTCGCATTTATGGAAAGGCCGCGGACTGAAACCTTTTTATTTTCCTTTTTCCTCTTGGTTTTTCCTTCATTTTGGCCTGGCGGAATCGTGTGTTTCTCCTTGCATTGGGCTCGCATGGTAACCTGTCGTGATTCTTGTTTTAATTTGCTTTGACTTGTGCGCCTTTTTGGGCTGCCGTCGCTTTGTTTTTGGCTTTGTCTCCCATTGGCGACACTGGCAGTTATTAGGCCTAAATGCAAAAGGCTTCCATTTTGCCACGTTGTTGTTTGGCTCATTAGCGGCCTTTTCTTTCTGCCAGCTCCGGACTTCAGCCAGCTAATTTGCCTGGTCTCGCAATTAACGCTAACACTCCCAAAGGGACCAACGACTAAGTAAGTAGTACTTACCTTGCCCCAAGACTGCCAGAACATTCGCTAGATCCAGGCTAAACTGATTTAAACATGCCAAATCTTGTACGCAAACATAAATACATATAAACTTATCTCATTGCACGAATCGTGCGCTTGTTTTTAATACCCTATAATCAAAGAATCAGTAAGAGGGTATACCAAAGCTGTACAGACAAAACTGTACGCAAGGAGTTGAGTGAAGCTGGAAAACAATCCTGGGCTCTCACGTTGGAGATCAAATTAATCTGAATGGAGGCTGGGAACAAATTTTCGCACTTAATATCAAATTTAGGATCTATTAGATACATAAATAACAATTATTGAACTTTTGCACTGGTTACGGAGTATCTTTGATATTTTCTTTAGCTCTTTTTATATGCTTTTTTGGCAGTGGTTTCGGCTTAGATTGCTGCTCTGCTGCTGCTTCCACTGACAACGCTGACAAGTGTTAATTGAATTCATGTCTCTGGTAATCATAATAATAATAACAATATCATGTTGTGCTGGAGCGCTGAAGTGCCTCAAGACAACGACGTGGACGTGGACGTCGACGACGTCGACGACGACGAAGTGCGCTGCGAGCTTTTGATGTTGTACGTCCGTCGCTCGTCGTATCTGGTGCTTATGTCCGTCGGGCTGTCTTGCTGACTGGCTGGCAGCACCGACGCCGCCATCGTTATAAATTACTCAATTAATGTCAGCGTTTATGTCAGCGGCAGCACCCAAAGCACCTCCACAACACCAGCATCAGAGCAGCAACAGAAGAGGGCAGATCAGAGCAGAGCGTGGCAGAGCAGATAGGCATATGGCCTTATGCAGATAGTCCGGCATAGATATGACATGGGGGACATGATAATGGGGCATGTTTAGTGGCTGTCGTCGTCGTCGTCATCGTCTTCGTCAGCGGCTGTTTAATTAAAAACTTTTGCCAGGCTATAGAGCAAAAATTAACAGAGTACTCAGCTCACTGAGAGGTGAACCTCTGGTAAAGGCTCATGCTGAAGCTCAGGTTCAGTACCAGTCCCAGTCCCAGTCTCAGAGTCAGAGTCAGCTTCAGCCTTTAAACGGCTGACAAGTTGCGCAACTTGACACTTTGCATGTAGGCCCTTTGGAGTCGAGTTCGTTGCCTAAGTCTTTTGTTTTCAACAACACAAAAAACGTGCAAATTATGATTTTTTCATGTTTCTTGTGGCTTTTGCTGCTGCTGCGGATGCTGAAAACGAAATGTCAATTTTGTGACGCGATTTCTTTTGTCTTTAAACGCCCTCGATTTGTGGCATCAGCAGCAGCGCCCCCACATGACACGCCTCTCCAAGATACACTTACGCCTTGTGACTTCATGCTGAAATATGTGCTAGAAGTGAAGGATATAATAATTTATGTGAGTCCTTACAAACATGATTTAGGTTAAACATTTGAACTACATAAAGGGAGGAGAGGAATAATACTTTATATTTTCTCATTTTTATATATCTTTTATCTCTGACAGTACTCGGACTATAGATCCTTTGGTCTGAAAACTAACTCAAAATATTCCATTGAAATTTGTTTTGATAATTCTGAAGTTGTTGTTGAAAATAACTTAATTCGAATTTTTCTTAAAGTGAATACTTCAGCTTAATATCACATCGAAAGCGTATGCAGAGTTCGTTATCATTGAAATCGTGGAAAAGTAATTTTTTGCTCTTCGAAACTAATTCGCGGCACGTTCATAATTAAATCTATGGACTGTCGCCTTTTGTGTAGATCATTTGTTGTGTGCTGTAATAATAAGATAAATCCGTTTCAACTGCGAACAGGTTGCTCTGTGTAGACAACACCTATTGTGCGGGTTGAACGCCCAGCCGAAAGACGCCAGAGGGAGAACAATGCTCACAGTTTACCATATGAGTACTATATATTTCTATATAATATTTTCAAATCTCTATTTTTTTCCCTTTTCTTATTGTTTCTTCATTTTTTTTCCATGCTATTTTTCAAGCACTTAGCGCGCTGACAAGTTGAAGCTTTTGCGTGGCCCGTCAGTCAGGTGGCTCATAAGATATATAAACGGACTTGGACCTCTTGCAAAACCCGACTATATATTGTTGTTGTTGTTGTTGTTGTTGTTGTTGTTGTTGTTTTTGTTGTTGCAGACACATTTCAGTTTTGATATGTGCTGTCGCCTATTTGAAGCTTGGTCTCTCGTTGTTGACGAGCCGCTTTGGTTTTTTTTTTGCCATGGCCAAGTCTTTGGTGTGGGTGGCCCACACACACACACACATACACACACAGACAGACATGTGTATGAGCTCAAGTCGATCTCAACTCGGACATGTACCTGGTGCAATTGTTGCGCCGGCGGCGCCTCAGTTGCCAGTCCAAGTCAAAGTCTGATTCCGAATCCAAATCCGAGTCACAGTCTCTGTCTCAGTTCCTCAGTTCCTCTATTCCCTCCCATCGTGCAACTTAGTTGCGTATTAAATTTTGAAATTGGTTTTTGTTGCGGTCGTTAAGCTTATTTCCGTATTGAAGTTTTCAGTTTTCAGTATTCAGTATTCAGTTTGCTTTTTGCGGTTTGAATTAATTAGCCTGCACCGAACCCGAACAAACTCTACAATTCAGTTCTTTTGCATATTATTATTAAGATACACTCGCAGAGGAAAAGAGCTAAGCATTAAACTTTGTGTCTCTGTGTGGCCCCAAAACGCCAACGCAGTCGAAACAGAAATCTCACAACTGAATCCAAATCCAAATCCGAGTCAAAAGACAATGGTAATTATTAATAATGCAAATAATTATATCGATTTCATTTCAGGGGCGTTGCCTGTGATTTCTACAATGGGTTCTCCGTGTTCTTTTCGATTAAGTTCGGTTCGGTTCGGTTCGCTTTGATCGGGAGTGTGGGAAAATATAAAACAAACTTCTCATTTGCCACTTGAGCCAAGAAGTGTGTATTAAGCTATGGTTTTTTTCTTTCTTTGAGTTGTCTCTAAGCTCAACTAATCTCATTTTTATTTAAAGTTTCTTTTATTTTTGGCTAATTTGCCAGCGTTGCATTGGGCTGTTGGCTTTTTGATTAATATGACGCCAAGTGGTGCATGGCATTGGATTTATGGCTGTTGGAAATTTGGCATGAGTTATGAGGCGAGAGTCAGAGGCTGCTTTGCCTAATGACCCAATGAGAGGAGCTTTAAGTGGCACAGAATATGAGGAAAGCAGAGACAAATAAGCTGCAGAGAGCAGTGTAGAGCTTTCATGGGATTGTCTAATTTATAGTATTGCAACTAGAATATCTGCTTAAAGCAAATGTCATTGGGCCAAAGCCCAGACAGTTGTCTGGCTTAGTCGCCATTCTATACAACTTTTCACTGATATATTGCTTAACTTTGGATTAGCCATTAGCCATTAGCCAGCAAATCTCTTGCACAACTCAACTCGTGTGTTGAGTGCACATTTTGTGGTACATATTAAAGTTCGATTAGATCTGAGAATGCCGAAACAGGCGCTGTGAAACAACCATAATTAAATATTAATTTACACCCAGCGCGTTAAACAAACAGCACGTACTACCAACAACATCGACAACAACAATAATGACTACAACAATTGGTATCTGCATCGGGTCTCGAGTCAATCAACAGCTGCGACAACAGCGACGAAGGCGCCTGGCATATTTCATACTTCCATAATTTGTACACCTTTTAGCCACAAATGTTGCATGGAGGGGTAAACTGTTTGTAACTGCCAGTTGAACGACAGTATAAGCACATATATATAATGAATTTGATCAGCATTGACAGTGGAAGTTGAAGCAGCTTAGAATTCATTTATTTCATTGAGTGTTAAATCAAAATCGCGCAATGCATGTGAGAGTAGACCTAAAGGTGTTGAAAGTATACCCTATGTGTTTAGAGGGTATTTCCCAGTCGGCAATCTTTAGTTTTAGACATTCTGCCTTGTTGTTTCATGCGCATTTCAAATTATTAAATATTAATCAGAAACAAGCTGGAAAAACGTGCAGCGAATTTGAATTTTAAATATTTTACACTAAAAAAATGAGAAATATAATTTCTTAAATTGAAAAAAATGCACTTTAAAACACATTTGGCGATAAAAAGATTAATTAAAACGCCCGTCGAGGAAGCTTAAGCTCAATATCTAAGCTAAGCCATGCTGGGGTTTGGCCCAAAGCCCAACTCGACCATAGAATCAAGGCGTGTTTAGTGGCAACAGCCGAAACAACAACAAGAACAAATGCCAATTAAGTGCGCACTGCACGTAGCTGCAATAAATGAAATGAAATTCGAGCAGCAAAAACTGTACGAAATTTTAGTTGTTGCTGTTGTTGCTTTTGGGCCATAAATTAAGGCTCTAAACGATTTAACCGAAAAGCAATCGCAACGGCGTGGCACTTGTCACCAGTCATCCAATTGCATTAGGGGACGGCCGTCTAATTTAACCTTTGACCAAAAGCCGCTACCTCCAAATTGCCCGTGTGCCTGTCTGCCACATGTGCGTTGCACATTTAGTTCTATTTTGATTTTTGGGGCGTGGCAGTATCAACAGCAGCAACGGCAGCAGCAGCACGCGCAGCAAGTCGAATGTCAAAGCCCCCTTTGGTGACGAGGCGACAGTAGAGCAGAGGTTTGCTTAGGCGTAGACAAAGCGAGTTGGAAAGAGTGAGAGGGAGAGTGGCGAGGGGTGAGGGAGATAGTTGGCTACCATCAGACATTGTATCCTGGGTTCTTAACAAATGCAATATGACTTACCAAATCGTAGATTTTTTTCGGGGGCTCGTGGTGTGTTTCCTAATAGACCAAAGCTACCGCCTGACAAGTTACAATTCGTGACGGTAAATTGAAAGAAATGTGAGCAGAACGAACTTGGGATACTCTTTGAGAGAAGTTTAACTGAAAGTATATTGTGTCATATATTTAAGATCATCGATGTAGCTTCCATCTTAAGTTAAACCTATGATCTATCTTTCTCTGGATTTTATCAAATGAAACCCATTTAAGCTTCATCATCAGCCAATTGTTCCTTAGCTGTAAGGGTATTTCAGACAGTTCAGAAATAAACAAAAAGCAGTGCCGAAAACGAGACTGGAAGTTGTAGAGCGTAAGAAACTGCGTGGACGGCATTTATAATAATGCGATTCGAGGCAGCACCAAGTTGACTTTGGGCAACAAAGTAAGGTGCGGCTGCGGCAGTGCGGAAAAACTGAGAAACAGAAAAACCGTAGCAACAACAACGGAGAAAAATGAACTGGAAAACGCGTTTAATTGAACCAAAGCCTGATGACTGCCCACTAGCGCCATCTAGCTGCGTGCGGCTGCACTAAGCCGGCTTGGCGAAACTTGTTGTTGTTCTCTTTATTGTTGTTGTTGCTGCTGCTGTTGTTAACTTGTTGCTGTTGCCGTGGTAGACCCAAAATCGATGATTCATCGGGTTGTTTGTTGCTTTGAGTGGTTTCTCCTCCGCCCCGTCGCCCCCGTCGAGTGCCCCAAAAAAGCTAGACGATTGTCGTACGTTTGGTTGTTGTTGTTGTTGTTGCTGTTGGCGCTTGCCGCCTGCTGTTGCTGGTGACGCAGTTGCAATTGCAGTTGCAGCTGCGCCAATTCTCCTTCGTTTTGCCGTTTGGCGCTTTACGTTCAAAACAATTATTATTCTGGCAATTAATTTTGATTTAAGCAGCGATTTGATATTTCCCTCGACTTGCACCAATCCACAAACAAAGCCACTAACCAACCAGCCAACCAACCAGCCAACCAGCCACCCACCAAAGCAGCAGCACCACCACCCGCTGACATCCACAAACGCGGCGCTTTGAGATTCGCTTCATTTGTGAATCAGCTGCAAGTTTTTATGCGATAGTTAGATCCAAAGACACCCACAGACATCTGCTACAAAGCTTCCAAAGTCGATAGCATCGCTTCGACTTGTCACCAAATGAGCATCCACAAGCAATACTATACGATATATATATAGATATATATATATATCTATTTATAGAGCTAGATGTATCAGATATTTCGTAATATGAAAGTGAACAGGTTGCGGTAATAATTGTTCAATCATTTGATACGTGGCTTACACCATAATATTATATAGATAGATATCATACCACAAAGTGTGTATATTCGTTATCAGTTAGTCTGTCTCTCTCGCTCTGTCTATCAGTCTCTCTCTCTCTATCTATCACTCTCTCTCTCGCAAGTAGTAATACTGTACTACATCCCCAGAAATGGTCATCGAATCTTCTATACTGAAAGAAGAAAGCATCTCTAGCAGTAGATTCTAGGTTAAGGGTAACTCATAGTCAGGCACACTCCACCACAGCATCCTCATAAGATATTTTTGCGTTTTCTTTTGTTTTTTTTATTGGTTTTTATTAATAGATTACAAAAATAAATATAGAAAATAATCGATTTAAATAAATATTAGAATATATAAATATATGTATATATTTTTCGCATATATTCACATAACTTAAATGAGAACTAAAAGAAATAAATATAACTTAAAATATGAATATTGTCTTAAATAGATAAAAATATATATATATTCTACTATATAGATAATCTCGCACCATTTCGATTTGTACACAACGAACTATAACAATAAATATACAGGTTTTAAAATTTAAACAAAACAAGAGACAACAACAAATGGCTGCTAAATCTAATGGTAATGTTAATCCTTGACATATATATATATATATAATATCTGATAAATAGGGTGGTTTCTACCGAGCAATATAATTGCTTTGACTAATTTTTGGCACTAAATTCCTGACTTAAATTCAAAGTTGCTTTGGCTAATCCGCAAAACTGACTGAAACTTACACAAAATAGTTCTAACTATATATCTAAAAATATATAGAGCTAAAGAGATTTGATCCTTAATTGGGTTTAGTAAATGCCCTGTCTGATTTGTGGGGGCATTTGAAATTCGTGTTGTTCCTCCTCCTCGCCGCCGCTGCTACCTACACTCCCCGAGTAATAGAGTTCATGAGGCACCTCATCCCCGTAGACCTGCAGATGCTGCTGCAGCTGCTGCTGGTTGAAGCCGGGTACTGTGCCGCCCTGCTCCGACTGGCAGCCGCTCTGCATGTGCTTGGCCAGCAGGGACATTCTGGAGAAGGACTTGGTGCAGCTGGGGCATGAATACTTCTTCACTTCCGAATGGGTTTGCATGTGAGCCCTCAGGTTGGAGCGATCCGCAAAGGCACGATTGCAGTGCTGGCAGCTAAAGGGTTTCTCACCCGTGTGGGTGCGTATGTGCCCCTGAAGGAGCCAGGGACGGGAGAAGGCCTTGCCACAGATGGGGCACTTGCAGGGGAGGGTGTGGGTGCGTATGTGCATCTTGAGTGCTCCCAGGGATACGTAGGTCTTGTCACAGTTCTTGCAACTGAAGACCTTCTTCACCTGGTTGCCCTCCGCGGAGGGGCAGTGGAACTGCTGATGCTTGCTGAGGCCGGAGTATGTGGAATAGGACTTGCCGCAGTCCTTGCAATGGTAGCGTGGCACGCCCACAGGTTTTTGCATGGACTGCGCTGAGGCGGCATTGGCTGCCTGAATGAGGGCCGAGGCTTGATCCGTACAGAACTCGGTTTGATCCACAATGGGACCACCGCTGGGATTGCTTCGTATGATCTTGTATTCGGTGCTCTCGTAGGCGTGGCTCTGTTGATGCTTCACCAGGCCCGCGTAGGTTGCATAGCATTTGTTGCACTGCTGGCACTGATAGTATAGATCGTTGCTGCTCTTGATCTTGAGACTTAGCTGATTTTCATTGTTCTCCTGGTTCTCGAAATCCTCATCCATTTTGGGCTGATGTGGCACAGGCTTAAAGCTCTGCTGTATCAGTTGCTGCTGCTGATCCTGAAGATGATGCTGTGGTGGCGTCATGTGTTGCATGCTGAGCAGCGCACGTGCCACATTATGCAGATTTACATTCTCACTCAATCCACGACGCGCCTGCTGTTGCTGCTGCTGGTGCTGGTGATGTTGCAGCAGCTCCGGTCGCAGACTTAAATCCTGTGGCTCAGCAGGCAGCTGATAGCTCTCTGGTACTGCATGCTGTTCTGTCGGCTGCATCTTTATGCAATCCTCATAGTCCGCAATGCTCTTCAGCAGATTGTTGTTGTAGTTGCGCAGACCGAAAGGCTCCTCTGTGTGCTCCACTTTGACAATTGCTGCGGGTATGGGTGCGATTGTCAGAGGTGGTGAAATGCTGGCATAACTTTCAGCCGTTTCAAGCTCCTGTTCGTGTTCCGGTTCCATAACCTCATTCTCAGGCGGCAAGTCAAATTCACCATAGCCCAAACGGGCCAAGCTCCTGGCGATCTCCTCGCGCGTAAACACATCGGGAAAGGCACGTGCTATTTCCCGTGTCTCCTCCCAAATGCGACGAGCCAGTTGCTCCTTGGTTTGTGTCATGGCTGCATCGAAGCGTCGACGTAGCTCTGTGGTCACAGGCTGTGGCTCTGGATCCGCTTTGATTGACCAATGTGGCGGCTCCAAAGGCACCGAAGCTGCAGCCACACTAAGATCAACGGGTCCCTCGTCTGCAAGATAGCAAATAATAATGGAAGACATTATAGAAATTTGTATCTTTCTTCGACTTATAGAGTAGTATTCCGAGTAGATCACGATCGTTGAACTTACCATGACAGAGACGATCCTCGTGTGGAGGCTCCTCGACGTGTATGGGTCGCTTCTTCAGCGGGCATTTGCTGTACTTGAGTTTATCCATAGTTGATCGAGTTATCACTATATCCTTACGACGTTTCGATACAGAGGATCACTTGGTTTTTGGTTTATAACTTAACACTGAACTCTGAATCACTGGCGCTGATCATTTGCCGTTCGCACGCGTCTCGATCGCTTGCAGTTTCGTATACGAATGATGCAATCGGCGAGGATCGCTTTAATTTTATATAGACTTCAAGGCCCAGGATCAACCCCCAGTCAATAAGTACATCAGGAGCAGCGGCAGCGGCAGCAGCAGCAGCCGCAGCAACCCCCTTAAGTGGCGAAAAAAGGATCTGCTACCTACTTCCGATTTGATATCCAGGGGGGATTCTGTACGGAAATCAACCACCACGAGCCAACATTAAAACTGATCTTACCAGTAAATGCCTCTGGCCTCACCCCGAACCCCTCACAGCTCTCTATTCTATACTCTGTATCCGATTGTCGCCTGCCTGAACAGCTGTGCCGTTCATTGAACGCGGCTTCAGCTGCAGATTTGAGTCACAAGAGCCACAAGAGGCACCGCCAACAAATCTCTGTTCAAAAAGCGAGCACGTGCCACACACAACACACACTCACACACACACACACATACGTAACGAAAGGCACACACCGGTTACCGGCGTGTCGCTGCTCTCCCTCTGACACAGCACCAGCGCTGCCGATCGCCACCAGCTGCCACTGAGATTTCATTTTATACGCTCAAATTTCCCCTATTCTCTGCCTCTGTGTGTGTGTACATAGGTGTGCGTGTGTGTGTGTGAGCGGCAGCTGCCGAGCTTATATACAACTTGCAATGCAAGTTTATTTTTAACTTGCAGTTATCTGTATGGGTGGTGCCTACTTGTTGTCTCTTTCAGACACGACGGCTTTCTTATATACACGACAAGCGCACACAGAGAGAGACACAGAGAGAAGGAGTGAGACAGAAGTCTGTGCTCTCTGCAAGCAGGTGAGCTTCTTGGCAGTTGCTCTTTGCTTGTGGGCTAAGAGTAGCTTTAGCTGGCGTCGTGTAGCCAATTGGCGCTCTGCTCGTTTGGCTCTCTTCCGAGTAAGTTGGCGCTCTTCTGTCATGTTTCAATTTTCAATTGTAGCGCTTAAAACTTTGGGGACTTTAAAGAGAGCAGAGTACGAAAGTTGCTCTTAAACGTTTAAAGCAGCTTAACGATCGCTCAAACGCTCCACTGCACTCAGCCTAAGCGATCGGCTTGTTTAGCTCCCAATAAGATGATCTTCCGATCAGCTTTGATCTCAGCTTTTCTACTCAAATGAACTTAAAATAACCCAACTTCTTATTTGTTAAATTAGATTCCTTTGAATATTGTAGAGAGAAAGTTAAGTTCTGAGCAGCTGCAGCACGTGACATGCCTCGAAATTAAAATTTGAGATGCTTCTTCTAGCGTTTCGAATATTATTAATCATTGGAACAAACAATCAGAGGATCTAAAGTAAATCAAATAGCATTGTATTATGTGCAGTACTGGGCTGTCCCTCGCTCCTTCTTCTAGGTGCAATAACAAATCCCTAACGGCCATGAAATGTTTTGAATTGATATTGAAAACGTAGTGCCAGCTGCTCAGTTGAGAAACTTCCACTTATTTATGGGGTGGTTGCGCCGCCGCATTTTACCTGGTCGCTCGAGCTCATCAAGAAGTGCCTTGGAATGCGCCAAAAGGTTTGTGCAAAACTACCTGGCACCAACAACCAACAACGTGCCGTATCGCCATGTGCCCCGCGCTGCAGTTTTGGCCCACCCCAAAGGACGCATACACTCGCACACACACACACACGCACACACACTCGCACAGCATCACCAGCCGCCTGGTGGTTGTTGTGGCGGTGGTGGTGGAACTGCATTCGTACGTTACTTTCGGGCCAACCCTTAGGACAGCGTCTTGTTTTGATCTTGGCAGAAATCTCAGCCGATCGGAGGGTTGTCCCGTGCTCCTCACTTTACTCACAGCTGCCTCATTGACACGTACCAAGGAACTCTCGAGCTCAGCCTTAAGAAATTGGCGCCAAACTCTTGTAATGAACCGGTGTGTCCTGGCCAAGATACGTGATCTCTGTCACAATAACAATCCTACAGATAAAAGACAGTCGAAACTAATTGTTCTGCTCAAACGATTTCTATAATTCGAAATATTTTATAGCATTTGGAGGATCCTAATTTATTTTACATTTATCTGTAAGTTATGGGACTCTTCGATCTTTTATATCAGCTCTATCAACCTATCTTATGGTTGACTTGAGCTGTTGATTTAATAGGACTTAAGCTTACTTTTGGAACCCTTGTAGCTTTCACTTGGGAGCTGTAATATCATTTGACAATCTTATTGGTTTGTGTTAAGAAAAGTATTAGACTTTCGACTCTTTATCCATAGCTCTAAATTGAGTGATATTCAATCTATGATAACATTTCTCTGTCATCTCTGACCGAGTGAAGCTTGAGCCTCAGTCGAACAAGTCGAGAGGTAACTGCACATCACCTGGCTGCTGGCTAAACCACAAACTGCAGCTATGTTGTGCGTGTGTGTGTGTGTGTGTGTGTGTGTTGGTTGCCCCAGAGTCTGTGATACAGCTGAGTGCCTCACTTCAAAGTGTCAGAGAGCCGCCAAAGTCGCATAATGAAGTGCAAAATGTCATTAATTTGCCGTTGTTGCAGCTGCAACTGACAACAAAAGAAAGTCGCTGGATGCTAGGAAAAAGTGTAAGAAAAGTATGCAGAAATGTAAAACCCAAACCGAGACTCCCCCTGCTTGCTCTTTCTGCAGCATGTTGCATGCCACACGCCGCCGCCACCACCACACAATGTCACGAGTTACAGATTTCTCAAGCCACTGAACAGAGCAGAGGCAAAGAATGCGCCGACCATGGCGGCAACTCTTGGACTCTTGGACGGGCAATCAAAACAAGATCTTAGAACTATTGGCGCCTGATCTACAGAGACGAGAGGCAGCTGCTACACGCCGGGCAGAAGGAAAGGTAGATCCGCACCCAAACGCAGAGACAAAGCTGGAGATGGCGACGGCGACGGCGACGGAGACGGAGACGCAGACCAAATGGACTCTGTATGTCCAGGTCAGTGAACATAAATGCCGCCGCTGTGGATATCTGTGGAGGAGCTATTGAAATCTGATATTGTTATCAAAGTTAACGGTAATTATAAACAAATAAAAGCAACAAACGTAACGTAAAGAACACACAGAAAACATGACGTGGAATGGGAGGAGGGGAGCCAAGGAGCCAAGGGAGACGCTTCCGACGCCGCATAAATTAGCCAAGTTAAGAAGCTACGTCTATAATTCAAACTAATTTGTTTTATTGACAGCGTGTGCGCTTTCAATTTTCGTAGTCATCGATAAGGTCAGAACACAACACAGTCACACACAAATTGGTCAATTATGAGCAGAGCCACACATACACACACACAGATTCGGGCCAAGTTTCATTTGGGTACCCAGAAAGTGACAATAAATTAAATTTGGTTGGTCGACTAACTAATTAAAATGCGCTTCTATAGTCTCCACTCTTGAGATATTAATCTGCTTGGGAAGCTTACTGTCAATACTAGATTTGGTCTCTTGGAGAGACTGTTGGGTCTCTCTTGTTGGCGAGGGAATCCGAGGGGGATAGACCACCCGCTCAGCTTGGGTTCCATCCATCGGTAGCTCTCATCTTGACTAATACGAGTTATAATTTTCAACTGGTGATTTTATTGTATAATTTTTTCCATAAATGAATCATGATAATGAATTGTTTATGCTGCTGCGGCGACTTGTGGAGATCTTCATGGGAAAAAGAGATTAACATCAGCGTTTATGTTAATGCATGTTGAAATATCATAAAAATAATATATAAACTCGTATATTTGCCGCTGATTCACTTGCAAATATGCGAATATATATCTCCTCGTTCCAAGATTGCCAAATTTCTTACAAATTTCGGTCTTTGTACTTGGCTTGTCTTTAATTTGCTTATCAAAGGTAAACATCCTCTTCTTTCGCTGTTATTTCTGGACTTTTCGATGTTTAAACGCGTCAAGTTGAAGGGCGCGCTGAAGTTCAAGTTCGGTTGGGTTAAGTGGGGGAAGGTATACATATATATACATATATGTTTTAAGATATACATTCAAAGGTCCCTTTACATTACAGTGTAGAACCTATAGAACCTTTTGATGGGTTAACAGGCTACGATTACGTTATTGATTCTTTCTCTATAGCCGTAGCTGATAGATCTTAAATGAACAATCGCTCTATTCTAGTTTGTTTTAATTAATTTTGGCTAAAACTTTTAGTGTAACTAATAGCGCAGCACTCCTTGAATTCAATATCCAATTAAAGACCATCAATTGTGCGCCTAATAGAACAATTCAATTGAGTGCAAATGTTCCCATGACCAGACAAATTTACACTTGCAAGCGACGACCAGCAGAAGCAAAGTGCGTGAGAATAGTCAAGGGGAGAAGTGTGAGGGAGGAGGAGGAGGAGATTGGTAAGTGGGTTGGTGGGCTGGTGGGCTGGTGGGATGATGGGTTCGGTTTCTGGTCACAGCCTCAACAGGAGGATTCATTGACCAATAAATAAAAAGGTACCCACGCTGGCAAGGCGAATGCGGGCGCGGATTTCGGCGGACTCAACGCACTCGCAGGACTCGTATTACAAAAGGGCCAGTGCAGCAGTAGCTAAGGGATGATCCTTGATGCATTATTTGTTATTTGAATCACGTGACAAGTTGCTGCTGTTGCCTGCTGCTCGCCGCCAGTCCGAGGGGGTTGCTGGGAAAGCGGCGCAGAAATCATCCCACGGGATTCAATTTATGCGTGTTTGAATGTTTTTGATTGCGCGTTGCTAATTCAAATAAAA
Organism: Hirtodrosophila trivittata; assembly: GCA_035045065.1. Classification (NCBI taxonomy): domain Eukaryota; kingdom Metazoa; phylum Arthropoda; class Insecta; order Diptera; family Drosophilidae; genus Hirtodrosophila; species Hirtodrosophila trivittata. The sequence goes on from JAWNNK010000022.1 coordinate 2,121,413, forward strand.
TTCAACTGTGACTCAGGTTTTCGTATGCTTCTAATACCCTGTATCTAACAAAAATGGGTATATAAGTTGTTGTTTAATATAGAACTTAATATAAAATATATAAATGAATCGATTTACTCATATTTAACCAATCGAATTGCATAAGTTTATGTTGAAGATTAGATTGTTTCTTAGGGTAACTCGTAGTCGTGCAGACTTCTGTATTTCATTTCTTTGTTGTTCTTTGGTTGTTGTTGTTTATTCCTGTGGTAAGCTGAGCTCTTTTGGATTCCAGTTGAAGTTCTGGTATTGGGTACTGCTTCAGGTTGAGATTCTGTTTCTGGTGGTGCAATTTCAACCTCATTACAAAACATTTGCTTTGTTCCGTGAACTTAACTTACGCCTTTTGGTGCGAGGGTGCATCAATTTCAGTGACAGCTTGTGCCTGTTGGCATTAATAAAGTCACGGAAAACAGTTGTTTTTTATCCTCCGGGGAATCTCTAATTAAACAAATTAAGCTATAGACTCGCCAGGGCTCAAACCCCAGAGAGTTGGAAATATGATTCAATCCATATTTGTTTTGGCTGCAAAAAAAAGACTAAAAATAGCTGAAAATGTCGAGATAATTATTACAAATGATTTCATATTTATATTTTATGTTAATTTCGGTTGACAGCATTGTATTTATATAGATTTCAGAGCTATAAAAATGCCAGAAATTCCTTTCGGAATAAGGTGGAAATAAGTATAAGTTGCTCGAATCGGAGATACCCTAAAGACAGTTCGAATATGGGATGAATCTAATGTATTATTCAAGAAGTTTGCTGATCAGATTTATACATGGAATATCTTTATCTTTATCTTATAGTCTTGCTTATCAGAATTATACCCTAATTCTTGTCAACATTTAGTTTTCCAGGGTATTAAAACGATTTTCTAGACATGCACCTGAAGGTGCCCCAAGTTGCAGTTGCTCTTGGCTGAATATGCTTAGGGGTACTGGGGTATAGTTAGGAAGGCATCGAAAAACCATATAATTGATTTATGGCCAATGGATTGTTGGGTTGACTAAATTTAGAAGCAGGCGAACAACTAAAACAACTAATTTACGGAGAGATGTGAGCTGAAAAGTTTCGTGTTCTTCAGTTTTGTCACGTTCATGGGCATGATCTTCTGATAGTTCCATGTTATCTTTCTCTCTCCCTCTCGCTCTCTATCTTTCTGTCTGTCGATCCCACATGAAGTAGCTTCTGTTGAATCTATTGAACGTGTCCGTTTGTTTGTTTTTGTTTTGTTATGTCAGGGGGAAGTCGAGAATCTGTCGTCTGGCAGGCAGGGCCCTGTCACAATTGACACTGACGATGCGGCAGGTACACGATGAGACGAGTCGAGACGTGCCGTTAAGTTGTCAGTGGGTGCTACGGGAAAATTCTGGATAAGATTTCCCAAACTTCGACTCTCTCTCTCTCTCTCCCTTTCTGTCTTCTTGTCTTTCTCTCTAACGAAAGATTAATTGAACGTGCGCCAGAGAGTTATTAATCTTATCGAGCTTAGTTGGGGCCTACATTGTTTCTAAAATATTGTGTGCACTTCTCGGTGTCAGCTAATGGGACCGACACTTGAGCCACGATTTTTTCTTAGGCCCATTAACATTTGCAGCAGCTGCCCTGCTCCAGCTCCATCTCCAGCTCCTGCTCCTGCTCCTCCGCCTGTCTCTTCGCATCTCCATTTCATCATTCTTTTTTTTTTTGTGTGTCTTTCTTTAAGGTCTCCCCCTAATTTGTTTATGGCTCTGATAATGCAATTTTTTTAGTTTCCAGTGTGGCAGGGACACGGGGGCACACTCTGTACTGGGGGAACTGCAATAACATAAATATATCTGCTGATCTGGCGGGAGCAATTACCGGGTGAGCCATATTTTGTCACATTTCGTATATATATATTTGTTTCTCTCCTGCTCTCCTCTGGGTGAAAGTTGAGGCGTTTTTATGGACGCACATAACTCTGGAGCTGCACTGAGAGATACGATGGAGATGGATCAGAGGTAATTCGAGTATGGCCAATAACTTCAGGTAGACTAAACTGATATCAATAATTAACTACTAGCAGCAAAGGAATATATAAAAGCTTTGGCTAGTTATTGAAGCTCTCTAGACCTGCTTCTGGGAAGAACAACTTCCACCTAGAATGTAGTCTATTGCGCATTGTGAGCACATGCCAAAACTTGCCACAAATGCGAGTATTGCGCAGCTGCTGTACAATTTCACAAGGTAACAAAATGACGCACACGATTACATTCACACACGCACACACACATACACACGCAGAGACATGAACACGAAGCACTTGGTTCCCCTTGTTGTTACTTTGCCGAAAAGTAACGACTCGCAATTGAAGTAGAAGCAACACCTTGAGACACAGGCAAAGGCAGAGGCAGAAGATAGTCCGTCCACCACCGGGCAAAAGTTGAGGACTATAACCGGTATGTCACGGGGGGAAGTTTTCGATTTCTATGGAACACCTGGACGCAGTCGAAGCCACCGCATCTAAGGTGCACGGCTACTAATGAGGCTCGCTCTGAAGGCGCAACTTTCTGTTTTGACGCAGTTATGTCTGCCACTGGGGCTGAGATACTCGGAGCACTGGGAACAAGAACAGAGATAGGAAAAGGTAAAGGAAAGGGGCAAACTCATGTGTTGTGTGAGTAAACAACATAAAATCATATCAGTTGGGTTCGTATCGGTTCTGTTTGCCAAATCTACAAAGAACACTTGCGTCATCCGCGTTTCGTTTAATAAGAAAATCAATTTGAAGACTTCCTTGATACGCAGGGGTTGTTGCCGCTAGAGGAAGTGCACACCTTGCCACATTAGCATAGGACTAACCTCGCTACCTTGCCGCATACCTTGTACTCAGTTTCCCATCCGCGATCTTATGAACTTGTTTATTAACATGTGACAATTATGGTAAACACATGCAAATGACTATCCAAAGAACATCAAATGCAATGCGATCCACTTCCTTGAGTCTACTATTTGAACCCTTTGATAGGTTTTGTTATGATTTCACCAACCGGATGTCGACACGCAAGTGTTATCCCAACTACTATTCGAGCATTATGCAAATGACATTTGGCATTGAGAGTGTAAACTGCAGTCGGACATGTCCGGACACCTGGCTAATGTAAGGAAACGAAACGAAAGGAAAGCGAATCCCTTCCTGATGAAGATGAGCATTTTCCCACAGTTTTTAAGCAAATTGATTAAACATTTTATGAACTGAACATTAAGGTTAAGCGAGTACGACAAGAACTTAATGAAATGAAAGCTGATCGAGATGACACCGCATGAGTTGGGAACTGAACTGGGAAGTAAGTTAGGAAATTAGAGTTGGAAAAGAGACCAGAAAGAGAGGGAAATATGTGTACTAAATGAGTTCTATATTTTTTATGTTTATGTACTGTGCATTTGCTGTATAAAAACTTCATGAATCTCATCAAAATCCTGTGTTAGAAAAATAAAAAATTAAAAAAATTAGCTGTTTGTAGACTTTAAACCAGAAATTAGCAAGCAACCAACTGCAAGCTGTAACCTAAACCAGAACCTAAACTTAAACTGAAGTTCAAATGTTCGGTGCTGGATAATCCTTGCGAAAAGCCACAGGATGAGAGCTAGCATATTCTCGACGTCGACTGGTGGCACAGATCTGCTCGATGTAGCGACTCCGCGTCATTCCCTGCTCTCGGGAAGGTTCAAACAGAGTTTTGCGTATGTCGCGCTTCAGGCCCGTATGCCTGGAATTATGCAGCAGGTTGTCAACACAGTGCGGGGTAACGAGTCCGATCTGATAGAGCTTTATGGTGAGGGAGTCACGAAGGACGTGATTATGATTGTTGACGCCATGGACCGCTTGAAGAGGGAGCTGCAGCGCGATGCACAGTTCACACTGTTTTATGGCAATGAGAGCGATAAGCCGGCTTGGAATGCGTTTCTAACGGAGCTGCCACGGCCCAAACGTTCCTATTTCCGTGCCTGCTGGCTGCACTCCGAGTGTTACCTGTACAGGCGCATCTATGCCATCTTCGAGAACAGCAAGTATCTGCAGAATTTTGACTATTTTGGTGATCTTAAGCAGGAGGATCTGAAGATAAGTGGACGCGCCATCGTCTGCCTAACGGAGGCCACACGGGGTCTGCGCAAGAACTTTGAAGCATTCAGCGAACTGATGCGCATCAATTTGTGGAGCAATCACTTTGAAATACAGTTGAATGCTTTCATCTTTGATACGCCGCAGGATCGATCAGACATCAATGTGTTGGCCCGTGTTGCGGACCTGGACAAGCGTCTGCTGGCGGATGACTCCTGGCTGGTATGGAACTGCCTAATGAAGGCCGCGGGTCAGAAGACTATCATTGTCGACTATATCTGTGATAATGGGGGCTTTGAACTGTTCACCGATCTGCTGCTCATTGAGTATCTTATCGACAATGGCTTGGTTACGCAGGTTCGCATGCACGTGAAGCTCATACCATGGTACATCTCGGATATATTGGCACACGATATCGAGTGGACTATAAATTACCTGAAGTCACATAGTGACTCCAAGATTTCCACATTGGGTAAGAAGCTCCGTCGCCTGATGGACAGCCGTCAGATTATAATAGCACCGTTGTCGTACTTCTGGACCGGACCACAGTCGTACTTTGTCATGGTGGACTCAGACTTTGAATTATATAAGCTCCTGTCGCAGTCACAGCTGGCCATCTTCAAGGGAGATCTGAATTATCGGAAGCTGCTGGGCGATTACATCTGGGACTCCACGGAGGAGTTTATCACCTGCCTCCGTGGATTTCGGCCCACAAATATATGCGCCATGCGCAATGTCAAGTGTGAGGTGATCTGTGGCCTGCCGGAGGGCACGGCCGATCATCTGCTCAGGGTCGAACCCACCTGGATGATCTCGGGCAGCTACGCAGTTATCCAGTACACGGACAGTTTGAAGTGCAAATGTTTTGCTGGGAGCTCCCTTTGCAAGATAGAATATAGAAAGGAGAAGCCGCCGATTGGTCACTGATTCTTTTATTACATGTAAGCCAAGTTTCACTTGTGGACTCAACCAGATCTATCATACGTACCCAGCCCCTGCTCCGGGGCCCAGGAGGAATCGCTCGGCAATCAGCAACGCATCGTGCGGCTCATCGCCGGCAGTAAAACAAAATTTGTAGTGTTTCTTCTGTATTTCTTTTATTAAATTTACAATTGCTACCGCAGCTGGCCAAGAGAAAGAATTGTGGAGAGAGGGGGGGAATGCAGTTGAATGCGGTGCATTGGGGTTTTGGCCATGTCTTAATTTGCATTACGCTGCCAGCGTAGAAAATGTACAATGGCCAAAACAAATGAGTTCAAATTTGTCAGCGCATTTTGACCAAATCAAACTGCATCGTTACGCCCACTCGATGGTGCATAAGATGGGGAAGGAATGGGTTTATTTGGGTTGTGCCTTTAGGAGGATTGTGCCACCTGCATTTCTATGCAACTGCGGCCAGTGTTGCAGCCTGGGCTAAACTGGACCTGGCCCGGTCTTAGCCGACCGCCTTGCCAATTGCCAAGTGACTTATGCTGTTGGTTTTATTGATGTGCTGCACATGCTCAGCCATTTGTCACAGAGAAGCTGCCTGCGGGCATCTGGAGAGCCTCCTTAAGTCGCCCGATTGAAAATGGAAAGTTGCAAATATCAACGGAGCTGCAATGTGTGTAAAATGTATATAAAAAGTAAAGATTTATCATATACAGATAGATCTTCTGGTAACTATATGAAGCATATTAAGACCAGGAATCGCAACGATTCTAATTTCAATGTATAAAAATCAGGATTTAAGATTAATATATTGCAATTGTGCATCTTTCTATTAGGCTCCCATGATATTTGTTCTCATAGTTTTGTCGCTTGGATGACCATTTCTTTCGCTTTTTGGAAGTATTGTCCCCTATTTCCCAGACTTGCAGTCGAATAGACATCAATGCAAATCTTAAAGCCTAGCCGTAGGTGTTCCTAATCGGTGAGTTCTCAGTAATTCGAAACCATCTCAAAAAGTATCAACCCAGTATTAAAATTGGTTTCCTCAAATGACTTCAAATCAAATTCTCTTAGTTGATTGCATCCCAATCAACAGAAACGTTTTCAAATGAGCAACACACAAAAGCACAAGAAATACGAATATTGTAATCAAAATTTGAATCAATTTTGTGGACTATTAAATGCACATTCCCACAAATATTAAGATGCTAAATTGAAAAGAGCAACATGGGGCCGCAGGAGAAATTCCAATGCACATACATAATATCAGGTACAGTTTTCTTCCCTTCAATGAATTGAGCAATTAATCAGCAACATTGCAATGTGCTCCGGAACGAAGTGGAAGTGGAACATAGGAAACGAGTCGAGCAAATATTTTCCCACCAAAAAAGCCACCCCAAATCCAGACGATCTACTGCGCAGCTGCAGGCGAAGCGAACATCAAAATAAAAAAAGTAAATATATATATTCAAACCAGAAGCAGCTTCTCTTTTGTACGAATATATCAAAGCAACTGGCCGTTGTCCACTTGGTTTTTTGGGGTGGGGATTTGCCTCGCTATTGCAAATGCGCCCTTGAAAATAGCAGCACCCGACAACCCGACACCCTTCACCCGGTCTCAGCCCACCAGTCACCAGTCACCAGTTGCCTATTACCAGGTTGTTGGCTGGTGCTTTTGTGTTTTCGGTTTTGATTTTGGTTTTGCTCTGGAGGAGGGTTGAAAACTTTCGCATTATTCCCAGGCCAGGTGATGATGATGGTTTCCACCACCCATTCCCCACGGCTTCAAAGCTGTGCGCAGGTATGCGCTACAGTACCAGCTGGCGAACAAGATTCAACAACCATGTGCTCTGTGGAATAGCTCGTTGTTTGCTGAGATCCGCTTGAGTAGAGCAGAGCTTCTCTCATGCCTCGTAAGCAAGGTGCGATAGTTGGGAAACTATTTTCACATGCTCAACGTTCGATTATCTATGGGTTTGCTTATCAAACTTTGCACCCTAAGGAAGCAATCATCATGTTTGACTTGGTATATCGAATCATTGGTTACTAACCCAGAAATTGGGTGACTCATTTGGGCAGCTAAAGGCTAGACAACTAGGAAAACTGTACGAATATATGTAGATAAACCATAGGAAAGTGATGAGAGTTTTCAAGTGTTTTCTTTGGGAGTCCACTGAGAAATTATAATGTATTTTAGAGGAAATTTGTAGTTAGATCTGTAGTCGTGTCTAATGGATTTTATGACTCTGCTTCTTGGAGTTTATAAATACTTTTATAATCGTATAGAGTGGAGTCGCAGTTAAGTCTTAGCCTCTAGTCGGAGAGACAGGCATTAGGCAAAGTTGGACCTAAATTATGGGTAAATTAAATGCACTCGGCTTGAGCGCAATTACGGGTATCGCCAGCTCCACTCATGGGCGGAGGTATCGCTGGGTTTCTTTCCAGCTCCAATTGGGCAGTTGACATAAACCTTTCGCCAAATACCGCCAAAGGCGCTGACAAGTGGCCAGGAGGCAACGGCAAAAAGGTCAACATTTCGTAATCAGTTTTGTGGCTGCTGTTTTAAGTGTGTGCCTGCCTATGTATGTGTGTGTGTGTATGCACACGTAACCATAACCATGGAGCATGTCATCCTATATTTCACCCAGACAGCTAAAACTAAGGCTGGAGACTCTAAGGCTGGGCCAGCCAGGCGAATGGCACTGTCAACCCGCCAGCCGTGCAACGATTGTGGAACAAGAGCCCAAAACACATTCGCCAACTGACCAAGTGGCTGACCAACAGCAACAACAACAAGTAGTAGTGGTAATAGTTGTTGTTGTTGTATTAGATATGTATGTTCAAACGACTATCACCCGCTAAAATTCAAATTCAAATTTGCTTAAAACCCAACGCCCCAAACTCCACCCGTGCAACGTCCACCGCTGCAACTACCACAAAAATTAGCCATCGACTTGGGCGCTAATCTGGTTTTAAACTGCGACCAGCGACCGCTGCCACGATGCGGGTGTGTACCACGCGCAGCCCGGCTCTGGCCAGGTTAGGCCAAGCCGGGCCTAGGCAGCCTGCACAGAGCCTGGTCAGTTGTGTTGTGTGTTGTGTTGTGTTGGGCACCAACCCGGCAGACAGACAAACAGACAAACAGAAAGACAGACAGACAGAGAGACAGTCAGCCAGCAGGCCGATCACCGTTTGGCCATCGCTGACCAACCAGTTTCGTGGCACCCGCACCTGGCCAACTGCCCAACTTACGACTTGCGAGTCAACAACTAGCTGCCTGCTTGCCACTGCCACTGCCTCTGCCTCTGCCCAGCCAGCTGCCTGTCCTGGCTTGCCCTACCCTCCTCGTCTGGCTCTGCCCTGTACAGTCCCAATCCTCACTCCCATTTCCATTTCCATTCCCTGTGCCATAGACAGCATTATAATAAGAAATGCGTTCGCTGAACATCTTTTCTTGAAGGTTTTGATAGGTTTGACTATATTTAGTATCGTTTAGTGTAAATTGAATCAACCACAAGAAGAAGCAGCCAGAACGGATAGTTGATACTATCGAAATATGTGTTATCATCATATTAACTTTAACTTCTGATATTACATCAAGTACCCCTTAAAATTCTTGTGCGTTTATTATGCAGCTGCCCAGTTATTTCTTCATAATAAAGAGAATGGCTTTTACTCTATGCCAACTACAAATAATAAAAATAATAACAATTTTATTTGCATGTTATGTCTGCTGCCTGATTAGCCAAGTGCTGCTCCTTATGAGTGGCTTTAAATTTGGCTATGGTTATTAAACAGCGGCATTAAGATACGAAAATATGGGTTTATGAGTTCTTCTCTTCTACTGCATTCACATTAAATAAAGAGGGCGCAAAGTGCACTTAAAGCACCGGAGGAATGTTCTCGCATTCGATTGAGGTTTATTGGTAATTTGCCACCAGAGAGTTCTGAAACTGCAGTAATTGAATTTTGATTGCCTTTGAATGGGATATGTGCTTCCTACATATGTCCTTGCTATCCTGAAAGACACTCACAAATGAGCGACGCTGGCTGAATCATACTGTAATTCGTCTACTCAACGCCAGGGTACGATATGCTGATTAGCAACACTCTTTCCGTCATATTCTGAGAGCCCAATTACAACGGGCCACAAGACAAACGGCCCAAACAGTTGCAGCCGAGTCTCTGACTGTCTTGACGCTTACTTTTTTTCAATGTTTTGTGCTTTTTTTTGTATTTTGGCCACGTGAACACCCTTATGCAAAACAAATCAAAACAGCATTAAAAGTCGTAAATCTGTGCCAAAAAAAACTTTGCCGGCCAGAAAAGACCAAAGACCATTCCGACCGGCTCCAACAAAAGCGGCTGCAGCATGTGCCAAAACCAAAGCCCAGGCCCAAACCTCTTGGCCAAAGAGACACTTGGCCACTCGAGACGCTGACGCCGATGCCGACACCGACACCGCCGACGACGACGACGACTGCTGCGGCGGCGGTGGCTGCGGCTGCTGCTGTTGTGATAAAATATGAGACACTGGGGCAGACAGTCAAATGGGTAGCTTTAACGTTCGGGTGATGGTGGAGCGGCTAGATGAATGGGGGTGTAGGGGAGGGAGAGGAGTGAAGTACTATGCGAATGATTCAGTGCAGAAATAGGCAAAGAAAATCTATACAGAGAGTCATATATAACTGACCAGACTGTGACGTCCAGGAGGTTGTTGCTTATTACTGCATTACCAATGACAGCCAGCCACCGCCGAGACGCCACCTAGCGGCACGAATAGGCCAACTAACCTACCTGTCAGCCCAAGAAATGAAAAGCCTTCGATTCCGCCGGCAACTACTCATATGCAGATATATCGTACGATCGTACAACTATGTGGGTTCCTTTTGCCGGCAAACTAGCAAAATGTCATAGATTGGTTGTTGTTGTTGTTGTTATTGTTGTTATTATTGTTGTTGCCGGTTTCAATATTTATTTATTTATTTGCGAGTGCCTCGCGCAATGCATTAAAGGCAATAAAATAAATAAAAATTGAAATTGACTACGTCAGAAAATTTTGGCATTCATAATGCATGAGTTTTGATTTCTTGGCGACGTCAAAATGGCCAAAAAAGAAAAATAAAACACAATATGAATGCTACGAGGGAGATATTTATTGACTAAAAGATACCCTGTAAGTGACTAGGGGAGAAGTATATACAAATAATATAGGAATCATCGGCAGAACAGAAGTGGAAACTCTATTCCTTTTGCTTACGATACACAGAGAAAAACATCAACGAACTTTCTGGATAGAAAAGCTTAGGCTTATATCGAGTTTAGTCAATAGATACCCTTTATTTTGAACTGATATTTTGCAGGGTAACAACACTGGGATAAAGTGTAGAAAATCACTTAAGTTTGCTTTGAGTCCATTGCAGATTTATGTTAACTACTCGACTTGTTATAATTGGTATATTAAATGATTTAAAAGCTTGCCAATGCGCCAACACAAACAGAAATCAATTCAGAAATACAAATCCGCAGCCTGCCACAGATATATATATATATATATATAGCATATATATATTTGGGAGAGGGTGTAGGCAATTGGGAACTGTACGAGGAGTAGAGCAAATGGAACTGTGACTCCGACTTCGAACGGGGCTCCCCATACCGTTCCGTATATGAAACTGGCTTTAATATTATTTATGAGCCCAATGTGCGCGATATCACGTAATAATCACGCACATAAATGGCCAGTTAAATGCTGGGAGACCTCTCGCCTTTTGGTAAGGAGTTGGAGCTGGTGCTGGAGCTGGTGCTGGTGCTGGGAGTATTAGCTGAATCTGTGGCCAGTTGCATTTAATATTTCATTTCAAGTGTTATTTGCAAAACATGTGCGAGTGGGGAGTGCAAATAAAAAATTAAGTAATAGATTTTGTCGCTGCGATAACAAAAAAGTGCTAAAATATTTTAAAATGCGTCAAAGTTAATTTATAGGACACATTTAAGGCGAATCGACTCCAATTGGACCACCACGGGGAGCTGCTGAAGTGCGTGTGTGTGCTTCGAGCAGGCTGGAGATTAGGTAAAAACTAAACTAAAATGAAAGTTGATCTGCCGATTATCAATTTTGGACTGCGAGTTAATCATTCGTTATATTGTATATGAGTTCAGGAGCTAGGAGGATTTATATATAAATATCGTTTATAGTCGTAATTTAAAGATGATTCACCATGAGCCAGGCAGATGGCCATTAAAATGTACTCACAAACAGGCAGATCGCTTGTCAATTGTTGATCAACAACAACAACAACAGCAACAAACAATTACATGAAAATTGCCAGCGATTGATGTTCATTGGATTTGCAATAGGCCGTCATCATTCCAGTTCTCGCATCCACAGCCACAGCCACAGCCACATCCATGTCCAATTCCAAGTGAAAAGCAAGCCGTGACTGCCTCAACAACAACAACTCGAAGTCCGAGTCAGAGTCGGAGCCAGGGTCTGATGCTACGAATGACAGTTGAATCACCTTCATTTTTAATGGAGACAAGTGTCAGTAATTTATGCACAAAGGCAACATTCAAAGAGGGTAAAGGGGTGATGCAGAGGGGGGGATGCTGCACAAACAAGCACAGAAAATTGATGCACAAGTTAAACAAATTAAAATCGATTGTCGGCCCAAATGGCCTAAACAACACTCTTGGCCATAACTGTGAACCTGAACACCAAAAACAGAGCAGAGCAGACCATACCAGAGCTGAGCTGAACGGAGCTGGGGACCAGCCTTAATCAGGGTCAGGCCCTGTGCGCGGGGTCAATGTGAATTGTGTGAAAATGACCGCGGCACTAGAAGATCAATACCACGACTTGACGACTCTTCCCTAGCCGCCTCTAGTCAATGCACTCAATGATCGCCAGACTGCGGTCTATGGTCTATGGTCTTTGGTCCATGGTCTATGGTCTCCCAGGTCTCTGGATTGTAAGCGATCTTGGCACTTCATTATTCACGCGCGTGCGCCGTTCAAGGCTTGCGGAAATGTCAATAGCAAATCACTTAATTTGTATACCAATTTTCCGAGTGCCAGATATCTATAGAAAAACATAAACCGCAGCCCAAGAAAACGTGTAGAAAATTGTTGAAAGAAAAACCAAAGAGAAGAAACCAACAAAATCGCTCACGATACCTTCAACTTGGACCTGAGCAAATTTGGTCAAATAATGTAGAAACATTATCCTTACCCAGTTGTACTTGCTGTGGCTGTGATAGTAATTTGTGTTGACGACTGCCCCCAGCTACGAGTGCTTCGTGCTTTGGGTCAATGGGGTCAATAAAGTGCTTCAATTGCTCCAAGCGCACTGAGAGATTTATTACAAACACGTAGAGCACATACTACAAATTGACATCAGAGAAAAGCATCCCAGGTGGACAACTGTATCAAAGCCTAATGGGAAAACTCTCTTCCTAAGTTTCCGTTTCTCTAATCATAGAAGCTGATCGTCCTGCTGATCTGTGTTGCTTCTTTTTGCTTCAAAGAGTGTCCCGAAATATATTTCAAATTCATATATGGTTTCAATGCAAAGCGTCTTCATTTCCACTCATCCTAGGAGGTATCATCATAGCTGCTATTACTGTATTCAAACTCTTTGGGTATCGTCTGAACTGTGACCAGACACGATAAGAATCAGATGTAACTTGGAGTGTTTAATGGTACAGCAACATCAAAAGTCAGTTGATTTTTTTGAAGATCAGCATTGCACCCCCAGTAGGCCACATGTCACCACACAACACACACCCCTAAAAAACAGAGAGACATTGGACACCCACACCCACATCTGAATCCACATCGCAGTCGCATGTCGCGTGGCGCTGGTCAGCCCACAATAGAAGAAGAAGCAGCACTACTACTCCGAGTAGATGGCAGCTCAGCGATAGGAAGGAACGTCGCTCGAGCTGCGCGTGTCAGAGAACAACAAGTCAAACCGGAAAGCAGACGAGTTACTCAGCAGGACCTGCATCTAAACTGGGTGCACTGCACGCTTGCAGCAGGAAGGTGGCGCAGGAGGCGGCGGAGGAGGGGCGAACGTGCAAAGTGTGGGTCACGTGTCACGTATTAAGAATTGAATGCTGCTCAAAACGTATGTCAAATGGATGGCAAGAGGGTCAGGTCATAGGCTAGGGTGTTCAGGCACCCGTGACGCGTACAAGTTGCAACCCTCTCTCATTTCACCCACCCCCCCTCTCTAACCTCTCGTTGACTTTCTCGACGACCAGTGTGGCCAGCCAGCAAATTATGCCAGACGACAAGTACGAGTAAATAATATCATCAGCGTTTGTCGCTCATTAATGGATCGGCGTCGACTATTGTGTAGAACCCGAGGGTGGTTCCTCGCTTCTCCACCCACTGTTGCCATTTAATTTGGCCTAATTTAATTTTCGCTGGTAGCACCATTTGTCGTCGTAACTTCCAATCAGCGAAGTTGCTTCGACGCCCCTTCACCCTACCCCGCTAGCTATTGTGATTGCGATTCTGACAATTGTGGGAATCTTTGTCTTGTTTTGTTGACTTTGTTGCTTCAATCTGGTAAATGTCGTTTGCAACCCACTTCACCTCCCCGCGCCTGGTCGACATGTGAAACATGTGCAATGATGCGTGTCCCGTTTCCTGCTTTCCCCTCTCCATGTGGGAACCCATTAGAGAAGTCGCTCTCTCCGATTATCTATGAGTATCTATGAGTATCCCTATATCATTGTTTGCATTTGGCAGCCAGTCGACCCGCAACCGAAAAGCATTTCTCAATTGTTGACATTCATTCTCGTTGAGGACTCGTAATAATTGATAACTGTTTAGTCACCGTCTGATTTTCGATCCACTATATGTAGAGGGGTCAACACTAATGACACTCGATTCTTTCTGTTAATTGTTTTAGTGTCTTTATTTGTTCAAATTGTAACTGAAAGTGCGTTTTTATGGTTAATGCACAGCGTTTACAGAAAATCGTGGGAAGTTTATTGATTTGTTGTAGCGTAACTGTTTATGAGTTATAGTCGATAGAACCCTCAAGGTGTGATCAAAACATGGGAACAATGGGTTGATGACATTAGGTGGAATTGTGATTTAAACGTTCCCATACGAAGTCTCGCTTGAGAGCATAGAAAGAGTTTTAATCTCTCACAACTATCCAAAAATATTCCCAGTGCTAGCTTATAACTATGGCGACCCTCTAGTTATCCTTTCTCTAATAGTTAGAGACCTATTCTCCCACCTTTTCTGTATAGTGTTATCCATCTTCTTAGATAAGTATCTATCTAATCTATCCCTTAACAGTATTTCATCAATCAGCAATTAGACTTGGCAGCACTTTACACGTCTTTCGGTCTTGTTCTTTTTTGGCATCCCTTGACCTTAGCGCGATTTTCAATCAATCGCCATGAAATTAGCACTTAACGTCTCTGGGTTGAGTGCTCATTAGAGGGCAAATCTATGCATGCAATTTGGGGCTAATGCCCGAGACAAGGAAACCTTAAACCTTCACCACAGGGAGACCACTGAGGGCACAGGCGGTGCATTTAAATGGCCCATCAGAAAGTTGGTACTATTACAAGCCATTACGAGCAGAGCCAACGTCGACCTGGAGTAACAACAGCAAAAACTAATGGAGCAACTGACAAAACAGGAAAGAAAAAGAGAAGATGGAAAGGATGGGGATGAGGATGAGGTGGAGGAAGAAATGTTTAAAGCCAAGTCCAAACTAATTTCAACCACCCTCAGGTGATGAAGACAATTAAATATTCGTGATTTAACGATCACTTTGCAATGCTCCAACTGTCAGAGGACTTCGACGGCGGCGGTCACCGCCTGAGAGATCCCGAAAGCCTAAACCCAAAGCCAAAGCCAAAGCCAAAGCCAGACCTGAAATTCCCATTTGAGCCAAATGTAAATGACTAGCGGGACGTCGATTTAGCCCTAAAAATTTCTGAGCTGCGATAAAGATCCACACAGTGGACGAGCGAGACGCGAGGACCGCAAGCACAAGAACCAAACCAAAACTAGAGCCAAATGAATGTTGAATGTTGCGCATCACGAATTTTCCAGCATCACCAGCAGCTCCAGCAGAGGAGGAAGTAGCAGTTCAAAGGAAAAGCCCCCGAAAAAGTGAAACAGGTTTTTTTGTTTTGTTTTTCTTTTCCTTTTGCATTTTGCATTTTGCCAATTTGCCTATCAACAAGCGATCGATTAAGTACGCCTACCAGGCCAATAGTTGCTGTTCCAACCAGCTTCAACTCTTCAGTCTTCAGAGCTGAGTCTACAGTCAAGAGTCTTCAGTCTTCTCTTGGTATATTGGTCACAAAGTCAAAATGTTAATAAATGCAGTCGGGCTAACACTGTGGGCAACAGCAGCTTCTTGGCGGAGATTTCTGAAGTTCTGGGTTTTCATAGAGACACCCACAAATACGTGGGCGTTTCTCTTCTTCTTGTGGTCAAGTTCATTTTTGGGGGCTACGGCTGCTGCGACTGCAACTGCAGATTCCAATCAGGTGTAATAATTCTTATTGGCAACGCTTCAAAACTCAGTTCCAAGTGGAAGTCGAGACGTCGACTTTCTTTTAATATGCCCCGCGCATCGTTTACTGTTAGACGCTCCTCCTGCTGCTGTCAAAGAGTTCTCGCTCTCTTTCGATCTCAAAGGTTCCCTCTCTTTCTTTTGCTTCACGATTTTTGATTGATCGTGCATACTAAACTATAAATCCATCGTGATACATTGAGGCGATCAGGCGAGGCTACGTCGCGTCGCGTCGCGTTCATGTCTTGGTTATTTTTCTTTCCATTTTCCATTTTGCATTCGCAGCAGTTTTCCCTCAGTTCCGTTGCCAGAGGAATCTCATTTTCATATTAGCAGTGCATACAGCAGAACCTATGATCTTAACTAGAGATGGGCGTGGGCTCTGCAACTCTGAGATACACTTCTCCTAATGAGAATAAACAACATATAGTAGAACATATAGTAGAAGGATAATAACTCTGTTATGGCTTCTATAATAGAATAATGTATGACACGAGCTCATCCCTCGCAGCGTGAATGGATCTATGCTTAATACTCTATATTAATCAGGCCGCCCAGCTAATGCAGGCAGTTAATCGTTTCAGTGTGCACTTTACACGCCTTTTGCCTAATTTTGGGCCTTTTTATCACTCGCAGCTGCAGGCAGCAACTCGCCCCGGAAAAGCGCCTGAGGAACCCCCGTTGAATCCGTTTCCCCAAGTTTTATGTGCCAAGTGACACCAACGACGCATAAATATCTGGCAGGCAACAACTAATTAGTGAATATTTTCCATCTGAATGGGGTATACGTACAATCTGAAACGTATGTTGCACCTCCAACTCTTCCACTCCTCCACTCCTCTACTCCTCCACTCCTCCAGTTCTCCTTTCCTCCAAGTGCGACTGGGCAAGGTGTCGCCCCATTGAGAAGAACAACAATAAGAGATACAACTGGAACAAGAACTGAAAATAAGAACAACAACAAGAACAATATTATATCAATTCCCCTGGCGGCGCACTTAACTCGCTCCACCTCCGCCTCCTCCTCCTCCTCCTCCTCCTCTGACTTCATCTGCTCATCCAGCCCCTCCTTTGACACACATCGCGAGTATTTTTGGGCTGTCGGGCCATAGAAGATGATTGAAATTTTTATATGAACGGTGAAAAGACGCCCTAAGATTTCGAGATCTTAAGTTCTCAATTCTCTCAACTGATCTGATGCAGAAGGCATTGGGCATTATCGTTTGGCATTAAATGCGATTAAATTGATTCCTTCAAAATGCCATCAAATGGCCGAAGTCGTTTGACTTTGATTTTTATATGCGTCTCATCGCGGGGGCTTTGTCACCTTCCACGGGCAACGTGGGGAGACTGGGAGCTCAGGAGAGTGGCTGGAGGAGCGGGTCTGGTGTCTGCTACCATTGACGGATTGTCCCGTGCAACGTTTATTGCACTTGAATGCGTTTTTGGAGCATTGCATGAAGAATCCAGCGGCAATCGTAAAAGTTGTTTTTATTATGTATATACAGAGACTGGGGCACTATCGAATCGCTTTATGGAGCGGTAAGGGGACAGGTTGGAACTCTGCGGGGTAGGTTTTAATGTGCAACTAAGCCAATTTCAGCGATTACGGGCCATCATCGGTCTGTTTGCAGGCAACAAAGCATAACAAAAACACAACCCAAGAAGGAAGATTATGAGCAACACTTGGCCGTAGCTGGAAGATCCCCAGACCCAACCTAACATGAGGTGGGATATTCCGAGTAATATCTTTGTATGTATTGTGGGTATTCAATTTGGAATATAAAACTTTATTGCAATCGCATTGAATGAGAATCTTAGTTTGAAGCTTAAAGCTCGAAAACAAACTATAAACCTAAGAAAATGATTGTGTTTTCATTCGCAAGGAAAATATTTTGTTACATTTTAAAAGAAGCTTCATATACAGTTTAATTGAACTAGAGAGAACTTATAGCTTGATTATGTTATCAATCTAACTAACTATTGTCATAGCTAAATCCTTTTCCCAATCAGAATTGACCTTATGTCCAAATAATTAATCTACTATCCACTATTTGGATAACTTGCCTAGCTTATCCCTTTTTTAATTTTGAAATTGCGTAGTTAATATTTGTTTCCTAATTTACATTTTAAATTGAAATTGAAAAGTATTTTATTAACATGACATTCTTTCGGGCTCAGCTCATTGATAAACATCATATATATATAATGATGTTAACATCTGTTGTTAACTCATTTATGGAACTAGAACCAGCAACTGTGTCGAGAATTGTGCAACCCCTTCGCCCGACCTGCTGCTGCTCAACGTGTTAAACGTCAATAAGATTGCCAAAATCAACAACAACAGCAGCAGCACATGAAGGATGATGGTTATGGGGGAGGGGCTGCACTGATGGGAGAGGCAGGGGCATTGAGGGGGAAATTAACTCAATAATAAACCCGCTTGCAGCCAAATGGAAACAATAAATACGCAGAGAATTTCGGAACCCTGCCTAATAGTACTGCTTCAGATAAGGATGGGACAAGGGGAGGGGTAGTAGTGTTGAGGGGTAGGCGGCCTGCTTCTAGTGGCGCAATTAAACTGTGTGAAGTGTAGAAGTGCAACGGTAATTACCGAGTCTATCGACAGGGGGAAAAGTGTGCCAAGTGCGTACAGTTTGTATAATGGAAATGGAAATATGAAATAGAAAACTAACCTCGAAAATTATACAAGCTATAGGTAATAATGAAAGGGTTGCCAGCCTGCGAGACTAACTACCAGACTGCCAGACTAAGTCCGATTGGTTGGGTGTGCGTGTGTGTGTGTGTGTGTGTAGTGCGGCAGCAGCAGCGCCGCCTAAAGCAAATAGCATTAAACGCTCAACTTGGCTGAGGGAACAGGACGTTAATTAATGACCCGCCTCTTGACTGAAAGTTGTATGTCAAAAGCCCTAAATAAAAAAGTAAAAAGCAACAAACCCCCCTTTTAGTAGGGTGCTTCTGTGGGCGGAGTTGGGCAGGGCTTGGGTCGAGTTGTGTCTGGAAATCGGTAATCACTTTGTGAGTTGTGTGCGGCTCATTGAAATATCTCACGTGGTATAAACAATATGCGGCGTGTGAAAAAATCAGCTTGAAAGGATGCCGACGCCACACGATGAGGCCAACTGATTGCAGTTTGCGACATTACACACACACACACACAGACACACCACGACTCATAGCCAGACACACACACGTGGCTCAGGCTGGCGACACTAAATCATCGACGAATACTTATGATTAGCGTTCCAGTGGATCGACACGCTCACCTTATGCGGGTTCTCTGAGTTCTGTTGTCGTTGTTGTTGTTGTTGTTGTCGGTCACATTACACTCCACGACGAGTTAAGAGGCAGCTGTACGAGTATATGGGATATGCTGAGACAATACCATCTAAATATAGTTAGGTCTTGTAGGACCCAAGCCCAAGCATCGGTTTCTCCTCCTGCTTTTCTTTTCTTTTGTTTCTGTTTTTTTGTAAATATTTTCGTGGTTTTTTAATTAGAAACATTTGAAAGCTATTGTCATCTGGCTATGCTTAACACTTGTTGCCAGCGATCATTGCCAGGGCCAAGCTAATGATATACCATTTAGAGAAGGGAGAACTTTACTCTGCTTATGCTTGGGGACGCCAAAGACAAGGCTCACTAGCAACAAATGAGCCTGTCAGTGTTTTCTAGTGTTGTCCCAACAGATGCGGTAGATATGCATCTTAGTAGATCGGAGTGGAAAAACGAAAAGAAAACATAATCCTAAATTGGATACTTGAGAAATTCGAATGATTTCTTAAATAGATCTAGAACAAAAGGTGAAAGTAATAAGAATAAAGCTGAAGAAGCCAAAGCTATGTGTTAAATTTGAACCATATTCCGATACGATAGATATCGATTTAGGCATTATCTTAACTGGAGACATCCGAAGTGGAATAGTTGTTGGTAGAGAACTCTATTAACTTCTTTTGAGCTATCAAATTTGAAGCCACACTCCACCCACCAATTTAACTGCAGACCCCCAGGATGTTTTCTAGCCTTGACCAGAACTCTCTGCCATTATCATTATCATTATCATCATCATCATCATCATTATCATTATCAGCATCAGCATCGATATTGAGTTGTTTCGCTTGGTGCGCTACTTTTTAATTTGGAAACCTTGAACTTTTTTTCTTCTTCTTTAGCCTGCAAATTGCATATCAATAAAAAATAAAAAGATATAAAAATAAAGCCTCGCCGCAAATATCAGTAATCAGCGGGCAGAAATCACCAGCTGGCCAAAAAGGAGAAAAAATGCCAAAACAACTTCATCAACACAACAATGGTTAATGAGTCAGTGGAGAGCTAACTTATATACATATTTATATATATACATACAAGTATATATATTTATAAGTATTATTCGAATAAGTATTTGAATACTTGAAGATACTCAATGCCTGAGTCTGTTTATCTGTCGGCATTCGCCTAATAAAACCATCAAAGACATTAAACGTTGTGGGTGCCATTCATTTGATTGAACTTTGACACTGCCAAGAGTCGCTACGTCTGACCACGACTAACAGAAAAAAGCCAGAAAAAAACTTAGACTCCAAAACTGAAAACTGCAAACGGCAAACTGCATAAAAATAATAATAATAATCACAAACAAAAACTCAGATGCTGCAAAAAAGATACCAAAATCGTTTCAAGAGTTGCCAAACGTTCGGTTGCATCTATCGATAGTTTTGTTTTTCTATCCTTTTTTCTATGAGCAAGGTCTGCACGTGCTCTTAACTCCGAGATCCATTGTACTCTGCATTGCAGTTGCATAATCAGCAATTGGGCTCAATGGGGCGACAAATCAAATCAAATCAATGAGCTTAAGGAAGTTCCTCTAGAGACGGAACTGCTGCCAGACATTTGCTCGTATCCCAATAAAAAAAGCATCTATAAAGACAGCTCTTAAATCAAACTGTTCTGGGCATGGTTTGGGTTACCAAATACCCTTTCTGGCGAGTACCTTGAGTTGATCATCAAATCAGGGACATTGAAGTAGGACTATTATGTTGACAGTAAGATAATCTTTCGGATATATATCGCATCGCATAGCAACTAATCTATCGTTATTTATAGAGTTATGTGTTAATAGCTTATAGAAAGGGTATTTATATTTCGGCCCTTGGAATGTAATTGCTGCTTATAATTGTGTGTCCATTTCAATTCCATTTAAGTTTGAGGCGCCCTCGGGTTATGTCGACTGTCGACTCTCGACTATCGATTGTCGATTGTCGCAGTGAGCCAGGCAGTCAGCCTGAGCCTGAGCAGTTTTTGTTTTTGCGATTGGTATTGCATTGCCGTTACCACTTTTGATCGGCTCGCGATCATTTGGGCATTGTTTTGGCCAACTGTCTGAATGGCAACTGGCAACTTTGAGACTCTAAAGAGATCGTTATAATTTGGCTTAAGGCGCCGCAGTTGCAGCCGCCACGTCCTTCGCATCGAGTGGGTGGCTTTTCGACTGTTTTTTTAGTATTTATTTTGGCTGGTTTTCTTATTTATTATTTGTTATTTGCGCTATTTGATTTAAATTATAATTTTATATAATCATGAGGTGGGCCTGTTCTTTAGCTGCTGCTGCTGCTGTTGGCCACAATTAAATGCACGTTTTGTGGCTGCTACTAAATGCAATCGATTATTGATTATTCGTTTATTTTAATTGCCTTTTTCGCCTTGGCCAACGTGAGAATCGAAATTAAAGAACTAACTTGAAAGGCAAACATATCGCACTTATAAAGTTTTCAATTTAAGCCCCACTTTAGGGTAAAGGAATCACGTCTTAGGTCAAGGTCAAAGGCACCACACACTTTCATTCAAGGCTAACCCCTTCACTAATTGACATCCTTATCAAAATCTACAAAACTGAAGCTCTCTCTAGCATATCTCTGGTTGAAATTGTTGTCTCAAGCAATTCCCTTTTTATATATATACATATATAGAATCAGCAGCTGGAACAAGCGTTCGTATAACGCACTTCCGATAGCAGCTCCTAAGTGGCGCTTGCCTAGAACAAACACTTCCTCTAAGAGCCTAAAAACAGGTGTGAGAGACGAGAAGAATCTGTGGGTATTCTACCCGAAACTAACCGCCAGCTCGAATCTCAGAAGTGTGTCCAACTTGTGCCGTTGTTGTTAGTCAAAAATAGCCTGCGCGACATGACAGCAACAATAACAGGAACAACAGCAACAACAACAACTATAATAATATCTCGGAGTGTGACACCTTTAGCCAATGCATCTGCACAATTACGAGCAGAGCTGAAAGTATCAGATTTCTGGAGAAGGCAACCAGCACCGGCACCAGCAGCAGCAGCAGCAGCAGCCACCAGCCATGATAAACCCAAGCAAAACTCCTTTCTTTTATGCGCCACTGACAAACGGCACATTGCACATGTCCTGCAACAGCACCAGCAACAACACCAGCAACAGCAACAACAACAACTGCAACTGGGCGACTAACTGAGTGACTGCAGGCTGCCTGCTGCACAATCGCAATCAGTCACCCCCATCAGAAAGGCAGCCGTGAAACAAAAGGCGTGGTGTGTGTGTGTGTTGTTGTTGTTGTTGTTACTGTGCCACAAGCTGATGCTGATGCTGAGCCTGCGGGTGCGGGTGTGGAACCTTGGCCTCGGTATTGATTTCATGTTGACGCTGCAATATTTTCTTAATGAAAACAAACAAAAGATGCGATGGCGATGCCGTTGGCGTTGCCGTTTCTGTTGCTGTTGCTGTTGCTGTTCTCGTTGCCATTGGCGTTGGCGTTGACGTTGCTGCTGGACAGCTGCTAGCAGGCAACAGCAGCAGCAGCAACAAAGTCAGCAGGCAGGAGGCTTCAGTAGGCACAAAGTGCGTGTTATTAATATTATTGGCCTGGCCCAAAGGCACCTTCCTTATGGCCACACACGAGTGTGGCAAGCGGGCGTTTCATGTAGATGTATGCTGCCAGATAATTCGTGCCAAATTCCACACACACACACACACACACACTCTTATACACCGGTACAACTGTGGCCAATTTAAAACCAATTTAAAGTTTAATGAATTCATAAAGAAATCACTCGCTCTCTGGCTGCACTTTCAAAACATAATCTGCCGACGACGCCAAGCAAGAGTTGCATTCACTTGGATTGTTGTGTTGCCTTCTGGTTGACTCTCTGCCTCCTGCCTCCTGCCTCCTGTCTGTGGCTGCCACATGGCGTGCCAAATCTCATAATCAGTCAATAACTTTTGCCGCCTTTTTCTCGCACGTGGCGACCTCGGAGTATGGGGCCAGGCCCCATAAGCGTTTCTTTATGTGCCCCATAATCGAAGTGAAATCAATGGCATTGCCTGCATACCATTAACACGAAAGTCTCTGTCTCTGTCGCTGTCTCTGTCTCTGTCTCTATGTCTGTCTCCGTGCTCGTTGCGAAATCTCTGGGCCATCGTCATGAAGGAAGGTGGCCTCAAGGAGGAGGCGGCGATGGTGTTGCCAGGAGGCCAGCTCCAATAGCCAGATGTCTGGGCCGCTTCGCTTTGATTTGAGTTAAACAAATTTTCATTATTTCGTACAGATTTCAGCATTGACAGTTATTAATTGCAAATATCGGTTAATTCATCGCTTAAAAAGCGACAACATTCGCATAGTTCTTGGCCAATCCTCCCAAACAACCTGTAATCATGACACGATTCAACCAGTCACCGTTACCGATATCTCTACCCCCTTCTCTCTCTCTCTCTCTCTTTATCCCCTCCTCTCCCTCTCACTGTATGAGTTTGTGTATGTTTAAGTTATGGCCAAGTTGTGGCTGCTTTTGCCAGGGATTCATCGGTTAGCCTGGCTTTGGTTGGGAATTGGTGTGGTTTGTCTGCCGATCTGTATGCATGTGTGTGTGTGTGTGTGTGTGTTTGGCTGTGTGTAATTTACATGGTTGCATTCCATTGACACTGATCATCAGTTAATTTGTTTCTTTATAGCATATGCATATGGGGAATAAAAGTGAATGCGCATCGTTTGTTTTGGGTCTGTAGGACATTTGTTATCCGATCCGCATTCGAATCATTCCTTGAATTTCAGGTAAGAAGAGTGACAAGCCCAAGGAGATGACCGGATCAGAAGATCAGAAGATCAAGAGCAGTACACAAAGTGGTCTTGATGAGGGTTATTGTTAGTGCACTTGAATTAAAGATGCTTTTAGTTAAACAATTTCCCAATATAAACTCAATCTTGAATCGATTTTGATTGGATTGATAGATGTCTATAGAAATACGACACGAAAGAGTTGCCAAAGTAAGCAAAAGTTGGCTATTAAAACAAATTGAAAGCAACTTTGCGACTGTCAACAAAGATTAAGAAACAAAATGATCTCAGTTTCCGCCAGGAGAGCCAAAAACAAATGGAAAACTTCATTTTGCTGCATAATCAAATCATTAGTGAAAGGTTTTAGGGCACTTGATCGATCGTTAGACTCCAATAAGATCCAATAAGAGCACTTAATGAATAACAAAAAACCAAGAAAACAAAACAGCTCAAATATTTTCACAACAAATCGCAAACAACTCGGGGTCCAAATCCAAAGTTTGTCTGAGACAAAAAGATTGATTGTGTTGACTGATGGTGTTTTGGGCCCGATTTTGCTCTCTGTTGCTTCTAACAACAATTGCAATTGGCAAATTTGAATGTTGTTGATGTTGTCGACAACAGTTGCCGCGAGTTTTTTTCTTCTCTCCTCAGTTCATCGGTAACGGTGGCAACTGCCAACAACTGGGTAGCAAAGATATCGTGATGGCCCCGTTTTATTGATGGATTAAGGGCGATTACGCGATCGTTGTCAGTGAGTAGCTAAAGGGCCAATTCGTTTGGTTGTTTGCCAAAGACAAGACCCAGTCAAAGATGATGATGACGAGACGAGGACATTGCGCAATCGATAATCATGGACTTTGCAGAGAGAGAGAGAGAGAGAGCGAGACAGATAGAGATATACGAGTATACAGATAGAAAGAGAGAGAGTGAGATTGAGGGGGTCGGAGGACATTGGAATTGAGCTGTCATGTCAGGCGGCAGTTAATCAATGCGGCCAAACATAATCAAATTAGCTGCCAGTGGGTGAAGGTACAGGAGATGGGTTTGTGGGGGAATGGAAGTCAGGACTATCTAGGCCACAAAATCGCTCCATGGTTGCCATGCCTGTCTAACAATCTTGTTGTTGCTCTAGCTTTGGGGCAACAAGTGATTTGATTGCTGCTGCTGCTGCTGCCCACTGCCCAGGGAATCTTTGACTCAGTTGAAACAAGTTGCTGGCGGGGAGTTATGAAGTAATGCATTATAATTTGACTTCACAATTGGCCCCGTCGAGATGATGCACCTTGTCCAAAGTCGAAATTCGCGAGGCATGTTTGTTCACTGTGCATTTTTCTACTTCTTTTGCATAATTGTGGGAAACAACCAGCGGCCTTTATAAGTAGGCTAAGGTTCATTACGGCATGCCGAGGCACTGACTCAGTTCACTTTAGTTCAGTTCAGTTCAGTTTAGTTCATTTCAGTTCAGGCCAAGCTCAGGCTCTCATGTATTTGATAAATTGTTGCGCCCTGCTATCGGGACACAGCAAAGTGCAGAGCCCATAGCCTTGCAACATATCGTTGCAATATCGGAGAATCGTCGTGATTAATACGCCAGCCAGAACAGCGATGGTTCATCATCAGTGTTGGAATCCTCTCCCTCATCTGAGAACCTGTTCCTTACACTTGGCGCCTCATATACTCAGCCCGGACACACATCTCAGCCACACACACACACACACACGCACACTACGCACAGACACATACTGATACAGTCACATACCAAATTCTCGGCTCATTAGCCTCGTGCACGCCTTGCTCTGTCGCTCGCTAATCAATTGTCGCCGTATTAAGGTCGCTGGCTCCTGCATTTAACGTACCGGAGGTGGGCAGGCGGGGTCCAGGTGGGTAGGTGGGTAGGTGGGTCCATGCTTGACGCGAGGTCTGCTGCCTCTCGAGCTGTAGTCTGGGCTATCAGCGCTGCTGTGACACTTTGGCGCTTCATTTAAATCATAAAACAAGTGAGAAATGCAAAGGTTCGACTTATGCGACTTGCCAATGAGCTAAGAATCCAGCCATGGGAATCATTAAGAGTAGCTCATGCATAGAGAGAGAGATCAACATATTTTGAATATTGTAGAGATAAAAGTTATATTAAGACACCACGTCTTGTCGATCCTCCCCATTGGGTAGGGTGTAGTGTCCAGTGAGGCGGATGACAGTTGGAATTTTTTTGGCTGGTTGTTGCTTTTGCTAAATGTGACACTGAGGCTACTGTTCGTAATGGTGTTGGCATTAAAATGGATTACACACTGAAAAGCGGCTGCTTGCGCTTTCGCCCAGACCCATGCCACTCCACTCTGCTCCACAGAGGAGCAACTGCAGCAGCAGTCAAATCCATTGGCCTGGCCTGGACTAGAGTGGAGTGGCACCTGTGCCGCTTGAACACTGCCTGAACAGGTTCTGGGGTTTTTAAAAGGTGTTCCTTGTTGGTGCGTCTCTTCCTGCACCCTCCGCAGCTTTCTTCTACTACAACACCCCTCTCTCTCTCACTCTGTCTCTGTTTTTCCTTCTATCTGCAACTCCCTGTCTCACCTACTCCCAAGGCTTAGTGCAAAGCGGCATTTATTCACGGCTTTTCGATTTCAATTACGATACAAATTGTCATTAATGTTGGAAAGTTGTTTTTGCACATAAATACAGATATATATTCACAATGAGTTGGGTTGAGGGGCAGGTTGAGGGTGTGAGGGTGGTGGGGGATCGGTTAAATTGGCTTTTGATTTTGATCGAGTGGATAGATGTATACTCATATTTATAGACATAGAATTCCACAGAGTAATCTCAACCTGTGTTACATTTGATTGACTTTTCAGCCGTTGCGGGTCATAAAGCTGTTTCGCCGCACTTTGCCTGCCAAACCTCTTCCCTCCCTCGCTCCCTCTGTCTCACCCTCTGGCCAGCATTTCCTACAGATGCATTAAAAGCTCATAAAGCACAATTATTATTTCCATATCGGTGCTGTTACGCTGTGCACCCAAAAACCACACCTCAGAATCATGAAACGAAGGCGATTTACTTGACTTGTTGCTTGACTTGCTTCTCATAAATAAAACATTTTTTAATTTCCCATAATTTCGATAGCGAGACGCATAAAAATGTATTTATTTTTATGTATATACGAGAGTATGTAAAAAGGAAAACAAAAACAAATCAAATCAAGAAATTATGCACAGTCAAATGATATAGTTGAGCACACACAACAGTTATACACTCGATAACATTGATGATGATGAAAGGCATACGCAATCGAGACTAACCTGCGACTTGTCTTGGCCTCTCAGTAAGACCCAGCCCATAAGAACCGGACGAGACGACGCTTCCGGGACTCGGGGCAGGCACGAGCACCCGGCACCGTTATGCCTCATTGCCGCTGCCGCTGCTGCTGCTGCTGCCTCTGCCTCTGTCGCCCTCAGAATCATGCTTAACCTCAAACGGTACCAAACCCAACGATCCTCACCTTAAGTCAACGAATCGATCGGACAGCGCCTTAAAAAAGAAATATACCAAGCATATATCCCATGTATTTGGTTTGGATTTGGGGCTGCCCTGTCAACGTTTCGTATTCGTATTGGGCATTGCGTACTTGTTGCTTAAAATATGTTTTCGACGATCGTCTGTTTGTACCCCACCTCCAACATCCAACCTCCAACCCCCAACCTCACCCATCACCATGTACCCCCATCTACCCCAGCCCAAAAGAGGGAAGATGACAGCAGCGGCAAAAACCTGGAAGACGATCGACGATCGACGACGACGACTGTGCCGGTGCGTTATTGAAGCGAAACAAGTGTTTAGTCACCCAAAGAACGTGTTGCAGGTAAAATGGGTGCTCCGACAACAGTTTCTTTCACCCGTTTTGCTCCTCTGCGGCTCCTCTACCTTGGCTTTTGTCTCTGTGGAGCACACCCCAAAACTGCCAGCATTCCTTACGTGTACCCGTCGTCATCCACAATTCTGCGTGGCCTGCCTTATTTGGTTAGGCTTCATTGAAGGTGCACCTTTGTTACGCTCAATGAGCGATCTGCTTGTCCGCCTCCCCCTCCTCCCCCTTCCCGTCTTGTCTTCTTCTTTTTATGCCTCTTTATAAAGGTAGCAGAAGCTACTTTTATAGTTAGGTTCTACCTTCATTGCTTCTACGTTCTGCGCTTTGACCAGCACCAGGCAGTGCCTTGAATCATCATCGCGTTGGGTCGAATTGGGTTTGTCTCTGGGTCAGTTATATATGTGTGTGTGTGTGTGTGTGTGTGTGTGGTTGTGTGTAGCATGTGTCTTGTTCGTTTGGAATAAGGTAAAGGGGTAAAGGCAGCTTAATTTCCGCGAATCAGAGACATAATTAATGTTGCCAGTGGTTTCCGGTGCTGCCAAATGGGTTAAACGACCGACTGGTTGAGGTGATTGGATACAAATTTGGTTAAATTACCAGAAATCAGGTGAAAATAAACTTCAACTAAAGTGTATCCAGATATATCCTAGAAATCGACTCCGTATTCTGTTAAAGTGATCTGCCGCGTGAAGCATATGCGATCTATTCGGAGTCTTCTATTTTAAGTGAAACATGTTTCATTTGCCACAGCAGATCGTTGATCCATGATCTGAGTCAAAGATTTACGATCTCATTTCATAATTTATGTTTTATTTTCATGGCGAAGCATTTCCATTTCCATTTCCGAATGCTTACGCAGTTATTATTATGAAACCAACCACTTGGATGCCGTTCCTTGTTTTCTGTGGCTCCTCCTCGCTCCACACACTTAGACAATTGCAAAATGCTGAGGGAACTGGGGAACTGGAGAACTGGCAGCTGGCTGCCTTCTATATATCTGGCCGATCGATCTGGCTAAGCGCATCTCCCATAAACCTTATGACATTTTTATGTTAATGCAACTTTGACTCGAATCATCGGCCTGTGGCGCCGCCCGCCTTGTTTTTATTACCTTCTAAATGTTGCGTTAAGTCCGCCATTAAAACGATTGCCGCATGTTTACAGATTTGTCGTCATAATTGCTTTTTAATGCCTTATCTATGGAGCCATTGGATTGGTCTGCGCCCCATCATCATCGCCATCTTCTTCATCATCATCATCATTAGGCGCGACACAACTCACCGAAGGCAGCCGGCAAGCAGCAGCCGTTTAATTGTTTCAATGAGCTTTCGATAGCATCTCGGGTTGCCTGCCTCTGGGGCTACCTAGTGTAACCTAGCCTATTCCTAGGCTCACCAAGCCAAGGCACCTTATCATCGATCTATACGAATTTACGCATTCGATTAATGCGACATCATCGATGGGATCTGCCCGGTGCGGTCCAGCGGTCCAGTGGTCCAGCGCGTGTGGCAGTTGGGGGAGTTCCTGGTCTCTTGTTATGTGTGTGGGAAACCATTTGACAAAGAAGCACAGATTTGATCAGGAAGAGGTTTTGGTTTGATCCCGCACAGCTGAAATGATACGAGAACTTTATGCTAATGTGTTAAGGTAACAAAACAACGGAAAAGTAGGAAAATAACTATCGTAAGTTTATGCCAGCACCTCCTAACCCAGAGTAAGCTACCAGTTATCGCTATATCATAAATCATTATACAAGCGGCTTAAATTGCTTAATTATCGGACATGCACGGGCGTCAAATTAACCCATATGAAATAAGTCATTTCGTTCGGTGTAATACACCCATATTAATTTCAATTACAATGCAATAATGCGTTTTTCCCCCCTCCTCGATGGAGGCCTAAACGGCGACTGGAGGGGAACTGAAATGTGAACCTCAATCTGTAGCTGTAGCTGTAGCTGTAGCTGGAGTTTCTGTCATGTATACCGAAAATCTGGCAATTTATGTGATCAGCGTCTGCGATTTCAATCAGCGCAAAAAAATTGTAATTGCTTGGGACAGAGGGAGGGGGGATACGGCACGGGGTGCACATTTTCATTTTCAGAAAATTACTCAACACCTTCTCGCCGAGAGAGAACCCAAAGCCATACACACTCTGTGATCTGCGACCGGACCAGGGACCGGAATCGCAGGGCGGTCCCCATCTAAGCCCGTTTCAAATTTCTTGGCTCACCGACTTCCAACTTCAGCTATATAGCTCCAACTTTGACTCGGTCTTGCTCTTGGTCTTGGTCTGGGCCTGCCTTATGGCACCCCTTGCC
Source organism: Hirtodrosophila trivittata (assembly GCA_035045065.1). NCBI lineage: Eukaryota > Metazoa > Arthropoda > Insecta > Diptera > Drosophilidae > Hirtodrosophila > Hirtodrosophila trivittata. The sequence continues at coordinate 2,151,315 of JAWNNK010000022.1, forward strand.
CCCGCAGCGGTACGGCGAAAATAACTTTAATTAAAGAACACCATAAAAGTGTCGCCTGTGCGATCGTAATTATGAATTTAATCTCAATTAGAGCGTTTATCTTGATTTTCCAAGTGTGTGTGTGTGTGTGTGTGTGTCTGTGTGTGTATATGGGTGTGTGCAGAGTTGTCGGGCTAGCAGGCAATTTGTTTGGCCAATGTTTTTCGCTATTGAATTTATTTGCATTATCCTGTATGAAACGGCATCTCGTTGTCCGGTTTCAGACCCCGGCCGGACCTTGTCGTCGACTCTTGCGACCAGTTTTTATATTTTATTTTAATCTTTTACTTGCTTGGACATGTGCAAACACCTTTTGTTGCATTTAAGAGATCAACTAACTATTTTAACTGCGTTTCTTAGTCGCAGTTATCTATCAATTTCTTGAATTTTTATCGCATTTTCTTTGAATTTGTTGGCATTTCAATTTGTCTTGAATCGATTAACTTGTAGTTGGAATATTGTTTATGGGAAATTTAAAGCTGAAGAGCTCACTTAAACTGGAATCTGGAGATTTACAAAGATATTGAAAACTTATCGATTTCTGTTACTATATTTTAAGTTTTAGTTTGGCCAATGACTTCATAAGGTGATCAAAAATGTTACTTATAATTCGTATAATTAATGAAGGAGATTGTGTATAATCATTTGATGTTTCTTTTTCTTTAGAGTATAACATGAGTTATCGGGAATTAACTATAAGATCAATAACGAAATAATGACAACTTGTCGATCGATTAGAAAACAATATTGAAGATTAAGTTTGATCTAACTTTATATTTTAAGTGCTTGTATAAAAAACATTGTATTATCCTGAATCAGCCAGTTTTTGATATTCCTACTGTCCATTTTATCTATGAGGGATGTGTCAAGATTTTGATGAGTTGCATTAAACGAGGTTGTACTGTATTACTCTTCTAACATTTTGAACACTTTCAATTGATTTACCTCAGTTCTTAGATACAGTCGGTTGAGAGTGGTCGCAAAGATGTCGCAAAATATATTTCGTTTAGTCTTTCTTATATGTACACTTATATATATTTCTGATTGTACTCAACTGGAGGATATAGGAAGGCATTTATCAGAGATCGGAACCAAAATAATATTTGCGGGACAAGATCTGATAAAATCGGAGCAATCAGTTCCTAAGGTCAAAATCGAGATTGAGTATCGGAGACAGATGCTCCTAGAAGTTATGGGACAACTCGATCGGCTGAGCTCTTACGGTGGCAACAATGCTCAGGCATCTGGACCTTTGAGGTACCCGTTCCATCTATAGTGTTAAACCATTTGCAGTCTCCTCTCGCAGGATGGCAACTGGCTGAAAGGACGGAAGTGTTGAGTCTCATCGAAAGTTTATCAACGTGAGAGGAAATATATATTCTTATCTTTGATATAGTTGTGTATATCACTTAATATAATGGGTCACAGCCGACTAAAGCATTCTCTCCAGGTTTTGTTTCGTTTCAAGAAATATGCACTTTAATTTGATTGGTTGTATGTCAAATGAAGCATTATATATGATGCATTATGCTTGGGCATGGAAGAAAGTTTGAGTCTGTCTATCATTTATCAAAGATGTCTGACCTATGGATAACCACCTACTCAATGAGTACCCCGACTCCATACTCCATGCTCCACACTCCAGTGTGAGCCCAGAAAGAGCTGCAGAAACAAACAAACGATTATTGGCTTGCAATTTCGAACTATTAGTAATATTTTGCGGCGACAACATGAAGCGCAACATGGAAATGATCCACATCCACAGATCGGAGGACCTGTTTCTGGTCCTCAGCTCCAGCTTAGCTCCGACTGTGCAAATTTGACGGCAAAAATCAATTTGAAAACGATTTAAGACGAACCTGGCTTACCTGGTTGGCTCTTGATGCTTTCTGCCTGTTGCCTGTTAGTTGGAGCAACACGTAGGCGTTGCCCGCCAAAAGAGGAAATGCCAATATGACACGCGCAGCGAGGGCTCCACAGTGGGGCAGCCGGCTTGGAGTGGGTTGGTGGGTGGATAACCTGCGCAAGGGGCAGATTGGAGGAGTAGCTTTCTGCGTATCGTGTTACCAAAGCGGCAACAGCCAGGCAAAGCATTAACCAGCTATCGACGCCGTAGACGCTGACGGATGGGCCAAGACCTGACCAGGCCAGTCCCAGTCTCAGTCGAAGTCCCAGTCAGAGTCCCAGGGCTCAGATAAGCGCCGCCGTCAAAGACAAATGCGTCTTGTGGGTTCAGAAATCGCCGAGATTATTACGATTTTCATAATAAATTGTGGCAAATCAGGCGCGCTGGCATTATAAGGCATCATTAACAACGACAACAACAGCAACGCAAATGGGCAGGCCACAGGTTCCGCGGCTTGAGGATGAGGCGCAAGCTTACACTGTAGGCCAAAAGCGTTAACAAGTTGAGCCAATGACGTTGCAATGTTGTCACACCCTGTAAAAATGAGTTATACAATGATGGGTATACCTATATTATGAACAGCAACGGTTTCAGATCAGTGCAAACTTGTAAGCTTTCATTCAGAACTAAAGACAGGGTATCTCTGACTCAAGCAACCTCGTCTAGGCCAGGTTGTTAGCTGTTTTTGTTGTTGCTGCCATCTCATAACTGCAAAACGAATGAGCGAGCAAACAAGTGGGAAGTGTGCGGCCAAGCGATCGACTGGAGCTGGCCAACTGGCCGGCCAAAGATCAAGCCACCAAAGAAGGCGCCTGTTTGTGGTGCAGTGTGGTGCGTTGGCTGGCGCTTTGTCGGGTTTTGGTCTTTTGAAGTGCCACGCGGACGCAGCCAACGCGTCGTCCGTTTAAGAGCAAAAATGTGTGCGCGTTGATGACGCCGCTGCATCTGCGTGTGTGTGTGTGTGTGTGTGAGTGTGTGTGTGTGTGTGTGTGTGTGTGTGTGAGTGTGTGTTGCATCTATTGGAGCAGAAATACGAACCCACCTAGGAACCAACATGCCCAAAGAGACAACACACAAACTCTCGAAGTTCACCTCCAGCTGGAACCGAAAACTCAGCCATGTGCCGCATTTACTTGTCAATTTGTTTTTGGTCAACGTTTAAATAATGAACTCATATTTGCAACATTTACTTGGCTGTTGTGTTGCACATGCGGCGCATGTCATGTTGCATTATGCTCGCCAGCTTGTTGTTCCTCTTGTTGCACACTGAGTGAGAGTTGGGCCCCTGCACTTGCCGTAACTCTACTCTACAGGAAGACTTTTGACCAACCGCAAAACTAGGAAATGTCATTGTGTGGTTTCCCTGCCACAGAAGAGCGCCAAGGGGGAGGCAGGCAGGGGTGGCAGATATAAGGCCAACTGCGGGTGGATCAGTTGACAATGAATAGCGGAAGCTGAAGACCATTTAAATGGGAGAACAGAAGCTGCTGGATAAGGTGTAAGATATGGAGAAGATTCGCCTGCAATGACAGCAGTTAAATGTCATTAAAGGACATCGGCAGAAGTACGTAAACTATCGCATTAATAGTATAAAGATAGATAGTATCTAGATAAAGATTAATATAGAATTATTTGTACATGTAAGGAAATAATCTAATATTGATAGTTCCTTGAGGAGGACTTCCCTTTTGCGATTTGGAGATTTAAGGAATGGCTTTGGATCTGGAAAACCTGAAATCCAGAAACATTTGAAGTCAACATTTTTAGATTGTTTGCTCCCATTTACCTTCTGGCCAAATCACACTCACTTAGCAATTAATCAAACTTCAGATAAACTCGAAAGATAAGAGAACTTTGGCTTTGAACTATATATTGAACAGGCACAAGACTTCGATTTAAGAGCCAAGCAAAAGTTGCCCAAAAGGCAACTCCATTTATTGACGAGATTATCGGGCGTCGTTGGCGACGCCATCGAATGACAGTTTGACGGTTGTTAAATCAGTTCCTAACTTTGTAAACTCATTCTCATAATGTTTACGACTATGGCTATACAGAGCACATATATATATATATGTATATATATATATATATATATATGCAAAATTATTGAAATAAAGAAATCAGCCAATTTTGCTTTGAGCTTTGGCTCGGGGGCGTTTGCGCATTGTCAATGCGAGGCGAGCAAATTTCAATTTGTTAATGCGGGGCCTGAACCTGGACTTGTGGACCTGGTGGACTTGGTTGGACTTGGCCTGGTAGTGGTAGTTATATTGGGCCTGTGCCGAGACTGAGGCTGAGACTGTGACTGCGACTGCGAGTGCAACTGGAATGGGGCTTGGCCACTTGTTTGCATCAATTTGAATTTTAATTGAAAAGTCTGTCGAATGCCATGCAACGATCTATAAGAACTCGCCCCGGAATCTGGCGCCAGTTTGTGGCGTGCTGCAGTGGCATGTGGGTGCAATTGGATATATAGCTCCGATATGCTTCAATATATATATATATTTTGTATATATATTTTGTTGGTGGACTGGTAGTTCCGCTTTGCTGCTGCACAGGTTACAGGCCGGTATTTAAGGTGTTAATTTGCGTTTGTTTCCATTTGCAGAAATGTAAATTTAGTCGAACAAACGTTTGATAATTAATTGCATTCACCTTTTTGATATGCAAATTGTAAACAGCACAAATCATAATTAGAGTATAAAGCAGAAAAGATTTAAAACTTAGAGCAACTCTTATGAATTTATAGAAGAGATTATGATATGAAGTAAATGCTGAACTTTGATATGTATTGCATATAGTAATTATATATGTTGTTTCTACTTCGGAGATCTTTCTTTGTCTCTGTGAAACCTTCAATTAAACCTTAGACAGAACCCAAACACACAAAACAACCTCAAACCGCTTATCAAAACACCATCGAAATGCTCTGAAATACATGCAGCCAGAGCACATTTAGGGTATAAGGATAATTCACGTCGGACACACCCAATAAATTCTGGAGAATGCACAATCCTTTTTACAATTCCAAGGAATGGTCAAGGGCTACTAACAACTGCCCACATAAAAAACAGAAAAAAGAAAACACGAAGAGAATAAAATGTGCATTGAGCGAGGATAATGAACCCCAGTTTACAACCAAAAAGTGAAGCGAATGAATTCATTAGGGGAAGTCTATGGGCCACAGCGGAGTTGCGTTTGACCAACTGTTGTGTTGTTTGTCGGAAAATTGATGAAAAGTGAGCTATGGCCAAATGCTCCGTGCTTGGCCAACAGGGCCAACGACTCGTCCCGAGTCCTATAATAGAAATTCGACTCGTGCATTGGGCATGGCGCACGAACGGCACAGGCCCAAAGCGTGTCCTGTTAATTGCCACTAACTAAGCGGGTCAAGTCGAGGCGAGAGATAGCATAGGGTAGAAAGAGAGGGAGGATAAACAAGTCCTGAGCCAGGATCTAAAACAACGCCATATGGCGCACAGTGTGGTGCTGCCCCGCGAAAGAAGATGTATCTATTTTGGCTGCGATGAAATTAATTACGAACTGACCAAAATTTGATGAGGCTGCCGACAGCCGGGAACAGTTCTGAACGGGCTTGAACGCGGCTTTGGGCCTGGTCTGAATGAAATGATCGTTGAACGGCGATCATCGGCGCTGGCTTCTAATTTTTTGTGTGGAACTGAAGAAGCCGACACCTGATGTTTGATTTGATAGCCAAAGGCGTTGTCCGATCGCCCGAAAGGTCTCCAGAGTTTTGAATTTACGGTTTCACTTTCAGCACTGAAATCAGAACAGGTAAAAGGTCCAACATGGCCAACAGACGGGCCTAACAGTTGTGCGTCTAGTAGATAAAGTTAATTATCCGAATGGTATATATATTTTTTACAAACTGTTAGTTTATGATGTGTGTGGCACACACACTTCTGTGTACGCGATCATAAAATGCATTTTAGGCACACATCGGAGTGGGAGAAGCTGCTGATGATGAGGAAGAAGTCGAGGAGGGTGCGGAGGTGTGCAAATTATTGTGGCGGAAACGGAAGAAAGTCTTTCTATGGGCAAAGCTTCATGCATATTTCAAGAGACTCCAATAGAGACTCCATGGTATGCGCGTCATCCAGGTGGACCCAATCGATCATATGTCGAGATCTATTTTGCATAGCAATCAATCGTCTAGCTCTTGGACTTTCTTTCTTTCTATCTATCCATCTATCTATCTATCTATTTTTCTGCATGTTGCGATCTCTATGTGTGTGTGTGAATGAGTGTGTGTGTGTGTGAGGGAGGGAATTGAAGCATGCAGATCACATGTGAAGGGTTCAACACGTGAATCTCTTGCAACAGGTTTAAGATATCCTTTTCATAGCATTTCTAGCTACCATTCTACGAACTGCATTACAGATTGAGAATTCACTGCGATAACTGCTGATATGTTCGATATTCTAATAAGAATTTACACTGTTTCCCATTAAGCTTTATATCACACTGCAACATAGATCAAGTGTGTGGCAGCTCGTGCTGTTTCTGCCTCTACTTAGAAAGTAATATAGCACACAGAAACTGCATAGATCCATTAGAGTTTACACGCTTACTCAGAGACAGAGAGGAAGGCCCGCTTTCGATTTGCGCCAAAGAAAGTCGCATACATAAATCATTTTTGTTTGGTTTTTGTTTCATTTTATTTTTTATTTTTTGACGTAGGCTTTCTGTGCGATCGATCGAGCTCTGGCTGTAGCTGTGGCTCTGGCTGTGGGTATCATCAGTGCTAGTTATTTTTGGATCGCATCTTTATTGGTCTGTAAGCGAGGGGCACTCCATATGCGAGAGTACCATATATATTTTGTAAATGCTACCGCATCGATTTGCGTGCGATGTGTGTCAAGTAGATGCAATCGATGGACCCGCAATGGAATCCATTTGACTGCAAATTAACGAATCGGATATGCTGAGTCTGTATCGCTGGGCGCTATATTCTTCTACCCTTTGACTACTTTATGCAATATTTATTTATTTCTTTTATTTCATTTCATTTCATTTCTTTTTATCGGAGCTTTATGAAATTCAAATTTTGAACCGAAGATGCGTCCGCCTGTAAAAGCAGGAAGTAATTTTCTGCTGGGTGGGAAGCATAGAGTATAGAGAGCGGCTAAGACTAATTAAACTGATACTAAAAGATTGCTAACTGACAAAATCATAGCCACAATTAACCGTTTGAAGAAATACCAACTTGTCAAGGGCAATCATTGTGGCAAAGTCAGACCACGATCGCCTCTGCCTTTGGGTCTGCCTTTGCTCTTGCCTTTGCCTCTGGCTTGGCTGGTGATGTCTCTGGCTCATTGATCATGTCGCCGGCGCGTCCCTGACGATGATGAGCCATAGGAAACACAAAACGACATGTCAACTATAACCACCCATCGATCGACGACGTTTGCAACGACTGTGACTAGCAACAACAACAACTAACAACAACAACCAACAACGACAAGTAACAACATTTATCAACGCTTGGCGATCTACAGCAGAGCCAAAAGGCACGAAGCAAACTTTAACAGAGCACCTTAGAAAACGAAAGACAGAGAGAGAACGAGTGTGAGAGAGAGTGAAAGAGAAAGAGTAGAGGACATTCTCTAGAGATGGGTATCAGCTTTTCAATTGAGTAACTTCTAAGATAGATATACTTGACCATACTTCAAGTATCTTAAAGATATAGTCATAGAAAATCTGTCTTATCCTTCATAATATATAATCATTCATTCTCTATGATAGGTAAATGTGTTTTGATTGAACTTTCATTGGCCAAAAACTATTAAGAGTTCATAGTATTATTAGATTACCTTTGAGATACATTTGCCTAGGTTTATTCTATGACTAGAGAACACGAGATGCGTCCATCTCTAGCAAAGACGCAAGAACAAGTTGATGTGGCAGGACTGAGATGAGTCTGGGACTGACTCAACGAGTTGCACTTAGCGACAACTAACGCCACGTTTCTTGTTGGGACCATGTAACCCGAGGCGCAGAACTTGATGATCGTAGAGAGATCGTCAGAGTAGAACTTTATGCGGTCTGCGGCTTGCTTTACAGTTAAGGTCGCTCACACTGGCTGGGTGACTGAGTGACACTGGCTAAGATCGCTGACAGGTTGGCAGCGACGAGTACGGGATGGGTGTTGAATGCTGGCCACGATCATTTTGCATATGCCAAAGCCATAAAGTTTACATGTTTGAAGTTTGGAGTGTACTCTCGGGGAGTACCTCAATACTGGGATATGCTTTTGGTATGATGAGCAGCTACAATATCGGGACAGTTGTCCACGACGAAGACAACTCGTGGCTGTTCTGTCATTTGCGATTTCTCCGCAGGCATTTGATTTATGTGATGCGATCGTTGACGATCATCATCGCTCACTTGTCGAGCAGATAGATCATATCTCTTGCTCCACATCTCTGTGCAGCGATTAAGCAATATGTTTTTGGCCATGTTAAGTATTTGGCAGCAGCAGCAGCAGCAGCAACTGAGGCAGCCCCCACACGAGACACCCGCTTCACCTGGGCTGGCTTATCTATGATCTACTCTGGCGGGGGTTACGAAATCCGAATCCAAATCCAAAATCGAAATCGAATCGCGACTGGCGACGAGTGCGCGAGAGTTACCAAGATTAATGTTGATGCTTTTTCAATTACAACTCTGGCAGCATACAAATTTGGAGTAAAACGTAATCGTTGTAATCTCAGACGTCCTAAACGACAACGACGACCACGACTCCCAGCTCCAACTCTAACTCCAGCATCAGCTTCAGCTTCACCCTGCTCTGGCCTAGCCTGAGTGACTGCCTAAGTGGCTGCTGTGGCTGTGACTCGTATTCGTATTGCATTTCCTAATGTTTGTTTTCCATGAGCTTATTATACCATATACCCAATAAAATCGATCAAATAGGGTATGATCCTCTCATGCAGGCATATATACGAAAGGCAGAAGGAGGCAGCTCGGACTTGATCTTGACTTATTTCAAATACATTCTAAGAACTCAAACTTTCCCACTTTGTTCAGTAATTATCTACGTATTCAGTCTAGTTAAGGAGTATCCACCAGTCGAGCAGTTTATAGTTTCACTTGTTTTTTGTTACTGTGTGACATGCGCCGCCGCTCGCTGATTGCCCCGACTTTGTTTTTTTGTGGTCCGTTCCGATCCGAAGCGATCCAATCCCCGCATCCCATATTCCGATCCCTGATCCCCAATCTCCTCCTCAATGCCGGCAATTACAATTGCTGCGACTTGTATCATGGCCAGCCATCGATTTGTATGGCAAAGTCTCGTATGTTGCTTGCAAATTCGATCGCATCTTGTTCCCGATTGACTTGGACTCGACTCGACTTGGGTTGCTTTGTCAATTGCAATTTGTTATCGGCTCCAAGCAGGCAGACTCTCCAGATTTGAGTGGATCTGCTCCAACTAGGCAACAGCTTCAGGTGGCTGTCGTTGTTCTTGTTGTTGTTGTTGTTGTTCTTGTTCTTGCATCTGGGTTTGGCTTTGTTTTTGTTCATTCAATCAAAGGATTTAGCGCTGACTTTGTGGAAGATGAGTGTTTTTGTCTTCTTCAGATGGCTCAGCGATGATTAGGTACGAGTTTTGCGGCCGCAGGACAATGTCTGGCAATGGCAAAGCCGGGCCAAAGGATGCCGCCACAACAATAAGCCCAACAAAGGCGGCGCGGATCAAAGGATGAAGCCAAGGAATTCTGCATTCAGTTGTAGGTCAGTAGGTGACGAGGTAAGAAGCCAACAAGGCAGACACCAGGGCGACAGGTATAGGTACACTCAGAGAAAATACTCTGTACTCGCTCTAGATTTCTGCAGTGTATGACAAGTCTATAGCTGACTTCTGGGCATTGTCGATTCGCCAAAGGTGCGCAAGGTGTTTTCTCTCGCAATGCCGCATTGTCTCCTGTTTCCATGTGTTTTCCTTTTTGCAATTGCACAAGCGACGCGCTCTGATTACCGTTTAAAAAAAGACAAGGAAAACTCTAGGAAATGATTGTCCTTTGTTTCATTTTGTTGTGCTCTAATGTGTAGTTCTAGGAACGGGACACTTTTTTGGCTTGTGTTTTGTGTTATTTATGGCCTAAAGGTGTTGCCATTGCTGCAAATGTCACCAATATTTCGATCTTACAGTTTGCCGCCCAAATGCTACAATCTCAGAAAGAACCTGGCCGCCGAAGCCAACCTGTATGTGTCTAGGACTTATGCTTATCAACACACACACACACACACACGCTCAAACATAGACACAGGTTATCAAAATAAACGAATTTGTACCATTTGCACTATCATTAACATTCTGAACAGAAGACACACAAATAACTGCTCTCTAATGTGCGAGTGTGTGTGTGTGTGTGTGTAGATAAGGCTGAAGCGCCATAGATATGGCTTAAAAGGAGTACAAACTACCGTCTACCATCCACTGTCTCCTGTCTTGTGTCTCCTGTCTCCTGTCTATCATCTAGCGTCTGGCATAGTTCAAATAGCTATCGATAAGCAGTTGTCCTTCGGCCTACGTCTATCACCTGCGACAGGACGCATGCGCCGAAGGATCCTTTTGGTAAACATGTCAGCCAAAGGATTGCTGCCAAACAATAACCAAAACAGGACCCATAGGATCAGAACCCAACAGGAAACGTGCAATGTGAGCATTTTTGATATTGTCTCCTTGCAGCTTATTAAATATTTGCGTTGCCAAAGGTGCAAATTTCTGATATAGATTCATGAAAATTCCAGGGGCGGGTTAAAGGTTCAAGGAAGTACCTTAAAAAGGGAAAGTGAAGGCTGTTTGCATTTGCGAAAGGTGTTTCTGACTCACCTGAATATTTGATATTGCTATTCCAGTGACAGGAAAACTAGTTGGAGACGATTGCTGAAATTAAGGACACAATTGTCACAGACCAAATAAAGTATATAATGTTATATTGTTGTCAGCTTCCTGCTCTTCGAAGGGAAGTGGAAGTGGAGAACGAAGGATCTTTCTAATATTTTCAATACAATTTCTTTTATTTCATGAGCTGCAGCTGCAGTTTGTGAAAAGATTTCGAAGCGAGCATCAAATTCTTAGTTTGTTGTAAAATTTAGAAAACAGTTTTAAGTTTTTTTTTCAGGCTTGAAGATTTATTTTTTATAAAACTATATATATTCATGTATATATATATACATGTTCTTAAGGACTATACAAATTCTTAACATTAACATTCGCTAAACATAATCAAAGTGTATAAATTATATAAATTTCATAAAGACTATGGACTAAACGCTGAGATTTGGTCAGATGCTGTGTGTTGTTTGGGGGCAAATGTACAAATACTTAAGATCGAACAATAGTATAACCGAAATAAATAGAGTATTATAATAATAATAATAATGATAAAGCACCAAAACCAACTATGAGTAGGGCTAGCTTATTGTCGACTGTTTGTTTGGTTTTGTTTGGCTTGGATCCTCGCCAGCGGAATGTGTCTGCTTTGGTTCGTCTATGTCTTCTCTTCTTGTCCCAGAGGTGGCACTGTCAACGTGCCACCTCTGCCTTGAGTCCCTGATGTTAGTCCGATGTGCAGCAGTTGGCCAGTCTAGACAATTGTTATGGTACAATTGGAGCTGGTGTGCTTGTTGAGCAGGGACATGCGGGAGAAGGACTTGTGGCACACCTGGCAGGCGTACTTCTTCACGTCCACGTGGGTCTGCTGATGCGCCCTCAGGTTGGAGCGATCGGCAAAGGAGCGTGGGCAGTCGGGGCACTGGAAGGGCTTCTCGCCGGTGTGGGTGCGAATGTGGCCCTGGAGCAGCCATGGCCGGGAGAAGGCCTTGCCACAGATGGGGCACTTGCAGGGGAGGGTGTGGGTGCGTATGTGCATCTTGAGGGCTCCAATTGTTGTGTAGAGCTTGCCGCACTCCTCACACGAATGCTGCTTCTTCTCCTGGTTGCACTCGGCCGCGGGGCAGTGGAACTGGCGATGCTTGGACAGACCCATCGAGGTGGAGTACATCTTCTGGCAGTTGTCGCACTTGTAGCGATAGTTCTTGGCTGCGATGGCACTGCTGGCATTGGTGGAGCTCGAGCCGGAGCTGTTGGAGGCGGCATAGGAGTAGGAGGCCAGGCTGCTGTTGCTGCTGTGGCAGCCGCTGCTGCTGCTGCATGAGCTGCTTCGTGCCTCGTCGAAGAGGTGGAAGAGCGCTGGCAGCGGAATGTCATTGCGCACGGAGAGATCCTCCGGCTCGGAGCTGGCTTCCGAGCCGGGACTCGATGGTGGCGTCATCTGTTGGTAGCTGTACACCGAATGCGGTGAAGCCAACGAACTGGCAGGCGATGGGAACGCTGCGGCATTCAGATGTGGCTGATAGCTGCTCCACAGCGCTGAGATGGGATTGCAGCCAGCGGCCATCACGAAGGCCGATTGATACGGATTTGTTGTGTAGCCGGCTGTGGCAGCCGTCAGGCCGCGCATGTGTATATCAGTTGGCTGGTAACTCTGGCTGGGCTCTGCTGGTGGCGAGAGCAGGGCAGAGCTGAGCGGGGAGCTGGCACGGCGTGGCGGAGAGATCGGAGACTTGGACAGATTCAAGACGTACTCCCGCTTGGCTGGCAGCTCATAATCCTCAAAGTCAACATCGTTGGCTTTGCGTTTGAGTGATAGATCCTGTGGCTGTTCCTCCTTCGCTGCCATTGGGACAAACTGTGAGGTCTTGGTCAGAGCCAAAGCCTCCGTTTGCGGCAGTTCCTCGACGAAGACGAAGGGGCGCTTCTTTAGCGGGCAGCTTTTGTAGTTGGCAGCCATGTCAATAGATTTAGTTGGTTATTTGTATTTGTGTTTGTGTTGGTTTCTGGGTTAAGTTTCCCTTAGGAAGATCGATTGGTAACGCGTAGTTCCGAGCACGGGGAATTTGAGATACGAGAGATCGAGATCGAGTTAGTTGCTTACTCAACGAACGCTGAGGTTGCTGTGACAGGTCGGAGGGCCGAGCGAGCTCTTTTATATGCAGCCCGGCAGCTCTCTCGGGGCTGCTGCTGCCTGCCTTCAGTTTAGTCTGGCCATTTGGTGGTGGTTCTTCTTCAGTTCACACACTCGCACACACACACACACACACGCACAGTCACATAGAGTCAGGGCGCACGTGTATGCCGCTAGGTAGCAACAACAACAACAACAACAGACACACACACACATTTCCCATACCCTTATTGCGTGTTTCCCATTTGTCGTTCTCTTTGTCGCTTTGTGTTGCCCTCTCGCTCGCTCTACCTGCCTGCAGCTACCTGACAGCTCTCTCACGGATACTTACTCTACGGTAACCCTCAGTGCGCAGAGCATCCAACGCAGGCGCACCCTCAGTTCCTGTGCTGCCAGGTAATGATCCAAGTTCTCCCCTTACACGAGTACCATTACCACGCTCGCCCCATGCGATCACCTCTCGATAACTTATGACAGCTTCTAGCTTCTCTTCTCTTGACCTCATCGATGGTTCACTAGCTTCTCCTGTTACCCCGCACATACGTGCTGTAATAACTCGTCAAACTCTACGTATGTGTGTGTGTGTGTGTGTTGCTCCCTCTGCCGCCTCCCCAACGAGCACACAACCATTTGGCTTGCCTTGTCAATCTATTGCAGGTATTGTCAGCATCCAGAGAATTTGAGTTTCGCTTTCATTTGCCAGCTCGGCACAGCTCGTGAGTTTCTATTTTTAAGCACTGGCATTTTTCACGACTCAAATTGGATTCCCCGACTATATGACTATATGGTATATGGTATATGGTATATCGGGGTAGGTTTGTCGAGCACATCTGCTACCGTGCTGGTGCCTCAACTAGGGGGAGGCAAATTGAACCTGAGCTCTGTTGGCTTTACAATTGACATTGCACCTAAAAGTAGATCTATAAATAGGCACGCAGACTTCATAGAATCTATTCGCTCCAGGGTACACTTTTCCACTGACTTATTATCCATTACTTCTGGCACTTCTCTACCGTAGCTCTGTCAGGTTTTCCAACTTAGAGGTGTTCGATATACTCTGGAACAGTCTTGTAATCCCAAAGTGGATCTTAAGTTATTGCCTATTAAGGTCCTGTTTCGGTTCTCTCTTTCAATCTAATTTTCAGTGGGAGACATTTGACTTGAACTTGCGCTTCACACAAACAAATGTCCCACATTTTTTCAGGATAAACACCCACTCTTCCATATATCCAAACAGACGGGAGGCACTAAATTTGTTTTCACCCAAGTCCTAGAGACTTCCTGGCCGGAAAAACAGTCCAGCCCGCATAGCCAAGTTTCCAGCCATCAAAAAAACCAAAGTACACGCATGTTCCCAGCTTCTATTCGTACATAAAGTACATGCATACTCGCATCATAGTTTCCCAGGGAAATGTGTGAAAAAACCTAAGCAAATGTAGCAAACCCAAAAGTTTTGATAAACCCAAATGATGACAAAAAGAACCAAAAAATTCCAAGTGCAAAAATTCCAATCGCGATCGCACTCGCTCTCAAAGTGACCAATCCCAGGCACTCGAATCGAAGCCTGGGACATGGGTGTGATGGTGGAATATGCTGCAAGTAAGCGAAATAGCGGAATAGCAACCCGTATTTCCATTTCGTATTTTCCCTATGATGGATTTCCCTTTTCTCTTGACGTACACGAACACGAACACAATGTCCGGATGTGGATCAGCATTGGATTTAAAGTAATTTCCCAGCTTATCCAATTACGCAGTCAGCGAAACTCAAGCAAAACAACCAGCGATTGGCCAGTCCGAGGCGCAGGACACACAGTAAATTCTCCCAGTCCACTTTGGACCTTACCTGACGGGCGATCCCAGATATTTTGGTTATTACGTGTGTTATTCCACACAATTAACAACCATGGATGTCCATGTCCATCTCCAGGCCAACTACCTAATGATCACTATGCTAATATCAGCGCGGAATTGCCCGCGGGACATCGCGAAATAACCCGCGATCCTTCGACTTTCATTCATCACTCGGATATACCCAGGTACCTCCCTTCAGCACTTGTCGTCCTGCGATTGTCAAGTACCTGCTGGGATTTGAGCCAGGGCTAGCCCGCTCATTAGTATTAGAGGTAAAGGGAGAGCGCTTAGGAAATCGCCAAATTTCCACCAGCCACACTTCATTCATCAGCGAAAAGCGATTGGAAAAACCCTTTTCCACAGCCAGCAAAGATACGAGTACTGTGCCTGATTCCGTTGGGATATTTGCAGGTGCTTCCATTTGGGTTGCCGAGTCCTGTTGTAGTTTTCGCAGACAATGGGCCCGTCCCATTTTTGCACCTTGTTCTCTCGGCATTTGTTGCAGCTCTCACAATACATTGTAAAGGCAACCTGGACTCTTTTGTTGAGGGAGTAGACTCGGTGAGCAGATGATCAAAGGATGTGAAGCATATAGAAAGAGGAGAAGAAGAAATTGGATCTAGTATCTAGAATTAATCTCTATTCCTCGTGAGCCAACTTCTGTCAATATATAAAAACGAACAGTCCAATATACAATTATTATATATCCGACATATTTATATATCCATTGGAACTTTCTGGAGACAGTTTCTGCTCATCTCATTTCATATTGCATTAAAGTGTAGCTTAACGTTTCCTAATTTATTTTGGGAAGACCACCAGAAAGACTCTTCTAAAGTGTCCTTCTTCTCTCCAAGAAAACTTAATTAAAGAACCTTTTCTTGACACGAACATAGATTCCATTTATTAAGTCTCAGTCTCTGACCTTTTTGCGATTGTGTTGTGTTTGTAGTCGGAGTTTTCTCTCTCTGCTTTTACCGCGTGGCCCGGTGCACTGCTACACACCTTTTGCGAAAACAAGAAGAAGGAGAGAAGCAGGAGAGGTAAGGTACAAGAGGGAATCTGAAAAAATACCACCAAAGAAAACAAACTATGCCTTAAGATATACGATGTGTGATGTCGTTGACAATGAATGGTTGATTTCACCCCCCAGACCAGATCCCAGAACAACTGTACTATGAGGTGTATAGTAGATGTTGTTGCTGTTATTGGCACAGCACAAAAGATCTTCCAATCCATAAATCGAACTCGAAGCCAAAAACTGAATAGAAGAAATAAAGAAAGAAGGGAAGAAAATCACTGCCACGGGCCTTGGCACCGGGTGCATTGCACAATCAATAGGCCAGGACAGGAGGACCTCAGGGCAGCACAATAAGAGACGAGCCGACAGACGGAGCAGACACATTGGAGTAAATGTTTTGAAAAGCCAGCGAAAGGAATTGCTTCCAGGAATCTACCGCTGTCGCTGTCGCTGTAACCGTCAGCGTCGGCGTATCAATGTCCTTAGCCAGAAGAAATCAAAAAGTTGGATCACCTGGCGGCCGCATCGAGTTGCTGTTGTCTGTCTGCGATTATGTGCGGGTGCCGCTAAATCTTTAGTGCTACCTGTGGCCCTTTGTTCTCGCCCAATTGTGAATGACCCCGCAAAAGGAACCCCAACCTCCACAGATGAAGCTCCGCATCCTCCCGACCTTCCACTCGCCACCTGCGTGCCCTGCCTTGACTCCGAGCTCAGGACACATTCGCGCAGGTTTCGTGCCTATTCATGCTTCGTTATCCTGTCAATGCGTTGGCATTATGACCATTGTGTGTCAACGCGTTGTCGACGCTATTCACATTCACATCCACATCCCTATCCTCTACACCCTCGTCCTAGTCAGCCTCCATCTCGCAGTTCGTTTTTTAGTAAGTTGATGTCCTGTTTGGTTCGTAATCTAAGCGTGCTGTTTAGCCTATTAAATGTGTCTCCTAAATGAAGTGTATAAATATTTTATAATTCTGTTGCGGCGATTAAGGCTCAGACTCTAAGCCAGGTGGTCTCAGGAAACGGAAGAAACATGTTAACAAGATGAACAAAAAGGGAGAAAAAGGGAATAAAAAAGTTGTGCTTCTAGCTGAAAATAATTGCACAGATTTCAACTTCCTTTAACCTTTTTAATTGAAAATACTTTTCATCGTTGCTTTAAAGAGAATCCTTTATAAATATGCTAAAAGATTCCGTAAGGAAAGATCTTAAAGTAAACTCGATTTCAGTCTAGCTCTTCTATATGAAAGATTAGGTCTAGATTGCATTATGTACAGATTTTCAGCCATATATTGTAAGTAGAGCATCGATCGCTAACTGAAGCTGGCTTCTAACAAACATTACGCCCATATTAACAAAATTTTTAACGCCTTTCGACAGCCGCAAGAGATTGGACCAAATCGGGACAGCGGTTGGTAGCCTGCAAAAAATGGTAAATACCCAAAACAATAGAAAAGTTGAGGGAAAAGAAGAAATCATTACACCGGTCGGGCAAAGCCCAACAATGCAGACGGAAAACCAAGGAAACGGGACAAGGATTGCATCTGCGTCATCCTGGCAGGCAGTTCAAATCAGTTTTGGAAGAAGCAAAAAAAAATAAATAGAATAAAATACTGTCAACCTTTGAGATGAGACGATGATTGGGATGCTGATGCTCGGCTAATGCTCTGCTTGAGGGTGTTGGCTGGCGCGTTGGTGGCTTCGCATTGGCAGCTGCTTCTTGGTTCTCTTCTTCTGGCCAGGGGTATTGGCAAGACGTGCATCTGTTTGCACAGCTCATGGAGCGAGAGAGAGAGAGAGGGAGAGACTCAGGACTCGGACGTTGACTTGCATCTGCGGGCGCACAATGGGTACACCGAGAATAATTCAAGCAAAAACGAACAAAAACGATCATCAAAATAATCACAGTCTGAAGAGAGAGAGAGAGAGAGGGTGAGAGAGAGAGGGGATGGGGGAGAGGGGAATGTGACAACAATAGTGCACCATTCGCCCAGCGCCTGTGCTTCCTTGCGAGATTTTGGCGGCATGCCACGCCATCATCATCCTCATCATCATCATCATCGTCTTCGTCCTGATCCCAGCGGTACCTGAGCCACGATCCTTTGTTGATTCTGGGCTGCCTTTTGATTTTGTGAATCTCTTGAATTTTTTCAATTTCATATGCCCTGCCAGACAGGGTATCCTTTATAGGGTAATGCAACCGCAATTGTTTTGCATTGTTTATCCTCACGTTTTGGCATGTGCACAGCCGGTAGGGAAATGAGGTTGAGTTCCTGCTCCTTCTGTGTTTTTCTTGTTCTGCTTCTGATTTCTGTGCTGCTCTTATGCAGATGCATTCCATTAGATGGCACAAAGCATTACATAACAGCAGCTGTCCTTTGGAGTCTTAAGAACTCTGTCTGAAAATATCAGGCAGGTGATTAACTCTCGATGCGAACTTCTTCATATTTAAAACTAAGTTCCTATTTAAGAATACGATTTGTATATGCTTAGAACTTTTACCTTTTGAAGCCACCTACGAAGTAGCCTAATGATAATCTAGTTAAAGATGTGATAAGAAGTGTCTAATGATCTGAGAACTCTCTGAATAATAACAGTTTCCAATGAATTGACCACTAGAATCTCAGCATCCTTCGTAGAAATTGCCAATCCTTT
Source organism: Hirtodrosophila trivittata (assembly GCA_035045065.1). Classification (NCBI taxonomy): domain Eukaryota; kingdom Metazoa; phylum Arthropoda; class Insecta; order Diptera; family Drosophilidae; genus Hirtodrosophila; species Hirtodrosophila trivittata. The sequence continues at coordinate 2,169,786 of JAWNNK010000022.1, forward strand.
GAAAAGTTAACATAATGTGCCCACATTAGAAATCGAAAAATCAAAGTAAACAGGAATAAATATAAGTAAAGATTTCATTGGAAATACGCTGGACTATAACAATGAGCCCAGTTGACAAACTCGCGTATTTACAATTACAAATTACACAAGTTTATCGGGTTCTAAGTTCCCTGACAAATGATCGGTGCATGTAAAGATCACCCCTACTCCCCCTTCCTCTGGCCTTTTGATTTCCCATTCCTTTTGGACAATCAATAAACGCGTTAAAGTGAGATCAATCAATCCAGCACGTTCTAACGATTTACATGTCAAGTTGACAGACAGCCAGAGCTGCGACCTGAGCCCTGAGCCCTGAGACAATGGTCAGGGATTCGATACTGGCGCTATAAATGTAATGTGTGTATGCATGTGTGTGTGTGTGTGTGTGTGTGTCCAGGTGTCCCTTTTCGAGTTTCACTTTCATTTGTCAGTTGCCGTTTGACACCTTGTTGCAAGTTGAGATACCCATCTGAGGGCAAACCGTATACTAGGCCTCCCTTCCTCCAGTATCTGAGTTCTGTGTAAACACAGTTGTGTCGGCTTTCAAAGTTTCTCCTGCTTTCCTTACCTCTCCCCCTCCTGCTCCTCCTCCTCCTCCTGCTTTATACTCATCAGAAATTTTTGATTATGCTTGCGTGATAATTATGCATGGGGTAAACTTATGCGGCAATCCCATTGCAAGCTTCTGGACTCAATCTACTATCGGCTGATGACAATCGGTCTCATTGTTTCCGTTTCCCACCATTTGCCTTTGTATAAATTGCGTCTTTGCCAGCGCTCCTTCCCCCCCCCCCAAGAGCCGACCTCATAACAACCAATCATCCAACCTTCCAGACAGCCATCCAGCTGCGTAGCAGCCAGCACTCAGTGCTGCCTCTGGCTGTAAACTTTATGGTTAACTACTACGCTCTACGTTTCTGCTATTTAACCTTTTGTGCAACGCGCTTATCGTCTCACATCGTAGAGCGATCCACACCGAACTGAGTTGAGCCGCAAGAGATCTCCCCAACCCCAACTCCAACCCTTTTGGTGTACAGCGATTACTCCACGTGCGTTTTGTTTACCTCTGCTTGATTCTGTACAACGAATACACTCGAATACTCATATGCTAATTCGTGCCAAGTGTTCCGATAATATTCAAGTAATTTGCCGTTTCTGTTTGCCAACCAACACGACACTCGCAGGGTAAACTTCTACACGATTATTATATGTGCATAAACAGAAACAGCTACCGAGATTATGGGGGAAAAACAAAGATTTTTCATATATTATTCAAGTATATTTTATCTTCATACTTGGATGAGTAGAACTCCTTATACTAAGGTATATTACTCTCGTCTGTTCGTCTTTTTTCATGCCACTTGAATACTCTACAGGTATTCATAGTTCCTCCATGGTAACTGGATTAATGTGTACTCGAAACAATCAATATAAACGATATATATATATTAGTCCTGGGCAAGCCTTGAGTATTAGCTCACTTAAAAAATTCTTGATTATCATTTCTTATACAACTTCTAAATGTCTTAAGATCAGAAAACACGAACAGTCCGAAAAATTGTAAAAAATTCAACTTTGCTTTAGATTATTCATCGCACATTAACAAAATAAATCAAAGTTTAGGCTTGCTAGGATATGGAGGAATATTCCCGTGAACCTTGTCCATATCGTATTGTGGATGACTCCGGTGGCGCGTTTGCCATGGGCTGCTTTGGCGGTGGCATTTTCCAGGCATTGAAAGGCTTCAGGAATGCGCCCCAAGGACTCAGTCGCCGACTGGTGGGTAGCATGATGGCTGTAAAGGCCCGGTCACCTGTTATAGCAGGCAACTTTGCTGCCTGGGGTGGCATGTTCAGTACCATAGACTGCACCCTGGTGCACTTCAGAAAGAAGGAGGACCCATGGAACTCAATCATCAGCGGTGCGGCCACAGGCGGTATACTGGCAGCCCGCAATGGTCTGGTATCCATGGCAGGCAGTGCCATTATTGGGGGCATATTGCTCTCATTAATTGAGGGTGTTGGTATACTCCTGACCCGCATCTCTGCCGAACAGTTCCGGAATCCAGGGCCACCCATAGATCCAACAGATTCCAGTATTGGTCAGCTGGAAACGGATTCTCCCAATGGATTTGGTTTTGGCTCACGAACACCGAATGTCAATTCCTAAATTAAAATTTGTTAATAGTTATTTTATTAGTTGCCATTTGTTTTTTCATATCTCGTTGGAGTTGTAGCCAATTCTTCATATATGTAGGATATATGTTTTCTATTAGATAATAGTATATATATATATATAGAATTCATCCTGTCGAGCGACCAACTTGACACGTATCAGAAGTAACAATCAATTGGCCAATTTGACATCTAATTAAGTCATCCTCTATGCAAAGATATTGAGAATGCAACAGGTAGTTATCCTGTGTCAAACACACACATAGATACACTTGACACGCGTCAGTAGCTGAGTGTGTGTGTGTGTGTTGTATTGGCCAATGTTTACCTGTTGCCTTCGCCGTGTTTACCTGTTTGCCGGCAGGAGAGCCTGCGCCGGCGCATAGAGTCAAGTGTGTGGCTCATTGGTCCAGAGGTGGGTGTGGCCTGGGTCCTTGGCTATAAACCTGTGCACTTGAGATGACCACAGTTGAGCTGTGATGAGCAAGGCTAATAATGATCAGACTACGGCTACTACTGTCCACGTGTTGAACTCAAACTCTACGTCTGGCTGGACATCGACTCTGCGTTCATGTCTCTCTAGCTCGTTTCGCTCGTTTCCCGCTCAGGTACACTGAGAGTCACAGTTTTCCCAGACCGGGGTTTTGGGCTGTACCGGTACAAAAAACCAATTGCAAGGATTTCCCTCACATATGGGCGCTGGTGGGAAAAAGTCGAGCCGAGGCGAGCCCAGTTATAAAATTGCTCTTCATGATAATGTTGCTAATATCGAGAGAGATGTCAGGGAATACCACATGGAAATTTCTTGAATAACCGGCAGACAGCTTGGTGCCTGCCCTGACGCCTGTGGGAAGATCCTATAGCACGGACCAAACGGACTGGGCCAGAACCCAACCCAGCGAGACCAACATATGCAACTGTGACTCGTGTGTTTTTTTCTTCCTGCCATTTCCATTTTCTATCCAAGCGCCGGTCTCCGCCGCGTAATGTGTGAAATTCTTTCCTTGAGAAATTCCTTGGCCATGGTACACGCCTGGACCCGGCGCTACGGGAAAAGCACAAAACAAATTTACCGAAGAAATTCACATTATCATGTGGCACAACAACAGATCGCACCTACGCCTGGTACGTGCTACATTCTCACACATGTCCTGGTCCCAGCACATGCTACTCCGCCATCCAAATGCCAATTCCAATGCCCTGTGACCCGCCGCTTGTTTTCCCAAACACCTCTGTGCCACATGAGGTGGCCAAAAAGGTAGAGGCGCTAAAATTTGTATTTGGCGGGCATTTCGCCATCAGCCATGGCCAAGTCGAAGGTTCAGCAGAGGTAAGACTAAGGCCAGGCCAAGGCTATAGCTGTGTCTATAGACAGAAAGAGGACCAAGAACTGCAGCATATCAGCATCATATCAAATATTTCATAAATATAATAAAAAATCATAGTAAAAATATTCTGTGCAATTTCATTATTAATACATTATATGTTTCTTATAACTTTTGTGAGTTTCAACTTACGTTATTGAAGAGTTTCGGCAAAGTAATCTAGGAATAAATTAGTTCTAAATATTTCATATCAAATCTATGTCTATCTATCTGTACGAAAGTATAGACATCTGTGTGAAAGGGATAGAAATACTTGTTAAACTTATGGAAAATGATAATAAGTAATAAAATAATAGTAATATATATAAATTAATATCCAATACAATTCGAGGCTGCAGCTCTCTGGGCATCCCCTGGCCTCACACCTACGCCAACGCCTGGCAAAGCAGGCGGGCAGACGGGAAAGGGTAGGGTAGGCACAACAAATATACACACACATGGCAGCCACATGTTTGGCTGGTCAGCACACAAAACACCTCAACGAAAGAAACACATTAGAAGATCTGGCAACTGGACCTGGGACCTGGGCTCGGGCTAAGGTTTGGACGTGATTTTTGCATGCTGCGCCCGCATGGCGCTAAATGCGCGCCATTTGGTGAAAAGTCTGGGAATGGGTTCTCAATTGTTTATGCTCTTTGCACAGATTGCAGATATATATATATATATATATATATATATATGTGTGCCTGCCTTGGCACATGTCAATGTCAAACATTGAACCCCAGCTGGACCCGAGCGATGCGCATTAAAGGAATTTCGCCAAGTTGGTGGCACCTTTCGGTGTTTGTGGCTTGTGTGGCAACTTGCATTAGAATTTTGTTTGCATTTAACTCATTTCGCATTTCGTATGCTCGAGAAGCTCGGCGCCAAATATCTCATGCATATATGACACACATTTCGCGTATAACGTATAACGTATAACGAGATGATCCGCAGAACTCTGTATGGAACTGTATTGACTAGGCCACGCCTGCAGGCGGAATGCATTGATTTTGATTAATTGCCTACGAGTATTCGTCGTGTTGTGTGTGTGTGTAGTTGTTGTATTTGGGATTTTTAGAATATCTAAGCGAATAAATTAGCTATCGCTATCGAATTCGTACATTGGAAGTTCAAGGTGATATCTCTGTGTATTCTTCTGAGGACATACTGTACAGTATGTACACACACATAGCATGTGGAGCACGAGCTGTCCCTGGGGAAGAGCACTCCGGCCAATGCACTCTATCTTCCTCATGTACTCGTATATATAATACTTCTCGTATTGCAATAGTTTTGAAGACCAATGACTCTAGCTGAGGTGACAAAACATTTCGATTTTGGGGCTTCGAATGTACTATATACATTAGCATATATCGCATCGATCGCATTGATAATTGTTTCTCAATTTTCGATTCGCTATTTGATATGCATGCAATGTGCGATCCATATATAATTTGTGTTGATGAAACTGAAACTGAACTGAAACCGATGAAATCATTTCATCCCACAGAAAGATGCTGCCACATTTGAGTGACCTTAGCCCAATATTTACAGGCATTACGAGCAATGTGGAACAATTCCATTGAACTCATCAATATAACATCGTTTCAGTTGAAAGAAATGCAAATAGTCCATCGTCTCAGGTGTGATGATAAATTGCATATCCAAATGATTTCTTGGAAATCGAAGGGTTTTTTCCACAGATTCCACAGACTGTCTGCTGGGGAGGAGGATTTGTCATTGGAATAGGTTCAACTCGGTACGAGTACAATTCAATTTGAGATTCGTTAAGTTGAATAACCCAATTCAATCAAGTTGAAAGTCGCAATTCATCTCGGCAGTTGCACTCCCCTCTCAAATGTATTGCTGCAAGACAATTTGTTGATGCCTACCCATTGCTCATATAGTCACACAATACTCTCTGCAATCCCCAGTCTAGAGTTTACAATTTGAACCTGATACTGGATACTGAATACTGAATACAGTCTTCCAGGTGAGCCTAAATCCGTTACAAACTCGTGAATCGGCTGCCAGCAGCAGCAACAGCAGCAGCAGCAGCTCCTGGAGTGGAAGTTGGAGGAAAGTTCGTGACATGGCATCAACAGTTTGTCATTAAACATTTCGACAATAATTTGCTTTGTGCTCGTATTTATAATGCATTTTTTTCTCTCTCTTTACCTCTTTTATTTGTATTTTATTCGCATTTCTTTGGCTGACTTCCCGAATTGTAACCCAAGCCATAGTCAAAAAGATAGAAAAAGAGACAGAGTCGAAGCAAACGGTGGGGAGGAGGGGCGAGAGCTCAGTTGAAATTGTTATGACAGGTAATTTACATAAAAGATAAGTGGAATACGAAAAGTACAGAAGACTGAGATCCAGAGACAGAGAAGAAACACTACTTACAATTCTGATTAGCCAGAGAGACGACCTGTCTATTGTATATCGAATGGACTGGAAAAACTTGCCACGAAATGCGCCTTTTGTTGTGTGTAAATACACTTTGTGACTTTTGGGCTATTGTTACTATAGTTTCGTTTTATGTAGAGCTCCTATCCAGACTTCCTAAAGGTATTAAAAATATAAAAAGAAACAAGAGGAAGAACGAGAAGAAACTATGGAAACAGAACTTGAATATTTAGCTACTTGTTGCACCTCCAATTGTTATGGAAATCTCTGCTCTCTGCTCAGGTTGCGTATACGACGTGTGTACACATATATGTATATGTATATCGTGCTCCCCCCACTCTTTTACACTATTTTCGTTGATCTCTCTTGACTCTTAGAGACAATAGAGGCTGATCTGTAGCTAGTGGCAGGCCCTGACCCCCTTACTTAGCGTTATCTGAATCATTCACAGTCTGCGCCAATAAAGCAAATTAAAGTCAACAATTGACGGCAGTTAGGACCTGAAGCTACTCGCCTTGAATGGGCCAACTTTGTTGTTCGTCTTACCAATTGCAGACCCCCCTCCCCCCGCCCCCCTCTCTCACTGTCTCTGTCTATCCATGCAATGGGCTGCCCGTCGCGTCTTATCAGTGACCCCATCGATTTTTGTCCAAGTGGGGGGAGTATTTGGCAATAAAATTTATATATTTCGTTTGCTGCAATTGTTCGGGCCAAGTTAGTGGAGCTGGTGCCGCCGCTGCTTGAAAATTGCATTTGCATTTTGCTGCCTGACAGTGAATAATTTGCAATTTTTAGTTCGTTTCGGCGTTTAATTTGGGCTTTAATGACTTTGAAAAGCGCGAATCAAAAGCGCTTGAAGCCCTTGGCAAATGATTTAGACAGAGACTAATAAAAGTTAAAGACCAGGTCTTAAAGAGAAGCAGTTACAATGTAATTGACGTGAAAAAGAGTCTTAAATATCTGCGATGCTAATCGAAAGAAACACTTGAAAAGATATAAAGAAAGATATAATTTATATTTGTATTGTACTTCTATTTGGAAAGATACGATACGATAAGGTGGCAATAACTCTCTAATATCAACTCTATCGCCCATTCACGAACGGTCCTTATCTAGAAAAGAACCTATCCCAACATTCTAATAAATAATATTAGGTAATAAAAGCGATTTAAAGTAATCAAAACAATTACAAGCAGCTCTTATCACAGTTGAAGTGGCCACTTGAAGCCACCTACTGCCTGCTAACTGATAGCCTGACCCAACTGTTGTCTGTATATGAGACAACACACACACAAATATATACACCAAACAGCATACACACACACACACACAGACAACACGACACACGCTTTCGTCAGTTCGTACGCATTCTTATCAAAAATGTATAAAGAAATTTCCATCGATCGACTTTAGTGTGCACCCATACGAGCGGGTGGCGCCTCCGTTAGAGCCACCACGGCCCCTTTTCACACAAAACAGGGATGCGGGATGCGTTTGTATGTGTGTATGTGTCTGTATCTGTATCTGTGTGTAGGGGGACCTGTGAGTGTGTGCGTGTGAGCTATTTGGGATACGCAGGGCCATCCAGCTACTCGCGCTTTATGTTTGCCTGTAACTTTTGGCATTCTTATCATTTCCCAAGAGAGGCGTGTGCAAATCAATGCCAGTGGAAAAAACAACAAACACAGCACACGAGTATGTGGGCATCAGAGGGCGTGGCAGGCGGTACGACAGATACGAGATACTGAATGTGCCATAGACAAGGATGCAACATGTGGCAGCAGCATGAAAATGGCGCTCGCTTTTGATAGTTTCTGTGTGTAACAGGCACACAGCTAGCGCAGGAGGGAGAGCCACAGAGTGGGTGGGAATGAGAGGCCAACAGGAGGAAAGGACATCTCGTTTCGGGATACCCAGGGATGCTGCCTACCCAGAGCTGCGTCTCTGTTGAGCGCTGTGCACGAGCCACGGGTTTGTCGGCAAGATGTGTGCGTTAGTTCCACGCGTGTTGCTATGGCAACGTGACGCACACCCACCCAGCACACCCCCCACTTGCTTGCTCTCTCTCTCCCACTCTCTCTCTCTGTCTGTCTGTCTCTCTCTCTTTATGTTGCTATCTCTCAGTGAGCACTTAGTACGCGTGACGCTGTGCGGCGCTTTGGTTGCCTGTTCGCCTAAAATGCGTGTCGCTGTGATAATGTGTGTCGCCGGCGGCTAGTTGTGTGCGAGTGTGCTGCGAGTGTGTGTGCTGTTGTTGTGCTAACTGCGACTAACGTACCCAGCATCTATTACTCACACACACACACACACACACGCGTACACAAACAACCCGCTTTTGGCTGTCGCAGTCTCCTTTTGGCAACTCTGCGCGCCGAATACATTTGAGAAGTAAAATCTACGCCGTGTCGCGCACTTGAGCCAATCCCTCGTCCTGCGCGTGTATATTTATGTATGAAGCGTGTATGAAAGTTAAATCCCGAAAACTTGTTCCATCGAAAACAACAACGAGGAACGTTCTGATGGGATTATCCCAGCAAGCGAGCTGCTGCAGCTGAAGCAGCAGCAGAAGGAGCCGAAGCAAGAGGAAGGAAGCTGCTTGATGCGAAGCCCAACTTCAGAAAATCCACCACCTCATATGGGGATGAGCCCGCGGCTGACCGTCCAGCCCGGCCAGAGCCAGTGCCACTGACTGTGGCAAGCGGCTGCGCTGACGGCGGCGCCACGTTGCACGCACACAGCGAAAAATGTTGAATTTTGGCGCCTTCTGCCACCAGGCGAGCAGCGAAATTAGAGAGCGATAAATACTGATTATTGCCATGGCAGCAGCAGCTGTGCTCTCTCTAGCTCTCGCTCTCGCTCTCTCTTTTCTCTCGCTCACTCGCTTACACGTTTCCTCTCTCTGCGTGTGCGTGTGTGTGTGTGTGTGTGTCTATCCATTGACTGAATCGTGTCCTTGTCTCATTTGTGGCCCAAGGACTCGGCAACAGCAGTTTCGTATCTGGCGCATATCCTGACCTTCTTTGGCTCTCGCTTTTGCTCTCTCCCTTTCTCTGCCGACACGTTGTGTGTGTGCGTGTGTTGCACACATAATTTTTGTTGCTACGCTTTGGAATGTCGCGCCGGAAGCTTCACTTGCAACGCATTTCTGTTCTCCCATGCTGCAGGATGCTTTTTGCGTTTGATTTCAGGGACAAACGCGATGATTGATGGAAGCGGTTGCTATGGCGACTATGTGACTAGCTACGTGGACAGAAAGAGACAGACACTCAGTGGGAGAGAGACAGAGTCAACAAGGAATGCAACAGCTGAGCAGCAAAATCTCTCAGCAGCAACCATAAAAAGAGAAAACCAGAGAGCACGTGACGTCAGCTTTGTGACAAGGATAAGGGATGAGTAGATGACCTCATGCCTTACATAGCAAATGCGCCACATATAAAGGAAATGTATTAAAGTAAACTTAAGGATACTTCAATTTGTCTTAACTGAAATATTGGGAGTTTTAGCCCTCAGCAAAGAGTTAACAGCTCATCATTTCTATCCTCATTTGCTTACGCCGAATCTGTATTATTTGGATATAGTTCAAGGCTAGTCGATTATCTGTTGATATTCATAGTATATCTGACGTTTACACCCTTAACCCTTTAAAAGTGGGTAAAACCTGTCTATAAGTTTGTCAAAATGCTTGTAACAGGTTGAAATAAGCATCTATAGAGACACCGAATGTGGTCTAAGGACTCTCATTTCTTTTAGAATGTGGAGCTTGGACATTAAAGACAGCCATGTGTGTGTGTCTGTGTGTGTGTGTGTGTATCTCTGTGATAACACAGACATGGGTTAAGAGCATGCCAAAGTCGGACAGAGTATTCTTGCTTATTATTTAATATTGTTTATATTTAAACGCTCGAGTAATCGCCTAACTGAAAATGTAGACAACTCTTTGAACAACTTAGTTTCTTCCCACACAACAACACACACACACACACACACACAAGTGCCAAAGAAACTAATAATTGTAATTTATGCGTCTAAATTGCATTGAAATTTGGACAACATTTGACCATAACCACGCCTCCTTCCCCTTCGCAGAGATGCTGAAAGATAAAAAAAAATGCTTTGAATGCAAATAAAAATGTTTTGCTATTAACGCGTTCATTCCCACCTCCCAATCCTCACCCTACCCCTACCCCTGCCCCTACCCCTAGGCAGCCGCCGAGTCTCATTAATGGCATTCCATTTAAAAATATGAAATTAGACTTTAAATTGTGTTGTTGCTGTTGTGGGTAGCCCTGGCAAAGGTCAAAGGTGCACACAGCCACTGGCCAAGCAGCCGGTCGTCCAGTGGCCGCCTGGTTACTTGCCTGCCTACTTGCCACAAGCAGCGGCAACATGTGGCAAGCAAACTGGCTTCCCAACCTTATTTTGCTTTGCTGTTTTTTATTATTTTCATTTCGGGTGGGTGGGCGCACTACGCCCCGTCGATTGGTCCATTGGTCCCGACGATTGTTGCACGTTTTGCTCATTTTACTAACGTGATAATAAAGTGCAAATAATATGCCTCAGTTGCAGTTGCAGCTAAGTCCGAAGCCAAAGACAATTGTAAGCTGCAACAGCAGAGTCAGCCTCAGCGTCAGCGTCAGCTTCAGCGTCAGCGTCAGCGTCAGCTTCAGCTTCGACTTCGACTTCGACTCACAAGCTGCAAGTTGGACGCTGATCAGCGAGCTGTGATAGCTACACGAGCTGAGCGAGTGAGCAACTGTTGCTGTTGCTGTTGCAAGTTTTCCCGCAATCGATGCAAGAACAGCAACAACAGAAACAACATGAAATTATCGCTGATGGAAATGCACCTGACGCTGGATTTGTTGCTGTTGTTGTTGTTGCAGCAGCAGTTGCTGTTCTTGCAGCAGCAGTTGCTGGTCTTGTTGCACGACTTTTCCAGCTGAGGCTGGGGCGTTGGTTCGACGTTCTAACGCACTTGGCTCCAAAATACAATTCCATTGCAAGCAATTGGGCATAAAACATTTTGGCCAAACAACGCCAACTCTTTGGCCGCTGGCAACAGCAGCAACTCCATCCTCCAGCCTCTCCTCCACGCTTCTACAGGGTACAATTCGCAGCCTCGTTATGCGGCAATTACTTGGCAAACAATTTTTACCTTTAGCCTCAAGTTCAAATTTCAAAATCAAAATCAGCAGCAGCGGCAGCAGTTGCAGTTGCTGTTGCAGCAGGCAGAGACTGAAGCAGAGACTGAGACAGAGACTGTGACAGAGGTGGAGGTGGTGCAGTTGGATGTTGGACGCAAACCTGGGCCTGGGTAATTGGTCTGCAACGGCGGCAGGTTTTCCCATGGGTAACCTGTTGCGACCGACTTCCACTTGAGCCCCAGAGCTACAACAACGGTAATCACTCACTCAAACTACAGATCTTCCCTCTCTCTCCCTCTATCTCTCTATCTCTTTCTCTGTTGCTCTGTCTCCGTCTGTGTAATCTTTGCAAGGTGTTGCAGCTATGCGACCGCCACTCTTCGATTCGTACAGTTCGCATAGGGACACGAACTTCAAATCAAAGCCAAGTTAAGTGCTAGTTGCGGCTGCCTCTTTGCGATTACCAACAAACTCCCCCTCCAAGACAAAAAAGGTCTCAAAGTGTTGCCTGTCCACAAAAGTAAGAAAACCCAGGGAAGGGGAGAGAGATGAAGACAAGGAAAACCCATAAAAGGGCTCAAGACTTGCAGATTTGCATGTGGCAAGTTCTTTTTTCCTAAATTTTGTTTTGTTTTCCTTTGTGGTATGCAACCAAATTACAGAGAGGCAACTGCCAACTAACTAGGGGGCAGGCCTGGGCCATATAAATAGTCATAGATTGTCGGGCCTCACCGGCTGCCGTATAGCCTTGGATGTAGGTTCCATAGGTCACTCTGGTCTGGGCTAATCGTCATGGTCGTCTAGCCGCCTCGTCCAACCAACAGGCAACTTAATTGACCTTCGGTGGCTGGGGCACATGTGATGGAATGTGATTTGCTCCCTAGACTTGTTAGAGATCGGTCCATACCCCTCCGGAGATGGGATTAAACTGCAAACTATTAGAAACCTGTGTAAATCGCCAAGCAAAGGTTAAGTTTTCCATCACATTAATTAAAGTATAATTCTATATTTTTATGTTTAATATATAATAATATATTTTAACATTTGATAAGAAAAGTAAAGCGAGTTGGCTTCGGATCACAAATTTAATGCTCTCGCTCCCTGTTCCTATCACTTAAGGTTAATGTTTGTACTAGCCACCGATTATAAAATAAAATGCGTATATATAATATATTATTATATTTAAACCTCTCTCTATTTATAGCAAACATATCTCTATGCCAGCATAAGACTAACACTCCGCTTTACGATTAGTTCAGTTCCATAAGACTTTCGGTTGAGTGCGGTCGCAAAAATGTTGCCAAAAGTATTTCCCATTATCGTCCTTATATATACATGTATATATGTCTCTGATTGCAGTAAACTAATATATTTTAATATACCAACGGCATTATCTGCCATACGAGTTCAGTTGGCAGAGCAGAGGTGAGTCTTCAATGGATCAACTTCCGAATGAAATCTAACTTGAGCACTTAACAGTTCGCAAATCGAATCGGAGAAAACTTTAATCATTTCGGAACAAGAACATCTTAGAAAGGAAATATCAACTGATATATCGAATCTAGCACCTGAATTATCAAAGATCAAATCGGAACAAGAACATCTTAGAACGGAAATATCAGCTAATATATCGGAAATAGCACTTAATGTATCGAAGATCAGATCGGAGCTAGAGGGACAGAGAAAGATGTTTGGTGAAATTATACACATGCTCCAGCGGCTGAGGTCTTACGCTCGAAACTGTGCGGAGGCAGCTGTCTTCTTTCAGCCAAGTGGAATCTATAGTATACTCGTTCCCAGCTTTAGTGATAAGCCATTTGAAGTCGCCTGCGATATGGAGACACGAGGTGGCGACTGGACGATTATTTTGCAAAGGATAAACGGAAGCGTTGACTTCCAGCGCAGTTCGAGCGAATACAAGAAAGGTTTTGGCAACTTGACTGGTGATTTTATTCTGGGCCTAGACAAAATACATGCCCTGACTACAGATGAACCTCAGGAGTTGCTCGTTGTCCTTGAGGACTTTGATGGGCAGGAAGTATACGAGTTATACGATGAATTTGCTATCGGAAACGAGACGGAAGGATACGTTCTACACACACTGGGCCAGGCCAGTGGAACAGCTGGCGACTCCCTGACCGAGCACTACAATGAAAAGTTCACAACACTGGATAATGGATGGTGTGCGAGGAAACATACTGGCGGCTGGTGGTACAAGGATTGCCTTAAAAGGTATTTATGATCAATTGGACGTTATTTCAGTCAATTCCTGATTTGAACTCTTTACAGCAAATTGACTGGAACATACAAGGACAATACTCTTGCCCAGGGTATCATTTGGATCACTTTCCGCGGTGAAGCGTATTCGCTGAAGAAAGCTGTGATGATGATACGTCCAAGGACTGCCAGAAAATAAGAGATATGTGGCTATAACTGATTGGGTTTTTCTGGGTTTTTCCCAATCCCCGCAACAAATGTTGGATTATTTAATTTGAACAGCCCAGACTAAATATTCAGCTTTAATTTCAGCTAAAATTAAATGCAACACTTAAATTAAATATATAGAAAAATATATAAAATAAAAGCATTTTATTTACATTCACACAAAAGATTACTCGAGAGGAGTTCAAACCTAAGACAGGGTTCATTCATTTCTAGTCCAGTGACAGTTAATGGTATTCGTCCTGCCCGGACTATGACTCAGATGTCCTGTGCCCTTGGGACAAGGACCATGTCTCCAGATGGCAAATCTCCTCCGATAAATGAACCAGATCAGCCCTGATTATGATGTATCTTTCGCATCTCAAGCAATTCTGCACATTTTGATTAATTCGTGGTTCTTCTGAAGAATTATCCCTTTCTTCTTTCGATTAGGTGAAAGAATAGAGAGAGAAGTGTAGACAGAGTTTGATTATTTTTATTTAGGCGTGAAATGTGATTCCATTCATGGAAATTAGCTCGTTGAAAGCGTTTCAACGGAATCAAAGATCAACTCCCTCAATCCGTGGAGTTCTAGAAGAGGGCGACGACAGCAACAGCAACAACAACGACAACGACAACATCGACGAGGATCGTCGTCTGGATCGACTCTTGGACTTTTTCACTTTCAGCTGGAAACCGCCCACAAATTAGCTGGCCAATAAAATTGGCAATTAGCAAAACATTTGTACGCACTGTAAATGCGTTGTTGTTGCTGCCAGTTGTTGCCGTTGTTTGTTTTCCTTGTTGTTGTTGCTGGTGCTTTAGTTGCTGTTGCTGCTGCCTGTTGATGGCCAAAACGTGAGCGAGGCGTGAGCCATAAATACGATTGCAAATGGCAGCAATTAACGCCGATTCCCGAGTCCGAGTTCGATCCCAATCCCGAAACCGATCTATAGGCACAAATACTCTTAGCCCAGCTCCTAGCTCCCTCCTCCTCCTCCTCCTCCTCCCCTCCTCCTCCTCCTCCCACTGAATGGCAGAAATTTCAACAGATTCGCAGTTTAGCGGCCGTTTTCATAAACATAAAAAGCCAATTTCAATAACATTTGCCAAACTGCAACATGAGGCGGCAACAGCAGCAGCAGCAGCGAGTTGTAACATCGGCAACAGTTGCAACAAATTTGTTGATGCCTCCGAATTGTTGTTGCTGCTGTTGTTGCTGTGCTTTCTGCTAGAATATCGTTTATTGAAACATTAATTGCCCATGCGAAAATCACTTTCGAATAGTTCAACAACATTTCTGACTCCAGCAGCTGCTGTTGCTGTTGTTGCTGTTCACATTTGCATTTTCTCCCTCTCGTGTTGCTGTGGCACTTGTTTAAGTTTGGGCTTTTCGTGTTGTTGGGATTGTTGCTGCTCTCTTTGGGGTCGTCGCCTGTTGCTCACTTTTCTTCCTTTTTGCATTGCGATAATTGAAATTTGATGTTATTTCCGACCAGACTTGCGACTTGTGTGTGTGCTGTGTGGTGTGTGTGTGTGTAATTTGTGACTTCAAACGAGTGTTAAGTGAATATCGTATTACATTGCTTGCCTGCCATTTGGCTAATAAACAATAAACATTCAGACTAAGCTGTAGAAGTCAATGGAGATTGCGATATGGGAGCTAAGATCTGATCAGATATTTAATCTTATATTCTGCGCTGAAATATTGATAAGTTGAACGATTGAGTGTTGCCCATGCAGTCGTTGCCTCAGTCCAGCTCACAGCCTAATCACATGTTGCACAGCAAATGCAACACCTACAGTGGATTCGAGTTCAGATACACAAAACGATTGACAACTAAAACTGTCAACGCATTTGAAAATCATTTGACTGAGTGCCAGGCCACGCCCCGCTGTGTTGCTGCTGTTCCTATTGTCGTTGCTGTTGTTCCTATTGTTGTTGCTGTTGCTGTTGCTGCTGCTGCTGCTGTTGTTGTTATTGTCGCCGCCGCCGGTGGCAATGGCGACCGACACTTGGCCCCCAGTCACAAGTCACATAATGAAAATGTCAACTTCGCTGCCAGCCTGGCGCAAAGTCCACTTGGGACTCAGGCAGCCAAATAAATAAAACTACAAAACTTTCATATGAAAGCACCGAATGCTAAGATACCCTTTATTATATCCTATATTCTATCGCTGCTCTATCGAATACATAATTTTAGTGCCTAGTGAAGAAACTGAAATGAATGTGGTTCAACTCTGAGCAGATCTTTACTACTTGTCATAAATTAGATCAATTTTCATCTATTTATTTCAATATTTAACCTATAGTGAATCAGTTCTAGCTGGAGTTGGATCTGGAACTGGTTACTCTGAACCACTTTGGAACCAGCACACCTGTTGCCTTTTGAATCAGTTTCGATACGGATCACATATAAAGCTTGGGACTCATAGAGCCAGCCTCTTGGCACTGGCTTGGCTGAGTATGCTGAACCAGTTCTGAACTAGTTCACACTTCCTGCTTCATAGACTTAATACTGTTGGAAGCTGTTACCAAGTGGACAATAAATTCGGATTTCCCTCAGAAAGTGCATAGATAAAAGAGACAAAAGTTCACTGCGCCGCTGCAGACAACTGCAACGCAAATATCACGCGTGATTCATCGGCAACAACAGCAACAACAACAACAACAACAACAACAACAACAACAACAACAATAGCTGCAGAAAACACCCACACACGCACACACACATATGCAAATGGTGCTGCTGTTGCCGTTAGACGAGGCTCATTTCAGCGCGTTTTTATGCTTGTTAGAGCAACGCCCGCGTCGATTTGAAATTGCAATCGAGGGGTGGGCATAGAGAGGGGTATAGAGGGGGGTAGGAGCTCTGAGTGGAGTCTGTAAACTGCACTTTTCTTATTTATTAAGCGCACAAAGTCGTAATTATGCAAAGTAACAAGAGTTTATGGGCCAACAATTGTTGCTGCTGCTGCTGATGAGTTGCTCTTGGTATTTGTCTGACTGCGATAGTTTCTTTGTGTCTATTGGCTTACACAATGTTGGCCATTTAATTGCCAAAAACTATTCGTTTGTCGGCTGACAAATCGAATGTACTTGAACCGATCTAATCAATAATCAAAAGTGCAAACTGCAACAGCTCCAACACAATTTTTGGCATTCAATTTGGCTTCGATGCTGATCGTTCGGTCTGGTGTCTGCGATAAGCGTTTCAGAATCTTTTCAGTCAGCTATTGGCCAATTCTCAGCTCGTAGTTTGTATGCCCTTCACTGGAAACGTGCAGGGTATCTCAGTTCCAGCAAGCTGTTTGCTTAAATCGAATAAACTTGATTAGAAGGAACAAAGACGAATCACATTCGTTAGATTCAACAAGTTAATCGATTGCATAGAACTTTTCTACCCATAAGAAGCTTCTTTCAATATTAGTATTATGTTGTGTTAGGGTATTGCCAGCTGCGGTGTGAAACTGTGCTTAACTTGTGGCGTTTTAGGGTGCCGCCATCGATGCCGTCGCGCTCCACAATCCAAGATCAAAGCTCGACGTGACCCGAATAATGGGCCCAAACTCCCCGCAGCCCAAGACAAAGGGCTAGGGCTGACAGTAGCAACTAGCAGCAGCAGCAGCAGCAGCAGCAGCGACAGCAGCAACAGCGGCGACGACAATTTGGCAATCATTTGCATATCGATGCAACAATCAGTGGCAGCTCAGAAGGGAACGTGTTGGCATTTTGCATATATATGCTGCCTACATAAGGAGCAGCGATTGTTGAAGATTTATCGATCGTTTACAGATTTCAACTTAATTACAATTGAAATTGCATGTGTAATCGATTTTAAATTGTCTATCGCTGACATCTTCGTCCCGTCTCCGTCTCCGTCCCCATCTCCGTCTGCGTCTTTGTTTTTGTTTACTTTAACAAATTCGACGCATAATTTTCCCAAGCGAATGCAGAGTTCAATGTTTTGTTTTCAAAATATATTTTGTCTACAAAATCCTTGAAGTGAGTCAATAATCTTTGATAGCTCTACAATTTCATAGACCCAGAGACACGTCTCATACTCCTTCATTTACAAATTGTTCAAATTCTTCCGCAAAATAAGAAGAAATCAAAAACAACAACAATCGTTTTCTCTTTTCTTGAATTTTTTGATTCTGCTGTCATCAGACGCGTCTTATTATTCCAACAGGCTATAGGCCTATGCTCCATGTCAACGCACTTTCCGGGGGCCTCATGAATTTTACTACAATTGCCGCTTTACGCACATTTTCTTCTTCGGGCTGTGCTGGTGCTTTTTCTACGTAGATTCCAAAAGCGGATCGCTCGATACAAAGTTTATGTGATACCCATGCAAATTTATTCATGTGACGAGATACATTCACAATAAGCCCAAAGGGGCCCGAGACTACAGGGTATCCACAAGTCATTAATCCTTTTTTTAATAATTAATGTCTTAATTAAGTCCTGGTAATCTCTTGTTTTCAGAAAGGATTTGTATTTGTTTTGTATAAACGAAAACAACTGCTTGCCACATTCAAAATTATATACTGCTTGCATTCTGTATAACACTGCTTGACTACTGTTGAACTTCTTTGTACTGATCACTTGCTAGCTCTTGTGTATGTATATCCATGTGTGTGTGCGGGTGTTTGCTTAAATTAAATTAGCTATCAACGTAACAAATAAACATAATATTATTTAAAATAATTATAAAAATGTGTACAAATATTATGTAATACAAAAAAACACGTGCAATTTAGGCATATTTGAAATAATTTAGCTGTAAAAGTTAAATATGCTACGAGCCGCGAGTAACTGCGTTGCCAACTTCATGTAAGTGCGCTGCCAACTAAAATGTACAGCGTTGCCAACTACAAGTTGTTGCGTTGCCAACTTACAGTGTTCGAACTGAAGGTTAACAGAGACATAACAGCCGGTTACATTCAGCACTGTTGCTTGGTTAACAGATAAAATAATCGACGTATCGTATGGTATCTTATTTTTATATCAAATACATTTAATATAATTATAAAAATAGGTATATATATTGTTTGTCTATAATTTAATCAAGATTATTTATGTACAACTAAAAAGTAATTAATAAAGTTTTATAAATTCTGACGGCACGCCCGAAAATTCGATATCAGCTGGGCCAAATACACCACACGCCCTAACATTTCTCATAGAATGCGCAAGTATTCACCACAATGATTTACTCTTTGCTTGAACGCGCTAGTGAACGGTTTGCGAGCTTCGTAACGCAACTTGCTGAGTCGGTTAATAAAAATTGCCACGAGAAATTGTAATATTAATAGCAATGGGCAACTTGGACGACGACGGAGCTGACACTGACTTCGAGCAGAGATATGCCCACAGCAATAGCAATGCAAAGGTAGCTCCTCTAATAAGCAATGGACACATTCCGAATCACACAATTGTGCAGCGAGGGGATGAACAGCACAACGTGATAGAGAAGAAGAAGGAGGAGGGAGAGGAGGAACTGCTGATGATCAAGCAACTGAAGTTCTCTGCACCGGCATACACCGAAATTCGCACGCGTTCTGGAGGCCTTAATTTCAAGGTGAGCTGAGTAAATGAAGGAAAAAAAGAGAAACCCAAACAAAAAGACGAAACAAAAAAGATGTTTTTGCTTCTGTTTCTGCTTCTTATTCTCCTCGTGCCGGCGCTTTATTGATGGTGCGTGTGTGCGTTTGTATATGTGTGTGTGTGGGAGTTTAAGTGTAGAATAGAAGACATGTATGAATAAGCGAGCGCTGTTGTGAAGAGAGCAACGCGCCAAAAGAGAGTGCATACGTGAGTGTGTGTGACTGTTGGCGTGTGTAAGTTGTTAGTCAGCTGCTGTGTTTTTTAGTGGGGTGTTCTAGGGCAATTGGCGCCTCTTGCATTGGCCTCATTTTATGGGTCACTGTTCAGCTGTTTTTGGCACTTCCCATTCCCTCGCGTTGCGGCACTGCAGTCTTTTCTTCGTGCCTCTTCGTCTCCCTGTTCATTGCACTCTCTTTAGTCTATTTGGGGCAGTCCAATTAGCATTCATTTTCTGTTTTGGTTGCCCTGGCAACTGGGACATGTGTCCTTTGACATGTTTGTTTATAGTTTCCTTTCTGTTGTTTTATTCAATGGTTTTCACGTGTCTACTCCTCATAAATACATATAGTATATACCCTATGGACTATCACACCATTCGAGACTGTTGACGCAAGGGAGGACGGCGGCCTTCTTATCAGCTAATACATACACAAGAATTTTACGTAAAGCTTTTGGAGAATGCGGCCGCTTGCCATTGCGGTCGGCGGATGATTCACTTGCCCTCTGAAATGGTGATTCCATTTTCGGCTTTTTAATGCCGAATCATTTTTTCTTCTTCTTTATTTTCTTTACTTATTTCGAGCAAACATTGCAATGGGGCGTTGATTTGTTTGCGATAGCATTTCCAAACGGTTAATAAACGGCGCGGTATAGAAAGAGAGGGAGAAAGGGTTGGGAAATGCTCGAGATAATGCAATGTTGTGGAAATTACTGTTTCAAGTAAACAGACAGGTAAAAGTTATAAAGTATACTTTTTATGCACAAACATATCTACATATAACATAACCGATACTGCCCATATCTTACTCTATTTGAAATCAATACAAATCAATCTTTTAACTGGCCATATATTATATTCCGTCGCTGAGTAGGTAACTTCCCTTCAAGGTACTGTTACCTGATATATTCGATATAGCCAAATGATTGCTTACTCTAGTCGTAGAACCTGAAACCCATTTATTATCAGATACCCAGACTTTCCAATGTTTATCACTCGGTACCATTCCAAATATTTATCTTGGCTTAGTTTTTCGTACTCGTTCGAACTTTACAATCTATTTTAATGTTTCGTCGTTTATTTAGTTAACTTGTTTATCTACTCGCCCAACTTCAGAACTACTTTCAATATGTAATTGGATAACCATCAAAACACGTAGATCCCATTAAAAATTTCAGTTGCGTGTTAACTTTAAACCGTTTTACTCTATGTAAACTTTCGACGGGCCAAATGATAATACGAGTAGACACGAACCGGCCTGATGCGACGCGTCGTTGTCGACACGTTATTGTTATACAATTAAGCTATATTTATTTATATATTTATAGATACATATATGCACTTATGTGTATCTGTGTGTGTGTGTGCGTTTCCAAAGATCGTCCGTTGTGTAGAAGCGACCAGTCAAGGGCTGACCCCTCAGGCAATAACATTAATAACAATAAATTGCATAAACTTTTCGTATACCGAAAATCTAATACCCTAACAGTTCTCAATGAATTCTGATCTCATAAGCATACGTTTTCCTTGGCAGAGATTCGGTTGAACTCTGAAAGTTTCAGCTCACCATTCCGAAATCTTCAGATATATAAGGCATAGAGTTAGGTTATTCCTCTGATATAGATGTTATATATGGGATATGATTAGTTTATTGGAATAGATCTCTCCGATCTTTGTGCTGTACGTAAAACCCTATTTATACTCTATCGGAAGAGATCAACAATTGTACGAGTACCCCATACCATGTCATAGATTTTTAATTATGAAATTACTTTACGCACTGCTAGAAATGTATGTCATGTTGGCTATTACATAGATGTACCTCTGTGTACATATGGCAGGCACAGCTATACGGCTTCCATATAGTCGTATAGACACACTCGACGTGCTCTTCGTATGACTTCACTTCACATTGCGAGCGAGCAAGTATATTCTGTATTCTGGTAGTTAAATGTTAATTGGCTGATTGACGACACAACAAATATACAACAATATGTCTCTCTGTGTGTGTGTGTGACAGAGGAGTACTAAATGTGTGGAAGATACGCCTAATGGGATGCAGGTCATGCTTTGATTACCAAAAGGTCTGCTCTTGCGATCCGTAGAATTCGCAAAAAGCACACCTTGAAGACAATTATAGTTATAGACTATATTCTAGAAATAAACATATAGATGTGTGTATTGGATAGGATAAGATAGAACTATATAGAAGTAGCGTATCAGTGGTCTAAAGTACCTTAAATAATCTCTCACTCGAACGGATTATTCTCTAGGACTACCTAATACTTACCTTATCAAATCCTACCTTCTATTCATGCTAAATCAGCAGCTTGTGTCGGATGTGACCTAGTGAAGAGTCTAGCTTTATATATAAACCATGCAAGTATTATTCCAATTCCAAAGTGGATCACAAATTGAACTATAGATGAATGACTGCCTTGCACCTGCTTGTTGCCAGTTATTGGGAAATTACCTGGGCACTGATAAGAAGCTCTGCAGCGATAAGAAACATTCCTATGCTATAATTCTATTTTGGAATCAATGAAACGTAGCATGCATCTAATCTGTTATCTATACCACAGGACAGTAACGAGGCCAACTACCATCCGGCCAAGAAGCTGCTCGCAAATGGACATGCGTTAAAGTCTGGAAATAAGGCGGAGAAGTTCAAGCCAAGTCAGGCGGAAGGCATCCTGTCGGCGGAACAGGAGCACTACCAGAAGACATCCTTTGAGGATGTGCCACTGCGCACGGCCTGCCTGACCTATTTGGGTTTCTATCTGCTCATGATACTGGGCTACATTAACCAGCTGCTGTTTGTGCCCAAGGTGGCCACGGAGAAGGCACGCGAGGGCTACGTCACTCTCTACGATGCCTTCGAGAGTTTCTACTCACGTTATGTGTATCGTCGTGTGCGGGATTGCTGGAACCGTCCTATCTGCAGCGTTCCTGGGGACCAGCTGATGCTTAAGGATCGCGTCACCGACGACTACGGCTGGAGCTTTCGGTTTACTGGCACCGAGACGCGCTGCCTTAATCTGGGCTCCTACAACTACCTGGGCTTCGCCTCCGCCACTGGCCAATGCGCTGATGACTCCGAGCAGCGTGCTCGCGAGAAGGGTCTGGCCTACTGCAGCTCACGCTGCGAGCTGGGCAACACACAGCTGCACCTTGATCTGGAGCGACTGACCGCTAGGTACTGTGGCGTGGAGGATGCCATTGTCTTTGGCATGGGCTTTGCCACGAATGCATTGAACCTGCCCGCACTGCTGGGCCCCAATTCTCTGGTTGTGAGCGATGAGAAGAATCATGCCTCCATCATCCTGGGGCTGCGTCTGTCAGGCGCCACAACCCGCGTATTCAAGCACAACAGCATGAAGGATCTGGAGCGTGTGCTGCGCAATGGCGTCTGCTATGGCAATCCTAAGAATGGGGGCAAACCCTGGAACAAGATCATGATCATTGTCGAGGGCATCTTCAGCATGGAGGGATCCATTGTCCGACTGCCCGAGATAATTGCCCTAAAGAAGAAGTACAAGGCGTACTTGTATCTCGATGAGGCGCACAGCGTCGGCTCCATGGGACCAAATGGACGAGGCATTGTCGATTACTTCAGGGCCGATCCCAAGGATGTGGACATACTGATGGGCACATTTACCAAGAGCTTTGGTAGCGCCGGTGGCTACATCGCAGGCACAAAGGTAAGCTCCCAAACTGATTTACTTTAACCCAATCCCAATTAATAATCTAATTTTACAGAAACTGATTGACTTCTTGCGTACGAACAGCCACGCCCACTGCTATGCTGGTTCCATATCTCCGCCCATTGTGCAACAGATCTACACCTCGATGAGCATCATCATGGGCGAGGATGGCACAGACATTGGACGCAATAAGATTCAGCAACTGGCCAGGAACACACGCTACTTCCGCAGGCGTTTGGCTCAGATGGGTGTCATTACCTACGGCCATGAGGACTCTCCAGTGGTGCCCATGTTGGTCTATCTCTTCTCCAAAATTGGGTAAGTCAAATTGATATTCTTATATTGCTAGGTGGAGGTACTAACCCGATCTTTGTCTATATCCTAATCTAGTGCCGTTGTACGCACCCTGACCACACGTCATATTGCCGTAGTCGGCGCTGGCTTCCCTGCCACGCCCATCATGGAAGGTCGCATACGCTTTTGCCTATCCGCCGCACACACCAAGGAACAGATCGACTACGCGCTGGACGTCATCGACGATGTTAGCGAGAATCTGGGCCTAAAGTATTCGCGCAAGCCTCGCGATCCCAACCCCATTGAGTATTAGACTCGAACCACACACACTCACATAACAACACCATAACACAAGACAACACACACACATACACACACACGCACACGCATAAATAGAACTTTAAGTAGAAAGCACACCTCAACCAGCCGCAGCACAAGCTGCAATCAACAAAAGGCGCCTAAGAGTCAAAAGTTTTAGGTATGAACAATATGAAGTGAAGCTATTTGTTTTGGCCAAGTTGCTGTTAACTGGTCGTAAAACCCTGCAGGGACAAAACTATGCCTAAACTGAACAAGAAGAACAATTTGCGTATAGCTTTATAATAATACTTCTACTAATATTAATATTTTGTGTATTTAGCATTTAACTCTTTTGTAGTTGTTATTGTAATTGTAATTTTTGGAATGTCTTCAAAGAAATGGAAATATGTATTACGATCATCAGGTTATTATTTGGGCTACACACACATATATATATATATACATGTATTGGCTGATCGATAAATAGTATATATGCTGCATGCACACCTCGCTTTTAAGGATAGAATAAAAGATTAGAACTTTGTTATCAACTAACATAAAAGTCGTGACAGTTCGTATATATATTTATATATATATATCTCACTCTCTACAATTGTGTATTAAACATTATATTTTTCTATCAAAATAATAAAGAAATCTGTAGCTTTCGGGGCTTTCAATGGATCAAGCCTGCACAATATATTGAAAATGATCTAATGCAGATGAACTTGTTACTAACCTCAACATGTTATACTTAAACAATTGTCTCCTCATATTCAGTTTGCGGTTTGGGTCCCGTTTGATTGCGTATATTGAGATTGTTGGATATAGCTATGGAATCTATTATATGTTTACGGCGTATGGTAATTTTGACCTTCGATACATGTATACAAAGTATTCTTAACGCAAACGTAAACGTCTCGCTTTTAGGGTTTAAGGAAATGTGGGATGCTATGATTATAATCTGTATGGTTTGTTCTATTGTACTTACCGTTATGATGTGGATAGGCACCTTAAAGAACCATGTGGGTTAACGGATACCTTCAAAATGAACATAGAACAGAGTTCTCATCCATTCGTTTACTCTTCTAATCTCGTAGGAATCATCAGGAATTATTTTCGCATATTTGTGGTGGGGCGCTTTCACGACAACTTTCTTTGCCGTCTTCTATGGAATCTCGTATAGCAGGGGGAAAATCGAAACGCTCTGGGCATTCATGGTGCTCTTCGTTGGGACAACACGTGAGTAACTTTTCTTTGATATTTAACTATTTTCCTAAACTTAACAGTTGCCAAGGCTTATGCCATGCTGGTCGTAATATCATTCCTCAACACGCTCGTTACCTCCGACAGCGAAGTTTCGCTCTAAGTACTCTCTTTTATGGAATTCGAATTGAACTCTTAAAAAAACCAGCTGAGGGATGGCCCGCGTACACATCTGATGTAACATTTCCATATATATCATATATATACCTGCCTGAAGTCGTGGGTGCAAATTTTTTGTGTAAAACTGAAGTTTAAATTGGGATCTCAGTTGGGGGCGGAAATAATTCAAATATGATATGAATGCAAGCAGTTGTACAAGCAGTTTACACTTTTAAGCTTGCCATTTAACAGAATTGAATTATGTTATTGTGCGCTTGAGTAGCGTCTGTTCAAAAGTCAAGCAGTGTGAACTGCAGTTCAACATTATACAAGCAGTGCAAACGAAATGTGCCGCTAAATTTAAAATTTGATTGTTCTATGTAAAAGTGGATATTTTACCTCTTATCTTGGAAAGTAATCGAATAGTGGGAATCGTTTAATCGAGCTGTGATAGGTTTATTCTGAAATGATTAACACGAAATAGAGAACGTTCTGAGAAGCAGCAGCCTATGAACCTTACCAATATGAAAGAAATTTCAGCTTCGAATTTCTGCAGGTACTTTCTTGATTTCTTATTGTTCTACCAGCTAACTGCTATTTATTCGTAAGAACTTTTAATTGCAATTCCAATTACAATCTAACTGGCTCTTTGCAAATATTAGTAATTTTATCAAGGGTATTGAACTTGAACAATTTTCTCATTAACAGTAACTCAAAGACAGTCTGGCACTTGACCATATTGTCAAATAAATTCCAGTTGTAATTGTCATAGATTTTGGGGCAGACGTTTCATACGAGGGGGGGAGGAGCTGCGACAGTGTTCAAAGTGTTGTTGCATAGAAATTACTTTCAATTTTATTGCACATGGAATATTTATAGAGATGTTCAGTGAGTGTGTGTGGTAGTGTGTGTTTGTGTGTTGCATACACAATGCAGATGCGGGCAAAACACTTGCCAAAAATTTAAAAGACACTCAAAATGGGAGGGTGAAGTGTCAAATGTGGAGGGGGAGAGGGGCTTAAACCGGAAATATTCGTTTGAAATTGTATTTAAAAATCGATTTTAAAGAATTTTCTTTTACATTCTTTGGTTGTGTGTGTGTGTGTGTGTGTGTGGATACCAAACGGCAAATGACAATGCATCTACATATGTAGATGCCTATATATACATATGTATGTGTGTGTGTGTGTGTGTTTGTTTGGTTGAGTGTGCAATATGGGCGGCTGGGCGTGGCTCTGTGCTGCTGCTGCTGTAGCTTTTTGGTGTGAGTAATTGACTACGTGCGTATAAAGTTTGTGCTGGCATTTTACCGAGCACCGAGTGTCCAATGGATGCAACAATAACAACAAGCCCTGGCCTTGGGTGGGTGTGTGTGTGTGTTTGTGTGGGTGTGTGGGCTGTCATAAATATGCATAAATATGGCCATTTGTCATGGCTTTTTGCCTAGCCAGAAGTACTTCTGGGCTGACCACAACAAAAATGCTGCCCGAGCCGCATACAATTCGTGAGTTTAATAGAGATTGATAAGGATACAAATAAGGATATGGATATGCTTCGATGTAATAAGCAGCAGCTAATAAATGTCGAAAGTCTTGAAACCGAATCCTACGCCAGGAAATAGTCTCAACATAGGAAATCTCTGTTGATGAATGAAGAATCAAACTGGTGGATTAAGTATATCATATAGAACACATAGGCATTTAGTGCTTAATCTGAAAGGAATCTGTTCAAGATTATCCTAACTGAACACATAAGTCATAAGTCACTATGATCCAAACGTGATCAGACTATTGCGAACTATATTTTGGGTATCCACAAGCTTAAATTTCATATAAGACCATTTCAAGAGAATGTAGCTAGCCACAAGCTATATATTAAGCTAGAACAACAGTTCGTATGGAAAGTATGTGTACAGGATTATTCAACAAAGATAAAGGCTAGGATATACAATGTAGATTTTAAATTATTAAATTGATTCTGCGATTGCTTTTGTTTTGTGAACTATTTTTCTACTTTTGTATACTTGACTTCAAGTTGTTCGACTTCTTTTGATATTCGATTGTTGTGGCAGCTTTTGGCTTCTGAATATTCTTCGAGTTGTTGTTGTTCTCGTTGTTCTCGTTTTTGTTGTTGTTGTTGGTGCAACGTTGCGCGAAAAGCTCAGCAAATACAATTTTAATGTTTCCGTTTACTTTGCAGAGCAAAAGGAATATGTATGCATGAGTTTTCTGCTGTTCCTTTCTTGCAACTTTACCTGCCAGCGTGCCACACACACTACACACAACACACAACACACATACGTTCAAATATCGGTAACAGAAAAAGAAGAGAACATGCCACGGATTTCGTTTATGGCAACATGGGGAAAGGAAAGAAAAGAAGGTTAAGGAGAAGAGTAGAGAGAAAAAACCAAACAGAGGAAGTTGCATTTTGTGTTTCATAATCTGATAAAATGTTGCAAAAGATTTTCCCAATTTTGGCTTTTTTTTATTTTTACTTGCAAGCCCTTAACAATATTACGGAACAGATAGACAAGAGGAGAGGAGGGGTTTAGGCAAGCGGGTGGGGAGGGGAATATGAAAATCCGATTTGTAAACATTTGAAGCATGCAAAAGCGCGTCAGCTTGTGGATTATACGCTTACTTTTAGCAGTCACTGTGGCCAGCAGCAAGAGGATTTTGATGATGTTGCTGCTGCTGCTGCTGCTGTGGCAACAAGAGCAATGCAACAGCAGCAACTAATTAAAGAGCTGACCAGGAGTCTGGGGCCGGATATAATTGCATGCATATTTTGGAGATATTTTAGAGAAATTAGTTCACTGGCCACGCCCCCATGTCCGCCCACAAAACAATAACCATAAATGTTAACAAGGCGCCCACAAACTTAATGATGCCAAACAAAAGGCGCAGCCTCATAGACAGGACACATTAGCCAGCACACACACACACTCTGCATGTGTGTGTGTGTGTGTGTGTGTTTGTCCTTGGATGTGACAGGTGTTAAGGTGTCGCCTGTCGCTTCCGTCCTGTGTGTCTTTCTCTTTCATTCTCTCTCTGCCTGGCATTAATTAGAAACTTGTGGTTCTTCCATTTATCGCAATGAAACATTTCTCAGTAAATTTAATTTGCGGTTATTCTGCCAGGACGAAGAAGGGAGGAATGAAGCATCATGGAGCAAGGACCAGGGAGCACTCAAGCGCTCCGAGCACTTTCAACCAAGCCATTTAAATTTTCCTACTGAAAATCAAATCTCGACACGCTTTGATTAAATTCACCTTATCCCAGACGCAAGGACTTTGATGGATTAACGTGTGTGCCGAATTGAAAGTGAGGTGCACTCTGCTCCTCTCTCTCTCTCTCCTCGCTCCCTGTTGGTCTCCTTCATCATCTTCACACACAACAAAAGTCAAATACATGGGCAACCTTTGGACACATTTGCCAGGCAACCAACCATCGCCATCGCCATCTCGTTGAGAACGCGCGTGCCACACGACCGACGAATGACTGATTGTATCCTGGTGAATGGAAGAGTTCTCCGTAAGACCCCCAAATCGTTGAGTCCGACAACCATCCATAAATGCACTCGGGCAGCCAGACAGAGAGAGAGAGAACGCAAAAACATATATATATGAAAGGGAGAGGGAGACAGAGAGTGTTTCCCAGGGCGACACGTTCGAGCGGGCACATGAAAAATTGTTTCCGTTGTCCCTCTCCCCTTCTCTTTCTCCTTCCTCTCCCTCTCTCTCTCTCTCTCTTCTTATTATAAAACATGTGCTTAAGTAATAGCAGCCAAGTGAAGTGTTTGACTTGACGCCTCGTGTCATGTAACAGATTGCCCATGTGCCATGAAAGGGTAAAGATTAATTTGATGTTACAGTGCCTGACGCCAAGCAATAGCCAGACCAAACCCAATATAACACTTATCCCAGGAAATACCTAGTTTGTTGCCGCTTTCCGATTGATTTTGAATAAATCAAGCATTCGTTTTATTTCATTTCATTTCAGTATATCGAGGTCCTATATCGATTTCTGCCAGGATTTGCACCTTTCGCATACAAACTTCCTTCGATTGCTTTAAGATATCTGAAGGGAAAGGAATATAGAGAGTAAAAGTTGTTTTCTTATTCTTAGTAAAAAGAGTTGAAGATAATTTCCTCCATTTCCTGTTATATCCTATTATACTACCTTATATATCTCATATATATGAATCAAATGATAATATCTGAAAAGTTTCATTAGGATTTTACTTTCCGATCCCATATATTTAATACACGTCACTATCAGAGACTTTAAAGAGCTGGAAACACCAACCGCAGCTAAAGTTTGTTTTAAATATCAGCATTGTTCAGATAATGGTTGATTCGGATTGTATAGAGCCATTTGACTGGTAGTTATAAAGATATATCCTATGACAAGGGTATCAATTGGTTTCATTTCCTGGGTCATAGATGGATTCATTGAAGAGAGCTTTTAGGATGATATGTCCTAGCGTGATCTTTGAGTCTGTGTGTCGCAAACAGATGTTAAGAAAATGTATGGAACAGGCAGAAGGAGGCAGCTTTAAGCTTATGAAGTATGTATTATATATTCATAATCAGCGAGTTGATCTATCTATATCCGTGTCTCTCTCTCTTTCGCACTTAAAGCACTCAGTTCTTGGAGCTTTTCTACTTGTTATGTGTTCAAATAGTCAATAAATGTGCTGAATAGTTGTGACAACCTTTGGAGTACTTGACTTAAACTATAGCGTATGTTATGAGTTCAATGTAAAGGGAATCTTAGTTAATTTATAGGAAATTAACTAGCTGAGCGTATTTGCAATTTAAATCTAGGTTCATTTGCTTTTAGTTACTTCTGTGGATCAGGTTGAACTCTTTTCAATTGGACTGAAATTAATCACCTTTTTTAGTCTACATTGTGGTTAATTAAAACACATTTTGTTTCAACGAAAAAAGTGTGTGTAAAAATCGATTCGAATTTCACTCGCAGCTCGCAGTTTTCAGCTCGAATTGAAAAATGAACTTATGAATAATCTGAGCTAATTGGATTTCTAATGCAATTGTCTGTCGCACACAACAGGAGCCTGACCCTAATTGAATTAAATAGATATGCCTACTCTGTCCTGCATATATAATGTAATATGTTGTAGTATATATATAGTTTATATTAAGTATACGCATGTATAGATATAAATCTATATATAAATTGATATTTTTAGTGAAATAATCTGCGTGCTTGATGGCCATTGCGAGTGTCACGTGGCGTATGCGCAATTTGATTATCATTTAAATGAGCAACCGTCGTGTGTGAGTCTCTCTCTCTCTCTCTCTCTCTGTGTGTGTGTGTGTGAGTGTGTACTGGGGTACTTAAATGGAGACCAATTGCTAATCGAATTAGCTGGTCGCAACACAAGTGCCAGAACGTCGAAATACACACACACACACACACACACTCAGTGAGATACTCGCACACACATGTACGATAGCAGAAACCCAGAGGAAAACAATGGGCCATGCCTAATGACGAGGACAATGGGAAAGGATGGGGCAGCAGCAGAGGAAGGGGAAGCGGAGATTTAGTCGAACCCAACTTGGGCAACGGATGTAAACAAATCAAATAAGATTTATTATGTGACACGCATAAAATAAGGACAATCAGCCGCAGCAGCGAGTGCTGAGGGTCTCTGGAATCAGAGTGTGGGGGGAGGAGAGTTGCTGGGGAAGGACACTTCTGGCCAGACTAGGACCATGAGCCGTGACCCGAGTCTATTAAATCAATTGAGTGTAAGATGGCACGCACGAGACTTGAGCTTCAAGACTTGCTTGCTGCAACAAGAAACTGCCACCTAATTAAGTTGCCTCATTTACCACAACCCCCCACCCCACTCTCTCTCTCTCGCACTCTCGTTCTCTGTCTCTGTCTGGTCACACCCACAGTTAAGGCGAAGAATTTGTTATCAATCAAAGGCCAGCAATTTGTTCTTTTAGCCTGTTGGCGGGATTATTGAGCCAATTATGTGCAAGTGCTTAGCGCATTGACTGCTAATTAGCTCTTGGGGGCTAACGTGGCATGCAACAAGCATCATGAAGTGCAGTTTGTGGCGAGTGTCAATTGCGTCGGCTATTGGGCTATTGCCCAGCGGGTTGTCCCCCGCATCCAGAATGCCGCTGGCTCTGACTTTGTTTTTGGTCCATAGCATGCCACATGCAACTGCTGGCAATGGTGCCGCTTCTACATGCTTCACAGACATGCTGCCACCTGCCAGGCAGAGCCTACGGAGTCGCCACCAAATGGCCAACAACCAGGCATATAACGGCCACTGATAATTATGTTGATGCTTGTTAATAGCATTACAGGAGAGTGCAGCAATGTGGCACATACCCAACAATTGTACGCACTCTTGCCCCCAATGGTGGCAGCATGCAGCATGTCTGCTGTGTGCCGCGTTCTGTGTCAGCTGTTGCTGTTAGCTCGAGATACTTGAAAACTAAATCATGGAGTAAGCATGGAAATATTTTAGTTCAATGGAAACAGCAGAAGGCAGCGACTCGTTGGGGCAGGAGTCAAGTGGCTGCTGCAGTTGCACATATGGTACAATTGGTAGCAGAGGTGGACTCCAATATCTCGGATAAAACGAGACGAGAAGTAGCAGCAGCTAGAGGAGATGTGCATCTGGTAGCGACAACTGCCGGAAGTAATAGCAACATAATCGATTTGATGCTGCCACTGCTGCAGTTTACAGACGGATGACGTTCCAGGGTTGGATTGCGGATGAGGATGCGGATGTGGATGCGGATGCGGATATAGATGTAGCCTCGGCAGGAAGTCATTTTGAACAGTCACAAGAAATACTAAGCTCAAGCAAACAGAATATCTAAATAGTTACACTCATCGGGAAAGTCCTATAGCATATATCAAGTCGGGCATCCTTTGAGAAAAAGTCTTAGGTAAACTAGCACCTGGCCTAATCTTTGCTGCTTCATAAGATTCGGGTCTGTTTTCCAACTCTTGCTATTTGCTGTCTCTTCAATTCTTTTGCCTCTCCCTCAAAGCCATAATTTGTCATAGATAATGCAAGCAAATATGTAATTTACAACCTAGACAAATCAGACCCGAAACTTGTCTAGACTTTGAGGCCACATCTGCTGGCACCGTCATTTGCCAAAGTTTGTATTGTAACCCGCAACCAGGAGTACCCAGGACTCAGGACTCAGTGCTCCTTCCGCCTCTTCCCAAGCCATAAAAACTGACAACAGCAACTGACACAAATCCAGCCAAGTTAAAAGTTAAACAAAACTGGCTCGTTCCCCTGCAATGTCTTGGCGGGCTCTTCCTTTGAAGAAGACAGCCACATGGAGCTGAACCGAAAGGAGGAAGTAACATAGCAGCACGACTGGAAGATATCCTCGACTGCTGCTCATCTTATCAGACATATAGAAAGTGTTAAGAGGTATAATTGTATACCTACTATTATACTCTTGACTCAAACTTAGCATCTCTCATGTTTACCAACTCTATAGTTAGTTCTAGGTATACGTAATGTGGGACTGTACTAGCACTATAGGGTTGGAGCGTAATATATAGTCGAATCACCTACTTAACCAGATGGTCCTTAACTTTGACCTTTCCTTCAGCTAACCAAAGTTTTATGTCGCTTTTTATGATGACATCTTATGGTTACAGGGTATAAAGAGAAAAAACTGGCAAATTGCAGTAAACTGTTGTCTGTTTTAGTCGCTGTTGTTGTTGTTGTTGCTTTGTTGTGGAGAGTGCCATTCTTTGGCATATACGTAATACCCGCGACATAGTCGTCATCAGCCATGTCATATTTCTCTTAAGAATCATATTTTATGTGGCAAGGCAAACTAAGCGAGTGGCGCTTGCCAGGACTCTTGCAACACCTTTACCCAGACTGCAGAAGACGTTGCCTGGTGCCTGCTGAATGCCACGTTCTCACCTGGCAGGTGAATCCTTTACGCTTGGAACATTAACACAATTTCGCTCACCTGCTGCGCTCCTGTCTGCCCCGTTGGCACTTTTACATTTTAACATAATCATAAATTTTTATGCGGCGCGCCGTCTGCAAGCAATGTTTCTATACACTACCCGCTGCCTCCTCTCTCTCTCTCTCTCTCTCTCTTTCACTCTTTCTTACTTCTCTTCCTCACTTAGTTGCCTGCTGCTTGCCTAGTTTCGATAGTTGCCCCATTTGGTTGGGCTGCCTTTTCTTCTACTTGTTGCTCGACGCGCACTCAACAAATTGTTCCTCCCCGCCTCGAACTCTTCGACTCTTTGTACTCCTTTGATTTTGGTTGCCTCTTGGCTGGCCTCTCTTATCGTAATCGTATTTCGCTGCTCAAGTGTTTCCCTTGAGCTGTTTCCGTTTCTAATACATTTTGCGTGCTTGTGTGTGGCACGTTCCTTATGCCGCATACGTATACGTAATGTCTTCATTGTGTACACAACGTAAGGCTGCAATTTATTGTAAATTTATGCCGCAGCCAATCAAAACAACAGCCAGAAGCTGCACGAGACCAGCGGAAACAGATTTCCCTCGACTTCCCCTTCCCTCTCTCTCTCTCTCTCTCTCTGTCAGTCTCTCTCTTTCTCTCTGGATCATATCAATGCAAATCCTATTGACAATTGCAGCTTCCGCGTCTTCCTCAGCTTTGGCTGTCTGACACTGTGAGTGGCATTCAATCTTAGTCACGAATAGAGCCAACACTTGCAACGTTTTGTGGCAACAAAGCGAAGACATCTTCTTCAGCTCCCATTCAATTCACATCTGTCAAGCACTTGAGATCGCGTCCTTTTAATGCTCACACAATTTCATAATAATATATTAAAGGAGATTATCGTTAACCATAGATCGCACGTTAAAAAGTAAAGAAGGAAAAGGATACTTGGCGGATGAATAGATTTATTAACAGATTTGTTCATATAAATATTGTTATCCGAATTATAATTGAATTGAAAGAATTATTTATATATTTAGTCGTACAATCACTTATACTTATCGATATTCTGCGATAGATATGCTTCTCTATAGAAAACAATTTGATAGAAATACAGTAGACGTCCGGTTTAACGTACTCTCTACATCATACATACATCATACATACAGCATACATACATCAAACATACATCATAAATACATCACACATACATACATCATACATTCATCCTACATACATCATAAATACATTAAACATACATCATACATACATCAAACATACATCATACATACACTTACATATACACATACACATTCACACAAGAAGACACCAAAAAAAGCGTGGCCTTATATGAGCTTAAGTACTTCATTTGAGAATCGAGGAGTAGGGCCGTTAACTCACTTAAAACGGGTAATTCTTAAGACAAAACGCTTTTCTGTTGTGTAAAAGATAATTTTGAATAAAGAAGTGAACAGGATATGTTCCATATACAACTATTAATTATATTTATATAATAATGATATTTATAGCAAATGATAATACGATTGAAGTCAAGTTTAACGTAGACTCCGCTTAACGAACTATTCGATTTAACGTACATTGCATTTAAGGGTTCGTTAAACCGGACTTCTACTGTGTGTGATAGGAAAGTGAACGGACATAAAACTTATTACAATGTCCTTTATTAATCATAACATTGAGTCATAATCAAATGGTGTTTAAATAGATATGAATGTGTATATGATGGATTATTCGTTGGGAGGGAATGTGATCAGATATAGAAAAGGTAACATAGAGATGTAGATAAACAAAGTAAGGCCTTATTTACCTGAAACATAGTTTAACTAGACTCAAAACGTGGAACTGCTGTATAAAATTGTAAATGGCAGACAGTTTTATTCAATTTTTAATTTTAGTTTTAATTTTGTTTTCATTGTTTGGAAAAGGGGTGGAAATTATACATTTTTGATATGGAGAGCCATGGTATTCCCTAGCTTATCCTTTAAGCTTTTAAGGCTACTTTGACCATGGCACAACGAACTGAAATATATATCTACATATTTACATATGTACAAAATAATATCAGAATTTATTCAACGGTGTGCAATATTTAGCTGTACCCAGAGAATTTAATATAAAAATTGCGCATACGCCACGTTCGCAGCTTGATTTTAGGCCATTTTGCGGGTGTGTGTGACAGTGGAAAGAGGGTGGAGGGGGCTCTGCTTACCCCTCTCTCTCTCTCTCTTTCTCTCTCTTCACATCCTATTTGCAATTTTAATTGCATAAATATGCAAAAAGAGGCGAGGCTCAAAGTAAACGTCCGAAAATGTTGTTAACTGGGCTGAAACGTAGCAAATTTCTTAAAGGTAATTTCCAAAATATCTCTCCCCAGAAGGATTTGCAGGAGTAGAACTCGTGAATTTATGCTCTGCTGTTGGTAAATATTTAAGAATTAGCCAATTGAATTTTGAGTTTTGTTTGTTTGGCCCGCAAAATACCATTTAAGGCTCATAAAATAAGCAAGAATTGATTCGATTTGAATATTTAAGATGAAAACTGGAAACTGCTTTAATTCGCTCGGCACAAATCCAATTACATTTGTTGTGCATCAGTAAATTATTTGATTTTTAGTGTAAATTACACGAAATCATATTTATAATTTGATTGTAATTGATATTTTACACTTGTTATGCAAATTCACATTAAAAAATCCAATTAAGCTGGGAGTGCGACAAAGTGCGACATTAATAACAACTTGTATTCACTTTTCGAGTAAACAAACACTGAATACCCTTTTCTAATCTACCTTTGATCTTAAAGAACAGATTTTGTTATATATTTAGACAGTTTTCAACTTGATTTCTATAGATTCTATATAGAAACGATTTTGATAGAAATAAAGTTTCAATTAATAAATAAAAAATAAGTTTTGATAGCAACAGCTTAAGTTTTGACCAAGACTTTCCATATGAAAGTTATATATACTCCTTTAAGTATATATATATATGTTTCTATAGTCATTCTTCTCTTTATATTAAATAAGTTACAATCTCTGATGAAACCATTTAACCCCTTCGTAAGGGTAGTATGAAACCCCATGGGGAAATGCAAATCGGATACTATTGGATTACCATATTATTAAATTATGTAAATGCGTTAGTAAATATGTTTGATTACATGTTTGCCAGGCAAGTTGTTATACTGAGATCTATATAAACATATATATATATATATAAACATAATTAGGAAAAACGCAGAAAATATCAAAATTGAGTTGAAAGTAAGGTTTCGGGTGCTAAATTCACATTTGAGTCCGAGTTTTGGGCATAACTTTTGCTGTGGCCTTTTGCTGCGGTAATTGCCACAAGCGACTGCTGTTTGTTTTCTGTGTATGCTGTGTGTGTGTGTGTGTGTGTGGGGGGGGGGGGGGTTTGTGGCAGGACCAGAAAGTAGCCTCAACTTTTATGCAGGCAAACGGCGAAGAGAACACAACTCGTGTAGTCGTATATTTTGCATTTAATTCACAAAATACTATAAATTTTTGGG
Organism: Hirtodrosophila trivittata; assembly: GCA_035045065.1. Taxonomy (NCBI): domain Eukaryota; kingdom Metazoa; phylum Arthropoda; class Insecta; order Diptera; family Drosophilidae; genus Hirtodrosophila; species Hirtodrosophila trivittata. The sequence goes on from JAWNNK010000022.1 coordinate 2,206,328, forward strand.
GCTGCGTTTATGAATTGTGTTAAAAGTTGGACCCATCGCCGGAAATTTCCAGCAATCGCCATGCGATGCACGTACCGAAAGCAACAACTGACGCACTCGTTGTCGCTGATTTCTAAGTGTGTTCCGCCCTCATCCTTTAAGGATTCTTTCCTTTCAACTTTCGGTGTCCGAAAACGCTTTCTCTTCTATTTCGCGACATATAAAGTTAATGTTTGTCCTAGTCTCTTATAGAATTATCTATCGTGTATCGCTTGTTGTTCCTTTTTTCTCTAAAAGCGAAATTAGAGTGAATTGAAAGCGGTTTCGGACTGCCTGGAATGCCCCACACATTTCACTTGAATGTTATCGCTTTGCATGCTTGTAACGGTTTGCAATTATTTCATTTGCGACTCGGATTTAAATGTGCCTGGCCCCAACTCCGAATCGGCTGCCCCTGCTCCTTTCAACTCTTGCAGCTAGTCACGATTGTTGTCGGAAACTTTGTGAAATGATTTCAAGTGCATTAAATTGGATGCTTTGCAACAAATGCGACTAATTAAAATGTGGCAAGAAGGCGCAACTAAGCGGCGGCTGCTCCTGCTGCTGTTGGCTGGGGCATCTTCAAAGTTTTGCGGCATGTTGAGTTATGAGTTATGAGTCGTGACTGTTGTTTACCGTTCAACTGTTGAACTTGCCCCACACACTCCGCCAGTCCATCCCTCTATCTGCCTAGCTGACACCTGGCTAAACTGAATCTCCATGCATTTGCTTAGACAACCGCAGGCCACGCCGAGCCGCACAGCCACAGGAGAAGCCGCAGAAGCCAAAGGAGCCGAAGGAGCGAATGAAGCGAAAGGAGGTGGCAACATTTTGTCTGGGGTCCTGCAAGTTTTTGTTAAGCATTTTGCACAATTTGTTAAAATAATTATCCATTTTAGCCAAATTCAAAGCGGCAACATTAAAACTTTTAGTTGCAAACTCCAAATGAATTAACTAACAAAAGCCTCGCCTAGAACAATGACTCCTCGCCTCAGACGATGCTGCTGCCAAACAGCAAATGATCCTAAGCGGTAGATGCTTGCTTAAGGACTTCTACACGATGCCAGATGAATACTTTCCCTTTAAATAGCTCACAGAACACACAAACAACACACAGCACAACAATAACAACAACAAGGATATCCAGGAGCAGGATGTAGCAAGAACGAGCTAAAACAGTGGTGAAATTTTGTTCGAAAAGCGAAACTTGATTCACAAACTGACGTAAGCTTATGATTAATGAAACTACTATATAGATATGATGAATAATGATTATATATATATGTGTATTCCGGATCAATATCGATTTTAAGAAGAGGTTTTAGAAACAGAATTTAATAGGATAAAAAACTCTTATTTCTTTTCAGTTTTATCAGGAAACAGCTCATAGTTTCTTCATTAAACGTCAACTGGGTGAGTCATTATCTATATTCAAATATGTTTATCATATGATTATTCAGTTTTATCTTTATATATTTAGTTTTATCTTTATATATTTAGGATTCAGTTTTAGAAACTGCGCTTAGAATATTTCTTGTGCCAATGTGCAAAATGTTTACTAATTTCCGGCTTCATTACGCTTAAAACCATTAGCAAACTTTTGAAATGAATCCTGTGCCATCGTTTCGTATCGTAAACTGCCCCTCTCCCATCCTCCTCTAACCTACTGCCCCCTCTCTCTATCTCCTTCCACAACTCGATGATATGGCGGGCATCTTTATTTCATTAGCAGCCAAAGCCCTCGCAGCTCTCTACTCGAGTCGCGACTTTTGGCCCGTTCAACAGCACTTGATCTCTCCCTCTCTATCTCCCTCTCTCTCTCTCTGTCTGTACGGGTATTGACATAACACAAACCGTTCGTATACAGGGGTCGAGGGTCGAGCCATCTTTGACTTTTGACTCGTCGAAGCGCTCGAAAGGCCAATCGAGTGCGATTGCGAGTGTGAGTGCATTTAGTTGAAGAGCTCGTAGAGGATGGCATCAATTGCGGGGGATTAATAGAGTTGAATAGTAGGCAGAACAGGAAGAGATATCAGCTAGTCTGTAGTCTGTAGTCTGTGGTAAGTGCTGTTTAATCAAACATGCCGAAATTGTCTAATCTGCCGTGGTAATGGGGCCAGAGTGCGGTCTCTAACTTATAATTAGTGTTGCATACTTTTCGGGAGAGAAAGCCACAGAAACCGCCGAAACTCAATTGAAAACTGTCTAAATGCGAATTTAAATACACTTGACGGCGATTTATGCAGCAAACTTGCCACAGGCAGCAGCACTAAGAGCAGTTGCAAGTGTGGCAGCAGTAGAGAATTTATCACCGCAACGTTGCGAGCCCGGAACCTTAGGTAACCGCAATGTATCCGGAGCCCAGAGCCCTTACCCGTACAGATACCCATCCTCCGTTGGCCATAGACAACGTGGAGCGTAGAATGTGGTCAAACATCAGCTGGTAGCATGTGAAACAGTTCTGGCGTGGCCAAAGAACTGAGCAAAGTGCAAGTGAAAAATGAAATAACAACTTGAACAAAACTAAAGACTCGAGGAACACAAAAATCCAGATGAAATAATGTACAAGTTGTTGAAGGCGACAGAGGACGACTGCCTCCTGCCACAGCAGATGAGTGCAGTTTGAGACAAAACACTTGGAGGAGCAAAGGGAGGGAGCTGGCAATGCGAGGAGCAACTCAAAACGCAAACAACTTGAGTGTGAACTGGTCAATAGTCTGAAATAACAAGAAGACAATAACACTGGCAATAACTTGTAGCAGTCAAGTGGGCACTGGACAGGGAGGAGAAGCAGTTGGGATGTGGTCAGAAGAAGAACTTGTCTCAAGCTGTGTTGGCTCACTTGGCGCGTGGTCAAGTGTTTGACAGCAGCAGCAGCAGCAGCAGCAAGTTCTTAATTAATTTTTATGAATTGCATTAAAATTTGCACAGTTTTCGGCAAGTGTTTGTCGAGGGGCCGCAGCCAAGAACCAGAGCTAGAACTAGGGGAGAGAACCAGAACCAGTACAAAGGCAGCCACTAGACTGAAGTACAATAGCAATTGCGAAGATGATGAGAAACTGTGAATGGCTGCTCCCCAGAGAGACAGAGGGATGCATTTAGATAGCCCCAACCTGGGATGGAAACGAGGAGGACAACAAGCTGGCGTTAAGGGAAATCGATATGGAAACAGATGTATAAAGATATATAATTAGCAGGCAGATCGACCAATAATAGATAGTAATGATTGAACTTAGACTTCAGTTAAGTGGCAGGAAGTCAGAGATTAGGCTTAGCTAAAGATTTGAAGTAGAATTGTCAGAAAAGTAACTGCCTCTGGGGCAGCTGCAAGAAGTGGCTGCCACTTGGGCTTGGTGTCCACTTGAGCATCGGCCATTGCATGTGTCTGTGGCAGCAGTGAGTCGCTTGAGTGTTGGCCCTGGCCAGAATGTATGACATGCATTTATATTAGCTATCGCTTGCAGTTTCTGGGCTCTTACTGGGAGTACTTGGGCTCAACTGATGTCAGCAGTCGCCTTGAGTTGAGTTCACTTGAAAATCAACAGAGAAATATATTTATTTTTCGCCTGTCAGTAACACGCTTCTGCTTACAAGCTGCAACTGCAACTGCAACTGCAGGTCTAAGCCTCAGCTGCTACTATTTTTTAGCTTTTTTGATGCAGCCTCTTAAAGGAGACACTCTTAAAATGTTACTGGACATTTGTCTAATGATGACAAATAAGCTGACTGGACCTTAGGCTATAAACCACAAGCTCGGAACCAATGTAGCATATGGGGATACCACATTATCAGTTGCAGACATTGCGCATACGCCCCAGGGGACGAGTGAGTAGGGTTCAAAGTTATGAGCCTCAGCAATTAAACGTAATTTAATTTGACTTCAGCAGAGACTTCAGACTTCAGACTTTAGACTTCAGTTTTCGGTTCAGAGGCAAAACTAATGAATTCTACGCGAAAAGTCAAGTGGCAAAATTTATGACCAGAGAGGATAGAGAAGATATAGAGGACAGACGTCTCTGTTGGCGCCTCTGGGCTGACAAATGTTCGACGTTAGACGTAGACTTCGAGCTCTAAAATTTGGCAATAAAACACTCGGCAATTACTGGCCTCGAGGCGGAGCTTCTTGAATGTGCCACACAGTTTGGATGCCGCTGCTGCTGCTGCCCCACAGAGGGTGGAACCCTCTCCTGGCTCCGCTGCTGATTTTGTACACTTTATCGCCGCATATTTCTTTTGGCCTGGCCCATAAAACATGGCACAAAGCATTTCGTTCATTTCGTTTTTCGTCATTTTCATTCATTTCGTCGCCAGTTTAATTTAATGAAGACATTTCATTTAGCAGCTTTGATTTAGTCTCGACCCCTGCCCATTGCTAGGAACGCCCACCAGCACACACACAGCCCCTTCGATGGCTTAAAGCTGCTCAGTTGCTCAGCTGCTCAGTTGTTAAAGCCGCAAAGTGAGCACTCAACAACATGCAACAAAATCCTTTTGATTGCATCGCACAGGCCGTAAATGTTTAAGGGCTATTATTGCAACAATAGTTGCAACAACTGCGACAAGCGACCCTCCTTTCCAACTTCAGCAGTCAGAAAAACTTCACTCACATGGTGCGTGTGTGTGTGTGCGTGTGTGTTTGTGTGTGTGGCAGGCAGTTTTTGTGGCCATTCGTTACTGTGTGGCAGAACGGGAGGAAAAGGATATGCGCGTCATTTATGCAAATGAGGCCAAGGATGCAGTCGTCGTTGCCATCGCCTGCCCCATTTAAGCGGCATTGTGCGTGCCTCTGATCGATAATTGTCACTGTCCTCAAATGTGCAAAATGGTCAGCAACATGCCGCTGCACGTGCCGTCCCAGGATCCAGCTTCCACGGCATGTCCCTTGCCAGCCCCACAACCCCTCCAACAGCTCCTCGTTGTTCTCAGCGGCTCTGCAGCTCGTGCAACTTGCCTGCAAATTGTAGCCAAATATTGAGTTTGAGATTGAAATTCAGTTGGTCGAAAATGATTCTCCCAAATCAAATCATTTAAGCTCATTCAGTTGTAGTTCTTTAGAAGCTTAAATCGTACAATGATCAGAAGGTTTCCTTTGAAGTAGATCCTCTGAGCTGAAAGAATATATATAATATGCTTTATAACTATTTATACTCAATTATGTGGGAGATATTGAGCTTAGATACAGAATAAGTCTAAGCAATCCCTGATTGAACTTAGTTTCTATTTCAAAAGTTTTCCATTAGTTTTCGTAACTCTATTTTCATTTTCCATCTGTAAATTGATTTCGAATTAATTTCTATTCACTGATCCGCTGCAAAAGCAGCCGCAACTCATTTATTTGTGTTGCTAAAAGGAATTTATAGCACACATTTATTGCTCCTTTGTTGTGGCCTGAAAATCTATAAGATATTTCAATATTTCTTTCATCTCTTGCCTGGAAGGAGAGAGGAGCGGCTGTCTAATAATTAGAGCTCTAAAAAAGTCGAGCGAGGCTAATGAAAATGGTCATGTGATTAATGAGCCGAAAATGATGTGGCACATTGTGTGTGAGAGAGACAGAGAGAGTGTGAGAGTGAGTGAGAGGGAGCAAACCAACAATTACAAAAGCAACAACAAAGACGTCGAAGACGCGGAATCAATAACAGCTTTTTGGGCCATGTGTTGCACGGCCAATGTGGCACGAGCCACTTGCTACTTGCTGCTTGCCGCTTGCTGCTTGCCGCTTGCTGCTTGCCACGTGCCACATGGTCCATTGGCCCAGTGGTCCATCGGTCCATTGAAAATGAAAATCCATCTTTATTTCCTTTTACTTGAAAATGATTTTCGGGGCCAGATGGCGGCTATTTGCCCAATTTCGAATTTCGACACTTTTCCAATGGCAATTTTCGCCCATTTGGCCCGCAGCATTGTTAATTAATGAAAATTTAATTAGCCACGCCCACCTCTGCCCCGCCTCCCCGAAAGTATTACCATTGTCGCAATCTTTATGTTGCGGCCTTGTGGCATGTCTTGTCCGCTGTTCGCTGTCCGCTGCTTGTTGCTGCGTCTTGTTGCTAATTGAAAATGCGGCGTGTCATTAATTAATTCAGTGGCACAATTTATTAATATTCATTATACGCACCGTTGTACGCAGCGTTTTCAGCTCACTTCCATATCAAATACACACACACACACACACACGCACATAGCTAGAGTGGGCGGCTGGCCTGTAAGTGGGCGTGCCACTAGTTGGCCTGCATTTTATTTGCGGCCTCTTTTGTTGTGCTCTTGGCATTTGCTTAACCCATTTTCACTCAGTTTTTCACACATTTTTTTGTTGCTATTTTTCTTTATATTCTTTTTGTTTTTGCTGTTGTTTTTCCTCCTGAATGAAAAACTTTTTGACCTTTTGTTTTTGATGTTCATCTCCCTCGCTCTCTCTCTCTTTCTGTCTATCTCTCTCTCACCCTCTAGCACTATGCCGCGTTTATCTATGCCCGCATTGCCGTTTGCCTTTCTTGCTTTGACAGTGCGGCGACTGCAGCTTTTATTTTTTGTTGAAACCATCCTCCCCTCTCTCCTCGGGGCCTCCCCTGAGTCACCGTTGGTTGCTCTGTGTGTGACTTTAAGTGTGTATAAAATATGGCGCTAAAATGCAGTTCCCTCACACGTAGCTTCCTTCCTGCCCATTTGCTTCTGTTCCAGCTGCAGCTGCAGCTCTGGGTCCTGCCTGTGCTCCTGGCAGATGCGTCGCTGGCCCCCATTCCTTGGCTGGCTTGGCTTGGCTTAGCTTAGCTTGGTTTTTATGGCCACGTGCGATGTTTAAAATTTACTTTCTGGCATTTTTGCAGTCAACTTGCTTAACACTCAACTCCCTTTGCTCCTCCACCAACTGCATCGATTTTATTCTCCTCTTTTCTGCTGCTGCTGTTCAGCATTTGTAATCTTTTAACGCCTGGCACTCATAGGCTGTTGCCAGGTCTTAAGCTTTATGCAAATCAACTGTTACCTCTTCTCGCCTCGACTAAAACCGAACTAAATAAACAGAGAGCAGGATAAGGCTCTGTGTTTCTTCCTATTCCTACAGAGTCAACATTAACATTAGATTAATCCTTACTGTAGATGACAATACTCTTTCATGGTTACTCTTAGTTGGTTCTTTTGCTGGTCAAAGGGTTCTCTATCGAGCTTTGCTTTTCGATTAATCCTCAGCTTGTGCCACTTTACATGAAATTTAAATGTTAGAACTTGCCACATTCAAAGTTCGACTTATTAAAATGCGGCACGCGGCGAGCGAATGTTTCAAAGCGTAACGAGACCCAATCTCGAATGCTGCCTCCACTCCTGGCCAGGCCAAGTGCTCTAGAGATTTACTACAAATTACTGAGTCCTATCCAAGCCGTATATCGGGGCAAGCGCGTTGCCCACTGGCTATCAGCGTACATGGATCTTGGCCTGTTGGCCGCGATGTTGCGGATGTTGCGGATGCGGACGAGGGCGAGGACGAGGACGCGGATACCTGACAGTGCTGATTCCCTTCTCCACAGCTCACGTCGCTCCTCTACTCTGTACGCTCACAGTTCGCTGCTGATGTGGCGTTGTAATTGAACCGGAAAATTACATATTTCAAGCTATTTTTACGCTGAGTTTAATGGCAGACGTGAGCAGCCGCCACCAACAACAACAACAACAATGAGAACAGCAGCAACAACAGCAACAATAATAAGAACATTCAACTGTTTGTGGTCAGCAATGAAATAATTTATTGTTGCCCACTTTGGAGCGTCGTCGCTGGAGCTGCCGTTGGCAGCTGCCCCGCCACGTAGCACGTAGCACGTTGCGACTCTCTGTGGCAGCTCTCAGTTGAGTGGCAAAGATAAGCGAAAGATATCGAGGCAGAAGCATACCTTTATAATTGCATAAGAATCTATATATATAGCCCAATACATTTAACACAATGGAGCTGCAGCTGGAAAGGATTACAATTGACCCAAAACACATTCGATTTGGCCGCTTAACTGGTATCTAACAAGCTGCAAGTGAGCGTCTGAACTGAATCGAACAACTGGCTGACTGGTTGACAATAGTCGCCGAGTAATATAGTTCTCGGTAAAAGGTTAAGAGTTGGCACATTAAATCATTCCAGCAATTGAAGCAGTTAATGCGCTTCAGATAAGTACAGGAAAATCCATTGCAGAAGTGGACACAGTTCTCCGACTTATTGAGGACGTGCAGCATACGCTCTATTCAGTTGATAGTTGCACAGAGATTGTTAGATAAATGGATTCAATATGCTTTTAATACATTTCCCATCGACTTTTCTCTATTGCATTTACTTCCTCGATAATCTGACTCTGATGAACTTTTGCTTTTGCTCTTCTTTCTATTTCTCGATAGTTGATAACTGTCTTCTAAGTAGTTCATCTTAGTTAGAGCTAAGATGTAACTTGGCAACAACAATTCAGCAGTTAAGCTTCCTTTTACTATATATTGAATGAGAATGAAGCTAAATACATGCTCCTATGCTTACCTTGGGTTCAATTTCCAATTAAAACTCTAATAGAGTCTTGTATAAATATATCGTTTTTGCAGTGGGGTAATGTACCTGGTTTCCGCTTGACTCCGCTTAAACATATCCAACTTTCACGGATTTGCTAATTAACTTCTCAACTGCATAATTTGTTTTAGTTTGTTCTCAACTTTTTTTAATCTATTGTTTCCAATTGGAATTTAAAGCTTTGGCTAAAAGTTGCTGTGCTTGATAGCCAAAATCGAGTTGCCAAATGCAAAAGCCAGGCTAAAAAGTGGCCTCAATACGCCTCAAGTATTGAATGCCTGAAGTTGAGCACCTGCCGGAGTAGATGGAGCAGATGGAGCAGCTGAAGCGGGAGCAGCAGCAGGGCAGAAGGTGGTCTAAAAAAGTTTACCTGCTGCAGTTAGTTTTTAAATTAATTTAAAGTTGTTTTAATTGAACCTTTTTGGCACTTTGAAGCGCATATTTAAAGCCAACCGCCGTCTCTGCAAAATGTTGCCAGTTCCAGGCTTTTCTGTTGTTGTTGTTGTTTTCGTTGTTGTTGTTGCTTTTCAGTCCGTCGTCAGCTGCGATCTGCGCTTCAGTCGACCGATTTGCAGTAAATAACTTTCGCCTGGTCAACCATTTTTTATTGTTCTTTGTTATTGCCATGGTTGTTGTAACTGTTGTTCTTATTGTTGTTGTTGTTGTTGTTGTTGTTGTTGTTGCTGTTGTTGGTCTGCTGCATGGGCCTGGCCGTTGATGTGTGCGGCTGACCGCAGCATGCGGCCAAAATTTTGTTGCCGTTGCCGTTGCTGTTGCTCCTCTTTCAGATGCCTGAAGTTTCATTGCATTTCGCGTATAAATGACATCAAGCAAGTAAGAATGCGGCAGTCGGGCGTACCCGACTTCCAGATGCACTTAACCGCCTGAATGGTCCCAACAAATAGTCTAACTGGACACTCAGTTTCATTAGATTCGATTAGATCAGGAAGCAGTGAGCACTTCTGGGAAAGAGATGGAAATATAAAGAGAGTGTAATTTCTTATACCTTCGTATAGCTCATTATCTTTAGTATCCTAGAAGAGAGACAAGCAGCTGCTGAGGTCCATCTGCAGTTATGGCATGAATCTTGTCTGGAGCCAGAAAGATTTTCTTCTCCAAGTTGCCAAAACGTTTTTTGTACTCATTTGCGCTTGAAGTTGTCACTTCGGTCGAATCGGTGTTAAGTGATTCAGTAGTTGCCACCCCGTGTCTCCTTTAAACGATCTATTACATTAGCTGAGAATGAGTATATCGTAGATCCCATTTTGTTGAGATCTGGGAGATGCCTCAGCAGCTCAGCTCCTGCTATAAGAAGAAGTGTTAGCTCCGATTGAATTGATCTGCAACATGATATTTCCCTATTTATAAGTTCCAGCGACTATTTGATCTCCGATCTGTGAAGTATTTTGATAAGATTTTATTCAATTCCTGATCCCTACCAACAGGATTGGATTGCAGTTGATTTACTTGAAATATTTACTTGGAATGAACAAAACTGAGCTTTATTGATTCCGCAATAATTAATGTATATATATATATATATATATGTTTAAGACTTTAAATACATAAGGAAGATTAAGTCGGCAACTGAGGAACGCAATTCTCGTAAAGTCAAAGAGACCCTAAAGGTCCATATATTATATGGGCAGACAGATATGGAGAACGGATTCATCAGAACAAAAGTTTGTAAGAATAAGAATAAGATAACATGAAGATCACATAATTATCATATAATAATTACCCCTTTGTTTTCTTTGTTATGCATACATACATATATGTATACAGATATATATATATATGTATACTATATAGATATATAGATTAAGACTGTATAAATATATGATCAAAGTTTTTATTGAGAAATTGTATGTGTGGGAGGGAAATAAAACTAATCTGCGTTATGTTTATAAGAGAGAGCTGAGTGCTTGATATACGGACATAGCTAGGCTATGGATACTGATCAAGAATATATATATATATACTGTACGAGTCGTAGATGATTCTTTCTGCCTATTACAAACATTTGCCTAAACTTAATACAGCCCCTTTTACCCTTTATACGGGTTAAGGGTGTAAAATATAGTCTGGGGGCAACAACTGTAACTAAAATATTGGAGCTAACGAAGAGTAAGATAGAGACAGAGAGCGAGAGAGAGAAGGAGATATGCAAAAATATATATTTGAGAGTTTGGGAAAGCACAAAAATGATTAATTAGAGAAATCCACAGGAGTCTTTCGTTGTGGCGGCAACACGTTGCACGTTGCACGTTGCACTTTCTACATATGAAGCAACCTTATGTATAATATATATACCATATATATATATATATATATATATATATATATCCTTAACGAGGGAACAGGGACAGAAAGCTGAATGAATGGATGTAAATTATAGAAGCAGATCCTGTAAGAGATGATTCAAGTCTAGTTTTCTTGTTGGAAATCATCGTTATATCGTTTCATATATTCAATATATGAACTATAATTCTGATTCCTGTTCAATCTTGTTAGCAAATTTAAGCTTTAATGTTAACCTGCAAATATTTGCGAGTTGCTCTGTTCGCAGTTGCAATTATTAAACTTAATCAAATGAAAACCGCGCCGTGGACCTCAATTAACTCGGCTATAAAAATTGTTTGTGGTCATTTCACGTTTACATTCCTGCAGTTTGAAATCGAAAAGCAGACTAGCAGATGCTCTATCAAAGGGATGAAACATAGATCAAAACTTCACCTTGAATATAAATCTAGTGAAGCTCTTTTAGTCTTTAATCTTTGTTTAGAATTTCGCGTACTTGTCACATATTCGCATAGACCTAAATGAACTGAAGGTATTCGAAAACAAATCGAATCGAACATAAACAGAAGCGGAAAGAGAGGATAAAAAACATTTCAAATATTCTGTGATATGTGAACCGCAAATTTATATCGACTTTTGTGCGTTCGCGTTGTAAAATTAATGCGATTTACATTTGTAATTATATGTGTACATATTTTAATTTGCATAATTTAGTAACTGATGTTGAGATCTGAGCTCGAATGGTGTTATAACATGTATGAAATCAGCAAGGGAGAAAGGAGGATAAGTAGGATTACGCGACTAGGAAATACCCTCTCTGACTTACTACTAGTTCTGAAAGAGATGAGCTCACTCTCTATGGAGTAAGAGTAGGGTAGAAACAAGAGTATAAAAGTTGGATAGATAGAGTTTAGTGAGTGAAAAGGATATATAAAGGGTATATAGATAGTGGATGGAGTGGGCTGCATTTGTAAACTTGTTTCAAAATTAATTTTCTATGGATTCGTTGCGTTTCGTTTCGATTTTCCACCGCCAGTTGGCAGATTGAAAAAGTTGGCCAAACAGCAAAAGGACTGGCAGGGAGTGAGCGGAGTTTCAGGAAGCGTTCCGTTCAGTTCGGCTCTTTGTCGGGTTGTGGGTAATGAAGCGTGCGGCCAATTGAAATGTTTATCCGAATACGCAAATCCAATTGCCAGGGAGACATTTGCATACAGACAGAATGAGAATCAGAATCAGCACCATAGCCAGAGCCAGAGCCAGAGCTGGAGCCCAAGCCAGTGCCAGAGCCAGAGAAATGAGCAACAACTTTGGCCCCGAGGACTGTTCAATAGATTTTGCTTGCTGGCTCGTGGTATGCGAGAAATGTTGCTCCTTGAAAGCTCCTTGCAGCCCATCTCATCGCCAGGCCAATTGCTCACAATTGTCCATTGTGTACGGAGCTGAAATTTTGCATGCTCGAAAGTTGTATTTGCTCCATAAAACAGCAATAAAGAGCCAAATAGGACACTGGACAAACGACGTTGAACGCTGAACGTTGAACGTTGTCCTTTGTGTTGCTTGAAGGCAAAAATATTTGCACAGGATATCAAGGAAATCATCTTGGGCGGAATGCTGCTCAACAGAGGAATATCATCATAAGCAATTGAACGGATGATCGAATTATGTAGACAGACTCTTAAGCCATTGTCAGACCTACTACAATCTGTCTCACTCTTTCTGTATTTCCATCTTTGTCGCTCTGTGGTTGGACTCCTTCTGGCTCTCAGTGTGACAAATTAGCCACTTTGGTTATAATTCAGCGACTGCCACGTCGCCGTCGACCACTGCCTGATGGCGACAACAAGAAATTACCGCAATTTGTGTGAACGTCGAGTGATTGGTGGGCCACCAGGCTGACAAGGACGACCAGGACATAGCCATAGCCCAAAGCCTGGCCAGCCAGCTGTTCGCGCTGTGTACACCTACCACCTACCACCGCACCGCTTGAATGAAGCTGTTTACAAGACCTAGAGAGGAAGGGGAGAGGGGGAGGCAACAGCAGCGGCGCGACAGTTATAAATAGCCAAGTAAAATTGTCGACGCGACATCACAGAGTGCACGGGAGCAGGACACGGACTGGGGCACCAGGATGCGATACCTTGCACTGTCTGTTCCTTGTTTTTCCTGTTTTATTTTCTCCTTTTTTCTATCTTCTGTTTTTTCTGCTTTTTTTGTTCTTTGCTGCTTGCCATTTGCCCCGTGTGGCACACAAAACTTGAAGTTTATTCAAAGTTGCCTGCCGCATTTGCTTCATGTACATTAGAAGGCAGAACAAAGTGGCTTGGCCAACATCTAGCATCAGGCAACAGGGAACAGGGAACATATTTTCCCTGGCCACGTTTGTTGGCCTGTTGTCTTGTTGGCTTTGTTGACGGGGCCGCAGCATCATTATGGCTAATAAACATTGCCATTTGCGGCTGCCCCCAAGAAATTGCCATAAAACTGGGGCAACTTCTGTGCAATGGCAAAGATTCCAACAAAAATGCCAGTTAATAGTTTCTGTTTAAAACAAAAATTCTTTACTGTTTCCAACAAAAATTCAAATGGAAAGTGTGTCTTCACTCTCCTGAGCGTGTCAGGTCATTCCCTAGAAAGATCCTATGCCCATACTCAGACCAAGACACATTATCGTTATCAGGATATCGTTTCTGGCAAATGAAGCAGCTCTGTTGTGGGGCTCAAATTTAAGTCTGCAACCGCACATCCTGCCACAGCTTCTACAGGCCGGACGCTCCACGTGTTTGGCCCAAAACTTCTGTGATACAATCGTTCCGCATCCTCTCGATTTCGATACAGAACACAAGACGTCATCTAAATCGGCTGTAGTATAAACTAAATTGGTATTATCTGATTATGAGATGTTCAGCATTAGTTACCAGTTATCGTGTATCCGTCACTGAGACACCTTAGTCCGAGATCTGGCTCTTCACTCTTGAGGAGGGCCACCACCTTAGTCGCATCTTTCTCGTTTAAAGCAATAAAATTTCTGCGCACTTCGCAATTTGCATCGTAATGCTGAGAGCAGTCGAGACATACACTGTCCGACTGTCCATATATCGCTGCAAGGTGTTGATGCGATCATCGGAAGAACAGGAGTATGTAAAGCGGCAAGTATTTCCACGTACCTCTGACTGAAGTCGATATTAGCATGCCTAAAGACAAAACAAAACTATTCAAATGTTGCATAATTTGGAATTTGAAAACCATTTTCTGATTCGATTTTGAAAAGTGACTTCTGAAAAAAGATTACTCGAATCGGAAACTTTAGCTCATGTTTTTATTTGAAATCGATCGCTGGGAGTCAGTCTGCCCGAAGTTAACTTCTGTTTGAATTCTGATCAACTAGATGAACAAATTCAGAAAAGGATAATCGAGTCTCAAGATTCTCAGTCTTACATTCGAAACATTTATTCACATTAAACGCAGACCTCTTCCACCTGTTTACTTTTCTCTCTATTCTGGACTGGAATGGGTTTGTTTGAGCTTAAAAACGGAATGCACACGTTGTATAAATGTTTAAGCAACTGCTGCCAATCCTAACCAGGCATGAAAGTCAACAATGGTCAAACAATAAAAACGGTTGTAAATAAATTGCGCATACGCCGCGTGTTTGCCAAAGGCAACGGCCACAGACAAGCACAACAAGGAGAGAGAAGCAAAATATTTATAAAAATGATTGCAGCGTTTTATTTGTCATTTAAACAAATAAATGCCATGCCACATGGCAATTATTTATGCACACATCCCTCCTTCCCCCCGCTCCACGCTCGAGTCGGTTGCCACACAGAACAAGCCGACCGACAGCTGGATTAATATTTATCTGGATATTCGGAAATGTTCAGCAAAAAGTATTAGGATGAGCCGCACGTAATGTAATTAGGCTTAGGCCTGGATTATTTCCAAATTCAGTTTTCAATTTTTCAACTTGTTGAGCGCGTTTTAATTGAGGTCCTGTCCCGAGGATTATGTTATCACATGGCATATTGAGTTGTGTGGAGAATTTTAAACATAGTCAAATCTCTTTCGAGATATTTAATTTATTAAATAATTGAATAAATGCAACAATTAAATTGTTCAAACAAGGAGAAACTTTTCATTTTCATTTTCATTTTGCAGCTGCCAACATCAAAAGCAACTGAAGAAATTTTCTCTTTTATCTATAGTTGACACATTTGGAAGGGAGTCATAAGGAAATAAGTAAGAAATGAATTTTCATTTGATTTTGAATGCGTCTGCCTTCAATTCTCCATTCGAATGACTCGTGGAGTCTCTTCTCAAGTGTCCTTTCCGCTTCGTCCTTGAGTCGTTTCGTTTCCACTGCTTACAAGAAATTTAATTACACTTGACGGGCGCAAAAGCTTCTTTATTTGCTTCCCACTTCCCACTCCCCTCCACAAGCTGCTCTCTATATTTATCTCTGTATCTAGTTCTATTTATATTTCCTACGCAGGGTATTATCAGTTCCTTCTTGGAATGTGTAACACAGGATAATCTTCTATATAAATTACACTTCCCTGAAGCAGCGAATAGGATTTATATATATTGAGCTGCCTTTACAATCCAACTTCGATATTGTTTAGCTCTCATTGGAACAACATATCACTCTTCTTATATATCATAGACATATTTACTTCGGGTTCCGCTTTGGAAGTGTATTTGGTCTTCGGTTAAACGAACTCAAGTGTGTTTCCTGGTGTTTCCCTATATTTACACGCATGCTGAGAGCACAAGTTGTTGTTGTTGTTGTTGTTGGCATTGTTACTGGGGAAATTTTCACGGTAAACATGAAAAGCGGTTGGAAAAACGCCTGCGAGCTAACGCTACACACACACACACACACACACATTCACACACACAGGCACAACAGCAGCTTTCGCCTACGCTCCTGCCTGGTGCCTCTCCTTTCTCTCTCTCTCCTCTGGCCTGCTTCTCCCTCGCACAAAGTCCTGACTGAGCTGCTGCTGCGTTAATAGAATTGTGATAAACGCATCCTTTTGTATCGATGCGCGGGGCATTTTAGCCGCTTTTGGCTTACATTGGATTTGGTATTAGAATTGGGGGGATTTGTTGCTAGCTGAAGCCTGAAGCCGTATCGTTAGAATCCTCTTTCACTCTCTCTCTCTCTCACTCTCTTTGTCTGTCTTCCTCTTGTGCTCCAACCCAACAAACAAATTTAATTAAATTGACTGAAGCAATTTGCTTTGTGTGCTCCGCTCCGACTGGGATTCCCAGTTAAGAGCTCAGATGAGTTTCCTCTTTTAGCCGAAAGTGTTGTGAATTTAGTTTATTTTTTCTTTTTCTTTTTACTTTTACAGTTTTTTCTTAGAGATTTCAACGTTGTTTCGCGACTTTATTTTGTGCTCCACATAGTAGACTCTTCTATGTGTGAGTGTGTGTGTGTGTGTGTGTGTGTGTATAAGGTGTGTACTTTGTCGCGCTTGTCTCAACTAATTAGAGGGTAAGCTGACTTTACGCACTCATCGCTGGCAGCTTTATGAAATCCATTGGCCTCTACCGCGACTTCTTGGAGGCAGCGTGCCCCACACACACACAGGCACACACACACGTGGTTGCAACTTGCAGTTCACAATTTTCATCTATGCATTCAAATTTAATTTTGTTTATGCACAAACACGCTGTAGGTTGCCCCCTGAGTGTTATGGAGTGGCTGCCACGCCCACTTGGCTGCACATTCTGCATAATGCGATTTGCTAGAAACATCAACTAAAGCCGTTTCACTTCGCTTTTATTCAAAAACAGTTCTCGAGTGCCTCGCATTTGATGCATGACAAGCCCTCTGATGGTGCAGGGTTGTGCCGCAGGGCTTGAGGCAACACAGAAGATTGCCACAAGACCGAGTGCTCTTTGTGTGTTGCACGCAATGGACACATCCCATCTCCTAGGCGATATATTAGCTGCAGATTGTGCAACCTCTTCTGGGGTATCAACTGAAGTAAGAGGGAAGTGTAACGATTTCTCACCTTTCGCTCACCTTGTTGCAACCTTTGTCAACTCGTTGCGAATCTGTGTCAAAGGGTTACAGCTCGAATATATCCAACCGAACGTGGAGTCGGATTAAAGCGAAGTCCCTTACAACAATCTAGTTGAACTCGTGGGGGAAAAGCTCATTTGCTGTGCAATAAGAACATCATTTACTTTCGATGAAGAGATTCTGATCAACAGCAGTTTCCATTCCTCAAGGCATGTTGCTTAATGTTGGGATTCCATCATAAAGTTCTCTAGAAAAGATAGAGCTTAATATACTCAGGTTTTAAATTCCTTTACAGATCGATCAGATCAACTTAATAACATATAGACGAAGAGCGAAATGGGATAGATTAATAGTCTTGGAACTATTTCTTATCTTTCACTGGCTTTCGCACGCTTTATAGCAACATTTCTTAACTCGTGGAGATTTTGTATCAAATATACTTCCTTCCTTCCTACTACAATATATCATGTTAATTGAACTATAATAGTTCATATGGTATAAGATTATTAATAAGATTATCACTAAGAGCTTAGATTCATCAATTAACATCACTTTCAATTCTAGAAGAAGAGATGTGTTTTGTGCGTTTCACACTACATCATTAAGATCTCTAAAGAAGTAAAGGCTCAATCTACTCCAGTTTTAAATTCATTTAAAGATCGATTAGATCAGCTTACAGACAAAGGGCAAAATGGGAAGGGTCAAGTCTTGGATTTATTTCCTACGTTTCATTGGTTTTCGCTCGCCTTGAGGAACATTTCTCAACACGTGGAGAATTTGCTTCAAGTACAATTCCTTCGGTTGTAGTCAGACCCAACCGAAATAGCTTCTTTAGAATAATCTAGTTCGACTCTTGAGGGAGAATCCTATTTGGTATAAGACTATCAATAGGAATATCACTTACAGAAGTTACTTAATTTCCATTACCTGACTCCAGCTTCAGTATAAAGTTCTCTAGAAAAGCTAAGGCTCAGTCTGCTCCAGTTTAAATACATTTAAAGATCGATTTTTTACACAGGAAGTAGATGTCAATCTCAGGGCTGTGGTGCCCACTTTTTATGCTCAGTTGCTATTTCTGTTGGCAATCGGCAATGCAAATTGAATTGCTCAGCTCATTAGCCTGGCAAAGAGCAACAGTTGTTCTATATGAGGATGCATATTGTTTCATTCATTAGAGAACATTCCAGGACCTAATGCGATTGCCATGCACTCTGCTGTTGCACTGTTGCATGCTTAACTTTAGAGACCCCACGACCGCCCTTGTCCTGCCACACAGACACAAGCAGATCCTTTGCTGTTCACATTCTTATGCCACACATTCCTGTATGTGTGTGTGTGTGTGTGTGTGTCATGCTCTGGCTTTTGCCTTCTGCTGCTGCTGCTGCTCTTGCTGCTGATATGCCGCCAACTCATGCACCTCCTGCTGCTCCTGCTGCTCATCCTGCTCATCCTGGGGCACGTCAATCGTCAAGTAATTGCATTTACCAAGCACGTATGTTGACGATAGTTAATTTTGTAAGTGTATCTTGATATCGATTGCAGTCGTGTGGCATCCACCAACCGACAACCGACAACCGACAGCTGAGAGCTGAGAGCGAGCAACCCACAAGCAACAGCAACCAAGGAGGAAGCTGGAGGTGAGGGCGGAGCTGGAATTGATGCTGGAGCTGGAGGCAAATGCCAGATGCGAAGGACGAGCCAGAAATCCACAGTCAAACGCAATGAGGCAAAAATGCAATTGCCAAGCAGCAGCAACAGCAACAACAACAACAACAACAGCAACAACAACAGCAACAACAACTTACAAGAAGTGCAATAAAAAAAATTCCACTACACGAAATTCTCGCACGTTGCTGGAAATTTCGAATAAAATGCGAGTAAATTCTCGCTGGAAAACCTTGGAGCAATTATGTTGATTTTCTTGACTTGCAATTGCAGTCGAAATCTGCTCCTAATTAGAGGACAATTTCAGGCGAGTCAAGAGCTCGAGAAGGGATTCGTTTAATTGCCGCTACTTCAAGGTCTCGGCAGTAGACAGGATGTCCTGGAGCCAGGGAGCATCTACGTTGAGTGTAATGGATTTTTGAAAACCAATTTCCGTTCCAGCAAAACAAAAAAACATGGAAAACTAATAACCCATTGCAGATCGACAGCAGCAGCCGAGGCAGAGGCAGCGGCAGAGGCTCCAGCAGAGGCTCCAGCAGAGGCAGAGGCGGCGGCAGCGGTGGAAAAGTCGGGTAAAAGTGCCAAGGAAATTGTTTTCAATTTTCAAAGAATGTTCACTAAAGGAGAAAAAGTCAAGCAGGGCGATTAAAATTCGCTTTCACAATATTTATATAGAAACAAATTAAATTTTCGTTGCTCCGACAAGTTTCGGCGTCGCCGGCGAAACAATTTCATTTTGCAACATAAAAAAAAGGAGAAATACTGAGAAATAGATGAGAAAAATAAGCTGCACTTAAAAATTATTTACGAGAATTCGCCTCGTATCCGGCGCATCTTCCCGCTGAGATTCCTCTGTGGCCATAAAGGCGTCTCTGGCCTCCAAGTCCGAGTAAAAGTCCTCCAAGGAGGAGCAGCTCAACTCGAAGCCATTGACTGACGACTGACTAGCGCCAAAAACTTTCTTACGACCGTGTGTTCACGCGTGTCTGTGTGTGTGTGTGTGTGTGTGTGTAGGTAGGTGTGGCTGTGGCGAATTGAAAAAGTTTAGACGCCAGCCTCGCGTCTTCTATAAACTTTACGAGCACCCCGCGCTCTCCAGCGTTTATTTCCTGCAGCCTTTTACGGCCTTTTTAATGGCCAAGTCGCAGCCAAAAACTTTAAGAGCGGTCAGTCTCAGCCTCAGAGCTCAGCCAGAAGCAGCAGAAGAACTACTCCAACAGAAATCTGGGCACGAAACTAGACTCAAAAACAACCTAAGCTGAATTCAATTGCATTAAGGTATAGTACTTTTCCATGGATTTTCATGCTTTTCCTCAGGATTAACGAGTCAATCGAGAAAATTCGCCATTCGTCATCAGTTTAAAATATATATTTAGCTGCTGTCGAACGTTGTTCCGTTCTAAGGATCATTTTATGTGAAATGTCCTACGCTACGCTTGATTAGCAGTTCCCGCATATTCTTGGCTGTTTGGACCTGTCCCTGTTCGAGCTAAGGCGAAAGTATAATGCGCCTCGTAGCCAAGTCCTAAATCGTAGGGAAAACCGCAACAGTTAAGAGGAAGCGGCATTTAGCGGCCGACGTATGTGAAACCCTAAATTAAACTCGGAGACTGACAAACAGAAACGGAGACTGCAACGAGAAGAAAAAAGGATGTGCTGGGCGAGGGCGGGAGGAGGGATTCGGTAGAGGCTTCAGACGTGGTTGGACGAACTGTTCAAAAGCCACGGGCGGCAGCCGCAACAAGCAGCAAAGGATGAGCCACGTTAAAAAACGCGCAGAAGGACACCAGCGAAACAAAGAGGAAAAAATGCATAGCCCACAAAGGAGGAAGGCAGGAGTGAAAAGTGCAGAGGAGCAGCTGGAGCCGAATCTCTAGCAGCGACAGGACAAACTTCAATTTGGTTTTGCGCTCGATGCGCCATTGCGATTCAAATCGCAGCCAGCAGTCGACATGACCATCGACATGGACAACGACATGGATGAGGATGTGGACGTGCCCCAGCTACCATCGATGCCATCAATTGCGCGGCTTCTCTCCTGCCCCCTCCCTCATTGGATCGCTGTTGCTTCTTCGCCAGTTACTGTTGCCATTGCGGTGTGGCGAGGACCAAAAAGTGTCCCAGGCGCATTTCAGCTCATGCTTCGACGCCTTTGCAATCGCGTTTGGCATTTGGCATTTGGCATTAATGGCGCGGGCGGACAGCGGCCAATGGACCAGAAGAGGAGCAGGACAAAGAAAAAGGGAGGGGGAGGGGGGACAGAGGAAGCCGGCAAAACAATAGAGATGAGAGACAATGAAAGAACCGCAGCCGCTATTGCATTATATATCTACGAGTTCGTCCAAAATATTCATTAGCCCAGTTGGGAGTCGAATCTGCGGTTGAAGGTGGAGCGGGAGGTGGAGTTGCAGATGGAGGCGTGGTCACAAGGACATCGATATATAGCATAGCATATAGAAAAGTTTCGTTCATGGCAGCTTAGAGAGTTTTTGCACAGATTTTTGTCGGCCATAAATTGCCGAGTTGGCATTTCGGGGCTCCTCTTCTTGGCCAAGTTTTGCAGCACGCGCTGCACTCGCGCATAACTTTTCTTCCCTCTCTCTATATGTGTGTGTGTGTGTGTGTGTGTGTTGCGACTATTTGGAACAATTTTAATTAAAACGCTAGACAATTACACACAGAAGGAAACCTAGAGACAAGCGGGCGGGGGAACATGGAAAGGTTAAGAGTCAGAGAGGAGCTGGAAGTAGGAGTCGCTCTGGGAGGAGTCGCTGCGGCAAATCTTTGGAGCACGGCAATTGCTGCTCAAGAGTACGTCTGTCGTGTGCTCAAGCAGCGCCAAATGTTTCCCACATGCCACAAAGTGGCACACACACACACACACACACACGCACGCACACACAAACAGCGATACACACAACAGCTAATCTAAGACACAAACTGGCCGAGATGCCGCATATGGCTCAGAGGAAACCGGAACTCAGCTCAAAGCATACAAACTACAAGTACACACACACACACACACACACACACATACAACAGCAATAAACACGTTGCACTCGCTCTGAGCCGAATTCGATGCACCGAATCTTAAGCTCAGATCGTACTAAGATGGATTCTATAAATTAACTCTGTAAATAAGTGAAGAGTTCTTTCCCTCCCAGAGTTCTCCCTGTTAACTGCTCATACATATAGCTTACAAATACAGCAACATTAGGTGTATATGTGTATGTCTATCGCATAAAAGCACCAACTAGTGCTAGTTTATTAGCATCTGTTCCACCTTAAGGCGCAGCATGTGCTCTACTCTGTTGAGGATGAATGTGGAGCACTTGGCAAATCCTTGTCAATGAGCTCTAGGATCGTTAGCTGACAGCTGTGTGAAACTTCGTCTCTATATTTGGATAAGTGTGTGTGTGTGAGTGAGTGTGTGAGTGTGACGCTTAAAGTCAAGTTTTATTATAATTACAACTATAACATTTATTAACGGTTGATAGTGGGGAGCAGCTGTTGCTGCTGTCGTATTGCCAGGTGCCGCCAAAGTCGACGGAGGCGAACAGAAGCGCAACAGAGACAGAGCTAGCGCATGGGAAGGAGATAGATAGAGACATTCGCATAATATATAGTTGCATATTAGCAGACAGCAGCAGCAACAGCAGCAGCCACGCCCACAAATCCAAGTGCTTATAGCCCAGTAATGTTGCATGTTATGAAGCCATTAAGGCCAACAAAGTTTTTGCTTAAAGACCGCTCTAATTTTAGCCACATGACTAATAGAAGGAGTAACAGAGACAAAGAGAGAGAGAGAGAGAGAGACGGAACTAGGAAACCTGAGTTGCAGCATCTTTTGGCACTTTGTTGGCGCCTGGCATAAAATAAAATAACTTAGGCTAATGTCTTCCTCGTGATATGAACCGGAGCTCTTAACGCAGCTCGTGTTATATTTTCAGTTTTTCACTCCTTATAAAGGGTATTCCCGACATGACAGCTCTTTAATAAAAGATATGTTTAGCCAAAAAGCGTTTCGCTTTAAGCCGAAACAGATACAAATTTGGCCTATTCAACACTCGTTTTGACATTTTTCATCGCTTGTACCGCAATTTTCCACCCCACACCCCACAGCCCAGTTTTCCCACTCCTCCTGCTACACAAATTGAATCCGTCAAATTGAAGCTTTTGGTAATTTTGTTTTTATTTTGTTTCGCTGCTTTTTTGTTGCTGGCCAACGGTCATTTAAACAGATTAAGCCAAATTGAAATCGAGCAAAGCTGTGAGCTGTTACAAATTTCATTGGGCCCTCTGCCACATCGCATCCTGCCACATCTTCATTCAACTTCTCTTTTTTTTTGTGGCCTGGCATAATTTTGTCATTTTTACAGCAATTGATCTCGGATTGAATGACAACGCTTTGGGTTTCTCTCGCTGATGGGGGCGGGGGGAAACAAAACTCTGGCTTTTTCCCTTCTGTTTTGGCTGCACTTTCTGGTTAAACTGTCCATAAAAGCGAAATGAAAAATGCAAATTGAATGAGCCAACGCTAACAGAGTCCGCCAAGGCTGAGGAGTTCGCTTTAACTTCTTACATTTCAACTTGAATGTTGCTGGAATTGAAATTGAAATCGAGTGGGGGAGGGGGAGAGGGAGAGGGAGGGGTGTTGGTAGGAAAGGGAACTCCCTAAAGTAAGTTTTTATTTTGTGTAATACGTGTACAAAGCATTTCATATAATAAATATAAAATTTTATTCCCATGTTTATTTTTAGCCAGCAGTCTGGCAACTTTTCACACACGTACACTAAGCTTACCACTCCCCGCCTCCCCTCCCCTCCCCTCCCCCTCCCTCGAAACGGGATGGTTCCATAAATTCCCCGACACAATAAAATCATTGAAATTCGCCTTGTCTGCGCATAATTGTTGGCCATTTAGCAGACTCCGAAAAGAGCTAGCTGGGATTGGTAAGAGACAAAGCGAGAGAGAGTGAGGAAGAGAGAGAGAGGGGGAGAGAAGTTTGTTTGGTGCTGGGGCCAGAACTGAAACTCGTATATTTTTGCATAGGATAGTAAAAGGCAATGGATGGGAAAAAGTGCTTACATTAGAAGTTGAGTTTCCAGTTTAAATTTGAATCAATAGGAAACGCTTTTAAATCTATTTCAGTTAACTGAAACTTCAGTTCGAGTTTTCTTGAATGATTCTCCATTCACATCTTCCAGTTGATTCACACTCTCAACTTTGTTTTCGCCTTTGAGTAATGCGTCTCTCAGCTGGTCTAGAATTATGATTGCAGCCTTTGTTGTTTGTCAGTTGCTGTTGCCAATTGTTGGGCCACTTATTTTAATGGTCGCCAGTCATCAAATGGCATGGCTATCTTATTATTAACCTAAATTTAACTTGCTGCTCCACCGCTGCCAGCGGGTTCCACTATTTAAACGGTGCAGTCATTAGGCGAACCATTTATGCGGCTGCCCGCCGCACATTCCGTATGCAGGACTCAAACTGGGCCAAAACAATTACCGCATAATAAATCAATTTTGAGTTCTATGAATTCGCAAAGCTACTCGTTCTCTTCGACCAGAACCAGAACCAGAACTAGAACTGTAGCCCTTTCTTGTGTGGGGGCTGGCTGCTCCTTCCCTTCAACCAGCTGCCTTCAATCATTCAGGCAGGCATTTGATAGAGTTGCTCGCCATCTTTCCGTCGTGTGTGTGTGTGTGTGTGTGTGTGTGTGTGTGTGTGTGTGTGGCAGTGTGTGTGCCACAATATGGAGCTCGTGTGGGTGGCAATTTTCAGCTCAAATATGCAAATTACTGACAGTTGGTAGCCTCGATTCGATTCACAGCCGCAGAAGGCGGCACAGAAAAAATACAAATTCTCGTCAAATTTGTCCTAAAAATGGAGGAAAATTGAAAATTGACCCAACCCAAAAAGAGAACGAAGACTATAAAAAATATGAGCGCACTTTCGTTTTAAATATTTAATTGCGAAACATTCGTCCTGCAGGCAGTTTACACGGCTTCCAGAACCGAACACACAAATTGCCCCGTTGACGATTGAATTCACAATTGCGGGCGGTCCGAGCCGAGAACCAGGTCAGAGCGAGTCAGCGGTGACAATCAAAACAAGCATTAATTTGGCCATATATATAATTTTTGGAACGTCTTCCATTAGCTGGAATATGAAATCAGAGAAATCGGAATCAGTTAGCAGTAGAAGTCAGATGGAAAGGAGTCTCCAAGACTGAGGATATCTATAAGCATTCCAAACAGAAGGAACTTCCATAGGTAACTTCATTATCTTCCTATTAGAAAGATAGATTTATCTATATGTGGGACAAACTGCCAATAGAAAAGAATCGTTCAAGTCACACGAAACAACATTAAAACTAGTTTGAATAGTTTTAGTTTTAGCTCTTAGATTCCCAATTGGGTTTTTCACTTATCACAAATAACTTTGCTCTGGGAAAGAAATAAAATTAAAATTTGCAATTTATTCTCTACCCTTGAGGTGCTATAATTTAATCATAACTCGAAAGTCGGTCATCAATGGCAGATGCACATATAATTAAGTGCCAGCCACACATATCCAGCTCGTCCTGCAAGGAGCTGGCAGGAGCTGGTGCCTCCGAATATGCGATGTACGATGCAATTTCCAAATAACACGAACGGCAAATAACAATTCAATTCATTTATTTGCACAGCAATTTGGCAGACAGGCAACAACAACAACCAGAAATATATCGAAATGCAGTTGTTGTTGTTGTTGTTGTTGTTGCTGTTGTTGTTGTTGTTGTTGTTTTTGGCATAATCCGAAACTAACAGACGCGAAATGGATTTGTCGTTTGACAGTTGATGGATGTGACGCGTTCGACTATAGATATATGTTATGTATAGTACAACACAATCAGGGGATCCGCAGAGGGAACAGGAGCGGGGAGGGGGGATAAAATATCTACTCTTAATGACAAATAAAACTCACACACACACACACACACAACAAATACAATACAATATCCATTCATATGTAAAATGTGTGTTCTGTAATAAAAATGTCACAGAACAAAAGCGACAATAAACTACCAACCACCCCCCCGCCCACATGCCACGCCCCTCGGTTTTAGTGCTGCGTGTGTAAAGAATGAAGAATGAAAAAATATGTATGAAAATTATAATTATAATGTTGGCATAGTAATTAATTAATTATGTGGCTTTCATATAATATTTATTAATTGCGCGTTGTCACAACACTTTTTATTCTCTCTCTACATATTATCTATGTATCTTCATAGACCTACCCCACCTCAGAGATACCCTACCCTAGGGTACATTCATTTCAACTTGTTTAGTTTCTTCTAAACTTCAACCTCTCATCAATGGAATCTCTTGTACATCGTCTACACACATGAATTTCTGCTTTTATAGTTTCAGTTTTATCGCAGATTTTCACTTACAATCAATTTCTATATACCCGGAATTCCAGAGCGCAGTTCGTGCTCGACATTCCGGGAATTGTTGCTCTCTCTTGTTTTTACATTAAATATAATTGAAACTGAAAAAAGTATATGATACTTTTTACACACATTTAACGCATTCAAAGCAAAAACTCGTCGAATTCCAAGTGTAAATTCTGGTTTAATATATTCCTCTAACAGATTGTTTTAGGGCTGTGAGTTAGGTTTCATTTTGATTGGCCTGCAAGCTGTTTTAACGCATTTATGTAAATGAAAGTGGCAAATTAAAGCGCATTTGTCTGGTTGAGTTGAGTCTCTGCTGCTGCATCTTCATCTGCATTTCGTCTGTTGCACCTTTGTGCGGCACCCGTGGCACGTACAGCTCTCGACTGAATCGTTGTTGCCATCACGTCGCCATGTCAACGGCATGTTTCGTTTGATCTGAATGCGTATACGCCACGTTGCACATTTGTATGTTGGCTGTCGTGTGAGTCTTAAATGCAATTGCCATAAAATTATACAAGTTTGTGTATCCTGCGTGCTTTCTGCTGCGATTCGAGTGCGAGTTGGTTCAACAAAAGGTGCGGCACGCAGTTGTCACATATTAAACATTAAGTTGGAGAACTTTCTGGATGAAGATGCGATAGAAAAACTGCTGTTCCAATACTATTTTATACGCATTGATTCAATTCGATAATTTCACTTAAAGCTCTGCAGAGTTTACAGCCAGATTCGAGGCTTTAAGAACTTGAATCGCTTCGCAGCTTTGTTAGCTGAAGCGCCAGCTTAAGCCAGAGTCGTTTCTATAAGCGGGAAGCCTGTGTGTTTGGCTATGTCCTTAAAGGATACACTGCCAAAAGTTGGTCAATGCAGTAAGCAGCGAAATTTATGTGCTTTATGCCGCACATTAGCGCATTGTCACCGCACACTCGGCACACTTTCAATAAATTACACCGTGCCAGAAACACACACTCGCACACACACACCCGAGTGGATGGAACTAATGCGCTTAGCGCCTTTGTTGCTACATTTTGGCCAGGGGCTGGCGCAGAGGCTGCCAGGGATACAGGACGACAAAAATCCGCCATAAATAAAGGATAACAATTTGTTAGCCTGCAACAAGTGGCAAACTAAATCAACAAAGTGCGAGTAGATTTCGACCAAAAAGGACTTCGACTCACTCTATGTGTGTGTGCGTGTGTGGCAACACATGTAAGCCGTAAGGCGAATGTTAAATGTGGCACGTTGCAAGCAGCAGGTGAAACTGGCGCTGATAAACAGTTATCTGTGTTTACCTTAGCATCTGAGCGTCTGCCCTGCCCCGCCCTGCCCCGACAAGCCCAGCGAGTCCTTGAGTTATGAATGCCATATTTTTGGAAGCACATCCTGAAGGGTTAAAGAGCAGTTTGAAAAATTTGCTTTTACAGTAATTTTCCTTGAGTGTTGCTGCCGTTGCCGTTGCTCACTTAATTTTCCAGCCATCAGCCGCATATTTGGTCGTAAAAAGAAAACTTCTTGTTGCTGTTCCTGATGAGCAATTTGATTTGGGGTCTCGGTCTCCTTCAAGCACAATGGCAAAAGTGAAAGGACCGTTTTAAGTACATTTCACTTTGTCTACACAACCACAACAAGAACAACAACAACAACAACAACAACAGCAACAACAGCGACAACAATAGAAGCAAAGGAATATTCAAAAGAAGAATTAAAGCATCTCAGAGGTAGCTGAAATTAAGCCTTCAACGCAAAGTGTCCCTTTTCCTTTTCTCTTCTATTTTTCCTCTTTTTTCCTGGTAATAACATTAATGCAATTTTACGCCCGCTTCGTTTTTTTATAATCCCGCAGAGAGTCTTACACATTCCTTATGGAGCTCAGACGACATACGCTTTGTCTATATAAATAAGAAGCTCATTTCATTAGAATTTAAATTTAGCTCTTAACTTTTCTGTTCCTAACCAAAAAGATGTTTTTCGCTTCAACAATCCCATTTCTTGGCACTAAAAGTTGTTCGAGTGGTGAATATAGACTCTAGATTCTGTCACCAAAGGTAGCGTATACAATGTGCGGTGTGATGTGACGTCTTCAGCTTCTCATTTGTTGTTATTGCTGTTGTGAATACCCTTAATACCCTTAAGGAAAAATCAAACATTGCGTGGGCTTCTTCCAGCATAACATTATGTTTGGTTTCCTTCCCTTTTCTTCTATTTTCCCTTTCTCCCTTCCTTTTCCTTTCAATTTCACTTTCAACTTCAATCTCTTTTCTTTTCTCTTTCGCTGTTTCTGGCAGCCATTCAAAGGGTATTTAAGATTTGTCCCAAAATGCGTAGGTCGAAGGGCTGAGGTTGTTTCTGCTTAAAGTCTATTCTCTGTACAGGTAAATCAGTAAATTGATAGTTTAAGTTGATGGAAATGCATTTCTCTGTTCAATAATAATAACTTTATCAAATGAAGCAATCGATTTGCTTTGAAGTGCGTTTACTATTCGGTAAGTGAGAACCTGTTTGTATTTCCCTTTAAGGAGCGGCCAGCGCTTCTTCTTGATGATTCGGTGACCAAAAGAAGAAAGAAAAACAATAGCACAAAAAACGATTGTCCTTTGATCAACTTTGACTGAATGGAGAATCCTTTGAGTCCTCTCAGTGCACAATTGACAGTCGACAATCGCATGAGGATGTGTCTGACATATGCGCAGCCACAACAAAAAATGCATCAATGCGCTTCATTTACTAATTAACACGCCAACTATAATTTCATTAACGTTATTCACTGCACAAATCATACACACACACACACACGCACACCCAGAAATGCGCACAACAAACATACGCGTTAGTGCTTAAAGTTCTTCTCGATAAAAATGCCGTATAGAACTGAAGTTAGATCTGATATGATTTGATATGATAGATACGATAAACCAGAAAAGTGGGAAATAATATATAACTATAACTATGATATAACTGGGACATAACTATGATATAACTGTCCTATAACTATGGTATAACTATGATATGATTACTCTATAACTATGATTTCAGATATTCAGAGATTCAGTTTCTAGGATGGAAGCATCACTTCAGCTGAAGACCTTAAGTGTATAATGTGTATATGTATGTGTGTGTGTGTGTGTGTGTGGGTTTAACTACATTTGGTAGTTAAGACGCTGAGTACAGGGTATGTTGTGGTCTATCACACCAGCCTAGAGAGTATTACCTGTTTATACGTTTGCATTTGCCTTTTGTGTTGTTGACGTTGATGTTGATGTCCTTTAGCGTTTGTTGTCGCTGCTGCTTAGCTGCAGCTGTGTTAGCTGATGTGTGTGCGTGTGTATCTGTGTGTGTGCGTGGAGAACGTGCACTTTATTTGGCCTTTGTTCCATTAGCTGCTTTGTGTGAACTACTCCACTTCGCGTTCCCCTGTGGGATGCCAATGACCCCAGCAACCGCCTCCCTCTAGCCTACTGCACTCTGGCCTGCCTCCTACTTTCACGCCCCCTCGCCTGACCCTTCAACTGTGCCAGTCTCACTGCAGAGTAGAGTCCAGCCGAGAAGGTAGAGAAGCTGGCAGCTATTCATTGTATTCTTTTAGCTCAACGGAACTAACACTCGATACAAACTAAATTATCAATGAAGTTCAGCTGATTAGGTTAAAATAAGATAAGAAATTATCTTACCTTATCTTATCTTAAATTATTTATTTAATATATGATTTCTAGATTATTTGCAATGGCAATCAAATAAGATCATAGACTGATAGTGCTAGGCGCACCAATTCCTTTAATTGATAGTTTCTTCTGTTTCCTCGAGAATCGGTGGGGGTATTGAGAGGAATACGGCGACGTCATTCTTTGAGGACACAGTAAACAGACTTTTCTGGGATCCACAGGGATTATCATGATAGTAGGTGCCAAATGTTGTATATTGCCTCGATTCCCTATTATATATCTGAGGCGCATAGTTCACAGTCACAATTGCAACAGGCAAGTCGCAGGACATGTGAGCATGATTGAAATTGTTATATATGTAGGGTTTCAAATTGTATAGAGGGTTCTTCGACCTGATCTCCCCAATGAGGTAACGTGGCAAGTAGGCATCGTCCATATACGTGAGATCTTTCTGTGGCTCTGAAATGTAGCCTCGCACTCTTCTATCCCGGATCTCTACATCGAGAAAGTAGATCGCGTTGTCGACCAGATTATAGCTCGAGTTGGAACACACCTGAGCCTTGTCATCACTTATGTTATACTCATTTGCACACGTGAAGAATTGACCAGCAGAGGCAGATTGATTTGCGGGATACAGAGTAAATTGGACTCCGTAAGTGGAGCCATTGCTGTAGAGTGCAATATCCCCGAACACACGTTCTCCAGTTGAAGCATCAGCGATAAACTGCATGCTATTATTGAAACCGCTGTTGACCCTCGTCTCTCCGAATGACCATTGTATGGCACTGCGGAACCCAGTCATATTCCCTGGTACATCTGTGACCCATATATAGGCGTTATTCTGCACTGGCCAATATCTTTGCGACTTGATCTGATCCTTGGGGGAGTCATCAAGTGTCCTGGTGGAGACGCCAACTACGAGCAGAGTCCAGCCAAGAAGATGGAGGACGCGCGAGTTATTCATTGCTTTCGATATTCAAGTAAACTGAACTACCAATTGAACACTTCGCAATTTATATACGAGGGTATCAGTGCAGTTCACTCGTTTGATCTACGGTAAGATTAGATTAGATTCTTTGGAAGGGTTCCTTTATCGTACCACCCCATAAAAAAGGTAAATCTGATATCTCGAATTACTATCAAACTGCAAACTGTCTGTTATTGCAAAATCTATGTACAAATGTTATTCCCTCACCCCAACATGGCTTGAAATGATCATCTTGTTTCCAAAAGAAATGCGATCTGACGTCATTCAAAGCGCCTTTGACTCTGTGCATGATCTATTACCATTTCATCCCAGTTTCCCCTCTTTTCTCCCCTGGATTCTTAGATTAGATAAGATTGGATTAGATAGAAAAGAAAAGATTGATATGTATAGAAAGGGAAATTACTTTGGGTCGTACCTTTATGTATCTACATAATATATATATAAATATATATGTATATGTCGGAGAACGTAATATGCGATAATTGATTTGACTGTCTGATTGTGCGAATGGCTGTCCTTGGAATCGGCCCTGGGTAAGTGGGACTCTAGATGTAGGAACTATAGTCGACTGTGGGTCCGTATGCATTGCTGGTGCTGGGAAACGAGCAAACAGTAAAGAAAGACGGTCTTTGTTGGTTACCGAACGGGAAGCTAGCGACACGGCTGCGGAGACTCGCTGAATGAACTTTATTGTTACAAAACGATGCCTGATGGGATGCGAGATGATGTCGTCCTGACTGGGGGAGATAATACTTCCCCGACATGTATATAGCAGAAACGTTAGTAATACTCTTTCAATATTATGCCAGGGAATATATTTGAGTGTGACCGTATCAGTTGCATAAATGCGCTAGCTGGGCACATCGAAAACAGCACGAATTCAAAATGAATCGAAATCAAAATCAAATCATAGGATTTAGGCCACGGCTCCATTGCTTTTCCTCTGCATCAGCGCTATTTGCTCCCCGGCTAACATTTTCACACGGATACCGCTGAGACTCAGCGGTGTCTGGATGTCAATCACAAATCAGTCGAGACGCCATCTCCCACGCAGACAGAGACAAATACGGAGACGCAGACGCAGACGTCGTTACTCGTTTGCATACAAATTACAGATGCAAGTCACATTTGATTGAAAACAATTTGAAATGATATCACACTCATGGCAGAAACGTTTCGCCTCCTTCTAGCTCTCAGCCACGTGGCATGCCTCAGCCGTAGCCGTAGCCGTAGCCGTAGCTGTTGCCATTGCTGTTTCCATTTCCTTGAAGTGGTTCTATTTTATTTTGCAGGTGCTCGGCAAAAGGCACTCACCTTTACAAAAGGGGCAAATCATGTGCACACTTTATTGCTTTTACGTGCAAATTGTTTGTGTTGCCCCATAAAAGATATAAGCCAAATTGCCCCCAGCCACTCCCCTATTCAATCCAGCAATCCAGCAATCCAACAATCCCACATTCCGCCAATCGACAATCTCCACGTTGAGCATTTTATTTCATTTCCAGCTAAAAGCGAACGCATTTCAGTTCAGTTCAGTTCGGTTTCAGCTCAGCTGCATTGGAATGCAGCTAGCCCGGCATCTGGCCAGCTCCAGTGCGATTGCCACGCCTCCGCCTTGCCGCAGTGCAGCCCGCGCCTAAAGCAGCGCAGCTAATCAAAGCATTTGACAGAATACGCTTGCTGTTGCTTCTGCTCTCTCGCTCGCTCCAACAAATTTGCATTGTGCTTTCCCTGCAAATATGCAAATAATTACCAATATGAGCCATCAAATGACCTTACACACGCACACACACTCCCACACACACACATGCACACGCACACAGTGCGTTTCCTTCGTTAGCTGGACAGGTAAATTTGTGTCGCTTTCACTGTTTGCCAATATGTTGCCAGACAGGTGAACTGCTCCTGTTGTTGTTGTTGTAGCTCTTGTTGTTGTTGTTGGTGTTGTTGTTGTTGTTGTTGGTGTTGCTGTAAGCGGCCTAATTGTTGTCGTCATTGTTGTTGCCACTGCTGTTGGCATTGTGCGTGGAGCTTTGTGCGTCGTGAACTGTGAGCTTGTAAATAAGCCTTAATTATTGCTATTGCTGCCATAAAGCCACCACACAATAAACATGCAAATTTAGTGGGCGTGGCATGCGCCCAGTCCTAGTCAGGATGTCCGATAAGCCAATTTGTTACTGTTCATGCAGCTCTGTGGCAAATGCTGAGAGACCTCATGAACTATAAATACGATTATGTTACCTTCTTGCCAGAAACTGTTGCTTTCCGTTGGCCAAAAGTCTGCAACCAGTTCCAAATTTCAATTCAATAATGTGAAAGAGAAGTTCACGTAATTATTCAATTTGATTCTTCAAATCATCACTCTGAACCAGAACTAGCTCATAGATAAGCTGCTGAATTGATTGATAATCGATGAAACCCATTCAGTTGCAACCAGCTAAAACTAAAACTGAAACTGAAACTGAAACTGAAACTGTAACTAAAACTAGTTCAGTTCCTGATTAATTCGATTTAATTACTAGTCCAATCTATGCGTAAATTATATATTACGATATAAATGGAATTTGTTTAATAAATTACATTCAATTACGTAAACATTCGCCTTATTTGCGGCCAGCAAATGAACCAGCACGGGCGAACCTTCTCCTGTCCTTCGTCCGGCGTGTTGTCATAATGAGGACGTGCTATGTTCCGTGCAACACAACAGCACACCACACCACATGGAACCACAGTGTGCACACATAAACGCTCATCAAATCCACTTAAACTGGTAATGGCCGACGCTGCTACAGATCCTGATTCCTTCTCCCTTGCAGTCTAACCCCTCAAATTGGTTTTATTTGCCATGAACTAGCAGCAAAACACGCATACGACGCGTTGCACCGTTGCATAGCTGATTGTGGCACCCTCTGTGCATGTCTCTATACACACGTACGTGTGTGTCTGTGTGTGCGTGTGTATGGGTTGCTTGGTGTGGTGTTTAAGTGCCGCTTCGCTCAGCCAAAGGTGCAGTGCTAGAAACAGGACGACGATAGCCAGTCCTGCTGCTCGTTTGTTGACGCTGTTTCCGTGCGGTCTGCTGTGTGTGCCCCTGCAGCAGGGGCAGGGATGGGGTCCATGTGCATGTGATTTTTGCACTGATTTGCGTTTAATTGAATTTTGCTTTTGACACAGATGCTGTTTGGCCAACACAGAAACACAACAAGCTCTCGGACTCGGGCCATCAATGCGATAAACTCGTTTAATTGTGCCAAAAATGAAAGGCAGCTAAAACATGTTGAGCCTACTTAAAATGATTACCAAGTGGCACTAAACGGACAAGCACAGCTCTGGCGTGGAGCACATAAATCAAGACGCCTCCGGCTCGACTGGCTCCTCTTGGCCGCCTCTCTTCAGGCTGGTCAATGAACCGCATTGGCAGGGAAAATACAGAAAGAAAGAGGCAACAGCCAAGGCCTGGAGCTGGAGCTGGGCCTGGTATATAACCATTAATGATGTGGCCTACAAGCCCCAATACGCGCCCATAGTACGTGCTTCAATGCCACAGCCGCAGACGCTGCATCCCAGCTCTCTTCCCAGTTTGCGCTCCCAGCCTGGGAGCAGGAGAGAGGAGTCCTAGGCCTAGTCCCGAAACTCGCCAGAGAAAACAGTAGAAGAAATGCGCGAAGCGGAAACAACTTAATGACGCGCGGCGCTAATGGTTCACTTAAGCACCCACATAAGTTTACCTCTCTCTCTCGCACTCTCTACCTCCCAGACTCCTCTCTCCTTTTCAAATACAGAATGACAAAAAAAGGCACATACTCCTACAAGGCAACAGCTGTCTTCGGGATGCCGAAGATGAAATACCCTAGTGCTAATATCAATATACAATTCTGATCTTCAACGACTCTTCTTTACCTCGGAGTGTTAAGGTTTAACCCTTAAGTGGTGCCTTATATAAAATTGTGGCCAATAGATAAAGCTCAGCTGATACCCAAGCTCATATTTGTATAATGTTCTATGACGGGAGTTGGTTGACTAGGTTCGACCTTAAGACATATGGCAATAGTAAAGGAACAACAATTATCTTTATATAGCCGCAAGATCTGTGCTGTCGCATATAATCTATAAAGTTGGGAATGCCTGAACGAAGGTGTTTTAGGAAAATAGAGAAACCAATGGACTCTGCCTGATTTTACTCGAATTTTTTCATTTTCTTGTTTTTTCTCCTAGCCCATCGCATTTTGGAGGCGTCGCTGGGTTTTTTCTGTGGTGTGTGTGTGTGTGTGTGTGTGTGTGTGTGTGTGTGTGTGTGTGTGTGTGTGTGTGTGTAGGTGTCCCTGTGTTGTCGTTTTGCCCGCCAAAATCGGTAGACGTCTGGCCGCTCCTACGCCTACGCCTGGTATGCGTGCTCCAGTGCTTGGCCTAGCCCAAGTGCTCCTCCTTCTGCTTCTGCTCTCCTCTCTCCATTTGCTCCTTTTTTCCGTTTCTCCCCTCTGCTTCCCTCTTCCCCTCCTCTGACACCGTACAGTAATAATTTCTCGCTAATGGTGTCCTAAATTGTCAAGAAATATGGAACCATTTGAATGTGCCCCCTTCCCCTCTCCTTCAGCATGAGTATGTGGGTGTGGCACATGTATATATATATATATATATATATATATGTATATATATATATATATATCTACATATATAGAAGTAATATTTGTGTATGTTTAGAGTAAATGCGAGGCTGTTGCTGAGTGCTCGGCTTTAGATCGTTTGTGTTTCTGACTTCCGGTTAGCCACTCGGCCAGAAGTCTTCTGTTGTTTTCTACTTCGACTTCTTTTATGTGGAGTGTAAAGAAGTGGGCGTGCCTCAAGAATAGGCGTAGATGAAGTGGTCGTGTTTCTGACAACTCCAAGTGCAATACAGAGGCAACAATCTTTCGGGTTAACAAAAGATTTGTGAGTTGAGTCGTAGAATGGGAATATATTGGGAATCTACCTCTTAATCTGGCTGATATCCGTATATATTCTAGATCCTTTAATCAAGTTTTTATCCTTGGCCTTACAAGATGCGTGGCACCTGTTGCTTGTTTCGCATTTCCTTCATTTACAAGTGCTGAACCATTCGTATTGTACTCGTATATCCTGGCTGAAACGTAAAGCGAATGTACTACGTCACGCTTACGTATCATTCAGCCATCCTCGAGGATTCATTGTTATCGCGTCTTTGTCTCAGAGCTGTGGTAAATACCCTCAAAGATGGCATCACATTCATCTCCAGCCATTCAGACAGACGGAGAAATGAAGGAGAGGCACAAAGCAAAGAAAGAAAACAATGTTGAAAGAGTGTTTGCTGCTGTCTGTCTGTGTGTGTGTGTGTGTGTGTGGGTGTGTGTGTTGAAGCATTTATGCCAACACAGACGTAAAAAATCTGCTACTTATAAATTATGTTTATTTATTTATTATATTTTTGAAACAGCTGCGCTCAACTACGCAGCGTTTTGTCGAAAGTTGCCGCTGTTTATGCTGTCAACGAGTGTCCTGGCTGGCTCCTGGCTGGCTCCAGGTCCTGCCTCCTCCTGACATAACAATGCTTTCGCTTTTGCTTTGCTTTTGCTTCGTGCTTAGCGTTAAGGCTTTCTTCTTTTTCTTCCTCAATTTTTTGTTTTTTCCTCTATTTTTTCATAAATTCTGTAAAAAGAAAGATGAAAAAATACGATGTACAAATGTTGTTGACAGCGGACAAAGGACGAAGGACACCAAACAGTGGACAGCAGACAGCAGACAGACCTGAAGACCTACAAGCTGGCCATTTAGTTGTTGTGTCTCTGTGACGAGGGTAGCCCCAAATACAAGAAGCTCACGGAATTGCGGTGCTTTGAATGGGCCCTCGGGGCGTTTATCGGGCATTTGTTGCTAATAATGTTATCGATGTGGCTGAGGATGAGAGTCTATTGAGCAAATACAAACTACCTAAGGACTCGGCCAGAAGGTAGAACCAAATTAACTTAACTTCCACAATTAAAGTCTTAATTTGGAGTATGTAGATTCAATCGATTCAGTTTGCTTTCGATTCAGTTTGTTG
Organism: Hirtodrosophila trivittata; assembly: GCA_035045065.1. Classification (NCBI taxonomy): domain Eukaryota; kingdom Metazoa; phylum Arthropoda; class Insecta; order Diptera; family Drosophilidae; genus Hirtodrosophila; species Hirtodrosophila trivittata. The sequence continues at coordinate 2,243,022 of JAWNNK010000022.1, forward strand.
CAAGAACTGAATAGGCTATCACATTCATAAAACGTTGAGTTCTAAGCCAAATTGTAAAAAGTATTTACAAAATTAAAATAAAATAAAGAATTTTGTTTTTCTTATTTCTGCGCAGAATGGCTAAGGATCCACTTATTGTAATGCCCACGGAGCTGAAGTTCCAGGCACCATTCTCACACACCCAGAAGCGTCAGCTCAGCCTCCTCAACACCAGTGCGCGGGCTTTGACCTACAGCATTGAGAGCAGCAATGGGGCCGTGTTCGAGGTGACTCCTTCTGGCGGTGAGGTGGCTGCATTCAACACTATTGAGCTGACAATCATGATGCAGCCGGTCGAGACAGATCTGCCGGGCTGCAGTCTGATGGTCAAGTACAAGGTGAAGGCCAGTGAAGCCGACCTCTCCACAGAAGCAGATGAAGTTAGAAAGGATTGGACTATGCCCAAGACGCATCGGGTGAATATCTCGCTGGAGGACCACGGGGACGACGGCAGGGAGCTGATGCGCAACTTCTTCTCGAGCAACCCCAAGAAAATCGATGTCACCTCTCGGATGTGTCCCTCATGTCGATTGAAGCACTTGAACCGGGAAACCAGGTTGCAGTCCTGGAGCAAACGCATCGTGTGGCCGTTGCTAGTGTTGATACTTTCAGTCGCAGGTAAGTCTTAGTCTTATGTCTACAAAATGTATGTATAATTCAGATCTCTGTCTGTTCTCAGTTTACTTTGGCTGGCAACACCTGGGACCGAACCAGACTCTGTTGGACCTCCAGTCGGAGATGATCTACTAGACGAAAGAGGTGTAGTTTGTGGTGTGTGTGTGTGGAACTGAAATAACAATGCAAATCAATTATTAAATTATGCAAGCAGAAAGCAAAGCCTCAGGCAGCAGCAACTGCATAGACTTACCTGATTGTTCTCTCTTTCTCTTTCTCTCTGTCTCTGTCTCTGTCTTTCTCTCTGCGTGTGTGCTTTGCTGATAAATCAATCATACGCGCCGTTGGCTGTGGCTTTAAATCAACTTGTCGGCTGACTGGCATATTAACTCAACTGCCGATTCATTAGAATTGAGACACACACACACACACACACAGACAGATGTAGACCTTTATCACACACACACACACACCAGGTACACACGCACGCACACACACATTCAATGTAAGTGGAGGGGAAACCTTATAAATAAAGCTAAACGCAATTATTGGCACAATTAATTTCTGATTGCATTCAAGGCGTGTTTCAGCCAATTCGCAGGGTCCTCTTCACTGCTGCTGCCCCATTTGTAGCTGTTGTTGCTGTTGGCGTTGCAACTTTAATTAGTTTAGGCTGTCATTGTCTCGCTTGTCGTTGCTTTATGATGCCAATTAACATTTTGTTTGGCAATTCAATTTGCGGCCGACTTGCTTCATATCAGGGCTGATATGCAAATCTTGCAAAGCTGCAGCCAACTACAAATTGAGCCCCTGGGCATGTCGCTAAGGAGCTCGACGACTCGCTGTTACTCGTTACTCGTTGGCTGTCGCCAATTCATATTTATTTTATACAATTCTCACAATTTGCACAGAAATGAGCCACGAGCCAGCAGCGGCAGACACTTAGAACACTTCAAGTGCCACCAGCTGCAGCAAAATATCCCAAATGACTCTTTTTCCAGTGCTTTGCCCTTCGTTTGTGCCCAGAGATACAGACCCAGTGCTTCGGTGTCATTTTCCTGCTGGGACAGAAAGTGCTTCGAGGAGGAAAATAGAAGTAGAAGTGGAGCAAGGAGAACTCTGCATGGAATTGCCTCTCTTGTGTAGCCTCGGCCTGGCAGGACATTCAATACTGATCTTTGAGGACTATAAGCTATTGCTGTGATAGCTCTAATGCCATGCCCTGCTTGTGGCTACAAGGATGCCACCTGGAGTCTAGAACAGTGCTAAGTGTCTGCCTCAAAGCATGTCAAATGCGACAGGAATGTGGCAAATGAGAGAGAGAAGCAGCTGCACTGAGCTGCCACAAATTAAAAGTACTCTCGGAATACTTGCTTTAAGGATGCTGCTTTGTACTAAGTTCAGGTTCACTTTCCAGAGTGGGAAGCAATAAGCGATAAGCGATGAAGAGGAAGGAAAGGAAAGGGAGGCAAATCATAGACCAAAATTCAATTTTGTGCCTCAATTTATGGCGTAGAGGTCAAATTCTGTTATGTCGTTTGGGCTGTGGGTGGGTTGTTGTTGCGGCTGTTCCGCTTTATCACAATCACAATTTATGTTTGACATAAGGAAGTGAGTTTCGGACCTTGTCTATCTCTTCCCCTGTCTCTGTCTCTGTCTCACACCCGCTCTTCCCTCATCCTCTCCAGCGCTACTTGATTGTATTGAGAAATGAATGAAATTAGAATGTCTGATGGCATTTTGAATTGGATTTCGACATTTGTTTTTTGCGTGTCACCCACCCACCCCTTCCCTGTCTATCTCTTTATCTATCTATCCACTTTCTATTGCCGCCTCCCCAATTTCTGTCTATTCGTTCTCCTATTTTGTTGCTGCTGTAGTCTGTTAGCCAATTTCAGGCGACACCGCAAGACAGGCCACAAAATAGCGTCGTAGCACTGCCCAATCTCTAACCAAGCACACGGCCCACGGCCCACGTCCTATATCCTGTATACTCTTTACTGTGTCCTGTATACTGTGTCCTGTCTGCTCTTTCCTTTCCTTAGCGCCCAACGCTTTTGATTGCTGTTGCATGTCAAAGATTTGCGAGCAAAATGAAAATATTTTGTTGGCGATACACTGCAAAAAGAAAGCCTAAGCTCAATATTATTTCCGAATGAATTTCAACTTAGGTTCAAACTGTAATTAATCATTTTATTTCTAAATTGAAAACTCCTATACATTTCTCTAAATAGAGATTTATATTCTGTTCTTTGTTTTTCTCAGTGTAGCCGGACTGATGTACAGGAGGCAAGAGCACGAGTTTTTGAAGCGTTACGCTACAATGTCATAAAACATTATTGACATTTCAATTGCAAAGCGTTTTGTGTGACACATTCTGGCCAGGACGGGAGCAGCACGAGGAGGAGGAGGAGGAGGAGAACGAGAAGGAACGAGCAGCAGGAGAAGGAACAAGTCCAAAAACAGTCACGAGTTTCCCCACCCAGAAAATGGCCAGGCACATTTTTTGATGGCATTTCTGTTGATGCTTTTCCTGCATGCGGTTAAATAATTTCATGTCTGTGTTGTCACGCCGTTTGTTTTAAGCAGCCACGCCCCCAACCCGTAGGACTCATTAAATTGTTGCTGCTTAAGATTGTGCCTGTGCCTGTGCCTGTGTCTGTCTTTTCTTTTTGTTGAGCCTTCAGCACGGAGCACGCATAAAAGATACAGCAGCAGCCGAACGGAGACACAGCTAAAAATACAACAGAAGTTTTTCTTTTGAGGTTATGTTTTCCTTTCTCTCCCGCTTGTCTGCTGGCTTACCGAAAGTTTACGAGCTTATCCTGAGACATAAAAACGGGCGATGAACTTGAAGGCAACAAGAACAATAAGAACAAAAACAACATACAAAAACACGTGCCAATAATGCTGACTGCAGCTGAGAAGGCCAACGACAAGAAACAACGGCCAAAATAAGAACGCAGAGAGAATTAAAACATACGGCCAGGCCAGGCCAGACACGGTCAGACAGCCAAGATAGCAACTTGGCCGAAAGTAACATCTCAAGATTCGGCTGGCAGCTGGCGGTGCGCTTCAGGTGAATAAAAGTTATAAGGTGCCAAAGGGCCATAAAAGATGCAATCAAATTCAAACTGATTTGTCTCCGGGGAGTGTTGCCAACTTTTATATTTACGACTAACTTCAAGAAGCCACAACAACGAACTCTGAATACTCTGCATAAAGGGTCTATGTATTCAACTATATATTGCATATTTAAGTTTACTTTTAAGAGCAAAATAAATATTAATTTTTCAATTCTTTTTACTAAGTGTAAGGTCTGAGGGGTAAGTTACCCTTACTAAACAGTTTCTAACTGCCCCAGCTGACCCGATGTGGTGCAAAGAAGGCGCTGCAGTTGCAGCAGACAGGGCCATTCCCGGAGGACGACCTTTAATTAGACAGTCGTGAAGTCGGTTAAGTTGCGGGGCTTACGAGTCGAGTCATGAAATTTATGCGTTAAAAATGCATAATTTTCACACACACACACACACACACATTCAGACACACACGCAGACATAGAGAAACCCACTAAAAGTTTGCACATAAATTCAAGTGTCAAGGTAAGAGGGCAAAGTTTTGACTACCTTGCCCCCAATTGCTGCATGCCACTGCCCACTGTCCCTGGACTCGCATTGAATTAAACACTTTGTGCGTTCCTCGTGTGCTTATTGCTGCCTCAATGGGGCTGATACCAGCCATCTGTGAGATACCCTTCCACACACACACACACACACACACACATACTCATTCGATTCGTTTTCAATTTCCTGTTTCAGTTGCAGTTGACTTCACTCTGCAACACTCCCCTTCCCTTGCCCCGCACTCAATTTTAAACATAACCAAATTTTAGTTTATGTTTTTTTCCTTGCCATTTTAGTGAGTTTTTAGTTTTGCCTTCCCTCTAATAGTTTTTACTGCAAGTTTATGTTGTGCATTTATTTATGACATGGAAGTCCCCTCTGGTAACTTCCCACCCACCCGCTTATTTTGCAGTTGCATTCAATTTTCCGGGAGGCGATTATTTTTCTTTATTTTCAGCGTTTTGAACATTTTTCAATGAATTTCGCCAGAGTCTGGCCCGATTGTCAGTTTGTCTCTCGTTTCTGGTTTCTGGCGGCGCTTTTTATGAAGATAAAAAGCTCAACGATTCGGCAATGGCATTGGCATTGGTCTGGGCCACGTCCGCAGCTCTGGCCCGACTACCGCCTGTGGCTAATGGGGACAATGGCCTCAGTCCCAAATACAAAATACAAGCCAAACGGATGCAGGGGCAATGTTGACGCTCTGTTGTTTTGGGGGAATTGCAATAATTGTTTATTGACAACAATGGAAAGAGATTAAAACTGTTATCGGCTGCAGCTGTGAAACAATCATGAATGAATGCATGCAGACGAAGCGAATGGTCTGAATAAAATGAATAAAACAAATCAAGTGTGATTGAAATTTTATGGCCATTCTGAAAATACATTTTAATCCCCTTCAAGTAAGTACAATGCAGATGCATCTCAAAGATTATTCGTAGAGTACAAAGAGCTACAAAAGTATCTCTTATATATATATAAATAAATAATATTTATTATATTCATGATTACTACGGCCCCTGGAATTATGCAACGCATGCCTAACCCGACTACATAGAGTTCACGTTTAGCAACACGAGCTTCCATTGCAAAATAACAGGCGAACAGAAAGCTATACACAGTCCCTATTCTAATATTATATTGTATTAAGCTACGTCTTGGTTTGGCGCTATCTTTGTCACACTTAAATAGTGACATAATGAGATAATTGCATAATAAACAATGGCCGACCAAGAACATATCTTGAGCCTGCCAAAACAGATAAGCGCTATTTGGCACTAGCTGTCTTGCTCACACAACAAACGAAGCAGCGTCGGCTTTAAATTAACAGGCGAACAGAATATGCCGCAGCTTTCACTTCCCTTATCTAAAGCTGATCTTAAAAGAGTTTATTTGACACGTGCTGAAAGAGTTAAGCATTAGTCTGCACTAGTTGTCTTCCTCACGCATGAGTCTTTGCAACGCTTAGAAATAAATAAATGACGTACAGGGTGCTCCTGCGTAAGGTTGTCACATGTAGGATAAATGTACCATTATCATCACACGCTGATTGACGCGTCACTTGTATGAGAAAAAGTACCATTTCTTAGTTAACATTATATGTACTTTTTGACAATAACACAATAGTGACAATAAATAAATAATAATCGAAGGCACTATTTTCGTCTTTAACGGTCTTCTGCGTAAATTTTTCATTCAGAAATCGTATGGCAAATAGCGATTTCACAAGCACCGTCGGCTTTTGACTAACAGGCGAACAGAATCTTCAGAAGGTGGTGTAAGTTTGTTATTTACGTATCTGATTAGCACTTGGCGATAGACTAGGCACCCTGTATGTGTGGGCGGAACAGCTAGTGTATGCTCGTGAAAGACAAAAACTTCAAAATGGGTGCCGAATGTATTGATCTACAACGGGACAATTTGGGAATTATCTACAAAGGGTTGCTGAATGTGTGAGCAGGACAAACTGTGTTGCCTCTTGCTTAACTCTTTTCACACGTGCCAAATCCAGGCGTAGAACAGATCAATTGAATAGGCAAATTTGAGAAGAAAATTGTATAACAGTTACAGTGTTCGCATTTATGTTCGCCTGTTACTTGGCTGTCAAAAAACTAAGTATTTTCACAAATACTAAAAAGAAACTTTATGCAGGCGAATTAATTAGTATAAAAAATAAATGTCTTCTACTCGGAATGGTTAAATTATGGGATAAGGGTAAGCCAGCTTGAAACGACTTTAAACTCTCGTTGCCTGCTGCACTGCAAAAACAAAATAATTCTTTTTTCGGCGACCCCTTCGTCGAACCGAACCGTGAGACCGAACGTGCTGCGAAGTGGATGGGCCCCTTAAAAGAACAAAGAGAACGGAGTGTGTGAGCAGGCTAGCTGGTGTTAGCTCCAGTTGAACTCTTTTGGCATGTGTCAAATCAAGAGTGCATGCAGATCAATAGAATGATATACTGAGATAATTTCAAAAGCTTTAGATAAGGGAGCAGCAGCCTGCAGGGGATTCTGTTCGCCTAATACATTAAAAGAAACGGTGCTGGCGAAAATTGAGTTTTTTCGATTATCAATGTGTGAGAGAGACAACAAGTTTTAAGGCATGCTTAGCTGCTTTAGCAAGTACATGAGCTTTTTTATTGCTTTTATTAACATATCATCTCTATGTGCGAGGAAGAAAGTTAGTGTTAGCTCCAGCTTAACTCTTCTAGCACGTGTCAAATTCAGACTATGTGCAGATAAATGGAATGGTATATTAAGATAATTGCGAAAGTTTAAGTAAAGGGGAGCAGCAGCCTTGAAATTCTGTTCGCCTATTACTTTGAAATCGATGGCGCCTAACAAAATCGACTGATTTGAAAGAAAATTTTGAATGCAAATTTGACGGAGTCGACTTTATTTTTAAATTAAATTATAAATTAAATAAATATTTAAAAATGGATACAGTTTTAGTTAGCAATTAAGTGTTATCAAATTTTTTTGATGCCTTACCTAATGCTTTCTATTAGAATTTGCATGGTACGAATAATTGATTCGTGTTCTTTATAAGACTGAAAATTGTTCGCTTTAATTTGATTCGCTTAATGACATTATCCTATTCTTGCCAGCTGAGTTGTTTGGGGTAAAACAGTTTGTGGGCCAACAGCTGAGTTATGCCAATTGGCAATTGCCACGGCAAGTTGGCTGGATGAGACTTGAAGCCGGTTGCCTGATGCCAAATACAAAACAAATAGCAAATCTTCTCAAGCGGCTGGCTCGGCTGCAGCAGCAACAACAGCAATTGAAGCAGCCGAAAAGGCAGCCAAGCAGACCAAATCAAAGTGGAGCAGAGCGGACGAGATTCTGGCGCATATTTTTGGCAGGAACGTGAAATTAATTATGCGCAAAGGCAAAGGCAAAGGAAAGGCTTACCGTAGGACAAAGATGGCACATGCATGGACCCTCAACAGTAGAAGGAAGTCGGCGGTCGGCAGGAGCTGTGCCACGTCAGCTGGCGAAATGGGAGCATTAAATGAGTGGCGACGTCGACGTCGGCGTTCCAGGATTATGTTAAATTTAGCGGTGACACAGACACTTGGCAAAGGTTCTCACACAATGGCGCAATAATTGCGCGAGACTGTGCACCATGGCGAGGGGGCAGAAGGGCGTAAAGGCAGAGGGCAGCGAGGGGTTAGAAGGCGTGGCCTGGGTAGCAGAGGGGCATCCTAGCCCAGCCGCCTGGACGCCATTAATTGTGCTAAGTCAGTGCGACTGAATGTCACCCGGCGTCTCTTGTGGGTTCTTGTCTCCTTCAGGCTGAAGTCAGTGCCAAGTGGCAGATGCCGCTCTGTGCCAAATACAAGTCACCCAGTGAGGAGTAAGAGAAGAAGAGAAGAAAAGAGGGAGGGGAGCGCAAAATAATAAAATGGCCAAGACAATAACTAGAGGAAGCTTCTGCTGGTGCTTGTTCGACTGTCGTTTCTTTTCGGTTCGGTTCGTTTCATTTGGTATGCCATAAATTTGATGCTATTTTCATTGTCATTTTCATTCTGTTCAACTTACTCGTAATACTCACCATAACCTAAAAGTACCCGCCGTTCTCTAATGCTGCAATTACCAACTGCCAACATTGAGACCCACAATTAAATACAATTTGCGCCCAGTTCAAACACTGAGAGACAGAGGCAACAGCCAACGGCCAAGAGCTAGGAGCAACAAGGACCAAAGTAAGCATAAAATATAAATCGTTTATAATTTTCATTTTCTATTTATCAAGCTCAACATTCGAGGATATTCCCAAAGACCCTTTTGACGGCATCCAAATGAAAAACGCACGAGGCCAAATCTAAGGATGTTGTTGCAAGCGATTTCAGCGTTTTCAGCGATTGCTGCGGGGCTCCGATTGAAGCAATGTCGCTGCGCTCATTGTGGCACCAGATCTGGAGTCGTTACCTTGGCAAATACGAGGAGAGCGCGGAGGGAGCTGCTCCGAAAATCCAGGACGTGCACATTCCAAGGAAGTTTACGTGTGAATCACATTGTTATTGTTATCTAAAAAGAGAGTTATAGAATCAAGAATAAGACTTCAGTAGTACGATACTTGCATTATCCTCTTACTCTATAGAGCTCCCTTCCCCCAGTTCCTTTGCAGTCCTTTTATACGTCTCCTTCCTGCTTGAATCCCACGACTTCCAGACAGTCCTCGCAATTTTTAGAGAGTTCCACAAATGAAATTTATGTACAAGGCTTTTTTTTTGTGGTTGGCCAAATATTTGCATTAAATTTGGCCAAGTGGCAACGTTTATTTGCGTTTTCTTTTTATTTTATAATTTTCCTTTTGTATTCCCCCCTCCCCATTTCACCCCTGACTTCCACCATTTCCCATTTCCTCTTCATTTTGCTTTTGCTTTGTTATTTTTTTCCGTTGTACAACAATTTCTTTGTTTGTTCTGCGCTTTAGCGGCGAGTTAATTTTGCATTTCCGCTCATTTAACTGCATTTTTCGTACCACCCTCTCTCTCTCTTGTTCTCTCTTTCTCTCTTACTCTCTTACACTCACTCTTATTGTTGTTGTTGTTGTTGTTGGCTCCAAGTGCCGTGAAGTTGTTTTTACCATTGCTGCTTTTGCCAGGAAGTTCATTTGGAGCAGCAGCAGCAGCTGCAGTTACAGCCACAGCCACAGCCTCGGCACATGAATGAATGTTAGTTAAAGAGGACAAGCTCATAAAATTCCACTCAACCGACTTTATATAACTATTGTTTTTCCTTCTGCTTGAACTCTGAATGTTCTTTCAGAATGGGTAAATGGACACGAAGATTGAGCTGGATGCATTCCAGCTTCCAACTTCCAGCAAAAAAACAAGATCTTAAATCTGAGATCTTTAACCTCGTCCGCTTCTGTGTTCGCTGAAGAAAAGAGAAGAGGAAAATAAAAATCATATTAGTTCGGGTTTCTGACTTCGAAAGGTAAACAGTCTCATATTTTGTGGACTGCAGCTCCGGGCTGTATCCTTGCGTTGCATCCTTTCACTGTATCCTTTGGCTGGTGTTCCGTATAATAATTATATGCCTATTTAGTTTCACGATTCGCGACTCGTAAATCTCACACCTCTGTTATCAAAAGTTTTCTAAGTGCTGCGTGGCAGGCAAAACTTTTGCCATTTGCGCAGGATGCACAAGGATGCAGTTGCGCACACACTCACACACACACACACACGCACACTCACAATGGCGAGTAGCGACATAAAAATTATATGTCAAGCGCAAAATCTCATGCAAGCAATGCTTAAACATGCGAGTGTGCCGTTATGTGTGTGCCTGTGTTTAAGTATAAGTGTGTGTATGGGATTGCGTCTGCTGTGCGTGTGTGTGTGTGTGTGTGTGTGGGTGCATCTATGTGTCTTCATCTGTAAATGTTGCTAAGTGAGTGGCAGCTTCCGTTCCCAATTCTTGGCTGCACGCGTCGTTCTCTCTCTCTCCCACTCTCTGTCTCTCTATTTTTCCATTCTCCGTCTCTTTCGTTTTCTCTAAGTCCCAGCATGACATTGCGTTCAACTTTGCTTTCACCTTAGACAGCAGCAACCGCATCGTCCCATGCCCAACCTTGCCACCTGCCCCACTATCGTTTGCCTTTGGCTGCCCCAGAAGCAAAAACCAGCTGTTGACTTTTATTGTGGCTTGACATTAATTTGTTAAGTGCGCCACGACTGCCTACCCCTACCCCAACCTTCCACCCCTCTATTCACCTGGCACCCCTCTCCCTGGGTGCATCGGTCGGCATTGCAAGCGACTCCAATCTGGGGCCCAGTCAGCTGTGAAATCTTAAAGGTGCACAACTCGAGCAGTTTGCAATCTTCAGGCCACGCCTCTGCGCGATTGTTGTCGCCTTAATTGTGTTGCAAATAACTGGCGCCCAAACGTCCTAACACCCACCATTTCCATAGGCAGCAATACAAAACATGTAAGTTTGTCGAGTGAATTCAAATAGCGAAAAGAAATACACGTGTTGCCAAGAGTTAAAAATAAAAACCATTGCATACTTTTACCCAAAATAAAAAATAAAACCATTGCATACTTTTACCCAAACTAAAAAGTAAAAACCATTGCATACTTTAACTAAAAACCATTGCATACCCTCATTAAGAATAAAACCATTGCATACCCTTAAGGCAAATTTTATTATAAATAAACAACTGCTACTGAAACAGTTATAGGCCCGTTGCAAAAGGTTTTCATACAAGTATCGAGGTTAACAAATGAGCTGGAACACCTATAAGGTAGTAAAGACCGAGTACGACAGTGACGATAATATAGGCGAAGAACAAGTTGGTTGGTGCCCAGAATATCAGGTAGCTAACACGATGGACCCTTCACAGATCCAAGCTCTCATTGAAAATGCCGTTAGATCGGCACTGTCGCAACAACAGTCCCAGATAGATTCAATAACTCAGGAAATACAAAGGTTGCAAGTAAAAACGCCAGCAGTCGTCTCTTACCAAAAGATAACTGTTGTCCCTGGGGTAAAATGCGACATAAAACTCGACATAATAAAATCGGTACCAGACTTCTCTGGTGCACAAGATCAATATGTTGCTTGGAGACAAGCAGCAATTAATGCATATGAACTTTTTAAGCCCTTCAACGGTAGTAGCGAACACTACCAAGCAGTAGCGATTCTTAGGAACAAGGTCACAGGGCCTGCTGGAGCCTTACTTGTCTCCTACAACACGGTGCTCAACTTCGACGCCATCCTGGCTAGATTAGATTGCACATATGCTGACCGAACATCCTTACGCCTACTGAGGCAAAACTTAGACATGGTCAGACAAGGTGAAATGACACTTATGCAGTACTATGATGAGGTCGAAAAGAGACTATCTCTGGTAACTAATAAGATTGTTATGTCACACGAACAAGAAGGCGCTGATTTGCTCAGCGCTGAAGTTAGAGCCGATGCCTTGCATTCCTTCATATCAGGCTTGAGGAAACAGCTCAGAGCTGTCGTATTCCCAGCACAACCCAAAGATTTACCTTCTGCACTGGCCCTCGCCATAGAAACAGAAGCCAGCATTGAGAGAAGCATGTTTGCAAACTCCTATGCTAAAGTTGTTGAGGAACGATTTCAAACAGCTGAAAACGGCAAACATAAACCATATGGTAAGCAAAATAAAAACTACAGGGAAGACCACGGTCAAGATAGAAACCCTCATTACAAACACAAGAAAAATGCTCCAAAGGAACAACCTAACAAAGACAGCCTAGAGCCAGCTCCGCAACCGATGGAGGTAGATTCTTCTTCCAAATTTAGGCAGCGTACTGAATACAATCGGTACCAACCAAATGAGTCAAACGCTACTAAGAGGAGGAACTCCTCAGAGCGACAAACAGGTCCGAGACGGCAACGTCTTAACAACATTGTCCAAACTGATTCCGAAGAACAAAAGGTAGCATACGAAAAAGCCGCAAAGGCTGCTGTCGAAGAAATTGACAGCGAGGAAGAGTATAGTCAAGCTGACTCTGTCCATTTTTTAGGGAACACTCCCGGTTACCGTTCATCGAACGACGGTTGGCTGGGAGAACATTGAAAATGCTAATCGATACTGGCGCGGCAAAAAACTATGTTAGGCCCGTAAAGGAGCTGAAAACCATATTGCCCGTCGCCAAACCCTTCTCGGTGAATTCGATCCACGGGTCCACTGAAATAAAGGAAAAATGCCTGATAAACATTTTTAACCACACTTCCCCTTTTTTCATACTAGACACACTTGGTTCGTTCGACGCCAGTATTGGATTCGACTTGTTAACACAAGCCGGGGTACAGTTGAACCTTGCAAGGAGTCTACTAGAATATCAGGGCACTTCTGAAGAAATTCAATATCAGAGGTGCACCAATGTAAATTTCACCGATGTAAACGACATCGTAGTTCCTATCTCTATCAAGAAAGAGTTCAGGAACATGATACTTAAGAGGAAAAACGCTTTCTCAACAACGGAAGAAGCACTCCCTTTCAACACCGCGGTCACCGCCACAATCCGTACGATTGACAACGAGCCAATATACGCCAGAAGTTACCCAAGTTTAATGGGCGTGTCCGACTTCATAAATAATGAGGTCAAGCAGCTGTTAAAAGACGGCATCATTAGACCATCAAGGTCACCCTACAACAGCCCAACGTGGGTTGTTGACAAAAAAGGCACAGACGCCTATGGCAACGCAAACAAAAGATTAGTCATCGACTTTAGGAAACTGAACGAGAAGACTATACCTGACCGTTACCCAATGCCCAGCATTCCCATGATTCTAGCGAATCTGGGAAACGCTAAATACTTCACTACCCTTGATCTAAAGTCAGGATATCACCAAATATACCTTGCAGAACACGACCGCGAAAAAACAGCATTCTCTGTTTGCGGTGGCAAATATGAATTCTGCCGACTGCCATTTGGTCTTAAGAATGCGGGCAGCATTTTCCAAAGGGCAATCGATGATGTTCTAAGAGAACATATTGGGAAAATTTGTTACGTCTACGTAGACGATGTCATAGTTTTCTCAAAAAACGAGGTTGACCATGTCAGGCACATTGACACAGTACTCAAGTGCCTGATCGAAGCCAATATGAGGGTGAGCCAGGAAAAACCAACTTTTTTAAAGACAGCGTTGAGTATCTTGGTTTCATCGTAAGCAAAGACGGCACCAAATCCGACCCAAAGAAGGTCAAGGCCATCCAAGAATACCCCGAACCCAAAAGCGTCTACAGTGTCAGATCCTTCCTGGGTCTGGCAAGCTATTACAGAGTCTTCATAAAAGACTTTGCATCCATAGCTCGCCCAATAAGCGACATTCTAAAAGGAGAAAATGGTTCGGTGAGTAAGCATAGGTCAAAGAAAATAGCAGTCGAATTCAGCGAAACCCAGCGCAACGCGTTTCAACGCCTGCGCAACATCTTAGCGTCCGAAGACGTAATTCTGATGTACCCAGATTTCAAAAAAGCTTTTGACCTGACCACTGATGCCTCAGCAAACGGAATCGGCGCAGTCCTTTCCCAAGAAGGCAGACCCATTACCATGATTTCTCGTACCCTAAAAAGTCCAGAACTGAATTACGCAACCAACGAAAGGGAGTTGTTAGCTATCGTGTGGGCCTTAGGTAAATTGCAAAACTACCTATACGGCTCCAGAGAAATTAACATTTTCACTGACCACCAGCCTCTCACCTTTGCAGTAGCAGACAAAAATACCAATGCCAAAATAAAAAGATGGAAAGCCTACATCGACCAATACAACGCCAAAGTTTGCTACAAACCTGGCAAAGAAAATTTCGTAGCAGATGCATTGTCTAGACAAAATCTCAATGCCCTAGAAAATGAGCCCCAATCGGACGCTGCAACCGTTCACAGCGAAATTTCACTGACTTACACGGTTGAGGCCACGGACAAACCGTTAAACTGTTTCAGAAACCAGATCATTCTGGAAGAAGCGCGTTTCCCATTGAAACGCACCATACCTTTATTCCGCAACAAAACGCGCCACTTGATCAATTTTACTGCTAAGAGCAGCATTTTAGAAACCCTCAAAAAAGTCGTAAATACGGAGGTTGTAAACGCGATCCACTGCAACCTTCCCACATTAGCAAGCTTCCAACACGAACTGATTGCCCATTTTCCTTCTACAAAATTCCGGTTTTGTAAAAACCTCGTACAAGACATAACGGATAAAAGCGATCAGTTGGAAATAATAAATAGCGAGCACAACAGGGCGCACAGAGCAGCCCAAGAAAATGTCAAACAAATCTTGCGTGACTACTACTTCCCGAACATGAGCAGATTAGCCCAAGAAGTAATCTCAAACTGCAAAGTTTGCACGCAAGCAAAATATGACAGACATCCCAAGAAGCAGCAGCTTGGCGAAACCCCGATTCCACAATACACCGGCGAAATGTTGCACATAGACATATTCTCAACCGACAAAAAGCAATTTCTGACTTGCATCGACAAGTATTCCAAATTCGCCTTAGTGCAACCAGTACCATCAAGAACAATTGTCGACATTAAGGGTCCCCTGTTGCAAATTGTGAATATGTTTCCTGACATTAAAACAATATATTGCGATAATGAACCTTCATTCAACTCAGAGACCATTACGTCCATGTTGAAAAACCAATATAATATCGATATTGTAAACGCTCCGCCTTTACACAGTTCATCAAATGGCCAAGTGGAGCGATTCCACAGTACATTGGTTGAGATCGCTAGGTGCCTAAAAATTGACAAAAAAATAGAAGACACGATCGAACTAATACTGAGAGCAACAGTAGAATACAATAAATCACTCCACTCGGTCATTTGCGAAAAACCGGTTGAAATTCTTCATGAGAGAACCGGAAAGCGCAGTTCAGGTATTACCTCCAAACTGACAAAAGCCCAACAAAACACCATGGAAAGGTGTAACGTAAATAGGAAAAACCGCGTATTTAAGGTAGGAGAAGAAGTATTCCTCAAAAACAACAAGAGGTTAGGAAACAAGCTAACTCCTCTCTGCACCAAACAGGAAATACAAGCAGACCTAGGAACGTCTGTCTTAATTAAAGGGAGGGTGGTCCATAAGGACAACCTAAAATAGTTTTACCTTATACCAGACAAATAGCCATAAATTCCGAGACACAGAAACAAATAAACAAACTAACTGATACCGTAAACCAGATAATTAAAGCTCAAGAAAATAAATTAACTAACACTCCACACTTGTATGAGACGCTTTTGGCTAGAAACAGAATGTTAACCATCGAAATTCAAAATTTAATTCTCACAATAACCTTGGCAAAAATCTGGTATAATAAACCCTACAATACTGAATCACGCGGATTTGAATTCACTTGTCAAACAAGACACGCCAATAGTTAGCTTAATAGAAGCCTCAAAGATTAGGGTCCTTCAGTCAGACGATATAATCCACATACTAATAGCCTTCCCAAGGGTCGAAGCCAGATGCAAAAAGATCACCATCTATCCCGTGTCTCACAATCACACCATACTACGCCTCGACGAGAACCTACTGGCCGAATGCGAAAGGGATACCTTGGCAGTTACTGAGTGCATCCAGACCACACACATCAGCTTCTGCGAGCGATCTCGACGCGAATCCTGCGCGACATTACTCTACGCGGGAAGCATGGCTCAATGCCATACTCAACCCAGTCACCTAAAGGAAGTAATGCACGTCGACCATGGCGTGATCATCATCAACGAGGCGACTGCCCGCGTCCGCACAGATGATAGCCCCGAAATAATCGCAAGAGGAACACATTTAATGACATTTGAACGAGTAGCTATCGTCAACGGAACCGAGTTCATAAACGAGCGGAAAGCAATGAATAGAATTCCCGGCATCGTAAGGTCTCCACTTCTAAGGATCATCGGACATGACTCGACGCCGAGTATCCCACTACTACACCGAATGAGCAACGAAAACTTACGCTCCATCCGAGAAGTGAAGGAAACCATCGATAATGCTGGATCGCCCAAGTTATGGTTCGCTGGCGGAGTAATACTGAATGTGGGTCTCATTGTCTCACTCATCCTTGTCCAGGCAATAAGGAAGAGACGAGCATAGATAAAAATCCAAGGCATCATCGACAACTTTAACATGGCAGAGGACGGCCATAAACTTGAGGGGGGGGCAGTTAACACATAAAATACAATAGCAACTAAGTAACAACAAGTTAACACATAAATACTATAGCAACTAAGTAAC
Source organism: Hirtodrosophila trivittata (assembly GCA_035045065.1). Classification (NCBI taxonomy): domain Eukaryota; kingdom Metazoa; phylum Arthropoda; class Insecta; order Diptera; family Drosophilidae; genus Hirtodrosophila; species Hirtodrosophila trivittata. The sequence goes on from JAWNNK010000022.1 coordinate 2,259,526, forward strand.
ATTACATAAATGATGCTGACACGCCAAATTGTGAGTTCAGTGCGCTGCACTGGCAACAATCAGCAGCGATCACATTACACTTCTCGGCTGGTGTGCTGCGACGCTGAGAGTACTGAGTCGGCATGCCGACTGCAGCGATCTCATTACACTTCTCGGCTGGTGTGCTGCGACGCTGAGAGTGCTGAGTCGGCATGCCGACTCTGGCCCGATGGCGCGATGCATTGTCTTTACTAAGTAGAATTATGCCTTGCCTTTGTCTTTAGTTTTAGTTCGTTTTTGTAATAAAGAAGACTCTAGTCGTTCTGATCCGCACTCCGGCTATAGCCGTAACAATTGTCATTATTAAATCATACTATTGCACCTCAAGGGCAATAAGCATCAAAGGGGACGAAGTCAAGTCCTCCATCATAATCACCGTAAAATTGTACCAGCGCTTGGATCAACTTCCTCACGGAAGCAACGCTGGACAGGAATTCTCACTCTGCAGCTACGCGGGATCTCCACTGCCACTGCGAGGGAACTAAATAACCTTGTACCAGCGCTTGGATCAACTTCCTCACGGAAGCAACGCTGGACAGGAATTCTCACTCTGCAGCTACGCGGGATCTCCACTGCCACTGCGAGGAACTAAATAACTTGTACACACACCCTGTCCAAAAAAAGGAAATAAGAAAAACTGTAAATTTCGCTTGCCATTCGACAGCTGGCGCCGATTCGCAGTTGGCGTCGCTTTTAATTATGCCCAATGCACTGTGAAAATGCTTAAAAATGCAAATTATGTTGCGAACGCTGCAAAATGCAACGCATGCAGAATTGCGGCACATTATTTATGCCGCATGCGTGCCCTTCCCACCCCCTATCACTCGCTCTCTCTCTCTCCCACGTGCGTGTGTCTATCGCATTATGTTGTAAAACATTGCGATACGCTTTCTGGTGTCAGCATTGGCGATGCCGATGACTCTGTCGATTGTTGATATAGGCCATATGATACGCATACACTCACACTCACACACACTCACACACGCACACACACGCACACACAGAGGGCCAATATTTGTTTAATTAGCCCGTATTAATGTCGACGCAAGCAAATAAGGTGGCGACTTATTACGAGAACTACAATCGCTGCCATTGTTGTAAGCATTTGTTCCATTCCTGCCACAATTGTTGCTTGCCCCACACTCCAAATATGTATTAGATACATTTATATATTACCATTACTACTGACCCACTGACTAAGCGATTATGTTTACTCACTGAACTGGGTTTGTTCATAATTCCCCCCGAGCTTTGAATTATTCACATAGTTTGATCTCGTTTCACTTGTTTAACTATTTTCAGAGTTTATGTCAGTTTAAGATTCTCTCCACTTACTTTTCTGCTAAAAGAAACTGCTGGGTTTATGTTTATTTTCCTCCCTCATTCAATTTAGAGCAAGTTCCAAGTCCTCGTTGAAGTTTACGTCTTCCACTTTCTTTGACTCTAAATAAAACGGGGGAAAGCTGAATCAGTAACTTTCTATATATAGAGCTTACGTTATAATGAGATTAAATTACTTTTTAATATTTTAATCAAATTTTTCATCAGAAATTTAAAAAGTTATTTCTCTTTCTGTCGAAAACCTGTCAAATATTTGAACCCAAGTGGGTTTAAGTTTATTAAAAAACTTTCACATTCACATTCTAAACACATCGAACTCGAAAACACTTTCCCAAATAGAATTTTGAAATATTTATTTCCAGAGATGTCCTGCCGAAGGAAAACCAGGTTGTGGCAGCCACAGAGCGACGCTTCCGATATGAGGACGACCACACAGATCATGCTCGAGGAGGGCTCGCGTCCAAGGCGCACAGTTTGCACCACCGAGCACAAGCTGGTCAGCTTCCAGTCCTTCAATATGGATGAGTAGGTGCTGAGCAATCAGATTGATTTCATTCTATATCTATTTCTCTGCGTAGTCCACGCTACGGATCCATGCAAGTGGATGAGGAGGTGGAACCTCCTCTAAAGTCTGGCTATATGCGGGAGTACACACAGCCCTATCCATCGCGCTGTAAGCCGCTGGAACCGAAAGGGGGAACCCCCGACTTTATGTTCAATCGTTTGCCCAAAAACGACTTCGATCCGCAGACTGGAACCTTCTTTAAGTTCCTCGATGATCACATGCTGCATGTGCCAGACACACGCAAGAAGGTTAATTTCTTCAGACAGTTGCGGTGAGTCAAATGATATACTATATATTATATCTGAATATTAGGAGTAATTCTTTGATTTAATTCACAGAAATCAATCATTTTTACTTTATTGAAAACAGCAAATTATAAATTATAATGTAGCATAGAAAAATGAAATAAACTGTGGATATTGTTTGTGTTGGAACTATATATATAATCTGGTTCCATTTCCGAGTAATTGGCGGATAATTTGATACCATTTTGGTCTATAATCATTGTTGTGATCAATGGAGTCACGCCACGCGTTCTCATTCAAGTAAATTACCCTGCAAATTGTGTCAGCCGCATTAACTGTGTTCTATTTTTCAATGGAAATCAATTATTTTACATAAATAAAGCTCGATTGTCAGCGTGGCTCAACTGGTCTTATACTCCCACTCGTGTGGCGGTATATCCAGAGTGGCATGTGCGCCATGTCCTGCCTTCAATTGAGTGGTTTTATAGGTTTCTTGGAAAGAAAAAACGTAGCAAGAAATTACAGTTAATAATGCAAAGAGACTATCCCCAGCGATGCACCGAGCTCGCTCTTCCTCTCTGGCAATTTGCATAAACGCTACCAATAAGCAGCAACTGAGCTGGGGGTGGTAGGGCTGAATATGGGCTGGGGGGTGGCATCAAACTAATGACAAACTATGACAGCGCTGATTTATTATGCGAGGTAATTAGTTTGGCCTGTTTAGCGTTGAGGGAAGCCAATGCAGGGCAAGGCAGTCAGGCGCATTGATACGCCAAGTAAATGCATCGAATTTCTTCGGCTGCGATGACAGGAGTAAAACAACAACAAGAACAATAATAAACTTCATGGTGATGATGATGATGATGATGACGCTGACGAGGAAGAAGACGAGGAGGAGGAGCAGGAGGAGGAGGAGCAGGACGATAAAGTGGCCAAAAACAAAACACTCTTAGCCGGCAGTTGACAAGCGCATGAAAGTCAAAATGAATGTTCCAAAGTGACAGGAACTGAGGCGTCGACAAGGACAGACGACGGATGACCAGGAGTATGGACGACGATGCGGCTGCTGAAGCGGAAGTTGCCATTGTGGTTGACAAACAGGACATGGACATGGACATGCTGAACCAAGCCAGACAGTCCGGGCAGTCCATCAATTAGACAGGGCCAGCAACTCGTGCTAAGTTTTCAATCTCGCTTTGAAAGCTGACACCAGCACACAGCTTTGCATACTCCTAAGATGAAAGCGACACCTAGCGTTCAAAATCACAGCACAGAAAGGAGAACAGAGGAAAATCTTGTCAGCCTTTCACTGAATACCAGAGTGTGAACTGAATTCTCTTTGACATGCATCGTAAAGACCCAGCGATAATCCCTTCTTACTAGCTGGATTACCAGGACACACATCCTAGTTATACTCCTGTTCTTGTTTCGCTTGGAGATTTCGTCAGTTGGCAGGGAAGCAGCTTGTCTGTGCGTCCGAGTTGCACCATTTGACAAACAGACAAGTGACTAAGTTTGGCGATAAGACGTCGCCTGTATTTGGCGCACGCCACGCACAACTGATAACAGCTTGCGGAGTCGTAGTTTGTGCCCCATTCAACTAGCTGCGTGCAACATTCAACAAGCTTACACCAATGCGTACTACACTCGAAACTCACCATTCACCAACAAAAGCCGGCAATGCCACACGCGGCTCTCTCTCTCTAACCTCTTGGCGACTGCGTTGCGCTCCGGGCCCGAAGTGGAAACTCAACACGGACGCACGAGTGCGGGCTTCGTGTTTGATAAGAGGTAGCAGGTTCGGGTTATGGTTCGGATTCGTGTTTTGGGCTCGTGTCTTGGCCAGAAGGAAAAGTCAAATCAGTCAACTCGAAAGCGTGGCCAAGTTCGTTTTGCGGCGATTTCGTTGCGGCTCTTTTAACCTGGCCACCAACAATTGGCAGTAGACCAAATGCCAATAGCCCGACTGCCAACCAAGTTTGTGTTCTGTGTCCGTGTTGACGTCTTTTGCTGATTCGAGTTGCGAGTTGCGAGTTGCGAGTTGCGAGTTGCGAGTTGCGAGCTTGTTAGTGCTTTGTGAGGCCAAAAGCCATCAAAATTTCAAATGTACCAAAATCAAACAACACAATTAACAAACAGGATGAAGGTGTGAGTCCATGTGTGCCTGTGTGTGTGTGTGTGTGGGTGTGTGTGTAAGCAAATTGAAAGGTGTAAAACTGAAATAACAACAAGGAAACAACAAAAAATTATACATGTGATGCTGTGTGTGTGTATGGGGTGTGTGTGTGCGTGTGTGTGGCATTTGTAATTAATTTTTGGCATTTAAATTGGCCGCCATCAACATTCGAGGCCTTAAATCAATTTGATAAATTTGCATTTTTACTGAAGGAAAACTAAAACCGGGGGAGCCACAAAAAAGGAAGGCCCCAAAAAGCAGTTGAATTTATAAATTACAAATTGATGGGTGCCACGCAGAGGCAGAGCCTGCCTCCAAGCTGTAGCTCGTCCAGAAAAGGGCAAAGCCTGATAAATGAATTTGCAATGCGTTTGTATTTTCTTTTTCTTTTAGGGGCTGCCTTGGCTTGGCTTACAAATTGGGTTGTGAAAGAGAGATCATCGATTGAAGGTATCAGAAAGAATTTTGTGGGTAACACGATTCGAATTGGCTTAAATGAAGCTGAAACTTGGCCAAATTATTCTAATTCATTTATTAGCTGAATAAACATCAATTACTTATCCCAGGAGCAAACACAACTTCTGTAATCCCAGGAAGTACTTTTCAGAGTTCGCATCGTGAGCTTAACTTAATTCTTAGCTCTTATGTCTCATGTTCTTATTCATTTTAAGCAATCTCCTGCTCTCAGTGTAACAAGATCTTAATTTCAGAATAAATCCTTGTATATATATTCTATACTCCTCAGTTTCTGTAGATCATGCCATACTTTCCCTTATCAGAAGACTTCCTTTGATATTGTCCTTTATTTAAACTTATGTCTACCAAAATGTTAGCTCACCTCAAGGAACTTATATGAATTGAGTTCAAAGTCGACAGTTCCTTGGGATCTGAAGTAAATTCTTGAGAACAAACTTTATATTATCCTTCCCTTCTTTGGCTTCTCTTTAATATAAAGTCCTTGAACATGCCACTGAAAACTTGAGAGGCAACAAAGGAAAGTTCTGAGATGAGAGTGAGATTTAACGATTTTTCATAATTTAAAGGATTCCTGAGCTCTTCTGTTTTATTTGGCTATTTCCTGTCGTCGTTTTAATGTGGTGCTAAGAAATCTCGCATTTGCACTTTGAAGGCCACCAGCCAGAAAAGAGGCAAAAAGCTGCAACAGAAGAAGCAGCAGCAGCAGCAGCAGCGACACGACGAGCCAGAGTCATAATAATAAAATGAAGGAAAACGTTAAGAAACAAAAATAAAAGAATAAGTTGAGGAAAAATGACTGAGACGTGCCTTGTATGCAAATATTTGCAAAACGCAGACTAATAAGTGAAAAAAGGGGCGAAACATAAACAGCGTGGGGTCAGGGCAAAGGGAGGGATCGAGGTTATGAGACTATGACATAGTCAGAAGCCACAGATAGAGATGGGTTCCAGTTGATGGCAAATCTTTCAGGCGACGTCGTCGTCGTAGTACAGGAAACACAGCGTTGCCCCCAGGAGGATGCCAGGACGACAGGATGCCAAGGCAATGCGAGGATGAGCAGGGGGTCAGGTCAGGGTGACTGAGCGGCGACCTCGAGGCACAAATGAGCGCCGAGATATAAATGCAAGACAAGCGGCGGGCAGAGCCCAAAATGAGTTGCACCACATTTCCCCTTCGAAAATTCAGCACATTTTCATGTGGCATAAATTTAGCGTGTGCTCAAGTGCGAATTTCATGCCGCGAGAGGCGGGGCAGGAGGTGAAGAGGGGTGTTGCTAAGTCCTGATAGGATCAACAAATACTTTTCATAAATTAAACAATCATTTTTCCCAAATTTATTTCAAGGATATTCGGCGCAATCTTTCAAAATTTCAATTGCTCCAGCCATGTTTTTCTGTGTGTGTGTGTGCCTGTGTGTAATGTGTGTGTTATGCGTGTGAGTTGGAAAAATGAAACAAATTTCATTGCATAATTCATTACCCATTTCGAGGGAGCTCTACTGAACAGGAAGGGGCAGGGGGCAGGGGGCAGGGGGCAAGGGGCAAGAAAGCCGTTTGCCATTCTGTATGGTCATAAATCTTTTGACATATGCGTTGCCATGGCCAGAACGATGTGGGAGGGGGGTGGGATGTTGGGGGGGAGCCGCAGGAAAAGGTTGTGCAACGAACTGAAAAAATGCGTATTAAATTTTTATTGTTTCATTTCTCATTTCTCATTTTTTTCTCTCTCTGAATTCCCGTCGAAATATATTCAGTTAAATAAATAACAAACAATAAACACTTGACAAAGCCTATAAACAATTTACGCCTGTCCCCTCCCAGGGAGAGGGGAAATCGAAATCCTCGCGAGTATTTTGCAATTGTCGAAAGGGCTAAAACGAATTCGAATCAAATCCGTTCGTTGACAAGTGGCTAAAACAATAAGATTAAAAAACCAACCCAAAATGATGAAAAATTCTCAACGCAAACGAAAACAATGCCCCACATCGGCGGTTAAGGGCTTTTCATGCTCATCAACGGCAGCAACAACAACGAGTAAAACAACAACAAAAACAACAACCACAACGATAACAACATTGGCCAATTGTTAATGCAACAAGAAGTACAACAATCACTACAAACTAAGCCGCGAGCATCAAGAGAAACTGTAAAAATAATAAACGTGCTGAGAGCTAAAGCCGTGCGCAACAATAGCAATTGAAGCGATTGGCAACACTTTTACGAGTTGCCAACTACATTTTACAACGAATTTTCATTATAGCACAAGGTAAGCTTTTTATTGCATTTCTCAATTTTCTATTCTTGTATTCTTCTTCTCCCTTTCCTTCTCCTTCTCCTTCTACTGCTCCGTTTGCTGCTCGCTTTGACAATTCTCCAGCTGCAGTTTATTGGCTTTCAAATTTGGACCTAGGTCAAAACGGCAGCAATTGGATTGTTGGACAAGCTTAAAGGGAGAACTGAAAGACACAAGTTCACATAATGATAACTGATGAACCCATTCAAAAGGGAAAACAAAAGACAGTCCCCCCTTTTGGTATATACATTTGCTTACAAAGTTTTTCATCTCTTTCCTTCTACTCAAATATGACGCTCATAATACGTCGGAAAAATGTTTTAAATCTCTTTTAGCGGTTTCAGATATTTACTTTCCTTCTAAGGTATTACCTTTTTATACCTTATAAGACATGTTTTGTTTTCAATATTCTCCGTCTAGAGAATCCAAAGATTCATTTAGTTGTTGAGGAATCGATGGCTGGACCCAACTTTGGAAGCTGGAAAAACTCTTCCATCAAAGCGGATTTCGCTTATAACAAAATTCAATTTGAGATTCTCGTTAAAGTTTTTCCCACATCGTCAGAATTTAAAAGAAGTTTTCATAATTTTCGCTTTTATAATCTAAAGTTTTTCCATAAAACAATCTATGACAATGGCATTCCTCACATGGAATCCTCATGGTTATTTCAGAAATAACTCTTATATTGAATTGTTCTATATCATTTCCGATGTTTTCCTTTCGTTTTTCCTACTTAAATATGAAAAGTCACAGAGGGAACTTGTCACGATTGAAAGACTTTTTACTGGAATCGCATGAATATCTTTATTTTCAATGGCTTTATGTTAGGCAATCTCCCCAATTAGACCCTTCGTCCATAAACGCTCTGGCCACGTAATTATGTAAACGTTCGTCTCGAAAGTAACTCCCACTGGATCCTCCCCACCCCCCTCATCACTTGAGCGGGCAACCGAGGAACTTTGGCCACTTTGGTAAAGAGCTCTCTTCAAATTGAAAGCACATGTCCAATGTGCTTGGCTTTTATCATCTTTCAACTTGTGTGGTTGTCCCAAAAAAGGAAAAAAATAATAAAAAGAAGAAGCGAAAACGCTGACAGGCGACTGTCGGACTGTAAACAGCCTCTTGCACCGCCCCGCCCCACCCTCCTTTGTGCAACACTTCCCCCTACCGAAAACGTAGAATAAAAAATTTGTTCAAGTTACTATTCAAAACGCTTTTCAGCAGCTGCCGCACCAAAATCCCTTTTTAATTTTTCATGGCTGCTGCCACTGCCACTCCTCCCCTCCCCTACCCTCCCTTCTCCACCCCTCCCCTGCCTTCCTGCACTTCATTCACTCAAAGTCAGCGCAAACAAAAAGCCAGTAGACTTCTGGGAAGAGTGGAGTGGGGTAATAGGGGACACAGGACACACTCACACACACACACACACACACACACACACACAGACAATGCATATGCATATAGTATAGCTGGAGGTCTGTTGAGCATATTTAACCCATTGCAAACACATTTGCATGCACTCAACTCAGCTCAACTGAACTCTGGTTTAGGGTTCTTTTTTGGGGTTTGAAGTTCGGCTGCAACTTGTGGGTTCTCCTCGTCTCCAGTCTCCAGTCTTCTGCCTCCCTTCCATCTGCCATTTCGCATTTCGCATTTCGCATTCTCCAAATTCAAATTCTCATATGCTAAGCGTGAAAAATGACTTGAGATGGGGGTCAACAACAGCCAGTGGAGACAATCCCCATCGTTCACTCCCCTCCGACAGTTCCCCATCGGACTGACAAAATATTTGCATAGTAAATGGTTTTATTATTAACTGTGTAAACTTCTATTTTAGAGCCGCCTCCGCCTCCACCCCCCTCCCCTTGGTCAGGCCCGCTGACTTCTAGTGCTGCCTGCACTCTCGAAAATATGGCCGCAATTTTCATAAAATGTTTTAACAAACTTGTTAAAATATTTGCAAAGTCGCTGGGGCTAAGCAACCTTCAGCCCTCAATATCCAGCGGTCAGCTGTCCAGTGGTGCAACGCGGCGTATGCGCAATTAAAGCGAATCAACGTCCACGCTGATTGACTCCGACATACCCTTTAAGCCGAAAGCTCTTAATCAAGTTGTCTGTTAAGCTGCGCTCCTTAGGCGGCAGCTGATGGAGATCATAAGGCAAATAGTTTTACTTATTTATAGCCTTCCCCTCTCTTCCCTCCCGCCTACCCCTCTCCACCCCACCGCAGCAACACTGGGTATAATCAATTAAATCTTTCGCACGCTTTTAATTAAAATTTCCCCTTGAGTTACATAATGAAGTTAACTCCTTTTATTTTCCCTGTTGTTTTTTTGCGTTCTTTTTTTGTATTTTTGTTGTGGACTATGACGATGTGGCGCCAGTTGTGAGCTTGCCTTTTTGACACGCCCACTGGCGCTGGGTCTTTCTCCGCCCACATTATGCCGTCTGTCGCCTCTCACGTAAATAAAGCGCGAAATTTAAAGCTTGAATCTCATTAAAATGGTTTTATTGCCACATTGGGGAGCTGCCTCTGTAGCTGTTGCTCCGCTCGCTCGCTCACTGGGTTTTCGGTGGGTTGGTGGGTCGCCGGGTGAGCAGCGAAGTGGCTCGGGTGATTTGGCTGTTTGGCTGTTTGGGTGGATGCAGCTTCCATTTCGTTACACATTTATTTTCTCGCCCATAGTTTCAATTTCGAGCAGCGTTGGCAGCGCTGCGGGTGTCAATTTCATTGCGCGCTTTTGAAGTTGCCGCCAACCAGATGAAGCGGAGCACTCCGCGGCGGAGCGGGGTGTGGCGGGTATGGGAGCGGCAGCGGAAACGGGGGACAATCACTCTGACACAATTGAAATCGATAGCAGACACACAGAAAATAAAATACGAGTATAGGAAAACTATTGGGCGTGTTTTGGACCCCCCACCCCCATCCCCAGCCAAAGATCCTTTGGCAATATTCAAACACCGAAAAACCGTTCAACTCAATTTGCGGTTCTTTTTGGCACTTTTTTCCTCCAGCCTTTTTGGCTGCCCGTTGCTATTCTTATAAAGCTCGGTCACAAAGCTAAACCAATAATTTTAATTTTAAGTTGCCATTTTTGGTGGCTGCCAGACGCAGCAGCAGCAGCTCCACAGGAATCACCAGCTGCTATTGCTGCCCCACATGCTGTTTGGGGATCGAGCACCGCCTCATCGCCTCAACTCCTCGTCGACCATCGACTTTGAGTCTGTGCTGAGAATCGCTTAAGCGGAAAATTGCACTTAAATAGACACAAAATGCTATTTGTGGCTTTGTGCTGGCAGACGACAAAATCAGGCAGCCAACAATTTGTGTGGCTCTGGCAAGTTATCAGGCTCCATAATGACGTCATCAGTTCTGAGTGCTCTTAGCACATTGTTACAGTTAATTGAGAACAAAGTCCCAATTTGTTAGACTGTAAAAGATCAGCAACGGATCGATCATTGCTTTTGAATCTTATCCAAGGAAATCTTAAGGTTTTCCCATTTTCATACTCAAATATCCCAAACAAGTTCTGACATTCACATCTTCAACTATTCCTACGCTTTACGCCTGAGCCTAGGTAATCGATAAGTCAAAATTCTGAAGGCTCTTTTGCGATTTCAATTCAACTTTGACATTCACACTATGAAATATGATATGCCTTATATCCTGTTTAGGTCCTCGCTATCTCTGCCCTCTCTCTCTATTTCTGTTCCCTTCTATCTCTTTCTTTCTTTTGCTTAATTTCTGGCTCGTTCCGTTCGTTTTTAAGCGCTGACACATGCCTCGTAGGCATATGGAAAGCCCATTAAAACATCATTCATGCAGTGACAGGACTCGTTCCATGCCCATTCCCGAAGTTTCCAATGTGACAGTTAATTTTACAGCGACTGACGTCAACGATGAGGAGAAAAACGAAACGAAAACGGCAACGAGAAGAGGATAAAAACAAAAAGTTCAAAAGTAAAAACTGCATTAAGAATCGACTGAAAAAAGAATTAAAGGCCAAGTAAATTTGGCAGTTGACAAATACAAAATTTGGCTAAAAATAGAGAAAAAGCGGGAAATGCCAGAGGTAGAAAAAGAAAGAGAGGAGTGTAAAGGGTTGGGGGTAAACTTTGTTGTATTTAATTGTTTTGAGAGCAAAAAGTGCAGCAAGTCTGGAGAAATATTTTTAATTTTTTGCACTTGGCTGCAGCAACAGCGGCAGAAACAACTAAAACAACGGCAACAACAAAAGGAAGACTGAAAGACAGGGACAGCTACAGAAAGAGAGAGAGGGGAAGAGCGACTGCAACAATCAGAAGTAAATATAAATAAAAACCCAGCAAAGTTGTTGAGCCAGGACGAAGAGACAGGCCACTTATGCATGTCCTGTTGGCACCACACAAAGGGCCAGGTCGTACCAATGTGGATGGGGGGGGGGGGGAGGGGTTCAGGCAGCTGACAAGACATGTCGAGACTACGACAATACCATGCACATACCAGGCCAGGACGATGTCAGATGATATGAGACGAAGAAGGAGACAAAACATCGCTTGTGAGTGCATATAATCTGAGGCTCATCATCTGCAGCTGGTTGGCCTGGAGGAGCTGCAGGAGGAGGGAAGAGGCGGCAAGCAAAACAAATCCTTGCCAAGACAACATATATGAATATCCTTGTACGAGCATGTGTCCTGGCTGCTGGCTTATGCCAGCCCTCTCTCTCTGCTGCGGCTCAGTGCAAGAGACAATGCAATTCTTCTGCACTTTTGCCTGCTCGCTCGTTTGTAAGCAAAAGTCCTTTACTACAAATTTTTGTGTGCCATCATAAAAAGCACAACATGCTACATATATCCTTCCTCTACTCTTCTCGCTCGCACAACTATCGCTCTCTCTGTCTGCTCGGTTTAGGTAAATATGAATACGTGCGAGTCTTAAGCTCAAACTCATATGCAAATACGTGTAGTACAAAATGCGTTTCCGCATTAATGCGTTTTGTTATGGCCAGGAGCAAAGGACTCCCAGGACATCTAAATGGATATTAGTTGTCACAGAACCCACATTGGACACATCCTCCTCCTAGTTGGATATGCATGAGACAGGTACTGTCTATAATCCCAACTTTGCATGCTCACAAGGCAGAAAGAAAATGAAATCTTGATTGAGAATCATGAGAAATTTAATAACATCTTCTTGTCGTTTGATGAGAATCTATAAATGAAAAGCTATTATCCAATCTAAGCTCAATCCAATGAAGCAAATGTATCCCAAATCGTAGGGTATATAAGTAACTGTTAAGCCTCCAGTTAAGATCTTACACGGAAACTAAACTAATTATGTGCAAGGCGTAACTCGATTCACACTGAAGCAACACCTTCCAATCCATTTGGGACTCGGATAAACTTCGTTCCGCCTGTTTTGGTAACCTATTTAAATATTTACCTATTCACCTATTCCCCGGAACACAGTTCAATTAGCGCTTTGCACGGATTTATCGCTACTCCTCCTACTCTCCGGGGAGGAAGTTTCAGACTCATAATCAACTTTCAAATTTTGTCAGCCGGAGGCAACTATTGCTCCTCTGCTCTGTCTACCTCTCACACTCTATCATTCGGCATCTCTTTGCCTATTTATTTAACTAAATTTAGTCACAAACGCACACACACTCTCTTACACACACGCCTTCACACACAGACAGCCATGTCGGCTTCGCTTTAGCCTGTTTTTGGAGCAAACCAAGTTTCTGCCGCGTTCGTCATTTTGCATATCTAACCGCATCTTAACTAATGCACGTCGTGAGCTGTGTGTGTCGCATGTATGTGTGTGTGTGTGTGAGTGTGTGTCTAGTGTGTGCCGTGCTGGTCGCATTCATTTGGCTTCGGCTGCTGCTGCTGCTGCTGCTGCCTTCCAATTAAGTAAAAATATAAAACGCTGTCAAGGACAAATGTGCATTTTAATTAAATTTTTAGCACAGGCGCGTGCCATTCTCCCCTCTCGCTCTCGCACACACCTCTTGCTTTAGATCTCAGTCTATCTCCTTCTCTCAATGTGTTCCCATTTCCACTGTCTGCCTTGTGTTGCCGCTTTCTCAAGCCACTTTTGATTTAAAAGGCGCATTCGTTGCGCCTGCCACAGAATATCAAGTATACGCAATGCAACTGCAACTGCACCTCACCCCCTCTTCCTCCTTCTGCTCCTGCTCCTCCAGCCATGCCACACCATACACTCCAGTCACAGTTTGCTGTCATAAATCACTTGAGTTGCCTCAAAATGTGCGTCTTTTCCGCCGGGGCAACAGAGTCTGCTCAGGAGCAGGATGGCGGGGGCGGGGCGGAGGCGGGGGCGTGGCCATAATGTGTAACTGTGCAAAATGCTCGAGCACCATATAAAATTGCAACGTGCAAAATGCTGGCCAAAAATGCAAAACGAAAAGAAGTCAAAAACTTTTGCTGCTCTCAGACAAAATTCTTCTTGTTGTTGTCCTTCGTTGGGGGCACGAAAAGGGATGGGAAAGGGTCGGGGGAAGGGAACAGGCAGCGATAAAGCGTGCCAAGTAAAAGATACATATTAATTGCTGTTATGCTCTCTCTGAAACAACAACAACAACAGCAACAAAGTGTAACTTGCGAGTTTTTGTGTGTTGAAATGCTAAACAGCAAAACTTCGTGTTGTTGCTCTTGTTCTTAGCAGCTGTTGTTGTTGTTGTTGTTGTTGGTGTCATTATTGTTGTTGTTTCTGTTGTAGTCACTAACAAATGGCCTGAGCTCTAAAATCCACAAGGAACATGGCAACAGAACCCAACTAGGAGCAAACCAAACCAAACCAAGCCAAACCAAGCCGAAACCCAAAACCGAAACTGAAACCAAAGAACTAAACTAACAAGCGCATTGGGACTAAGCTGCAAGCTGCGAGTTCTGAGCTCTGGGCCCTGAGCCCTGAGCTGTGTGCTCCCCAAGAATCAGTTTTAAATTCTCTGATTGTGGTCAGTGGCGTCGAGAGAAACGGGGGCTCTGCTCCAAGAACGAATGAATCAAGTCGTTACGAGACGACAAGCTGAAATCTTACACTCACCTGCAACAGTACGACTCTGACAGGAATTAAGTCAGTATGGAATATAGTGGATAAATTTCAATAAAATAGCAGTGTAACTAATAATATATATTTATATATTCAGAAAGTGAGAGGTAACTTTATATTTTCCAACCCCTTGCATATCTCCTAAACATTTTCTAAGCTGTGCGATTCTTTTTCTGACCCACTGTAAGATCGCTGCTATTTATATTCTCCCATCATTTACTACTGTGTCTGTTGTCGCAAAGATGTACCATTAACTTGCTAACTTGGAGCAGCCATCATAAGCACTTCAGCTTCCATTCACTTACTCCCGAAATTTGTATCTTTCGCCTTCATTGTATCTTTCCCTTAAGTTGTCAGAAAACATTAGCTCTCGACATCTTCTAAAGTTGGCGAATGTCATTTCAATTGCAGCTCATTTCCATCCTCCAACCCCCCTGATCTCGCCGTCCCTGATAGTCCCATAGTCTGCCCTCCCCCTCCTCCTGCTGCTGCCGTCATTCGCAATGTTGTCTTGTTGAATTATGCCACGACGCACTTAATCATTTGCGTTTTCTTTGCCGCATCCGAAAAGTTTTTGCATGCTAACGGTTTACACTGTTTGTTGGCCTTGTTGTTGTTGTTAGTTGTTGCTGGTTGCAACTACAACATTTCTGGCTGGTTTTTTCTTCCTCTCTTTTATTTTTGGGTATCTTGAAGTTTTCGACGGCTGCTGCAGCGTTAAAGACCGCAAAGAGCATGAGACGATGTTGTTGTCTGTGTGCGTGTCCTTGTCGAGAGTAAGCAAGTGTCGCCTCAGCAAACAATATCTCTATCCCTCTCTCCCTCTCCCTCTGCCTCCCTGCTCTCATTCATTGTCTATCTCTTACGATGTGTCTGTCTGTGGGTCAACATTTCATAGCCAACCACAATGAGCCACTTGAGAAAACTTTTGGGTGAACGACGAATTTAACTAAGAACTTTTGGCGTTTGGCGCTGCGGTTGCGACATCCTCGTACCGAATTCCCCAACTCCACCCACCCATCCCCCAATCCAAACGGTGAGCAACCTCATAGTGAGTCAATAGAAGACGCTAACGGTACAGGTCCTTCATCAAGGAACCTACCGCAACGAGCTCGAGTTTTGTGGATGTCTCCCTGTGCGTGTGTGTGTGCGTGTGTGTGTGTTGGTGTGTGTCTGAATGTTTGTGTTTGTGTTTGTTATTTGTTGGGCATGCGGGTCGTATGATTAATATTAAAGTTGCCACAGAGTGAAAATTAAGCTGGGCACAACGGCAGGCAGCATAAGTTTTCCAGGCACGCAGGTCAACGTGGGAGTCGTGGGAGGCGTGTGAGGCGTGGAAGGAGGGGCGGGACGGTGACAGGGGGAGGGATAAGTAAGGCAAAGACACGGGAAATGTTGGTGCCCCAGGGTGGCACTGGGGGACTAGCAGAAAGGGCAAGTGTTGCCAACGTTTAAATCAGATAAATATTTTTCTGTTCTTCTTGTTGTTGTTGTTTCTGTTTTGGCGGCGTTGGCGGTGGGCGCTGCGGGGGCGTGGCATTTGCTGGTGTTACAAAGCTGCAGGCGGCAACTTAATTTCTTATTTTTTGTTGCTGTTGTTGTTGTTGCCTCCTTCTCACAGTCAGAAACTGAAGCTCAAATAAACAAGACATTCTCCGCTGATGCCTCGGCTGCTGCTGCTGGTGTTGTTGCTCCTGTGATGTTGTTACAGATTTGTTGTTGTTGGTCGACTAAAAATAAGCGAAATTCTTGTGAAAATCCCTGACAGTCACTTCACGTTTCATGTTCCACGTTCACCGACAACCAACAACCAACAAACAACAACCAACAGCCGACAACCGACAACCGCCACATAAAGCACACAGAACACACGAAATATACGCTGGGGTCCAATGTGGCGTATGAGTGATTTGTTTCACATAATAAATCTGTGGATGTGCGTGCTCTCTGTGCTGCTATGTGTGTGCGTGTGTGTGGCATGTGTTTGTTTATTCATAAGCGCATTTGGTTGTTCAACAACATTTTTTTTCATAAAAGTTGCCTTAATGCGCAAAGTAAATAAACGAGATGAAAACAAAGACAGAATCTGCTTAAATATTGCAAGTTGATTGCGGCTGATTTGACGTATGCCCCATGCCTCATAACTCACACACACGCCACACACCTCACACATTCCTTCTCGTATTCAGTTGAATGCTTGGCAAACAAAGCCAAAGAATTCTTTATAACTTTTTCTATGTTCTGAATGCATTCATCGATTCATTCAATCGATTCAGTGCGTACCTGAGACAAAGGTGTGTGCTGAATGAATTGATTGAGTGAGTGTATTAATTCCCATTCATTATTCATAGTAATTTTCTGTGGTAAGGAAACGAGGTTACGAAAAGTTAATGGGTAAAAATAGCAACCAGTTATGGGCTTAAAATACTCCAAGCTAACTATGAATAAATAGTTAGTCGAAGAAGAGTTAATGGGATAACTAATTGCATTAGTTTGTGATGATAGATTCCTAACAATTCCCCTCAAACCTGCCTGAGTAACCTTGCTAGCGATGAACTTTCGAAATACTTTCAATATTTTACTCCTCCTCAACTTGCAGTTCTTCTTCTTCAACCTCTGTAGCCATCGAAATAAGATTCTTCTCTTGGCTCGACATCTGCTGGTGGATCATAAAAAAATCCATTGCCTACTTATTGCGGCATTCATCAGACGACAGTTTACAACAGTCTGCACAAATTCCCGAAAGCTTTGCGCACACACGCACACTCTTTGCCCTGTAAAACTATAACTCCGCCTCCTATCCCCCCTCCTCGGTATCCACTTCTACTGTTCTCTGTGCCGTCACGCTGTCATAACGAAAGCGATTCAACAATTTCCACTCATTGCGCTCAGTCAATTGCCAACCATATTTCAATTTTATTTTATTATCGCAATACACAACGAGGATGCTCTCGCACACCGACAGAGATGTATCTAAGGGATACAGAGTTACAAGTCCTGGCCGCATCCGTTGCCTTTTATATCGTATTAAAGGCTTCCTCTCAAATCCCACGAATCGCCCTGGACAGCAGCCATTGTTGCTGCTGGCTTCTTAGCCAAAAAAGTTATTGATAGTTATGGCACGCCCACACGCACAGCCCCGCCTCGCCCCTTGGGCAAACATTTTGATTTGACCGAAGTTTACTTTCTTTCTCTCTGTTCATCTCACTCTCTTTCTTGCTTTCTTTCTGTGTTACTCCTTCTCTTTCGCTCGTTGTCTCTGCATGCAATACAAGAATTTTGCATAATTTATTAGGAATATTTAATAAAAAATACCACAAGGCAAACACTGAGAGGCCGAAAACGGAATTGTGGATGAGTGCTTCCTAGGAGCGGGACGTTAAGCAGAGGCGGATCCTAGTGGGAGGTGGCCCGCTTGGCCGCTCGCCATTCCAAACGGCAGCCGCTTGGCAAACTTTACGCTTCGTTAGCTTCTGTTCGCTATGTTCCCACTTGCCACTTGCTCCCGACTCCCATTTTCAGTTGCCAGTTGCCAGTTGCCAGTTGCCAGTGCCTCCACCCCTTTGCTCCTTTCTACCCCTCGAATCTCTTTTGTGCCTTTCATGTGCAGCAAAATGCGTTGAGCTACATTTATGCTTTGTTTTTTTCCCATTTTAACACACACACTCTCACACACACACACACATATATACACAAATACACACAATCAACTTGCTTGCATTTGCAATGTAGATTCATTTTTGTGAATTTATGGTGGAAAAACTCACACGATGTGCACGAGGGCAACAACTGCCAAGGCAGAGGGGAGAAGAACAATGAAAATCTGAGCTCTGCTTTTGTATACTCTTATGTCAAATGACAATTCCCCCAAAATCCCAACTATTTAATGTATTATATATCTTATTAAATAAATGCTTCATAATTTCATTCCAAGTGTTGACTACAAACCTCATCAAGAGCTGATTTTAAGTCTTTTTGCAGCTAAATTTAAGCAACTTTCAGAAAATAATACGAATGCAGTATAGTATTGAAATTCTCATAAAGTCTGCCTTAAGTATCTAGACTTAACCAAGAATTATGAGAATATGAATTTACATGACATTTTTCCACTCTGAAAACATTATGGAACAAATCTTTAGAAAATTAACTTCGAAGTAGGAACTAAAGCTTCATCTTATTTCTTTAATCATTGGCCTGCAGCCAGATTTCTTCACCAAAGACCTATTCGACTTGGAGTTATTGGATTCCTGGGCACTAGTCAAGTTGCTGTAAATATTAAAGATGATCTTATGCCTAAGCTACTTTGCAGTGTATACAATGTTCGGATGCCTTAAGTCTGAGTATTCCAACAATATTCTCTTTCTTATTGCTGTTATTGTTGCTACGGGTTTACGCATACATTTTCATGGCCTCGCAGAAAGGTGTAACAGAGTGTGTGTGTGTGTGTGTGTGTGTGTGCGTGTGAGTAAACCTTTTAGCATAAATCATTGCCAGTGCATTCAACACAGCGATACACACACACACACACACACACACACACAGAGGGACGCACACAAAGTGTGTGTGCTGGGTCTCTTGGCATTGATTTGATTTGAAATAGTTGAAGCATAAACTGACAGCTGAAATATCGTTTTACATGCGTCACACGACGATGGCAACGAGCGACAACGTTGCGTCTGATTAGTCAGTTAAAATTGCTCTATATTCAGCCCTTTCGCCTCAGCCCCACCCACCTCCCCTTTGGCACAGCCTACTGCCAGTACTTCGGTTTACACGCAGTCTGAACTTGACATTTTCGCATGTTTCGTTTGCATTTTGAATGTGCCATTCAATTCAATTTTCGAGTGAAACCCAATGGAACCCTACGAAACGCTCCGTTAGACAGTTTTTGTCAATTGGTTGTCAATGCTACCCATCACCTCCCCCTCCCCTCCCTCTAAAGGGATTCATTACTCACACATAGAAACTAAATACAGCCCGCACAAGTTTTGTTCCATTTTCTTTATAATGGTTCTCTTTTTTGTGCAATTGTTGTCTTATCGCAAAGCAAATATTTATTTCATTGTTTAAAATGTTGTGCCTTGTCTGGAGCTTCCTCTTCCTGTTGCACACACACACACACACACACACACATAATGGATACCCAACCCAGCAGGGAAGCGGGGTCAACGATGGGTTAAGTGCCCGCAGGCTCAGCGCTTGTGTCTCGTGCGGCGCATTCATTAACCCCTCCTGGGGGCTAGTGTAGATCCGAACTTGAATGCCATTATCCTGGCACGTTTCGCAACCACAGCAACAACAACAGCTGCTTTAAGCTTTTGCTGCTTTGCGTATTAAAGATGTTAACAAACAGCAGCAGCTCCCCCCCTGCCCCCTCCCCTCAGAGCACCCAGAACACCCACTGATAATGGCATTTTAAATGCTTGCAAAAATAAACCCAAAAATTTCATTGCCTACTTTTTTGGGCATCCGCTTAGCTCTGTCCCTCTCTCTCTCTCTCTATTCTTCTTGCTTAAGCTTCTTCCTCTTCCTGCCCAACTTGGCAGCTGCTTAGTTTTACAAATTGGACAAGCTTAACCACAACAACAACAACAATAAGATGAAGAAGAAGAATGAGTATCCAAATCGAAAAAAATGGCAAAAATTGCTTGAAATTCTAATCTTTTGCTTTACGCTTGAATACATCACACACAAACACAAGCAAACACACATAATCATAGGTCTAGTGTATGTGTGTGTGGGGTGGGTGTGTGTGTGGGTGAGGGTCGTTTGATTTTTCGTAGAAAGCCCATAGACATATAAAATATAAACAGTGAGAAAAAAGCAGAAAATGTACAAAAAACCAAAACTGAAACCAAAAGCGTATCAAAAATTCACACACCCAGCTTCCTGTTGTGTGTGTGGGTGTCAGTGTGTGTGTGTATGTGGGTCTGCTTAGACATGTGTAAAGCCAAAATATTTTGCAAGTCAATATATCAAAAAAATATTTGGCGCGTTTGCTGAATGCAAAGATGAATGAACAGCGAATGAAATTCGTTACAAAAACACATTCTGCGAGGGCGGCACGAGGGGTGCGTGGGGAGGGGGTGGATGAAGTGGAGCACTATAAAGTCAACGGTTGCAGCACAAACAAACACAAACAAAAGTCAAACATAACTTTATAAATATGCCACTTCAGTTCGTTCGACACTCAAATACCCTGTTCCACTTCATATTTCACATACTGAAAATAACTATTTCTTGTGAGCAGACATCTTATCGGATCATAGCTCGGATTTAACCCGAATGTATATATAATAACTCGTATCTAAGAAGCCTAATCAACCCTTTTCACAGTACTCAAGTACGTGGTATAATAAAGAGCAAGTTAGTGTCGAAAACTGAAA
Source organism: Hirtodrosophila trivittata (assembly GCA_035045065.1). Classification (NCBI taxonomy): domain Eukaryota; kingdom Metazoa; phylum Arthropoda; class Insecta; order Diptera; family Drosophilidae; genus Hirtodrosophila; species Hirtodrosophila trivittata. The sequence goes on from JAWNNK010000022.1 coordinate 2,280,103, forward strand.
ATAACTCTGAAGTATCATGAAAGTTTATGCATGTGTGTTTTTCTCGACTTCTTTATCTCGACTTCTCCCTCCCTCCTATTGCTGTCTCGCTCAGTCACGCCTCTGTCCACAATGTGTGTTACATTTTGTTTAAAACAAATGAATTTGCCGTCGAGGCAAGCTGAAGAACATTAATCATAAGCTGCTGTCCGGTCTGCAGGTTGCCCTTTAACGGCTGCTCTGACTTTCGCCTGGAACAAGGTGCAGCTAGAGATTCGAGGAAGGAACTTGGAGCCGGAGAGGGTAACATCTACTTGGTCAACTGGTCAGCTGGTCAGTTGGTGGCGTTTATTAAAGTTGCCGCATCATGACAGGGCAGATTCTCGTGCATTTACCAAAGATACAAAGGTGGAAGGTCAAAGGCTAAGCCTGAACATGGCAGCTGTTACCTGCCTGCCTGCCTGCTGACTGACTGACTGACTGACTGCCTGAAATTAGGACAACAGCTGCCAGTGGGAATTGCAAAGTGTGCAGAATTGTGTGAGAGCGTGACAACCTGGAATTGAGGTTGACCTTTGACCAACTAAACAAGCACTAAGCCAGAGCAACACAGCCATTAGTAGCTGCTACTTGAGCTGCGAAAATTTTATTATAATAGAAAATCTGTTTGCTCTGCGTTACCTCGGGACAAGGACATGTGTCAAGCTGCTTGTCATTGAGCGTAAACTTAATTTAAGTGAAAATGCGAGTGGCAACAACATCACAAGAGGAAACCTCTATAAATATTTCATGCAGAGGAAACTTCACACAGAAAAAATATTACAAAATTCAATTTAAAAAACAGATTTAACATTCTGACGAAGATGGAATACGCCAAGAAAGTTTCTTTCTGTCAGCTACAACTGGTCAATATCTGGAACATTAACATAGAGTCCTTGCCATCAAGCAACTCCTGAAACAAAGTATGTCCTTAAGAGGATAGACTCCTATGGCACGTCGTATTCCAACTCTTTTAGAGAATTGACAAGATTTGCGGTCGTTTGTTTAATCAGCTCGTTGGAATTGCATTTTACTCTTCTGTGCAGTGCCACACATATTTTAAGGGACAGACACACACACACTGAAACACACACCAACTGCTGGCATCATTTGATTGTCCTGATTTCGGTCTGCTCCTGTTGCTGTCAGCCTTTTGTGTGTGCGTGGCACGTGTAATGCGAAAATTGTCCTTGACTTTGTGTACGTGCTCTCTGTACCCTTCACCTCTTGCGAGTTTGTTTAATTGCTGACACACACACACACACCACACACACCACACACACCACACACACACACACATTCCTAATGAATGTAAATGAATGGCAGCAAAGCGAAAACTACACGCGTTCTACTACTACAAATATTTATTATGCGAACAGAAATAAAGAATAAAATGCAAATAAAAATTAAATTTCATTACTCACACACACAGATAGGCGACTGAAATAACTGCATATATATATATGGGTATGTGTGTGTGTGTGTGAGTGTGAGTGTGCACTTTCTGTGCTTTGTTTGTTTGCACATTTAATTTAAATATTTAATTAAAATTTCGAGCGCGGATTGATTCAGACAATTAAAAATAGCACGTGCCAGGTATAACTGAAGGGGTGTAGGGTATTGACGGGTAGTTCAAACTGGGCTGTAGGCTGTAGGGTGCAGGGGTGCCTGTTAGCTCGGTTTGTTTATCTGTTTGATTGTTTCAGTTGCCGTTTATGAAAAACAAATTCAACGAATTTGTCGCCTTTCGTTTGTGCAGCTTTGTTCCCGGCAGTTTTGTAAATTTGCACGACAAATTAAATTACACACACACATGTGATTGTCTGTGTATGTGTGTGTGTTTGTTTGGCCATAATCATGATTAAAAATTGTTAGATTTAGCAGGGGCCCATGTAAAAATTATAGGAGCCAACACCGCAAAAACAACAAGAAGAAAGCATAAAGCACCTAGCGGCCTATGTTAAACATGTATGAGCGTGTGTGTGTGTGGGTGTGTGTGTTTAAGTAAATGCGTGTGTGTGTGTGTGTGGTTTTGTATTTTCATTTGTCTGTGTGTGGGTTTTCCACTGTTTGCATTTGTTGCAAGAGGCGAGCCTCGCTTTTGTTTTATTTGCATTGTTCGGCGTTTCTGTTTCTGCTTCTGGTGCTGGAGATTCTCGTCCTGCCAAGTTCCTCCGGTTCTTCAGAGCTCCGTTTTGTTGACTCTTTGGCTTTTATCCGCGCAAATTGTTTACCCTTTTTAGTGGCTTATGGTTTATTATGCACCACACACACAATAAATCCGTCAATTTTCTTCAAACTCAGATAAATACTCTTCTGCTCTGGCCTTGCCACGATTTCAAGTTTCATTTAAGCGAATAGAAGCTATAGTTGAGATTCTATATCTTAGCTTTAAATTCTTTGTGGTTAATAACGAATAACCTATTATCCTATATAGAGTCTATACGAGATCCGAAATTGCTGAATATTGAGCTGAAGAGCATTTTCCTAGGCGCTTACTTCATTCAATGAGTCCCTATGAATAGGCAGCTGCAGACGCAGCCCTAAGGCTAAGTAGTCAACTCTTTATCAGCAGACGCCACTCCTCGCCGCCCTACGCCCACTTCATACCAACCTTACACCTACCTCTCCACACACACTCCTGACTGTGCATTGCCCTTACCCACATAATGGACAAACAATACGCTCTTCTTATTTCATGGGCAAAAGAAAAGGCACTTAACGCCCGCTCAGGCTGCATAATGGCATTTTATAGCCCGTTACCCCCCACCCACTCACACACACACATACACACACACGCATGCACAACACTTTCGCCTTAATGTGACTGGCTCTTTGGCCAGTGAAAGGCAAAAATGCATACAAATGCATTTCATTTGTGGGCCACAATTCGCTCCTAATGCGCCACAATGGATGCCGATGCCGATGCTTATGCTGATGCTGATGCTCATGGTGATGGCGATGGTGATGGCGATGGGATTGAAGATTGGTGGGACTGGGAGTGAAAACCAGGATGATTGGTTTGGCTTTTATCGTTTGCCGAAAATTTAAAGCCTTTTAGTGTGGCACAAATTGAACCTTATGCCTGGTGAGGGCAACTGCTGCGTTTGGGCCACGTTGAGAGCAACCACAGCTGCTCGTTCCATTCGTTTGACCTTTGACAGCTCCACACAAAATACAAAAAGCGAAAGTGGAGCAAACGACGGACAGCAACTGTGGCCACAACCACATCCTCATCCACATACAAGTACATCCAGATCCCAACTGGTCTATGGTCTATGGTCTATGGTCCAAGAGGCGAGTGTTTTTAACTTTTGCGAGTTGTCTTTGCAGTTTTTGATCTACTGACCTGAATGCCCAGCCAGCCCATACCTGCATACACAACTATGCAATATATATATATATATATATATCGCTTGTATATATATAGAAAGTCTACATATTTGATGACCAAATGGTTTTCAATAACAGGCAGCCAACAACAAGCAATGGCCAAGCCACACAAAAGCCAGCAACAATAGCAGATATATATACATATATCTATATATTCTGTAGAAGTGAGCAAAAGCCATAGAAAGGATGTTAAAGGGTTTGGGGAGTGGATTGTCCACTGACGAGGATGTAGAATAGAATGATATACAAAGCTGTGGCCAGGTGTGCGCCAGTTTTGTGTGCCTGAGCAATTTTTACTATATATATTAGACAGTGGACATTGGCTAAATGGAACTGTCAGTCAACTTTATGTGAATTCCAGTCGTTTGAATACTCAAACAAAGTTTATCAATAAATAGAAAGTTAAGTTTTCTTTAAATAATTCATGGCTTTATACAGGTTTTGCTGTGGTCTGTTGTGGCCAGGAGATTCATTTTTTAAATACTCTCAACGCTGCATAAATCAGCTAAGAGGGGAGGCAGAAGCGTTGCCAAACTAATGCCATTAAAATGTATTCCCCTACCTTTCTGGTCCCCTTCTTTGCTGATCTGCTCTGGTTCACAATGAGGTTTATGTGGGCTTAGTTCTTGTCGTGAAATATTTTAGCTTTATCCTGTCGATTGTCGCTGTAAAATCCATAAAATAGACAGTTATTATAAATTGCTCTTGTGGCCAATGCAAACAATAAAAAACATTATTCCTTTCTCTCTATTTTTTATGCAAATATATCTTTCTGTCTCTCTCTCTCTCTCTCTCTGTGTGTGTAACACAAATGTTTGCATATTTATTAAAAATAGCAAAGATTTTGTTATAATCCGCTGCATTTAATTGACTGCGGCTAACAACTGTAAAATATGATGTGGGTCAATGAGAAGCCCATTCAGCATTCAGCAGTAAAAGCCGAAGGAGGAGGCGATCGGGGGGTGGCAACTATATAAATATAGTCATAATTCTAGTGACCAGTGGCCAGTTGCCAGTTGCCAGGGACATGACAGTCCATTCAAATGTATCTAGGGATATCCATTGCTTTTATTTACATTCTCCGATCCGCGACAATTTTAATTATGAGTGCGATTCTCGTACGAGCATGTTTACATTTAATTTTGCCATTTCACATACAATATTCACAATGATTTCTTTTCATTACGGCGAAAGGTAATGAAAATGTATTAAAAATGAGGGTGAAAATAATGAGAAATAAATAATATTAATATGTATAAAATTCTACTCAATGTTTTTCTAGATGATAAGTATAAAAAATCAGAGCATAAGCTTAAGGAACAAGCAGAAGTTAATTAATTTTTTATTTATTTCTCTGCTTCTGCCACATTAACTGGAACAACAGATTTGTAAATGACAAGAAGTTTGTGTTGAAGTTGAGAACTGTGTCAACATTTCATTACTCAAACAGCGAGACAAACATCAATCAGTTGGGGACCTTTGCTCAGGATTTCGATTTCTGATACGTTTCTCAGTGTTTTGCTATAGGAAATATTTCATCAGCGAAGCGCTAATAAACAAAGACTTTCGCTTGGCTGATTATTGTCATTGAACTGAAAGCACAACAGCGATGGAGAAGTGTAAATGGAAAAGAAATCATGACGAGGTTGCAGTAAACAACGGCAACCCAACAACCCAGCAACCAGGTAACCCACCCAACTAACCATCCATCCAACTGATAGTTTAGCTGCCACTACACGTAGATGTTGTTTCAAAGTTTTCCGAAGCAATCAACTAAGGCAGCATCAGCAGCAGCATCAGGAACAGCAGCAGAAGCAGCTCCAGAGCTCTGGAGCTATGTTGCAATTGGAAAAGTCAACGGCTGCTTTCAATGCCAGCGGCAATATTGTCTCCGTCTCCTTAAGGACGCGATAGACGAAGAGGGAAATTGAAAGCAGCAGCCAGGTGGGCCAAGGAAATGCAATCAGCCAACTGCCTCTGCCTCTGCCTCTGCCACTCCCTCAGCTGCTGCCAGTGTCACTGGCTCTGTTGCCAGTACAAGATTTTTACAAGATTCTTCCCCAACTCTGCTCGAGGATTACGTTTCAGTACAAAAATTACATAAGCCCTGGAAGACATTACAATTATGAAATATTTACAAACTAAAAGGAATTTCTTAGAATTTAAGAGTGAAATATTTCTTAGATCTTTAAAAATAAATATGAACTTTCTAGTTGAACAGAAGTTTAGTTCGTTTAAAGCTATTCAATAGGAAAAGCAAACAAACAATGGAATATTTGAGTTGAATCAAAAGAAGCTTAAAGCTATATTCATTCAATGAGGTTCAAGCAATAGTTGAACTGATTTCATTTTGAATTCCTCTACGATCACTTTTAGCTCTTAAATCTGATGAATTTATAGTAGAACAATTGCAAGTGCATTTGGAATTCGTTGGGAACTAATTTGAGATTCAATTTCAATTCGCATTTGTTTTATTTGCTTACAAATAGTTTGCGTGACTTTATATTTTACAAATATTTGCACAGCAAATACACAAAAATGAAATAAAAATTCCAATGGAATTTCATCAACGTGGCAATCAGCCGTAAACAAGCCCCATTCTTATGCTTTCAATCTCTCTCTCTCTCTCTCTCTGTTTGCCTATCTCTTTCACTCTGGTGGGAAACCCTTTGGCGGTTCAAGTGCAAATCGAGTCAACGTCGCGTAAAAGTCGCCAGGGAATCGCGAGACGAGAATCTATTATATTATTATTGAGCTTTTATGCGAACGCGTTGAAAGCATCGAAAGCTGGAAATCCTTAGAATACAGCGAAATGCATTTAGTGAGTGGATGCCAGGACCTACTGCAACCCAGTTTTATGCACAAGATGTTGACGTGATAGAGATTTTGATAGCTCGTAGCTGCTTCTGCTGCTGCTGCTGGCTGGAGATTGCCACGCTGCGAGGCAACATAAGCAAATCAAATTTCCGGCTGGCTTAAAGCCCAGTTTAGCCACTTTGGCAGCTCATCGCAAATCCTTTTAAGTGCCAGGCGATTCCATTAAAGTTGCAGTTGCACTTGCCATTCTACTGGCAGCTGCCAGGTGGCAGGTGGCCGCGTGGCACTTCGCCTTGTGTGTTTACCATGGGGCAGTACCTGAACAATTAGCAGCTGCCTTGGCCAATGGAACGCGCTCCAATTTCGTTGATTTCCCCAGCAGATACTCCATGACGGATACTCCATGACGGCGACACAGCCCGAACTATGGCTAAATAATCAATAACTGTCACACGAAATCTAAGTGACGGTTCTCCCTTCCACCTCACACTCTCTCTTTCACACACAGCCATTTTGCTTTGATATCTGGTGCAAAAGTTTTGAGCCAAAGTTTTGTGTCCACAACACTCGGCAAATGAATAAACTGATGCCTTGTTTTCATTTGTTTTGATTGGCGTTTGCAACCTGACGTACAGCAGAGAAAGTGGAGAGGCATTTTATTTATTCATCTATCGAATAACTCGATAATTGAATACATATTCAATTAAACAAACCACCAACTTTCGTATCCGAATAGAGTCTTGCAATAAGGTTTCTGTGGGGCCTAACAGCTTAAGGTTTAAGTTTAAGAAGCTGCGAAAGCTACAAATAATGATGTATATATATTATATATATACATATCGATCAGTTATATGCAGTCTTATTAGGTAAACTCCTGTTGAGATACAGTTGGAATATGTATTACGCTTTGATTAGAATCAAATGTCAATTCATTTCAAGACAATTAAAGAAATTATATAAGAAATGCATTCAGAATATGTGACAAATAGGTTATGATATCTGAATGGGAGATTAAGTAAAAGTAATAGCGTTATCCATTGATAAGGGTATTCCCCTCGTTTATACCTTGTAAGCAATTGCTTTGCTGCTTTCTTGTAGAGAGCAGGGGTAACGCCTCCTGAAGGCCTACAATTTTTTTCATTTAATTCCCGTTTTTTGCTCGTATGTGAGCTGACGTTTTATTGCCAGAGCTACCACACCGCACACCCCCCCACACACACACACACACACATACACTCATACACTCATATAGGCTATATTCCATTCACATCTTTTGAGCTAATTTAATATTGTGCTTTGTATGATTTTCACATATTATCAAGAAGTTTTATTGCGGCAATTGAACACGTTTGGGCCAAAAAGACGAGCAGGTTCTCAACGTCCTTGTTGTCCCTGTCGTAAAATTGAAGCACCCACAGTATTTTGATATTTATGTTTAGAAATTGTAAACGTATGCGAATGTGTGTCGTCGATTGTTGTGCCAGTGTGTGTGTGTGTGCGTGTGTTTGTGTGTAACTTATGCGGGCCCCAGAGCATTTTGTGAATGTGGTCGATTCGCCTTTTGTTTTGTCGGGTTGTTTACTTTTATTAGCTTTGGTATTATTGGTTATTGCCGGGGTACATATCGCACATCCTACGGATAGCTCATACTCTCAGGACAGGACTCAAGGAGCGAGGCGAGAGGCGAGAGGCGAGAGGAGGGCGAGAGCATTTAGCCAAAAGGTAGTCTATGTCTGATAATATAATTTAACTTTTATTTCTACATTTATAGCTCAATAAGGCACACACTTCTCCACCTCCACCTCCAGTTCCATCTCCATCTCCATCTCCAGCTAGAGCTCCTGCTAGCCATTGTAGCTAAAGGCTGTTTAATTTATCTGCCAATTGAGCTGCATATTGAGTAGCACTTAAGGACCCTCTTTATGTGCGTATTGAATGGAGCCGAGTGTAGAGATAAATGCCATTTTAATGGCCCCCCAAAAAAGTTTCTCATAGCGCAAAATAGAACAATGACAAAAGTTTGTAATAATATCTAGGGCCATAAATTAAGATGATTCTATGCGAAACAAAAAGCATTTCTTTATGACATATTTATACTTTGTTTATGCCATATTCATGCCGAGATTTGACCAGGCCCAAGCGACACTTGACTTGCAAATTGCATTCAAATGCTCCCCAAATGATTTATTATAAAAAGCCAATGACGTGCACAATGACAAACTTTTCCAAGATATTAGATTCAATATGGTAATATTTGTCTATCGATTGAAGGTTGACCTCCTTAAGCTTCTATTTGTACACAACAACTCGACGACAAATGTCAAAATGACAAAATGACAAAATGACAAAGAGGGGCCTAACTGGGCGTTCCCTTTTCAGTTGATATAAATAATACCTGGAAAAGTTTAGCTACAACATATCAAATATGCAATTATTTACAGTGGAATGTCCTTAAACAGGGCTAGCCACTGTTTTCCCTTAAAGGGAAGAATGCAATACGGGTTGAAGACCTTTACACACACATACAGAGGCAGTACAAATATTTGTAGCATAGTTTTTTGGGCTGCACGCTGATTAAGCATACGCCACGTTGGACATTTAATTTCATTTCCCCCACCCGCGGCCGCTGCTCGAGCAGTTCAAATATACAACAATAGGAAACAAAAACAACAACTGAAGAGCACACTCCAGAAACGAGAGCGAGAGGAAGTTAAAAGTGAATGCTGCAAGGATGCAGGACAAACAATATGCATAGGCAAATAGGCGGCTGGCATAAAGCTGAGCCTACAACTGACCGCAAGTGGCAAGTGGCAGGTGGCAGGGGAACAAGGGAAAGTGAGACTGGGAGAAGCGGAGAGTCAGCTATGGCCTCGACATAATCCTTAGGCTGGCGGCCCTTGAGAAATAACGCTTACTCGTTGCTGCTGCTTTATTTTGTATATTTTTTTCGCCTTCTTTCTGTTTCTGTTTCTTTCTTGTGGCCTCCCCCTTTCCACTTAGATCTTAAGTTCCCCTTTATGCTGCTCCCCTCTGCACCCCTTGTCATTTTAATAGCATTCTGTTTGCTTTCTCTATGTATAATATATATATTTTTTTGCCTTTTTCGCTAGCCAGAACCCTGGGAAAGTCTATTATGCTTACGAAAATTGCTTTACAGCTGCGGCTAGAAACAATGCGGCAAAGGTTACACAGCATAAAAGAAATACACACAAAAATGAATAATGACAGTGAGTAGTGGAACGGAGGTCTAAGTGGAAGGCGACTGGCTGGACCGGTGGGGGGGGGGATTACTTTTCGCTAAGGACCAAGGGACCAGGGGATCCAGGGAATTCACTATCAAAGTCTCAGCTGTGGCTGCAGCTAGTGCAAATATTTGCCCAAACCCTGGGGGGGATTGGGCCAGAGCTGGCGCTGGCGCTGGGGATGAATGGCCAAAAGTGCAGTTAAAATAATTTGCGCATAATGAAGCCGGAAGTGTGAACGCAAAAACAAGAAAAGTACAAGAAAAGGAACTTTATTATCAGTGGTCGAGCAGCAGCGAAGGCATCAAAAGAAAATTACAGAAAATCTCTGCCAGGATTTTCTAATTAAAGTTTCAGCGGCTGCGGCGCCAAAGTGAAATTAATGGCGTTGCCATTTTAGCCAGTTTTTTTCTTCTCTCTCTTCTCTTCCCATCTTCCTCCTTTCTATCTTCTTGCTTATTGTTGCTGCTGCGTACTTTTTGTTGTGTTGCGTCTGTTGCTTTTGTTGTGGGGCAGCTTTATGAAGTCAACATTCGACTCTTTTAGGGCACTTAATCTGACAGACTGGCATCAGTCTCCGTTTCAGTTTCCGTCCTCTATAGGAGGAGTAGAGAGTGCTGCCTCGTCCTGCCTCGGCCTGCTGCCAAAATGTGTGTAATTTATTTGCAATCAATGCGGCTCGAAAGGACATTATTTTTACATTAAAGCAAGACGAGAAAAAACTGTGTTAGTGTAAGTGAATTGAAGCAAGATTGGGAGTGTGTGTGTGTGTGTGTGAGGCAGAAGTGGCCGCGCTGCCAAAGCAACGTCAGCATATATTTGGCAGCTGTCACTTAATACTTTTTATGCCCTGTAAATGTGGAATCTCCAAGGCATATCAGTATGTTAGAGGCATATTACCTATATAGATTTTTCGATATATATAATATAGTTGAATCATCTTTAATTTCTTTGTCTGACTGCATAAACCAACTACTTCTTGGAGTAGTCATCAGTAAGTGGTTACAGGAGATTGCCTGAGTCGGCTAAGGCTCTATGTCTCCATTCATGTGGAGCGAGACTTTGACATTAATAGAAATCACATTTGTACCCTAATATATTTCTATATATAGTTATGAAGTTGTATGTATTTATGTCTAAGTATGCCTTAATGGGCACAAATGTGAATGGGGAATTCATTAGGCTCGAGCAACTGTTGTCGCCGAAGCACTTTTGGCTTTGGCTCTGGCTCTGGCTCTGGCTCTGGCTCTGGGGCCAGGCCATTGCCTTTTGGGGTAGAAGTCTTTAAGTTGAAGCACAGAAAGTTTTTCGAACTCTGGGCACGTATCGTGTGTCATAAGCAGAAGCAGCTTAAGGAATTGCAACTGCAACAGTCACTGTGAATGCGATTGTGAATGCGACTGCATTGGACGTGCCACTGGCAGTTGGCAAATAAAATTATTAACCTCGCTGCAATGCAACATAAATAGGATTAGTGTCTGCAGTAAATGCACAGCAACAACAGCAACAACAGCTGCAACAAAGGCCACAACAAAGGCACCAAAGGAGCGCTGCCAGGATGGGTACGAGGGGAGTGCGAGGGGAGGGGGCTAGGGGTAAAAAGAGTAGCATTTGCATGTTGCATACTTCTCAGTGTCGTCATGCTTATATGATAAACGGTCTAGTGGCAGCGACAGTGCCACACACATGTGCCCCTATTGTATGCTCCACTGCCTCCCGGTTTTTCTGCCCTGTTCGTCTTTCAGTCAGTTTGTCTTTCAGTCTTTCAGTCTGTCTGTCTGTCTGTGGCTCGTTCAACTATTGTTGTCTGTGGTGCAGAAAAATGCGGCTGAGTATTTTAGCAACATGCAAAAACTTCATTTCATGCGCCGGCGACGTCGCCGTCCAGTATATTGACCCTCACAAGCCCCACACATGCATTAGACACTTGTCCGCCCGACACCACCGCAACTAAACCCCTTCCCCCCCCACCCTCCGCTGGCCCCGTTGACTTGTCGCGGTTTTTGCAAAGCGTTTGTTTGCTTTGCGGCTTCCGGTTTGTTTCGAATCCGTTTTACGGATAACTGCATAACCGCTTTAAAACATTTTTGTTTGTTGCCCACCCGAAAGAGCACCAGGATACCCGAGCAGCAGTTGTGCTCCGCTCCACAGCGTGCCCGTGCCAGCATTTGTGCGGCTTGCACATTTCTGAATTGAAAGTTGCACAAGTTGCGCTCCCACTTTAAATCTACGTCATATCGCAGAGTGAGCCATATTCAATTAGCCAAGTTAAGTGTGCAATATTAAATTTCCCCAGACCATTTAACCAGCTGCAGGATGAAGGACTCTCAGACGTAGACAGGGCAGAGGGGTATCCCAGCCACTTGTCACCTGCTCTGTATGCAAATTAACTTAAGTAATTAAACTGCCTGCGGTTTGACATACCATAAACTATCGCAAGTGGAGCCTGGGAGTGGGACAATTTAATGATTTAAAGCATAATTCAAGGAGCTTTAAGCTGACGTACAAATGCCACAAAAAGATTGAATTGAAAGAGAAAGGATTCTTAGTTTCTATTCTCATAATGCAATTAGCTGTGTTTATCTTCTAAATGAATTCATTGCTGAGATTATCTTGCAAAGGAATCCAACTACTGAAACAATCTGTAATCCTGCGGGATGGCTGCTCTGAATAGTTGTGCATAATACGAATACGAAGTTTATCTGGTTCACAGAGGCTTTTCATATCGTTTTGCATTGCTCTGGCTTGAAATATTAAAGCGGAAATGTTCAAATGTTGTGCATACGCCCCGTTGGCTGCATGCAAATTTTATATATTAACCGGCAATGGGGCTCAGTGCCTCGCAGTGGTTTGCTTTGCCTTTCTTTGTTTTACTTTATTTTGCTTTACTTTGCTTTGCTTTGCGTTGCGTTGCGTTGCTTGCATGCTGCTCGTCCATAATTGCAACATGCCGCAAACACAAGCCATGCCCCAGCGAAGTGAGGGACTAGGGGAGATTCGTGCTGCCAGACAAGTCAAATAAAGGCCTCGGGCCGCACGATAAGAACCCAAGCAACTTGCAACTTGCAGTCAACTTACAGTTTCGAGAGGGGAACAAATTGAAGCGAATGTTTGTTACTCGTACTACAAATACTCCTAGGCTGGGCTCAGCTCGTAGCTCGTAGCTCGTGTTGGCCTGGTGTTGTTATGACTTAATGTCGCTGCACCAAGTGACAGTTATGATGGAAGTACACCAAGTACGGCGGGCTTATTAAAACGTCACGAATATAAAGTTTATGGCAGCCGCATTACGTACTATCAAATGAACTGAAAGACAGGAGGGGAAACTATCACATACTTTTCACAATATTTGTATGCTTTAGCTGAGTTTCCTCTGTGTTGAATCCCTGTTAATACTCATTCAATTTCCCTTTCTCTCTATGTCTTGCAGGCTTCAGCAGCTGAGCGGCAGCATTCGGCGGCCACATTCCTAGTATGCGATGGCAGCAGCAACAGCGACGCTGGAGGAGGATCTTGCACAGCCCCGCGATATAGCCAGCGATAGTAGCGCTCAGCAATTGACGCTCGCGACGAAGGTGCGTCGAAAAGGACGGGATAGGCGACCATTGCGGCGCCTGCATCCGCCCATACTGCTTGGCCCGCTGCTCTGGCTGCTGTGCTGCCTCAGCCAGCTGCGGGCCGAGTGCCCCTCGGTGTGCGAATGCAAGTGGAAGAGCGGCAAGGAGTCCGTCTTGTGCCTTAACGCCAACCTCACACATATCCCCGAGCCGCTCGATGCTGGCACACAGCTCTTGGACCTAAGCGGCAACGATATACAGATCATACCGGACGACATCTTTGCCTCTGCCCAACTGCTCAATCTCCAGAAGGTTTATCTGGCCAGATGCCGGCTGCGGCTCATCGAGCGTCATGCTTTCCGGAAGCTCATCAATCTCGTCGAGCTGGACTTGAGCCACAATCAGCTGGGAGCCATACCCTCGCTGGCCTTCTATCATGTGTCGGAGCTGCGAGAGCTGCGACTCACCGGCAATCCCATATCGCGTGTGCCGGATGACGCCTTCAGTCATGTGCCGCAGCTGGTGCGGCTGGAGCTGAGCGACTGTCGTCTGGCCAGCGTTGCGGTGCGCGCCTTTGCCGGACTGGAGAGCAGCCTGGAGTGGCTCAAGTTGGATGGCAATCGGCTGAGCGAGGTCAGATCCGGCACAATAACATCTCTCGCCTCGCTGCACGGCTTGGAGCTGGCGCGCAATGAATGGAACTGCAGCTGCTCCCTGCGACCGCTGCGTGCCTGGATGCTGCAGCAGAATATACCGAGCGGCATACCACCCACCTGTGAGGCGCCACCCCGTTTGGCCGGACGTGCCTGGGACAAACTGGACGTGGATGATTTTGCGTGTGTGCCACAAATTGTTGCAACGGATACGACGGCACACGGCGTCGAGGGACGCAATGTAACAATGAGCTGCTACGTGGAGGGTGTGCCCCAGCCGGCAGTGCGCTGGCTCCTCAAGAATCGGCTGATAGCAAATCTGAGTGCGGCCGGTGCGGGCGAGGATGCCGATGAGCCGCGCACAGCAGCTGCCACACAAGGACGCAAAACGTATGTGGTCAACATGCTGCGAAACGCCTCGAATCTGACGATACTCACGGCCGACATGCAGGATGCGGGCATTTACACCTGCGCCGCCGAGAACAAGGCCGGCAAGGTGGAGGCCAGTGTGACCCTCGCCGTATCCCGTCGGCCCCCAGAGGCCCCGCTGGGCGTGCGCATTGTGCTGCTGGGCGTGTTGGCGGCATTGCTGTTTGTGGTGGGCTCCTCGTTTGTGGCCATTTGCTTCTGTTCGCTGAGGAGACGGCGCAAGCTGCGACTGTGGAACTCGGTGCCGCCAGTGCGACGCAGCGAGAGCTACGAGAAGATTGAGATGACGGCCAGAGTTCGACCAGATTTGGGCGGTGGCGCCAGCTGCGGTGGTGGCAGTGCCACCGGCGCTGGCCTCTTCCACGATGCCGAGGAGCAGGGCTATCTGCGGGCAGCCCACACGCCTCTCAACGACACCGATGCGGGGCAGGCGGCGATTGTCAACCCGAGCGCGGGCAACGGCACGCGACGCAATGGCGAATACCTGCATGTGTCCACACACTGCGACGATGACGAGGATGAGTCCCAGCAGCCGCAGCAGCAACAGCAGCAGCAGCAGGCGCCAAGAAAGGTATCTCTTTCCGCATCCGCATCCGCTGCGAATAATTCAGTGGTGGCCACCGAGGAAACGGATCTGCACATCCCGCGCCTGATTGACATCGGCGGGTAAGTTGACCCCCAACCTCTCATACGACTGCTGCATTGTCCCTTAACCTGTGCTGCGTACTGCCTGTGACCTCCATCCCTCCAGCCCGGCATGTCATAGCTTTTGTTCTCTGCGGTTCGTTACTTCGAGTGGCAATTGTCCTGTTGTAGTTGCCCCGTCAAAGAGCTGTCATGCTCGAGTGCGCCCCACGCCCGGATCCATTCGTATTATGGGCAACACTTGACACTTTCCACTTTCCGCTCGAGTGCTGTATCATCCCCTCTCACAACCTGAAACCCACCCACCCAACGCCTGAGCAGGCGCGTGCTAATGATGCGCGAAATATGCGACGTCTGCCATACGCGGCGTATGAGTGTTTTATTTTTGGGACGCCCCTTAGTGAGCCCCTCGCTGATTGGCTTTCCTCTTGTGGTGGCAAGCGACTTTGGGCACTGCTCCAAGTGCCACTCGTGGTCCAACATAATGAATATAGAATATGTGTATAGTAATATATATGACAAGACGAGAGCTGCTTCAATCGCAGTGCCTAGAAATAGATGGGAGCTCTTCATTAATCGATAGAGAGTTGAGTTACTCTCACAAAGAAAGTAAGAAGAACGCCAAGTGGATGAAGATAAAGGCAAAAGCAAAAGTAATTATTTAAGGAAACACAATAAAACAGAATCAGTGTACTCCAGTTTCCAGAGTCTTTGATGAATATATCAATTTCCTTAAGGAGCTAAAACCGCAGTCCCTATTCAAACTTATCCCTTCTCTTATCCTGACTTTTATATGAAATTAAATTCTTCTCTCTCTCTCGATACATTTTCCCATTGCAGAACTGACTCCGCTTCCAGCTCGATATCCAGTCAAGTGGATGCAGCCGCTCGCCTCGCCGGCTATGCGGGACACGCTGCCAGCTGGAAGACTACGCCCATAGCAACCACTCACATCGCATCGCCGCACAGTTTGACGCCGGTGGCACCTCAAGCGACAGCCACACCCTTCAGCCACTTTGGCACTCATCCGGCAGACGAGATGGCCACCTCGGTGTTCTGCAGCAGCAATGGCGATAGCCAGGATCATGATCTCTTCGACAGCAACTATCCGGACCTCCTGGACATTGCCAAATACGCTGTGGCACAGGCGCAGGCGGGACACGCCTATCCGCCAACTGGAGCGGTAAATGGCGGACTTTGCACGCTGCCACGGAAGCTCAAGCAGAGTGGGAAATACTATCGCAACTCCTCGGACAGTCAGTCGCCTTTGCTGGCGGACAACTCGAGCAAGTACGGCAGCAGCACCCTGGGTGACGGCAGCTTCCTGAACGAGGCCATGGGTCTGGGCAGGCGCTACTCGGCGGAGTCCAGCTATGCGAACTATGCCAGCACCACCACCTACACGGGTGGTGGCCAGCGAGCCAATAGCTTCTTGAATCTGGTGCAGAGTGGTGCCCACAAGGGTGGCCTGCATGCGCATCAGATGGGCCAGAAGCCCAGCCTGCCCTCGTCGCCGGTGCAGCACCAGCGTTCGCTGAGCAGCGCTGCGACGCCGCTGCTTGATTTCTCGGCGCTGGCGACGCGCGCTGCGGGCGCAGCCAACTCCTCGGTAGCTGCTTATGATTACCATGCGGCGCAGCTGGAGCGGTTCTTGGAGGAGTATCGCAACCTGCAGGATCAGCTGTGCAAAATGAAGGAGACCTGCGATACCATACGTAAAAAGGAGACTCCGCTCCGTGTGGCCATTGGCCAGTCAGCGGCCCAGCTGGCCGATCCTGTGATGTACAGCGCGGCGACTGCCTCCCACAGTCCCAAGCCGCCAGCGTCAACGCTCAAGGCGAAAACCCTACTGCCAGGACAACCTCCCGATCCGCCACCCTACTGGCTGCATCGCAATGCAATGCTAAAGCGTCTCAATGCGGCGGAGGGCAACGGAGCGGGCAATGGAGCTGGAGGAGGAGGCGCCTCCTCCCCACAACCTGGACATGATATCTTCAAGAGCTAATCGAACTTGTGTACAGCCGATGAATAAGCCAGAAACCACACGTTGACTTCGGCACACCGAAGCTCACATAATCTTGCAGAGATGTAGACTCAATTTTAGGAACCAAATCTGGAACATGATATACATCCATGTTAAGGGGACTTGACTTATTTGCCTTTCCCTTAACATCCACTGCAAGCTTATGGTTATCTATTTGAAACTTTGAATAGCTAGGATTAGGTTAGCTGGGGTTCTCGCTGGCTCCAATGTCAGACCCTCTGTTGTATTATAGAAACACACACACTTTTCCACTCTTTCTACTCGCTACGCATAATTGCAGTCACATTGTAAGTGTATAGGCCGAACGTAATCCTCCCTGTTACCCCCGAATACTATTTAGAATCCCCCCCCCCCCCTCTTTAGATCCTTAAATGGAACAACTAAGTCCCAATGCTCTCGTGTTAGTCCAACTAAAAGTGTTTTTGTACTTTAAGCGATTTCATTAAACAAAAAAGAAAAAGAAGAGATAAATTAATATTAAATTATAATTAATTAATAATAAATATATTGTTGTAAGTGGAATTGAGTTGGCATAGACTGCAGGCAAAGATTGATTGATTGATTGATGAATTGATTGATTGATTGATTCGATTGTTTGATTGTTAGACATTTTATTAGAGATTTAAGTTATACAGAATAAAATCAAAGTTGGGCAACTCAATTCAAATTCAAATTCGAATTCGAATGACGAAAAATTGTAATTAACAAGGATAACAGCAACAAATAACACAAGAGGATAAAGAACAACAACAACAATTATATTTTAGGGTGTCACTAAACTAAAACTCAAACAAAACAAAAACAAAAAGAGAAAATAAAAATAAATTAGTTGAGAATTGAAACAAAATTACAAAAAATAGCAAAGAAAATAAAAAAAAGCAAAGCGAATTTTAATGGCTTAGGCGCAGCCCAGGTCAAAGCTGGGATTGGGGGTTGGGTCAATGACTGGCTCAATCGACAGCCGTGCAAATGTTCATTTCCGGTTCGCGCCCTCAATCAGCAGAAGGGGTGGGCGAGAGACGAGGGGGAGTTGGGGCAAGGACATTCAAAGTAATTGTCGCTTGTCGCGCGACATTCACTCTGTGTGTGTGTGTGTGTGTGTGTGTGTGGGGCGTGTTTTGGGTGCCACGCCCCGGTCAGTTGGCAAGATTAAACAATAATTCTGTACACACACACACACATAGACACACACACACACATACAAATCGCACCAATTGGTTTTGCGTGAAAATTTCTTTTGTTTCCTTTATTTTCTCGTTCGCACTCGGCCACCCCACAAATGAAGTTGTAAAATGCAAATGAAGTCGCGTCGCCGCGTTAAAGTTCATGTTCGATGCGATGTTGCCATAAAGCAGGATTAAAAGGAATTTATGAACCTTTGACACGGACGCAACTCAGCGCAAAGCAGTGCAGCGCAGCGCCCGCAACGACAGCAGCGTTGACGTCGACGGCGACGGCGACATGATAACTGTTACATGCGGGCTCTATACCCCGCCCACTCTTCACCCCCTCTCATTTAACATCCCACACACACACAGGACACTCAGGACTCTTAGTTGACCTGCAGGCATTTGAATAAAACACGTTGTCTCCTCTTTCCACAGAGGTCAGAGACCAATCGAGGGATAAAGCTCCCATAGAAGGAAAGGGATTGTTTCCCTCCTTTGAATGTGCCGCTCTGAAAAGATAATGCTCTCGCGACTGAGTCCTTAAAGGAACTTCAAGCCGAGCTCAGAACTGCGACATATATAGAATATATAATATATATGTCGGAACTCAATAATGAAACTATAAATCTAGATATAATTCAGAAGTGGAATCAAGCTCTGTAAAATAGTCAGTACTATTTTATATCATATAGATTTGATGTACAATATACATCTTTTAGATTTCTGATACATCTTAGGTTCAGTCCGCATATCCAATCATCGATTCTAGTTCGGATCGACGCTATATATCCATTCCTATATGCTTGATACGTCTGCTCGACATTTATGCTAAACGGAAACAAAACAAATTTAAGGCATGCAAATGAGAAATGCCAATGAGCAGTTTTAACTGTTAGCCGCAGCCTCGACCCACTCTTTGCGGTTTGGTGGCTTTAAGAAGCATCAACACACACACTCACACACACACACACATGTACACCTACATTACGATTACCCGTTTCATTTAGCTCTCTGGATTCCACGTTTGCCGCTGCTCCTGCTGACCGGCTAAAGCGAAAATAATGAGCCCAATGTTGGTCGGCTTAAGTGTATGAGAGTATGTGAATGTGTGCGTGCGTGTGTGTGTGTGTGTGTGTGCGGAAAGGAGAAATGGTTAAGGTTCTGCAGCCACGCTGAGAGCAGTTGAGTTCATGTCAAGCTGTCAGTCAAGGTCGATTTCGTTTGCTGTTCGTTTGCCTCTGCCAGGTGAAAGCTGTGCGCCTTGTGCAACAGCCCAACACGTGGGCAAAGAGTTAACTGAGGGGAAGGCTATAGTGGTGGGGTACGGAGTGGCACACACGCATATATGTATTCTGCCTGGCAAGTGGCTTTTTGTCACTGTCTTCAGCCTGCCAGTGCAATTTTTATGCTCGTCAGTGTGTGCCAAGCTTGGCACCAGATAAATTCCGAATACATCAGTGGCTGTGTGTGTCTGTGTGTGCAAGCGTGTGTGTGTGTGGGTGTAACATTTTTTCATCATTATCAGTGTCCTTGTAGCTGCCGCCGCTGCTGCTGTTGCTGCCACATGCCACTTAATGCCAACGCTGCACGTTCCACTTTTGCATGTCGCCTTCGTCTTTTGCTGCGGCCTTTTGTGGTCGCTGCCGCCCGCTCGTCACACAATTGCATGCCACGCCCACAAAAGCCCCAGGAAAGGGACATGGCCATTATATTCAAGCATTTTTGTGTGTGGCATAAGTTGGCACTTTAGCGTCAGGAGGCAGCTGCTACCTGTTTCGGTAACAGTTTTAGTTACAGTTTCAGTTTCAGCTTCAGCTCTGGCCTGAGCTTTGTTTGTTTTAGCCCAGTTCAGGACGTGCCGCCATTTTGTTGCTGCCACTGCCACTGCTTCTGCTGTTGCTTTTTTTGTCCTTGAGTGCCCCTACTTTCCACCTGCCTCCTTCAGAGTCCTTCTGCCTACCTCTTATCCACATCCATTGCCCATATTGGCAATCGATATACGCGCTAATAGCTGCGTGCAAAGGCAACGCCGAGAGGGCATGTCTCTCGATGTGTGTGTGTGTGTATGTGTGTGTGTGTGTGGCTGTGTGTGTGCCATGTTTTTGGCATTGCCGGCTTTTCGCTTAATGTGCCTTTCGCTCACTGTTGCTGCTGTCGTCCATTTTAATGGATGTTGCATTACCCGAAGGCGTTGCACAGGCGCCAGCTGCTGGTAAGAAAAAACTTTTCCAACGCGAAAATTGAAAAATAGTTTTTCCACCAGCAACAAAGTTGCAAATGGCACTGGAAAACGCATTTATTGATTAGCTCTCTCAAGGAATTTGTTAAGGTATATCTCGCTCTACACTGCCAAACAAAACTGAGCACTTCATTCTCACATTCAACTTATCAATTAGTCAACTTCGTTGAAGCCCCAAGAATATATTAATTCTCTCCAATTCGGAAAACGCAACCCGATAATCATACTCTATTATAGCCAGGAAAATGACATTCATAGAGTCCTTCTTTTGATCCACATTGTAAATCAGGTGAATTCAATTTGGCTTAAGCTCAAATGATACTCAACAAGTTCAAAACGAGGACAAAGCATCAATGTCAAATAATCCCCAGGACCTGCAGCCTGCGGTAAAGGACAAGCAGCAACAGTGCCACAGCCACAGCCAGAGTCAGAGCTAGAGGCAGTGCCATGCCCATTAGGGTGTCAGCAGCCGCCCCCTTGTGCACGGTTAATGAGCGCACTGATAATAATTCAAAAAGCAAAAGTAGAGCAAAAAAAATACCAAAAAACAACAGCAAAAATAAACGAGAAAACAAAGTGCAAATGGCTGCTGAAAGTGTCAAGGATAATGTGCAATGTTCGCAGCCGGAAGTCAAACGAAAGCTGACATTTTCGCCTGAGTCCAAAGGGGATTTTACTGAATCAATAATAGCTACAGCATCATTTTAGATCACGTTTAGGATTGAGAGAGAAGAATAGTTACAAACAAAACAAAGTCAGAAACAATTATAGAAAACTTCTAAAATATTTAAACTTTCCGATGTTAGTTGAAATTTAGTAGACAAACAGGATTGAAAGAAGACTAAATCTAAAACTGTCCTCTTTTCATATTAAATAGTCCATAAATCCTTAACTTATGTAGCGAAAAATCTGTTGGAGCTATAGCACATCCATATAGCACTTCGAGAGGGAATAAATCTACTTTATTGCTAGATTTATTTTCATATTTTCTCACATTTATCCAACTGTTTGGACCATAAATTATAGATAAGTGTTAGTGTTTATAGCTTGAAAAGAAAAATATTGAGTCAAAGTTAAATTAATTAAATGCGAATGAAGCAGATTGAAAATAAATATTCACTCGGCTTCAGTTAATTAAAGCACCACCCTCCCCCCCAAAAAAAAAGGCTAAAAGCAAACAGAATAAAAAAATTAAGCCACTAAAAGCTGCCCCACAAACCGGCCAACAGAGCACAAATGCAGAGCAAACATCGAGATACACACACACAGACACACACACACACACAGGAGCAGCTGTGGCAAGACCAGAAAAATGCCACCGAGCAAAACCTTGCAGCAAGTTTTGTGCCACATTTTTGACTTATTTTTGAGAGGTTGAAAGGATGGTGAACCCAAAAAAAGAAAAGAAAAATAGGAAAAGAAAACAAGATAAAAATGAAAATGAAAACTAAAACTCAAACAAAACGAAGGCGGCGAAAGCAATACAAACACACACCTAAAATATATAGAAACAAGGGGCGATGAGGCCGATGAGCAGCCGGATGTGGATGCACACCAAGAAGATTATCCTGTTGCTGCCAAACACAGAAACAAACAGCAACAACAATTTCAAGTGCATCGCAAGGCCGTAATCCCCGTAACCGTAACCGTAACCGCTGTACAGGGCCACGACAGGCGGCACAGATCCACAGATTGAGCCAAATACACACACACACACACACACACATAGACACACACACACAGGGGCAGTCATCAGGAGGCTGACTGCTGCCAGGATGCCAAACTGCCATAACATGGCTGATTACCCGCTGCTGTTGCTGTTGCAAGTGCCACAAACCGTTGAAGTTGCCAAACCGCTAAGCGCCCCTGCAAAAGTTTTCATTAAAGTGCCAACTACCACTTGTTCCCGCCTCACCTCTCCTCTCCTCTACTCCCAGCTCTCTTTTTCTCTCGTTTACCCACTGCATCCTCACCTGAGCTGACAGTTAGCGCTTAACTTTTTGGCCTTTGTAATTGCCCTGCGTTGAAGTATTGACATCGCCGTTGATGCCACAGTAGCTGCACCTGCAGCGGCAGCTTAAGAAATTTTTGGGCATATCACAAGTTCAGAGACCTAAGAAATGTGTCACTCTCTTAGGGATTACAACCCATCAGCTTTTCGCACAAAGAGCTTCACAGCTGAGCGTCCTTTGTTTTAGCCAAATATATTTAGTATACGCAAGAGTTAAGCGGAGATTGGTAGATCGACTCCCAGATTATTTATACTTTACTCGATTGGATATGTTTCTCTTCGCCTGTAAATAATTTTTATTTCATTTAATTACAGTAAAATGCATAAATATATATAACAAAGATCAAAGATCTTTATTCCTGATCCTACTAGGGCGTATCATCAAAACAGCTTCCTTCAATGAATAGTTAATGCCTCGGAATTTGTTCCACTCGTTGTAAAATGATCGTCCAGTTACCATCTCAGGGTGTCCATATCAAAGGCGAATCGTAGATTCCATTTGGCTGAGATTTGGCAGCTGCCTCAGTACAGTTCAGACTGCAAGACCTCAGCCGATCGAAGTTTGTGATAGTTTGTTTCATTAAGCATCTTTCTCTGCCCCTCTAGAGATGCCTTCCGACATAGCAAGTGCTAGTTTCGATTGAATATTTTACAAATCAAGTGCTAAATCCAATATATTAGTTGATATTTCTCTTCTAAGATGAGCTTGTTCCGATTTGATAAGTGTTCAGGGTAATTTAATATCTGATTAGGAAATGCTTGCTACGATTTAATAAGTGCCACTTTCTGACCTTACTTTCTACATTTTAAGTGTTTATATAGGATTATATTTAGATATTGGTCTTTAAGGCACTCACCTCAAGGCTGCCAATTGGGATTGCAAGAAATGTCCTTGGAACATGAGTAAGTTTCAGTTGAGAATAACTACAATTTTATATAAGAAAGCTCTTATAGTCGCATTGATATAGACGGACAGTCGGAGTTTTTTGATGTGGCTATGGCCTTCTGCATAAGACTGTATATAATACATGCTTTATTGGGTTGGAAATGCATCTCTTAAGGCGAGTTTTCACCTGCGCTGTCAACTCGTTGTTTAAGTGCTACTTTTGAAGCGCAGTGTGAAATGGCCCTTTGGCAGGGCATCAAGCGTTAAGTTTGTGTGTTTAATATATGTGCATATTTGGTTACAATATCTATAGGGTCAGCAGGAAGAAGAAGAAGGACAACAACAAGAAGAAGAAGAAGAAGAACGTTCGGTACAGCAACTGTCGGGCCATATTTGAGATATAGTCGTAAGCAAATGTGTTGCGGCCAGCCAAGCAAATGCTGCTTCGATGTTGTTTAACAAATGCGCCGGAAGCGCAACAGTCAGCACCAAAGTAAAGCAACACCAGAACACAAACAAATACACACACACACACACTTACATACACTTCAGTTGCTTCTCTCTCTCTCTCTCGCACACATGGATACAATGCAAAGTAACCAATTTCAAAGTTGAATCGTTTAGTGAAATCACTTGAGGCGATTAAAATCAATCACAGACAATCAGCACCAGCTAACAACAAGAACAACAATTGTAATAACAACAACTACAGTTGTTGGCCCAAACGAACGAACTGGAGGATATACTGAGCTGTTGAGCAAACGAACCACTCGGAACACCAACGTCCATAGACTACATTTTTCTTTCTGCCACTTTGCGATTTTATTTAATTTGCACTCGTCGAGCAAGTCGAGAGCTGCTGGACCTCGGCTCACCTGGTCCCCCCTTTATAGCCATCTCGTTCACTTGATCTGTTGGCCACTGCGTAGAAGAAAATTTGATTTTAAATTGGTTTTGGCATCGATGAGCGTAAAGTTTGTTTGGCTGAAACTAACAAAGTCCATTTCCATATACTCCGCACAAGAAACAAGGTGTGATTTTTCGGTGTGAGGTTTGGGTCTGTTTGGCACAAGCAAATAGCCACAGGTGTTGTAGGGCCCTCTCACTCACTCTCTCGCTCTCCCTCTCTCTCTCTCTCTCTCTCTGTCTTTTATTTTCATTTTCATCAAGGGAAAATGCAATAATAACAGCAACAGCAACAGCAACGAGCAATCGCATAAACATCATGCAAAAGTGTCGATAAATATTTGCGCAAGGCAAATGAAATTGAGAAAAAAAAAATAAAATCATATGAAATGAAAATGAAAATGTTGCAAGAAGAGGGAAAAATGAAAATTTTAATGAAATGCAAATGGCAAAAGGGAAACTGAGAGAACCAACAGCAACAGCCGAGCAAAGGACACGCCGAGCAGCAATCTCAAAGCAAAGGAGTCAAAAGGAAGCAAATTGAATCAGCAGACAGAAAAAAAGCCCTCGAAAACCCAAAGACAGACAGCGCTGCTCAATGGCGGTCACTCATTATGCCATTAGCTTAAGTTGTATTACTTAATCTGGAGTATGGTACATATACCATTCAAAGGATGAAGGATACAAGCGAATAAGATCTTATAGAGGGTGAAAGGGTTGAGACAGGATATCAAGTTGCTGCTCTGTCGACTTGGAAGAGGTTTATATTATTTGATATTATTCGAAAGAGTATTAGAGTGTCGTCTTGATGGGAACAAGTTTGTTCAATTGTTAAGTAATTCTGTCGCTTGTTCAGTCAGTCATTCATTCATTCATTCATTCACTTGCACATTCATTTGTTTATGCTGTTGGTTTTGTGCCCCCAGACTGACTTCATTTGAAAACTTTTGCCATATTTCACGATACCGCAATAAATTGTTTGCCTCCTTCTAGCTTCCACTGCTCCGCCTCCTCTCTCTTATCACCCGCTGCTGCTTCTCCGGCTGCTGCTATTCTATTTGATGGCAACTTTTGCATATTTTTGGTAGATTTTCAGTCGCAAGCAGCGCAAGGAAGGAACCAAATGAAATTTCAATGGACAAACTTAAATGATTTTTAATTATGCACGAGCAAATAAAATATTTAATTAAATAAAATTAGACTTCGGATGGCAATAACTAAAGTGGGCAACGATTTTAAATGCACTTTGCTAACGCAATTTGAAATAATTATAAATATTGAATTAAAGCAATTGCAATTGCAATTCCAATGCCAATTTCAATTGCAATTGAAACATTCAATGAAATACTTTTTTCTCGTATTTCGTATTTCTCTTTTCGCTGTTCCTTCACTTGTTTTTGTAACGCACCCACAACTATTTATTTAATTATACCCTGGATCTATAGATATGGAGAATCGGATGTCGTTTATAGATATTTCATCTATAAATAAGCCAAAGAGAGGAGTATCCTTTGTCCCATTATCAGCCGATACAATCTATATGATTTCAGTTTCTATTCTTTGGTAATCCGTATAGAATAAGGTGTGTTACAGGGTATCTTTCAGTCGATCAACGCATTTTGTGCAGGCTCGTATAGGTTTTTCAATTAATCTTTTATAATTTATTGACACTGGCACAAATGCAAAATGGCTTTGTGCACTATTCGCTGGCTTACCGTTGAGTTATGTATAATTTATGCAAATTTTCCTAAATCAATTTTTAATTAAAATCACACACAAAATACACACACACACACATTCTCTGGGTGGGTACTCATGTGTGAGTGAGAAACAAATCTGTAGAGCTGCCAAACAAACAATTTAATTTTCGGCGTACGCATTTTGGCCTTCGGGGCGTGGTCGAGGTGGTGTCTGCAAACAAATCAATATGTCGAACCGTCTATTCATCCATCCATCCATCCATTTACCCATTTATCCATCAAGCTGTCCACTCATCCGTGTGTGAGAGGCCTAAGCGATAATATCATTTGCATAATAGTACTAAAAATGCGAACTAATTTGTCGCAATGATCCACTTTATTCTATACCAAATATTCTATGCTGGGTAATCAAATTCCTGATTCGATATGGAACTGGAGACGAATCAGAAGAAAGAATTTGTATCCATGACATATTCGTATATTTGTATATAATTTTTGGATTTTACATTGGAAGAGAAATGATTTTGAATTAAAAGCCTTTCTAAAGGATAAAAACTGTTTGAACTGACACGAAATTATACAGATTATATATATTTAAGCCAGCTGAAGAGATAAAAACATTAAATGAAAATTTATCAGCTCAAAGGAAAACAATAAAAACTGCAGCATTTGTTTAATGTTTATGGTACATTTATCATTATGAACGCAAAATGCTTATTTATTGAGCCATTGGCAATAAAAATAGTTAATTGTCGAGATTAATTGTGTGTAAATATTAGCGGATAATAACAATAAAACAGAAATTGTTATTGTATAGTGTAGAACATATGGTCTGCGAGTGGTTGGAGCAAACATATTCTCTACTCCGGATGCAATTGCTCAACACGTGTGCTGCAACTATCTGCTCACTTAACGGTACATCACGGAGCACTCAGCGACCTCTAGCCCAAACTCTCAATCACAGATCATCGCATTTCCGTTGCTGGCATATCCGTTTCCGTAGGCGCAGCTTCCATTATTATTTACACTGATTTCAGCCAAAATTTAATGCACCATTAAACAAACAGTGGACAAAACTATATATATATTATATATATGTATAAAAAACCTGTCTAACTAGTTAAATCATTTCACTAAACCTTTACATGAATTAAATTCTGTCAACGTTTTATCGCCGCTTTTCCAGATTTTCCAGTTTCCGAGTCATGTCTGGACCTGGAGCTGGAGCTGGAGCAATCGAAGTCTGGCTCTGTCAATGGCAGCTATAATTAATTTGTGCGGAAATCAGATGGCTGCCGACAATGCAATCTCAGCGACAAATCTGTTTTCAATTAATGGCAAATTGTCGAGCACATAAACTTGTTCAAGCAACCAATAACGAGCCAACAACTCGGCTGCTTCTGCTGCTGCTAGCCGGCTTACTGGACCTTGACAGCCTTCAGATGGCTCAAAAAACAAAACAACAAAACTAACACACACACACACACGCATATCACTATGTATATTAAATGGCACAGCATGTTGAAAATGTACGTCTGTGTGTGTGTGTGGTATCCGAAACGTTTTCTACACAATTTGACTCGAAAACTTATTGCATACTTTTTGGCACGAAGAAAACTAAATAAAACGTAGATTTATTGGCGAAATTGTGGTGATTTCTGTAGTGTGAGCACAAGAAATTGGATTGAAATCAATGCAGGATATAGCAGACAGCTGGTTAGGCTATAGTTAGGGGTAGTCAGTGAGCCGAATTGAAGAGACTTGGCGAAATTGCATCGTTATCATTTATAGAAACACATTTTGAGCATAGAAAATGGAAAATGTGTAAATACAAACATTGAAAATAGCCAAAAGTCTCCAGAGAAACCGAATGGCGATAGGCAGACAGGACAGCTGGATAAGAGGATGCCAGGACAGCAGGAGACCAGGACGACGGGACGCCGGGACGACAGGACATAAGTAAAATACTTAAGATAAGCAAAAGTGATGGGTAAAGTGGTCTCTCCACAGTGCGGGATTCAGGATTCAGGATTCGAATATAGGCATAACCATAAGCAAGGGACAACAATGAGGATGACAACACACAATGTTCAAGTACTCAAGGGTGCTATTAACTAAAGGGTTACGCAATTACATGTTGTTGTCATGCCAAAGATAGAGAAATAGAGAGTGTCTGAAAGAGAGAGAGGAGTGCACAGAACAAACAAAAGCCAAAGGACTCTCAAAGTGCCAGCTGCGAGATTTTGGTATCTAAAACAGATTTCAATGTGCCTCAGCTTATTGTTGTTGTTGTTGTTGTTGTTGTTTACATAAATTGTTTACCAATCTGGTCGAAAATCGGAATTTCAAATTTTGCCCAAACGAAAATTTATGCGCACATTTATACAATTTACATTCACACACACGAGTTTAGGCAAAGGATATGCATCTACATTTCATTTCATTTGTTCTTTGGGCCAACAAAAAAAACATAAAAATAAACAGAATCAACAAGACAACAGCCACTTGGGCAAAGAGGGTGACCATTGAAGGACATTTTGGCGGGTCTGCTGTATATATTTTATCAGTCGTTATGTCCTTTGGGTCTGTCTGTGCGATAAGTAGATGCCGGGCAGACGGACTGCTTTTTGACAAAGTCGCCGCAGAGTTTAAAGCTACCCAATTATGTGTTATCCTGGCAACAGGGCACAGGACACAGGACACCCGCCTCAGTATCCATACATATGTCAACGTTGCCGCCTCTCTGAGCGTTGCACCTGAAAATGTGATTTAAATTGCAAAACTATACAACAATCAGACACAACTGTAGCTGCTGCCGTTGGATGCCACAACGGTCAGTGTCCTTCTGCCGGCTTCATGCCAGCATGCCCTGGCCCAGCTTTCAGGACATTTATGCGTAAGCAGACGATTTGCTTCTGCTTCCCTGGCGGCTACTGCTGCTGCTGCTGCTGCTGCTGCATGTCAACAACGGCGCTGACGGCAGAGATTAAGATGCAAATTTAGGTAAAGGACCGCAAGGACATACGCCTGTGGAAGCCGGAGGGACGGCACTAGCAAAACACCTGTATCCTAAATCCGGACTGGCAATGCCCGCAAAGTGCAAAGTGAATATTCATGTTGCATGTCAGGACGTAATATAACATTTGTGCAACATGCCTGCAAAGGGGTTGCAACGCCACTGCAGCTGCCACAAGAGAGCTGCCTGCCTGCTCTGAACCGAGCGAAGACCGAAAGGAGCTCTAAATGTTTGATGGATGAAAATTTGCAGCAGATTTTATTAATGTGCACAGAATGCAAAAAACTAATTGGCTTCTCAAAAGCAAAACATATTTAAGGATTCACAAAGAAAATAGAAACATTCTCTATTTTTATTCAAGGACTCTCTACGGATTACGAAGAAATGCTTCAAATAAGCTTCTTTCTAATAATCCAAAAGATTTTCTTTGCGCTTTGTCTGGCAGCAACTCATACAAATATCTTAAAGAGCAAGTTATTAGCTCTTGTTCAGCAAGATATTACATATACCATCAACTGATCAGCTGAGTATATAGCAGTCCCTACATATACTGCAAGTACTCCTTATACTCAATGAAGTAGGCTTAAGACTCTATCAAACTGACACTGCATACCTCTCAATATTATAGATATACGTTATACATATCCATCCCATTTTCATTCCAATTATAGTAACTTCTAGCTCAAATAGAGTAATGAACCCAACTGTAGAAGATGATCTCATTTAAGCCAATATCATGCATTTTTTGAGCTCATAATTTACTCCACATCTGTCTGTGTGTCCTGCCTTCAGTGTGTCAGTCTTTCAGTCAGTGGCATCGCAATTAATTTTAATGACATCTAAAGATATGTCCCGCCCACCCCGAAAACCGCAGCGGCACATGGCCCATCTCTATCTCTCTCTCTCTCTCTCTCTTACTCTCTGATGCGTTTGGATGGCATACAGTGCGTATACGTATCTTACTTAATTTCAATGATGTTGCTGGCCTGGGTATCTGCATAAATGTTTTATTATCTCACACCAGTGCACAATTTTGGCTCGAGGCATCGAGAAATGGCCAACTCGTGTCAACTGACTTTTAAGCCATATTTAATCCGGCTTCTAGGGGAAGTGCGCACCAGAAACTCAACTCTTGTCTCCATACGCTTCGACTGCTGTGCGAGAACAGTGGGTGCAAAAAATATATATATCACACTCCCCCACCCCCACACATTTCGGCCAGCAATAACAAGCTGCCAGTGAATCTGGATACTGGATTCTGGACAGGGCTAGGTGGTGCCGGTGCGTGGGTGAGTGGTTGAGTGGTGCGTCCATTGTATGTAAGTATAAACTGTTGCGACAATGTCAACATGCGAAGTTCTTCCTACCGCAAAGATGACAGATGACCACTTCATGAACCCATGCATTTTAATCCGCACAGACGCGGCATCACAGTACAGGACACTACAGGACTGCAGGA
The DNA here is from genome assembly GCA_035045065.1 of Hirtodrosophila trivittata. Classification (NCBI taxonomy): domain Eukaryota; kingdom Metazoa; phylum Arthropoda; class Insecta; order Diptera; family Drosophilidae; genus Hirtodrosophila; species Hirtodrosophila trivittata. The sequence goes on from JAWNNK010000022.1 coordinate 2,310,287, forward strand.
CAAGCCAGGCAGGGCTAGTCCTGTCCTGGGCCGGGCTGGCTAAGGGCAAAAACAATGCCAAGTCCAGCATCCGGGCAGCTGCCTGGTCGCAGGACTTGATCCACTCTCTTCCCTCTCACTGTCTCCCTTATCGTCTCTTCTCTTTCTCTCACTCTCAGTTGGATAATGATGGAAGTGCATTCTGTAAATGCAAAATATATTTTGCCATGTACAAGTTAAATGTGCGACACATAAATAATTTTGTACTACGATGGGCCTGGGCGAATGCATCAACAATGCACTCACACACTCACTGCCACACACGGTTACACACAGGCACACACACACTCATATTTACACTCGCATTCGTAACACCCATAAAGTTCTCTTTTATGCATTACGTTTTAATTTTGCAAAAATTTATTTAAATGCGACTATAATGTAATGTAAATTTCCATTCACAGTGAGTCTCTCTCTCTCTCTCTCTCTCTTGCCAGAGGACAGTGGCGCAGACCGTGGCTTATGGGCATGGTCATGGGCGTAGGCGCGAGTATGGGCAATGGGCGTGGCTGGCTGATATAAGTATAAGTAGCTTTACATGGGTTGCCGCTACTCAAATTAATGGATTTTTAATTGTCTCTTTCTCACTTACACCGCAGTCTCCGCGTTTATTCCCCCACCGCATTCTCTGTTTGCCTGTGGTGACCGTCTGCTGGGTCCTGGGCAAATTACCTCCATCGCTCTGGCAATATCCTTTTGGGAGTCGACTTAAAGCTTATGAAAAGTAAAATGCGAAAACAAAAAAAGCGATGATGCTCCTTTTGGGGCTTAAAACGTACATAAAAGTTGAGCAAATTGAGCAAAATAGCAAGAGGATAAATGTACTCGTGCACTCGCATACAAATATATCAAATGATATGCAATGAGATTATGACTTTAATTGGCATTGGCAGTTGACTTGATAGATGGGTTAATTGAACTCAATACTGGTTAATCAGCCTTCTCTTATTGCATTAAATAAAAGTGAAAACTGGCTTAAAAGTAACTGCGACAGGGATATCCTGTGTGAAGCATTTCCTATGCCATTTAACAGCTATCGGCTTAAACAATATCCAGTCGAAGTGATCGATAAGAAGTAAAGATAAAGTAAATTTCATTCAGCTCGAACATCTTTATGGACAATTTCCTACAGAAGACTTCATGCAGTTGAAAGTCAAACTATTATTTATTACAGGGTATAACAGAACTAGGCAGAAGACCAGTATGAAATCTCATCATAAACTGGGCAATTATCAATTACCATTTGGCAGTCTGAATGTTGTTTACCTTTTGGCATTGCTGGGCAGCTCAGACAGGCAAGATTGAGTGTGCTGAAATACCTGAAATACCCCCAGAGCCCCAGTGTCTATCATTTTGATTTCTAATTTGTGAGGATTTTATTGATTTTAGGCAAATAGCCAGTTCTATCTTTGGAGTTGCCTCCTACAGGAAATTGCCTAATATTCACATCCAAGTGTGGGCGTATCCCCAGGCACCTTTGGCTAATATGTGAGCTGCAGAATTTGCGCTTTATCGGGTCCCAGACATATATGATACAAGTGCCAGTCAGAGTTTGATGGGTGCCACGGAAATTAGCTTGATTAGATTGTCTGCTGAGTGTATTATTATGAGCGCCAGACAGGCATGTTTTTCTTTTGGCAAAGTGAAAGAATTGACAGCTATAAGAGCATCAGAATTAAGCGTTTCTAATCGTGGCATATGCAAAGCAGGGGAATGATTTAAAGAGCTTGAAATTGAAAACAAATTGCAACATAAAAGAAGGGAGAGGGAGAGATTTAAGGCCTAAATCAGTTTATTGCAATCGATTTAACATTTAATCCGGCTTAAAGCTATCGTCTATGGCTCTTAGGGGAGGAATTTGGAGGAATGTTCACATATTATTATAAAATATGAATGTAAATCAAAATAAAGCCGCTCCTTTATCCGTATCCTTTACTTCCTGCTATCAGCATACGATTATTATGCATTGTCGCAATAAAAATCTCAATTGTTGAGCATATTTATAGAGCACTCGCTGGCAAATGCTTATCCTCAGTACAAATCACAATCAAATGAAGTTATTTCGGCACACATAGTAAATCCTAAGCCTAAATCCATGATATGCACAAAATATGCACAAATATATTAACAATAAAGGCAAAATTACGCATACGCCAGGGTTGCCAAATTCAGTTGCTAACTTCTCAATATATGGGATACGGAAAATGGGCTATGGGCATAGAAAAGCCAACGGAAAGCACCAAAAAATAATATATTTTCGACTTTACCAATTCCACAAACCAAATGTTCAGGCAAATATTGTGCAAATTTTTCCAAGTGTGTGTGTGTGTGTGTTAGTCTATCTGGGTTTAGGGGAAAATACTCGTATCCTGGGCAAGGAAAAAAAGCTGTCCTAAGCCGCTGCAGCAATAAAAATATCAACGCCAGGCCCAGAAGAGGATACCAAACAGGCAGCATCTATTTTATATTATTGGCTGCTTTCTCGTTTTTTCTCTTTCTACTCTCTCTTTATACTACATGTATATCATTTTTTTCTTCCTTTTTTAATATTTTTATGTACTACTGAGGGCGCAGAAACACAAACAAGCAACATTTTATGGCTTAACTTGACTTTTTTCGGTTCTTTTTTTGGTTGCTTTAATAAATTTCCACTTAATAGATTCGTTACGATGGCTGCTTAACTGTGGGTATCCTGCAGCCGGATATACGAGTACCGAATCAGCCCGCTCCCAGTGCCAGTGCCAGTGCCTACTCCTTCCTCCCAGTTGGAGGCAGAGAGCCACACGCCACACGCTCTTTAGGTTTTGGTCTACTTTATCGTCTTTTCAGCCAAAACACTCTACCATTTGGTCCCCCTTCCCTCCTTCCTCCAGCCCCTTTTGATGGCATTGAAATTTTATGGCATATTAAAAGGCAAAAGCGTTGCAAGGCGCTAACAAAATAAATATCTAAATATTTTTTGCCCAGAGACGCAACTATGTGAAAGGATCTTTTGAGCCTTTTCAGGACGTCGAAAATTTGATTAGCGGCAATTGTGCAAATTATAAATGACAACATTTCAGCAGCTTTAATTTAATCTCAAACATTTTCGTTTTCAACCTTTTTCCCCTCCCTCCCCGCTGACAGTAGCAATGCGAGAAGCAACACGAAATGCGCTTAAATGTAAACACAAAAATTAATTTCATCATATTTTTCACTTTGTTGTTGGCTGCTTAAAGCAACAACAACAACAACAGCAACGACAATGGCAGAACTCAGAGCTCAATACTAGCTAAAACTCTGGCCCGCCCACTTTTTAGCTTTGTTAGGGCGGTTTTGGCGCCACGCTTCGTTGGATTTTGTTTGTATGCGATGCCAGGGATAATATGCTGTTAATGTTTTCTCCTCTATGTGTGTGTGTGTGTGTGTGTGTGCAAGGATGTGGTCTGCTGAGCTGAGTGTGTGTGACTTTGTTTAAAAAAAAAAAAAAGGATTCAAGCAGCCGCATTTAGCTTGAATTGTTGTCATTCATTATGCTTGTTGTTGCCGCTGTGATGTTGCTGCTGCTGCTGCTGCTGCTGATGTTGCTGCGGTGCAAGTTGCTGCTGCTGCTGTGTAGAAAACTGGCTTAGATGCCGCTTTGGCAATAATTAGTAAAAGATATCAAAGCAAATGACTTTATCTGCTTACAAACTTTACTCATACACATATTAAACATACACAAGCACAAACACACACACACACACACACACGCACAGAAGAATAGCAGCGAAGGACAATGAAGCTGCTTTAATGTGTTGCCAACGAAGATTACGAGGGGGGAAAAGGGATGGGATCTCTCATGCTAGAGTTCCCTCTTGGATTGCTATACCCTAAGCTGAGGTATAGAAGACTCTATAAGGGAGTTGGAACAAAGGTCCTTAAGCTGAGATTAAACAGGGTTAAGATACACATAGTTATATCTGATATATAATAAACTATGTCTACTGATAATTGGTAACAAACTGGAGCATATCCCAGTCTACATATTGCTTATTAAATTCCTTGTAAGTCTTTATTTTAATATAAAGCTATCAATTGGTTCAATTCCGTTGAGTAATTAAACGTGGTTCGTATAAATTGAATTTAATTTTGCGTAAGTGTATATCAACTTCAAATACTCCCCAAACTTCACTTGATTGTTCCTGTATCCTTGGCTGTGTATCCTGTCTGCCTCCTTGCCTGTTGTGCTGCCTCCTCTGGCTGTTGTTCAAGGATATTCATGGCAAGGCAAAAGGGCTTCTTGTGTGATTTTGTGGCTTGGCTTTGTTTAAATTTTCAACCACACACACACACACATTGCACAGACTTATAAAATATGCCAGTCCCAAAGTGTGTGTGTGAGATTGTGTGGGTGTAAGTGAATGTGTGTGTGTGTGTGTTTCTATCCATTACAGCTCCAAGTTGTAAGGAGGATGTTTGGCTGTCTGTGCCTTCATTTAGACATTCAGCTCCGTTTGGCTGCCATTTCATCCATGTGCAATGCTAATAATTTATAACTAGTTTATATTTTGGCAATTATATCCGCCTAGAAAGAGACGGAGGGGGGAGGAGAGAGACAGGCGGTGGGTTAGCTGAAATTTAAGACCACAAAAGATTTGTGGCTAAGATCGACGCTGTTGTCAACGATGAATTATCAGCATGACAATTAAAGTCATTTTGCGTGCGGTTGTAACAAATTTGATATGCCTCAACACAACAATAACAATAGTAACAACAACAACAAGAACAACAACATTATAGACAAGAAGAAGAACAGCAAGAAGTCGAGACTTGAAATCAAAAAACACAAAAACATCTGCACCTAAAATAGAAACTGATGCTGGGCGGCCGAGGGGCTTGGCAAGGCGATAAGGTTGCGGGGCCAAAAGCCGCGATAAGGAGAACTTCATTCACGGATAACAATAAGCATGCTTAGGGGAGTCTAAAACAACAACACCGACATCATCATCATCAACATCAACAACAACAACAGGAGCAGCAATAACAGCTACTTGCAATACATTACAACAACTCATGAATATAAATTGCTGCTGACTTGGCCCAGCAGCAACTGTTGTTGGGAGCCAAACGCTGCGGGTGCTTGGCAATTATAAGGCAAGGCCGCAAAACAAGACGCAGTCAGGTGAAGCCAATACAGTTTTATCCTGGACACGGACCAGAAAGCCAGACATCCCCAGAGTTTCTATTCCCAAAGAAATCAAAAAAGAATATGAAACTTTGCCGAATGATTTTCTAGTCGGAGCAAAATTCTTCTGACCCAAATGCTGGTCAATGTACTCAATGGGTGGCCCTTAATCTAACAGCGGGTGAGCTTTGACCACGTCACGCCCCTTCCGGCCCATGGAAATACTGGCTAGAAGCAGGCTTTTAAAATTGTTGCGTTTACGCCGCGTGCAACGTGTAATTTAAATGCAATTAAAATAATAATTTATCTTAGTCGCTCGCCTGTCACCTGCGCCCTCGAAGCAGCAGCGGCAGGTGCAGTGTCAGAGACGGAGACGGAGAGACAGAGGGATGAGCACAGAGGCTTTGGGCATCACATACGATCTAAGCTGTCGCCGCTTGGAGGGCATAAATAAGCTCAAAGCGACCCATTGGCGGTGATAAATGAACGCTTCACTCTCTGACAAGCCAAATGAAGGCACTCAAGAGTTGTCCACAGGTAAGACACACACATAGGGAAAGATGGAGACTGTGTGTGTGGTTGTGTGTGTGTGTAAAAGCAGCCACATCATTTGTATAGAACTGGCAATTAACTACACATAGTAGTACACATGAGAAATGTTCTAAGAGAATGATTGCATAGCGAAAAAAAAGTCAGGAGTATCCCTAACTTTCGTCAACCCAAAACAAAATGAGCGAAGCTTGGCTAGAGACGACGGAACACCCCATCCAGGCTATGATATCATTAGGTACTTTGAAATTATGTTTCCGTAATGATCTTCTACTTGGATGTTAAACGCTTTAAGATGTTTCCTTTCCTTTCCTTTCCTTTCCTTTCCTTTCCTTTCCTTTCCTTTCCTTTCCTTCCTCTGCCCAAACCATAAGGTAAGACTCTCAACGCTAAAGACAAAGCATATTTTCTTCTATAATTCTCCCATCATTTAATTATATGAAAAGTTTGTTGCTCAATCGACAGGCCAAGCGATAAATATCGATACTAATGTCAACAGCCCACACAAAGCTGATGTTTGAGAGATATAATACCTATCCAGACATAATGAATATACATAATTTTACTTATAAACTTATTGAGCGACCCTCGCTAGTGTGAATTTTACACCTTAAATAATTGCTTTTTCGCTTTCAATTGAAGTGCCAAAAAAAATTATTATTTTTTAAATACAAATCTATTTTTATTTAAGATATTTTTAACCTGTGCTGATGGCCATTAATAACTTTAAATATTTTATTAATGAATTTATAAAATAAAAATTTGCCATAAATCAAAATGCAAAAAGTGAGAGGCACAAATTTGTTGCTGTTGTTGTTGTTGGGTTTCTTCTTCTTGTTGCAGTGACGTAATCAGAAAACAATAAACAAATAAAATAACAATTAATTGGATTTTTATTGCCTGTTTTTTGCTGTTGTTGGGCCGCGCCTCGCTGCAAGGCGGCAACGCGCTTAAATATTTTCATAATAAAATGTAATTTATTGCATTTGCATAAACCGTTTAACGCGTGTGTGTGTGTGTGTGGGTTCCTGTATGTGCGAGTGTGTGTGTGTGTGTGACTGCGAGTACAATTGAATCAACAGAAAGTTGCAAAGTAGCCAAAGAACAATCAGATATGCAGCGAAAAAAAAAGAGAATTAATCGAAGGCTCATGCAATAAAATGGCCAACGAACTGTTTGCAATCGCCAACGGCGGCCTCAATAAAAGTGTCCTTTGATTTATGTGACACACACGTTTAAAGGATGTAGAGCAGAGCAAGAGGCAACTGAGGTAGAAGCGTAGAGAAGCAGATGTATGCAAATTAATCGGGTAATTGCTTTACCAAAAGGCAAGTATCAAATGAAGTAAAAGTTGTCGGCTTTAATCGAATTGTGACAAGTGAACTCTGCGAGGGATGTTACTCCCTGGAGAAGGAGTAGTGCATGGAGATAGATCAAAACGTGCTAAGAAGTTTATTCAGCATTTTCACGAAAAGAAGAAGTAGATACGAGTCCTGTTTCAGAATAGTAGAAGGACTACAGTGGGTATTAATTGAAAGCTGCAGGCTGTACATAGAAGGGAATAAGACGGGATATCAGTTCTTTTATGAGAAGTTGTGTGTGCACAAAGTGTTTAAGTGCAAATGAGATAAGCAAAGCGCAATCTCTTATGAGGCAATTGCATTTAAGCCACGTTTAAACAAGCTGCGCGTATGCCACATTTGCCTATTGCTGCTAAGCATTTTATAGTTAAGTTTTATTTTCAATTTTTAATTAGGCAGTTGACCCACTCGGCGTATGTTTTCGCAGCAAGCCTTGACTAATGGCTAAACAAGCACAGGCTGTGCAGTCCATCCACTACACCACAATTTCCCCACCCACACACACCAACACACACACACACACAGAGTAGAGTACTCATTTGATGACATGGTTTGGTTTGGTTTGTGCTTGGCTGCGTGGAGCGCGTAAAAACACTTGTGGCTCATATGTGGCTCTCGCCGCATGTCATCACGTGGCGAAACGCAAATGCAATTTAAAGCAAACAATTTTTGAAATGACCTACATCCGGTGTTGTCCACAGGATATGAGCGCACACACGCACACACGCACTCACTGGCAGAGGATACGCATTCAGCTGCTGACTGCGGGGCAAAGATAGACAAAATGGGAGTCGCTTTCAGTGCGCAGGAGAGTTCACAACATCATTAAAAATTAATTCACGCTCGATGTACTGGCCCACTCGCTGATGTGGCTCCTGGCTTTACAAGCAAAAAACCAAAAAAAAAAGGGAATTGGGGAAATCACTTTTAAAATCAGTTCCCGACTAGAAGTTACCCTGTACCGCGCGCTGCTTCATGTCTAAAAACTCTATGTATGCAGTTATGAACCCTCTTTTCAGTTTCTGATTAAAGATAGAAAATCATCATCCTGAGATATATTATATACCTTATATCTCCAGCAGATATCAAATCATTATTCTAGTCTAAATTCATCAAGTGAATAGGCACTTTATATGCTTGGAGAAATTTCATTTCGTGCCACTAACAGGCACCACAGCTTTATGATACCTCTTAATTCGCCCTTTTATGGCTACAGGGTATTAAAAATGAAGTGAAGTACTAGCAGGAGCAGCAACAACTGGGGCTAAACAACAGCAGCAAATGAATGCACACGTTTGCGGTCTGCTGCTGTGCACTTTATAATGTTGTCCTGGGCACATGAACACAGATCCTGGACAGAGGTCCTGGCTGCTGGCTGCTGGCTGCTGGCTTGTGTATTGTTTTTGCCAGCGCTGCTGCTGATGACTTAATGAGCATAATAAGCTCAGTGCCGAAATTACCTTTTTAAATTAACATGATGCTCTCTAACACACGCAATACATACACCTACCCACACACACACACGCTCGCACACACACACAGTGGGTGCCAAATGGAGATTATAGTGATTATAGTGGCATAGACAAGCGGTTACATATTCAAATTAAGATTTTAATGCATACACAAAAGGTAAACGCACCTGCGGCTGCACGATGCGAATGGAGTGTGTGGGAAAGGGGAGGCAGGTGGAATGGGAATGGGAGCTGTGACACCTCCTGTGACGATGCTAAAGAAATGGAATTGCAAATTAATTAGTTCGTTTTATGATAGGGTTGTAGCTAAGTAGCTTACTCCGCTAATGAACTTATATGCTGAAAAGATGTTTCCTATGAAAGAAGTATGTTTTTCCTTTAAGACCACAATTCCTTTATTTGACTTTGTACGTCATTAAAATGTACTTTGTAGGGTATGCGACAAAGTTAAGCTTAAGCTACTTGCTGCTTCAAATGGTGCAGATAATATCACTCTTCACTGCAGGACAAAAAATGGACGGACTACCTTTTGATTGGGTCCAGAACAAAGCAGTCAACTGTATAAAAATATAATAAATATAAAAAAGGAAATATCTCTCTCTCATTTCTCAACTCATTTCAACTCAGAACTTGATGTGCAAGTCAGGATCTTAAGTCCTTATCAAAGTCAGCGTACTGCTCTACACGCTTCATTCACTTTGTGATGCGCTTGTCAATAACTTTTTAACGAATTCTTAAGGAGACGCGTTGCGTATACGCAGCGTGTTAAACCGGATGTATACTCATGTATGCATATGTGTGTGCACAACAACTGCTCAGAATCATAATCAAATTAAAGCATAATTTTTTACGACGTCATAGTCATAAATATGAACGAGGCGTATTTTTGGCCCAAACATAGAATCGTAAAGGACTTAACCCGAGTGTTCGCTGCAGGTCCTTGAGCAAGTGATTTCCCCCAGCCACCATCAAAATTCTCAAAATTCTGGGCTAAGCAGCTCTACCCAGCTCCGAGCTGGCGTGAAAAATAAAATCAAATGTATAAATCATTTATGCCATGCTTTAAAATTGAATACGCATTCGTCAGCAATAAATCGCAGTCGAAAAGCCAGAAAGGAGCCAGCAAGGAACCTCGCAAGGAGTCAGCCACTGGCTGAGGTCATGTCCTGGACTGCAGTCTGCACTCTGGACTCTGGTTTCTGGATTCTGGATGCTAGACTTCCCAGCTCGCTGGCTGACTGGTCACATTTGCGTGTCCGACGCCTTATGGGAAATTGCTACAATTTGTTTCATATTTCATATGGCTGCTGCTGTTGCTGCCACATTTTATGTGTGCCTCTTGTGTGTGAGTGTGTGCGAGTGTGTGTGTGACTGTGAAAATTTACCACTTTGTGGTTTTTCTCAAACACCAAACGCGAAAAAGTTTTTCTTGGCTAGGCAAAACTTATATTTGAATTGTTGTTGCCACTCCAGCGCAGTGCTTCAACCCATTCAGATATATCACAAAGCCTGATTTGCATATAAAATGCAATAGAAAAATGGATTTTATTTACGGTTTGTGGCTGCACTTCAAAAGCCATTTTATTCACGTTGCATACTCCTCGGCGCGAACCAATTAGGCTCTTATTTTAAGTAGAATACTTTCCCGAGCAGCCCCATAAGTCTTTAACAGTCCAAAATTTTGGGAATATTGTGATCGAACTTTACTTAAAACTAGATTTGATATCAACTTTAGGTAAAGTTTCTTAATGACTTCTTCAACATCGCAACTTCAGACACGAATTAGCCACAGATATGATTGATATGTGCAACAAATTGTAGCTTTGTTTCATTACTAAGGATAAGGTTAAATATACATTCAATAGGGTCTTTTTAGAAGTTATTTCTTCAGATTCAAATTCAGTATCATATCATATATATTATGGACACTTGGCACGACTTACACTATCGGCACAGTAAATTATTGAGGCTTAACTCATAAACTGTGGACACTATAGCTATAAATATCAATAAAACCATTACAATGTTTGTATAATAAATTCAATTGCAATCTCAACAATGTTCAAGTATTTTTAAAACTGTTTACTTTTATCTTTATGGCCATAATCACTTGCCAAATAAGTCAATATATTACTTCACTTGATTTCAGTTCCAAAAGTCGATATGGCTTGCGACCCACGTTTTGCGCAGTTCGAGAAAGCTTGACTCAAGTTCTATGAGAAATCCGTTGGGGAGGATAAATAATAAACATATATTTGATTATATATTTCTTCATTAATGCATTCAGTGAAATAAAGATAACAATTTTTCTGGGGTTTTTGTGTGTGGGACAGGGATTTTCCGCATTATTCACTGCACGTTGGGTTTTTACCATAGAATGACTAATAGTACAAACTATTTCACCAAAAGAAACAAGTTTAATTATGATTGAGTAGCTGTGAATGGTAATGGATAAGTAATATATATAGTCCCTATCAAATGATGCCTATTTACTGCCACATTTCACACATTGTGTGCTCTTCTTGAATGCTTTCAACATGAATTGATCTACAATTCAATTGAGAGACGAATTTGGTCTAGAGCACGTCAAAAATTTGTCATTCCTGTCGTTGCTTGGCTATGTTAATTTCGGCACAACATGCAGACACACACATCATTCAAACATACACACACACGCACAGACATGTGGGTCCTTTCTTAATTTCAAATGAAACAATGCGAATGAGAAAGACATTGGCTGTGTCGACTTGGCGACATGTCGTCGAAACGAAAATCAAATTTATGGTCTTAACAAGCGCCGTCAAAATGCGAGAATTGAGTGCCTGCCTGGTTTCTGGTGAGTCCTGGTAGGGACCAAGAGCCCAAAGGCACAAGGACCCACAAATGCATGGAAGCCGCAGCTGGTGCAGCTCCACATTTGCATCTCTCGCATATAAATCGCATTAGGAGCACGCAATTACAGTGCACCAGACATGTCCACGTGGTTACACCAAACTACTGGCAGCTGCAGCTGTACATCGTCCTTTGGACTATGCCTAGTCGTAGACAACGAGCATGCCCCTGCCACAACGAGCTACAATGTTTTGACGTTTAATTGAAGGTAGAATTATGCATATGTGTGCCAGTAGAGGCAATTCCCAATCCATTGATGGCATCGATTTGTGGCCCAAGGTGACACTCGAGATAAGCGGAAAACTGCTTATCGATAAACATGGACTATACACAGAAAAGAATTAGAAAAAAGAAGCCAAAGAGAGATATGAAATAATAGTATATTATGTATATATTAGCTTTAATTAACACAATGCACTCTGCGTATTATAAATACATCCGGTGGCAATCAAGTTGTAACTACACCACAGATATCTATGTGGTGAAGAGGGGAGGTAGGAGGAATATCACACGGTTTTAATACTAATAAATTAATACAAAGTGTCAGACACTTTTCGCAACTCAAATTAGAAGGGGGCACTTGTACATTATGTTGATTTTGTCTATATCCTTTCTGCTCAGACCAATACGCTGTCCGATGATAGCTGTTGCATCGAGTGGCACAATGGTGTCCTTGCCATTCACTGAGAACGCGCCAGGACGATAATGAAGACAGCTATTGTAATCGTAGCCCTCGTCGAAATCGGTGATAACACTAGACGAATACTTCTTGAAGTTGAACTCCTTGCCGGGTATGATGTTCTCATAGATAACATCGATAAAATCGTCCCTAATAGCTGAGCTCTGCTCATGATAGAAGCCCAGGGCGTGCATGAACTCGTGAAGTATGGTGCCAGGTCTGAAGCAGCCTTCGCCGACTGGAAATATCTCCAGATTCATTTCCTGAGGTGCTCCATGATACCCAACGGCTGTATAGCAGCCACCAGGATTCGCAGTAATGCTCAGATAGGATTCATCCTTGTCAGTGGCCTCTCTAAATCTCACACACGTGTTCTCCTCCAACGTGTCAATACCCTTAATTATAGCCCGCCTGTGCACCACATCGAACTCCTCTGATATTTTATAAATGACCAGATTTCCGGGCCAACGTCTGGTTGGATCAATTAGACCATTGCGACCCTGTGGACCATGTTCCAGTACCAGTTTCTGTGCCGCCGTCAGCTGCATGTCTCCTTCTGCAAAACCAGCAGTTTCTTCGGGATCTGCCACAGCGGTAATACCACCCGAGGGTAGCGGGACTGCCTCCCCCTTCAGCAGTAGAGTTGACAGCAAGAAGAGAATCACACTTTCTACGGACTGCATCTTGATCGCGACGTTGTTCGACATTGACTGACGCTTGTGGTCAGTAATCACTAGGCATAAATATGTCGTACCATTCAGTATAAGCCCGAGTCCAGAGATTAGATATAACAAATTGATTTCGCTTCGATAATGCTAATATTAGCAACCTCCACATGCGCACAAAACGCTATCCAGATAAAAGAAAGTCTTTGCGGCCAGAAAAAGTACAAATTATATCTATTATGATTATAAATTGGGATGTCTCCTGATAAATTACAAGATTATAAAGGCTACTAACCAAAGTTGGTAACGATTCGGAGGTATAATCAATCTCTCTCCAGACAAGACGTACTTTAACTTTTTGTTCAGTCTTCTGATATTACTTATTCTAGAAAGGTTTTATAAGATGAAGAACAAGAGTCCTCTATTATGAAATGGATGGCAATGATTACAAGCGCAATCACCATGCTTTTCTTTTTTTGGCTCCCTAAATTCTATAGGTATACGTCATATGCAATAGAAAAGTACGTCAAATAAGATTATCGCATTTGTTATACCTATTAAAATGGTTTATAGGTGTATATTGGAGCTGTAAATATATATATATTTCCTAGGAAAGTGAAGCCAATATAAAATCTATATATTTTCTTTCATCGTTAACCGATTCCTGATGCAGTCATCAGTTCACTCTGTATACCATAAGCATATCAGGTTTGTTTCAAGTCTTAAGAACTCATGTAGCTATAGTTTAAGAGCTAGACAGATCTGTTGACAGGGTAGCTCTTAGTCCAGCGATTTAGTCTATCGCATTCTGACTTTGCTCTTTTTTATATTGATTAAAATATTATTATCACTATCAACGCTGTGATTGGATTTTAAAGTGTTCAACGAGGTACACACAAATATTTCCCTGATTTCCGAACTGTACTCGCACTGTAGGTGAGTATTGGCCTCCGATGCCCGTTGAATAAGTTCAAGATACGAAAACACGAGTAATCGTTGTGCTAAACAAGTGAATGGGTGTCTTTGGATCTATATGTACTGTGCTCTTATCTTTACTCACACGCGGCGCTCTCTTCAGGCTTCTCGAGTGGAAGAAACGAGGATTGGGCTATAAACAAGAAGCTAGTGGCATTTTTAGAGGTGACGACATGCCGCAACTCACGAAGAAGTTAAAGTTCTATTCAAAGTTCTATTTCTTGCGCTTTTAAATTAAAGTAAGATTTGCCTTTTGAAGTACATTTTACTCAGTTGACTGAGTAATAAGCCTATTAAACGATAACCCAAAGCAATTGACTGATTACAAATTATTAAAATATGTTATTTTGATAATTACATTTGACGGATTTTTGTAAGTGCTGAAGTACCCTGTGTCACTGTAATCAAGATAAGAGACCACCCTAGTTACAAACATTCGAAGCACACTTTTAGGAGAAATAATTATTGCAACAAAGTTGCTGCCACAGAAACGCAAAGCTTTATATAAAGATTATTCAATTCGCCAGACGAATAGATAAATCGGAATTTGATACAGGTTTCACATTAATATAATCTCAAATCAAATCAGTTGCTACACACCACAAAATTCTGCATAACATATCATACAGGCCTTGGGCACTTGTACATCATATTCAATTTATTGATATCCGTTTCACTCATTTGCTGTCGCTGTCCCATTATTCCCGCGGCATCCTCCTTCAGTGGAACAATAGTCATTCCGCCGTTCTTGGAGAACCCATAGGCTGTGTAGTGCATGATACTGCCGTAGTCATAGTCCTGGTCAAAGTTATCCACCAAGCTCTCATCCAATTTTATGAAGTTGTGCTCTTTTCCCTCCAAAATATTCTCTACGGCAATCCGAACATATTCGTCTCGGTTTGAAGCGCTTTGTTGATGATAGAACCCCAAGGCGTGGAGCAGCTCGTGTATAATGGTGCCCAAGCGGAAACAGCCTGTGTCCAGCTCATAAATCTCCAGATTCAGTTGTTGGACTTTGTTCTGAAAGCCAACTGCTGTGTAGCAACCGCCTGCATTTGAGCTGATATTCACATAATAATCCTGGTCTATAGAAGCTTCCCTGAACGTCAGACAGGAGTTAAGCTCTATAGTTTGCATACCGAGTAGTATCTGATCGCGATGTTTCTGATCTAGTTTCAACAAGCGAGGTTTAGTGGATAACCCAATTCTTAAATTTCTTTTCACATACCAATATTACTATTGATATAGTAATAGACAGTCCGATTTGGCCAGCGATAATTTTCAGAACGCATCCCATTTCTCTGTACAGGATTGAGTATCATGTCACCTTCAGTGTAACCAGCAGTCAACTCGGGATCATCTTCCATACGGGCAGCTGGTGCTGCTAGAGTGTCCTTAAGCAGGACAAGGCTTAAAATGAATGCAGAGAATCGCATAATTTCGACAGTTGAATAGACTAGATAGAACTGAATGTTCGATTCAATGAAACTCAATGCAAGCAGAACTAACTAATCGTAACTGACTAATACGTTATTTATCTTTACAACTGATTCAACAGTTATTGCACCTTGTATTGATAGCCTAGAACTCAGATCCTATCTTATCGTTAACTTTTTTATAGTCTTCAGAAGATTTATAAGACCCACATTTCTGTACAATTACTAGAAGGAAAGCACGAACAATATATTTCAAATTATGTAATTTGAGGTTCCACTTAAAGTGGCTTCGGGCACTTGTACATTGTATTCAGTTTGTTTATATCCGATTTACTCATTTGCAGTCGCTGTCCCATAAGCTTCTCAGCTCCCTCCTCTAACGGTACAATGGTCATTTCTCCATTCTTAGAGAAAGCTTTGGAGGTATAGTGCAGGATGCTCCCGTAGTCATAGTCCTCGCCATAATTATCAACCGTCTTATTGTCGTATTTGTTGAAGTTGCTCTGAGTGCCTTCAATAATGTTCTCCTCGACAATCCGAACATAATCGTCACGGTTCCACGTGCTCTGCTGGTGATAGAATCCCAAGGCGTGGAGAAACTCATGGACAATGGTTCCGATACGGAAGCAGCCCACGTCCAGATCATAGTTCTGCAGATTCAATTGTTGGACTTGATTCCTGAAGCCCACAGACGAGAAACAGCCACCGGATTCCGAAGTGACATTCACATAGTACGGCTGATCGCTGGTGGCTTCTTTGAACTGCAGGCAGGAGTTTGTTTCGATCAAACGAATGCCACGAATGATGTGATTCCGGTGTGCCTGATCTAAGGGAGGTACCAACGTGCTTACTATGGGAAGTCGGAACTAACTTTAACATAATCTCTTACCAATATAGCCATTGATATAGTAGTATACAACCCTATTGGGCCAGCGAAAAGTTTCGTTTGTCATGCCGTTCCTTTCATGACTATCGAGTACCATATCACCTTCGGCGTAGCCCGCTGTCAGTTCTGGATCGGTTTCCACACGTTCAGCTGGGGCTGCTGAAAGCCCCGTGGTAAACGCACAAATTAGAAGAACAATAGGTAAAGCGTTCATGTTGACTACTGAATCGAATCGATGCACGCTGGTCTGCAAAGTAGCTTTGAAGTCTAGTCGTGTTGACCAACAGTAATCTTATTGTTTTTGCCAATGAAACTCCAAGAATAGTAAATTTATTACTATAGTAATATTTACAGCCTGGGAAATTAACAGTCGAGAGGTGTTAGAGCTAATCTAATCAAAATGCTTCCAATAGGGCCGTAAAAATGTTTCCAATACAGCAATTCGTTAAAGTGGATTATTCTTGTGAGTTCTTCTGGTCTAGTTAGTTAGGTTTGATGTGGATATATGCTTGCCAAGCTGATATGATCGTATAAACTATCCAATATATCTAATAAGAACGCTCCTTCTTAATTGTCTCTAGGATAGCTTACACATATTGTCCTTCCAGTGAAGGATATACCTAGTATATATTGCATAACGTACTATTCTCTCTTTCAGATCGAGATCAAAGTCTTGGAATTTAATCGTATTTCAGGTAACCCTGGGACTGTCGTCAGACGAGTTCCCCGGTATTTCATAGATAAGCCCAGAGCTGTGAGACGAGTGACATTTACCTCTGGCATACTTTTAGCTGCTGTTTGAAATTCAATTCACATTTTGACTCTCTGGGTTTGATGACCGATTAAAGGCAAGCACTTCGGCTTGTGTCACCTTTTACATTCGTTTGACGGTAACCCCTGGACGTGACCTTTGGGAACACCTTTTAGTCAACTTTGTTGTCATGACTCAAATCCTAATCTCAATCTTAATCGCTGACACAAGACACAAGCGCGAACAAGGCGAATACGAACCCGAGAAGAGCCTTGCCAAAATATTTCTTAACTGAAATGACAGCAACGTAGAGTTAACCTAATTACATTTGTCAACACAATAAACTGATTAAATTTGGAAAGGCAACAACGAGCAGCACAATGAGAAAGGCAGATGAGTAAATGGCAATAAGGCAACGAAATTTATCATCATTAAGTTGCGAGGTAAAAGCGCAATACGAAAAGAACTTTGAATTTAACGCTGATAGGCCTATGGGGAAAGATCTTATGAAAGGCATTAGCGAACCTCTAACAACATAATGTAATCACTATGAAATGAGTTCTTTGTAAATAGTTATAAATGAGCTTTACAATCAGCTCCATTCAACTCATGCTAATAATACATTTTACATATTACATTTACATCATGAAAAAAACGCACCCAAATTTATTATTAGCACAATGACAAGAAAATAATGTTAAGGAAAGAAAAGAATGTCAAAAGGATTCTTACACTTAATGCCAGATCCAAAGATAAACTGTGAGTACGGCTCAACTATGAAAGTAAGCAAATAAACCCTTCCTAGTGAAGGGTGATTGGTATCATTAAATATAGTATACGAATATTACAAGCAACGTTGAAGGCCTTATCTTATAAGTACTTAATTATGTTACATCAGCCCACAGTGTGATGATTTCCCAACTTGGTATCTGCGCTTATCTAAATGTTCCTATTGCAATGGAAAAATGTATAAAGTTCAGTTGTAGCTTAGTGCAACGTCTCATATCCAAAATGCGCTGGAACAATTACTTTATACGTATATTCCTGTTGAGTGTCTATGGATTAGCCCAGGCCGTGCCCATTGATCAGGATGAGGTACATGTGGAGGATGACATGGAGCTTACGGCAGACCAATTGACACACCTGGAAGGCAGGGAATTAGCAAGGAATGTGAAGCTCTGGTCACGCTACTATTGGCCTAAGAGTACACTTGTCTACAGCATTGGAGAGGGACTGTGTAAGTGCAGCAAAAGAATGAGATAACATTCAAATAAGCAACAAGGATTACTTCTCTATATTGCAGCTGCTTCCGATGTCTCCCGCATTGCCCAGGCGATGTCCAGCATATCCTCCCAGACCTGCGTGCGCTTCCGTCGCACATATAACCCGGCGGAGCCTCAGGTCGTCATACAGAGAATACGCTCCGGTTGTTCGGCTGCAGTAGGTTATCGGGGTAAACCGCAAGGTATAAATCTGAGCAAGGGTTGCATGAGTCAGGGTACCATACAGCACGAGTTACTCCATGCTCTGGCATTTGTGCACATGCAAAGTGACCCCAATAGGAACAGCTTCGTCAGAATCAACTATGAGAACATTATTCCAGGAAAAGAGCGCAACTTCAATATACACAGTGCAAAAGATGTAGGGGACTTTGGTTTCGGCTATGATTATGAAAGTGTGATGCACTATAAGCCCTTTGCTTTCTCTAAGAACGGCAAACCCACAATTGTCGCATTACAAAGTGGTGTAAATATTAGACCGAACAACGGAATAAGCCACAAGGATGTGTTGAAGTTAAGGCGAATTTACTGTTGATACTATAGTCTATATACATATGTTTATCAGCCTTGATTGATCAAAATATTTTCAGATAAAAAGAAAATATAAATATTAATTAAGAAATATAGTCCAGAATAGAAGCAATTTAACTTGGTAACTTGAGAAGTGTATGTATAGCTTCGTTTACTGAAATAATGATTAATAATTAAATATAAGCAAACGAGTCAGCAATCATAATCGTATTTAAAGAACTATTTATAAATAGTAGCTTAGCCATGGACCTAGACTTTTTGTTTGTCATCATGTTGGACTTCGAATACGGCGTTGATTGTGAGTGGCATTTCAGTTTCTGCAATTTAATATAGATATAAGAAAGGCCATGTTAGGGCTATAGGTTATATTAACTTAATGCTAAAGTCGAAGCAGACTTTACACTTTGAATCTACGTATAGAACCGGATAACTGGGCATCAGCATATAAATTAAATTATACTCTATTACTGATAGAGTTCAATATCATTCTTCAAATAGTCAATGAAAGATGCGATAAAAACCAGATCGAAGAATTTACTAATCAGTTAACCCAGTAGGAAACCGGTCTTACTTCTGGTTCTATAATACCTCGTTGTTTTTAGGTTTCATTAACCCGCACAAGTTGATCGATATTACGAAACCAGTTGCTCAAAAGATTCACAGAACTCTCTGGAGAAACAGAACAGATGTTACTCACCCTTCACAAGCCTCCCGAATTTGCGCTTTTTCCAATTGGACCATATCAAAGCTACGATTGATATAATGACCAGGAGCAGACCCAACGAAGCTATCATCCAAATATTTGATCCCTCGAATTCAGTACCTAAAGGGCTAACATTAGAGCTCTCGCTAGTATAAGCGCCGCTGAAGAGCAAACATTCATTCTCAAATTTGGCGTAGCCTTCATTACAGACACACTTGTCGGGGGCTACACAGGAGCCATTCTCGGGACATTTCTCTTTGCATTCCGGAACACAGATTTGGTTAGCCGCTTTAGTGTAGCCGGCAATACAGGTGCAATGCTCTGGAGATACACAAAGTCCGTTGGGACAGCCACTGCTGCAGAATGGGGCACAGCTACCATTGGTCGCAAGTGGCTTGTATCCAGTCTTGTCGCAGATGCAGTTCCCAGGTGAAGAGCACCGCCCATTTTCACATCCCCCTACACATTTGGGTACACAACTGACAAAAGAAACTCAGTTAAAAGTCCGTAGATAACAATTACAAAAACATAAGAGATGGAAAACGTCATACCCGTTCTGTGGTAAATGTTTACGATTTTCATAACCCTCATAGCAATCACAATTATTTGGTGCCACACACTTCCCGTGGTCACAGGGCTCCTCACAATTGGGTTCACATGAGATTGTTCCATCGTCAAGGACTCCTACAGGGTTATAGCCCTTGCAACAGCCTTTAACCGTCTTCAAAAAAGTCTCTGATTTATTCTTGTGTTTAGTGCTTCATTGACAAAACTTACAACATATTGCCTTTTTTTTGGATCATAGTTTTTGTTTTCACATAATTCCCCTAGTATTATGCCTGGCAATATAAAAAATAATATCACACTGCGCCTTAACATAATGCGAATCTGTTCCGTGGTACGAATCGAGAGTGACTGAATATCAACGGAAAAATGCTCGTTCTGCTTCCGTAAAGCTTCTGTTTATATGTATTCTATATATATATTTTTTCTTTAAGATTGCATATTTAAATAAGTATAAGCTAACCGCAATCTTACCCACACCCATACATATTCTAATACGAGCGATAAGCGAAACAGTCGATATATACAAGACATACGCTATTTATGTCTGAATCGCATATTAATAAACTGGATATTCAAGTACTACGGATCGAAATCTATTTAACCTCCTGGGGAATCGCATCAGTTCATTCATTAGACAATAATTGTTCAATGGACTTACTTCCCAGCGAAGTTCGATATGATTGGGTCACTGCGACTGAGTCAACAACTTGGTTCCATATAAAAAGAAGTGTACAAAAAGTGTCTTTTTAAATAAAATAGTATATAGATAGAAATTAAATAGAAAAATTAGAAATGTTTCAGTTCAGATTCAAAGGTCGACAATTTATCAAAAACTGCACCTCGCTTTCTTTACATTCGATCGCACGAATATTTATTCATAACGACTCATACAGATATATGAGTGTTTCGATAAGCGATTCGAATCCGTTGAAGACTCTAATCAAAACAGTTAAATATTCCGTAGAAACACCAATGACTTAATTATTATATAACTTGTTCCACACCGAGAAGCTTTTGCAACTTGAAGTCTGCGCTTATCCGAATGTTTTTATCGCAACTGAAAAATGTATAAAATTCAGTTGTCGCTCGAAGTTAGTATTTCGTTTATTACTACGGAGCGCCTTTTTAAGCTTAAGCCAGGCCGATATCATTGATGCGGATGATTCACATACCATTGATAACATTGGAGATATGGAGATGATAACACTGGAGACATTACGGCAGCCAAATGGAAGCGACGGACGCCAAACGCAATGCGATCATTGACAATATTCAGATATATGTGGACTCCATGCGGTTCACCGCAAAGCATTTTGCTTTCCTGAGAAGCAAAAGACGTAGACTTTCTCCATTACAGATAAAGAAGGAGGTGTTGAAACTAAAAACGATGTGCTGTAGTCGTAAAAGCTTAGAAAGAGAAAAGGCGCTGGATGCCAATGCCTAATTTAAGCTGGGACTATGTTAATACAACAACCGGCAAGGTTATAGCGTACATATTTCCAAATAAATTTGAACTTAAATCGTATTATTCTCTTGTATCAAGCTTTTATGATATTGTGGGTCTTAAAATAAGGACAGCATTTGCAATTCCGAGCGGTACAGGAATCAAGTGTCTCTTCTATTTCACTCTGTTCTACCGTCTCTTTCCCAGTTTTCTAACTACAACTTGCTGGCTGTTAATCCACAAAACAAAGAGCACAGCACACCACACCACCGTTGGCTTGGCTTGGCTTGGCTCCGGTAAAGGAAGTGTTTGCATTTGCCTTTGCCAGGTACTAAAAATTGAATATTTAGTGGTCGTAATTAAAAATTAGCGCACCAGCAACAAACCCAACCAAAAGCCATGGCCATGGCCATAATCCTCAGCTTGCTATCTCTCTGTGTGTGTCCTGCTGGGTGTTGCATGCAACCTCCAACTGGCTGAGCTACCTGCAACCAACATACACACACACACACACACACAAAGAGAGAAAACGGAAGTCGTAAACATTTAATTTATGCAGGCAATGCATTTGCGTTTTTAGTTACAGCTGAAGATGGCCAAAACGAGAATTCGCAGGATAGCTAACAGGACGACTGTTAACTCAACTTATCTATGTGCAGTCCTTAAGTCCTAAAGAGTTACAGTTACATGCTCTACTTTCTACAACATGTTCTATGAGATTTCAGAAGTGTTTATTATCCCCAAAAAGAAAGTTGATCATTTAAACACAGGGAGGAAAAACAGTTTGGATTTAATCAAAGTTTTGAAGGCTTAAGGACACAAATTAAATAAAGATTTTAGTATATATTATAAATAAATATTCCAGTTATTTATCTTCTTTTAATGTTATTGTGGAAAACATGCAATTGAAATTTAAACAAAGATTCTTGAGCTTTGGTAATTAAAAGCTGAATTCTTAGAGAAACATTAAATGCAACTTGCATTTCCAATGAAAATTCAAGAACTTGATAGAGCTTCTTGGGAATTTTTATGTTTTTCAATATACGTACATATATTGTTGAAATAATATAGAAGGAATTTAATGGGTTAAGGCGGCAACTAGAACGCCTGGCCATCAACTTTTTGCCAAGAGCAGTAAAAAAGTCAGCGCGTTGGCCAAGTTTTTGTGCCTTGGGTTCTTCTTGGAACGATGCGTTGAGACGATGCGGCTCTCTGTGCTGCTTATGATCGTTCTAATTTTATGACATTCTATTTTCATGCATAGGCAAAATACACACACACACACGCGCGCACCCACACACACACACACATATATGTATAAGTAATTTGTGTGTGAGTGCAGGCATAGCCTTCATAGTCAGACATGAATGCTGCGCTTTGTTGCTGTGCTACGCCTTTGTTTGTATTGCCCTCAGGGGTAAAGTTTTTAGGATAATAACTTCCTGCGACTTTACGAGCCAAGGAAAAGCCAAAACCCAGCACAGAAGCAGCACAAGAGGCAGCAGCAACAGCAGAAGCAACAACAATCACAGCGACAGCCGCTAAAGGGAAATGAGAATACTTAAGTTGGAGAGTAACGCATATGAACAAAATATCTTAAGACCACACTTAAAGCACTCAGTGTCCAACACACTCAATGAGAGCAGCTGCAAGTGCAACAAAACCAACTGAAAATGGATTATTCTTAAAATTAAAACAACTCTATTGTCGTTCTGGATTAATCTAACTAATAATGGCACTATCTGAATACGTTCAACTATAAGTTAAAGATTTCATTGATAAGCTTAAGGCTTAGCTTTCTTTTTATACATTGTAAAATTATAACAAACTTTTAAGCTATGTCAGTTGAGAAGCTAATGTCATTGCAGCATAAGGTAAAGCAAATGGCAAGACATCGCCACATTAACAGAGCAAGAGCCAGAACGAGAGCGAGAAACTCTCAGAAATTCGCACCCGAAGAAACCACAGAAACTTTTGACGTTGAGGACGACCACAAGGACAGGATGCGGGCGGGGTGGGTTGGTGGAGTGAGCATTAAAGACGCACAGACGGTGGCTTCATGACTGTGGGCATAATCTCAGACATAATTACACACAACTCAGTCACACACACACACAGACAGACAGAGACAGACAGAGACTGACAAATGCAGTCACACATGAATGGGCTGCCCAACAACCTGGCTACAATTTTTGCTTTCTAGCTTTCAGCGATTTATTTGTTTTGGCTGCGTTTTCAGCTCAAACGAAAGTTAAATGAGCGAATCTACCTTAAAGGTGCTACAAACTCAAAGTTGAAACTTTCTATGTCAGTCATTTAATGCAATTCGTTTCGTTTTGCAACTGTGCGCAACGAAACCATTAAAAGTGCATTTAAAATTAATTAAGCATACGACGTGTTGCTACGCGCACAGCACGCGACTAGATTTAACGTGAAGGTATATCAACTCCTGATGGACTATGGGCTATCCTATATATAACCCAACACATTTCTAATCTGATTTCATTTGATTCGCACTACTCTATTTACGGATATGAGTAATACTTCGCTTTCTTATCCAGTTAATACTATTTTTATTTATCGAATATATATATATATATATATGTATATCAAACAAAAGTTAACAAACTGTGTTCAAAGTTGTGGTTTTAAATATATACATACAGATTATGAATACATAATTAATCGAATTTAATAAGCTATTTGCTCTATATTACGATTCTCTAACTACTGAATTTCTGACGATCGACTACGTTTGCTGAAGCTTAAATGAGGTGGATGATGACTAACGATGATGACTCCTTATTTTTAAAGTATATAATAGATCGTTAATATTTCTATTAAAGGCTTTATATGTATCACAATTTGAGAAAGAGGTATAAAAGGGTTTTACTGCATACTGTAAGACACGTTATTTCATGCAAGGGCCACTTCTTTTGTAAAGTTTTGCTACAAAAAAGAAACGTAAAATAAAAATTTATAATTAAAAAAAAGAATGAGGAAAACTATAAAAGAAATTGCGCTAGCAATTAAAAGTTTTGTCTGGCCGGTTCGGCGTTTATTTGGTGCGCTTAATTTGATTTAACGCCTCGCTCAGAGAGCTTCCTCTGAGTCTCTCTTTGTGTGATTCTGCAATCAAATCAAAATGCCAAGTTAAATGAAGCCAAAAGTTTCTGTGTGTCTGCGCATTTTTGAAGCATAACTGTGGGCGACACACACCCACACACACACACACACAGAGAGACACTCAAACACTATGAGTGTATAGCATCCATTTGGCATTCTGCAGCTCGCAAGGCCGCTTAATACGCGGCTTCAAAACTTTAGACACAATATCGCTAATGATAATTACAAGCTAAAACTTTTGCTACATTTGCTTGAACCCAACTACCCAGCATCCCTTACCATACACACACACACGCACACACACACACACATACACAGAGAGAGGGAGATTCACACACAGGCACTTATAATATGTGTTGCTGTGTGTTTGTGTTTGTTTGTTTTCAACTTCAGTTGGCAACACCAAAGCATAAATATAAAATTTTTCAGTGGTTTGCACACAAATTCCCAACTAGTTCGGGGCGTCGCAGGAGAATTTTAAAATGCACTCGTAATACCCGCATAGAACGAGTATGTACTACAGTTATAGAATGGTTATCAGTGCTTATTATGTGTTGTTACTTAAAGAGAAATCTTTCTGAGATTCACTTTAATGTATAAATATTTATAAATAAATGATGGCCCACTTACCGCAGCTTCTATGTGATATCCAATTCATGAGTAAACTGAAAATCTGAGAGAAATATGACATTATCAGTTAATTGCAATATATTTTTATAGTAGATATTACTTATTCTTCTATATAAATGTGTACATAACAATACCATTCCAGGGAGCTATTCAAGGATCCAATTAAATGCCATTCGCTTTTAGAGAAATATTTTATAAATATTAAACAAAACTTAAGAAATACAATTAAAGTGTTATTCAAGGCACAACTTTGAATTTTACCCAATTTTGTTTCTTAATCCTCAAACTAGCTCCGCTTTCACTTTCTGTGAGGCTTATTACAAGTATATGGAGTAGGATTACGTACGACAGACTAAGACGATTATCCTTACTTAGAAGTTGGTCGAAATCTACAACCGAACTGAATAGAATTATTATACATAGAATGAATTAATCTCCCTATTCATAATAATACGGGTATACTCGTATGTGAATGTCGTAGCGCATCCCAAACAAATCTCTCTATGACACATTTTTGGGAAAGGGTCTGTCAGTTCAAAGCTCTTCCAACCTTCTCCTACTCCTGGCCAAATATAAACTCATTAGACATCCTTTCGTTAGCATACTAGTTCCTACTAGCTCCAGTAGCAATGTGAGCAGGATAACTCAGTTCTGCTATCGATTAACCAGCTCCTCCTGCCACCACCCTCACCCCTTCCAGCACTGATGCTCCAGCAATGTTCATCTGAAGCTGGAACAACGCGGAGCTAATGAAGTGCAAATTGGCTAATGGGGCGGGACGATGCGGCGTTGCGTCTAATTATCAATGAGGGTGACGCATGTCGTAGTCGCAGTTCGAACCGGTCCATACCACAGACATAACGTCTCCACCACAACTGCCAATAGAGTTATGTATGGGAGAGTGAGAAAGGTAGACGCTGCGACAGAGCGAGAAGCACAGATTTTTATGTGAAAACTTTTGTTCATTTCATGGGCAAAACTTTAATGGATTAATTTACCGAAAACGTTCGTGCGGCAGGAAATTGAAATTGAAACATGGCTAAAACTGATTGAGAAAGCGAGAGAAACTTAGAGAGAAAGAGTGAGAGAGAAAGGAAGATCCGACAAGAGCAGAAGATTTATGAAAGCCACTGATCAACTGGTGTAAGAGCATCTAATTTCATTTCGAAAAAGAGGCAGCCAAAGCCAAAACTTTTATTAACTTTTTGGCAAGTTTTTGCTGCAGAAATCATGAATATTTTATTGCTTATTTTTGTCAGCAAACACACAGACACAGACACACACACACACACGTAAAGAGAGAGTGAGTAATACATCGAGTGGTGTCGACAGCAGCCAGCGATGTGTGAACGTCGCGTTTTATCAATTTCATTTAATTTAAATTAATTCAACAATAATTGACTTTTATTATCCAATCATTTGTATCGTACGAGCATATATCCCAACGCGATACGCAAATTTATGGATCATTAAAAATTACGATTTATTAAAATTTCCTCATACTGCGGAAACTGGAGCTGATGATGTAGCGCCACAATCAACGCATCGATGTGAGGAATGTAAAGTAGGAGAAGGCACCCTGAAGAATCTACAATTAAGATAGATAATTATTATATACACTACTACACAGTACTTAAGAGAGGAGAGATAGAAATGCCACCTTTACAACCGCCTGGAGACTGACTCGGAAGTACTTTAGGCCCGTCATATAGAAAGGCTTACAGTTAACCTCAATGGCCAGCGCTATGACCTTTAATAGCCGCAGATTCTCACGCGAATCGGTGGAGTAATATAGAACCTGCTCCCAGTTCGATTGGTAGTACATGGTGCTCAGATTGTCAGTCTACAAAGGGGAGAGAAACCAATAAACATATAAAGCCTAAACATTTCCTTATACCATTAACAAGTTATTCATCTCAAATGTTACATAAATAAGAATAGAAAGTGAACATCTTATTACCAAATAAGCCAGATCGGAGCCGAGTTGACCCAGTGAGAGCAGCTCGACAGTCTTGGCGCCAAACCAAATGGGATATATATAGTTACCCGTTGGGCTCTGTAAGATAATCATTCAAATTAAAGTTAATCCGATTCTTACACAAATACACACCGCATAGGTCTTAAAGCCCAAGGCACAGAGCAAAAGGGCGCTGACGAGCTGTCAGAATCTTCTCTATTGACATATCCATATCGCGCTGGAGCAGCATATAACGACCCTTCAGATGGGTGATTAATTCGCAGAGCAAAGCGGTTTCTCCAAACACCATGGAAACGATTGACAGAGCCACCCAAACGCTGCTCAGCGTCAGTGGAACAAATATGTACAGTGACTCATAGTCGAAGGGTGGAATCATAGGGTATAGAAAGTCCTTGTGTTTAGTGATCAGCATCACAAAGGGCGCTATCACATAGCCAGAGACGGCAAACAGATATAAGGCTGAAACAATCCGATTGGGTAACAACCTAAGTTCAATGTGTCGAAAGAGTTTTGGTTCCCTATGACGATCCACATAGATGTTGCGGAAGAATTTGTCCAGCAGCTGAAATAACTCTCCTCTGTATCGCAGGACATGCAAACTGCGTAGTTGAGCCTCGAACAGGATCAAATAGGTGGGCACTCCGGTCAGCATCGCATCCAAGTTGGTCCTCTTAAATCGCAAATAACGCAATTCCGAATCATTGTGCAGCATGAAGATTATGCAGCCCAGCACAGCGAGGAGGTAATCGAGGCGACGCCCAGTGGATGAAGTGCTCTGATCCAGAGGCCAGAAAATGTGATTCTGACGAAAGAGCGCCAATGGCCAGGATATTTTCACCAGTTGGCCATCGGCCAGCCGTGGCACGTAACGAACCATAATGAGGACTATTACTGTAAGTGACTTCTAAGCAGACAATGACTTATATAGCAACTAAGTTAACAGCGAGTACATCATCATCCGTCTATCCACTTTCAAGTGCTTAGCTGGAGCTGGAGACAGTTGCCAACTTTTTAATGAGCTCTCCCATGCGTGCAATGGCTCAATTAAGTTATTATACCCGAAACGGAAACAGTTCAAAGTTTACCAGTAATTTTGGCTAATTTACAATGTAATCGCTTTGCCCCCAAATAATTGAGTAGAAACTGTCCTTCGACAGGATACGTCAAAGAAAATGTCCTCCAGAGACAAGAGTAATTTGTAAACATTTCGTTAAGTGAATAACTGAACTGACGACCAACTGAGAAGTAATTCAATTTTCATACATATTCAGGACAGTGTTTGTCCTTTTCATCATTGATTCGTCAGTTGTCTATTATTTATAGTATATATAATATATAGTTTATACTTATATATACCTAAATTTCTAGCACACACACTCACAGGATTGTTCTGCTTAAAGTTTGACACATTCTGAAACTTTTAGAAAACCAATTCGTATCCCCATCTCATTCTTAACTCCTTCTACTTATATGTTTTTTCCTCTGCTTTTGGTCCACCCCATTTGTTCATTTGTTTCACTTAACTAATTCATAAAAATCAATTAATTCAAATGCGCAACTTTTGCAAGCAACGATGCCATTTGCCACCCCCCTCTCCAGTGGACCAGCTCGTGTCCAAGTGGCAGGAGCAGCTCTCTGTCCGCATTTGCGGCTTGGCAGCGTGCGATAGTGGCAACAGTTTGTGTTATGAATATTTTAAGAGACCGTCAAGCAATAGAGACAAACAAGACAAACACAGAAACCAAACATGGCAGAACGGAGCAGCGACGAAAAACCAAGTCGTATTTCTCTTTTACTCCCCTTAACGTGCTCCATCTATCCAATTTCCCCTCGGCTCGTTGCTCGGCAATGTCCCGTGTCCCACGTCCCGTGGCCAGTTTGGAGCTGCAGTTTGCTCGCCACATTCATCTTAATTTCCTGTCACGACAATGACAACGACGTTGGTGCTGCTCAAACCCGGCACGTTGAATGTTCTACTCTGGACACTGGACACTGGACACTGGACAGTGGACATTGGAGAGTGGACACTGGACAGTGGGAGTGTGTGCGTGTAGCAACACCCCTCCACATCTGTAACACTCCTTCGAACACCCCATCACACCGTCGAGGCAAGTTACTGACTATCAACAACAACAACAACAAGAAAACATTTCACTGGCTGCTGATTTTTTGCGAGCACTTTTTAAGCCTTTGTGGCGGCTATTTCTCTGCCCTTCTGCTCTTTTACAGGCGTTGGAGGCACAGGAGGGGGGCAGCTGTAACTGTGTCTAGTCCTGTCTGTGTGCGCTTTGTTTTGCCATGTGGCATTGTTACTGTGTGGTGGTGGTCGTGCAGTGGCACTGCCACTGCCACTGCACAGTGCGTGGTGCGAGTTCATGGCAATGCCGAATGCCGAATGCCATCAAACGGCAAAGGGCCAAAAGCGTTTTGTACGAGGCATCCAAAACGGTGGCATAAACAACAACACACAGCTGTGTGTGTGTGTTTTTTGTGTTCATGTGAGAGGCAAAACCCCTTCTTTACCGCATCCTCCTTCTGCTCTGTGCGATGTTATCGCGTGCCACAGGATATTGCACTCTAAGCCAGTAGATGGCGTCATGTAAAGCTGGACAACATCCGATTAAAACTTTACGATGTGCGTGTAGTCCAGTCTGTTCTGAGTGTGTATCTGTGTGTGTGTGTGTGTGTGTGTGTGTAGCTGAGGGGAAGTTAGTATGTGTGTGCGTTGGTCAGTAAGTGGATAAATTCTCATTTACTGCTCTTTTAAGCATGTTGTTTTTGTCGCCCTTTCTAGCTTTGCTTGACAGCTTGTTACACCCTACCCCAGAGTGGGGTACTAAAGATTTGTCAAGTGATTTGTATCAAATGAAGGAATGAACAGTCAAATGAATGTGACATATGGTATAATGAGAATGTTTAGAATACTGATTTTGCCATTTTTGTTAATCGTCTCTGTCAATCTTAAGGGGGCACAGAACTTTGAGGGAGAGAGTAGACAGGTCGGATAAGTTATTTGTTGATAGCCGCCTATTCTTCTACTGTAATCTATCTTCGTTCTTTGAATTCTGATTGCTGATATATATTTCATATATCCCGATTAGCTTTTCCTCCAAATTAAACCTAAGCTTCACTTAAGCTCCATCAATTCCTCGATTTAAAGGCCTGCAAGGGTATTGAAAAGTCGGTGTACATTAGTTGTTTCCAATGATTGTTTCATTTTTTCACTATGGGTGCAAGCAGCAGTGCCCTCTGTTATCCTGTTTCAGCATGTGTGTAAATTGTCCACTCGTTATGTGGATGTGGGTGTGGGTGTGGGTGTGGGTGCGGGCACGAGAGGCTGTGGATAAGGGCGTCACTGGGTGGCAGTGGGTGGAGGATACTGTTTGGGGTAATAGCGCGGCATGTTAAACTGACCGCAAGCATTGTTTATCATTAAGTATGCCAGTCCGTCGCTCTGTCTAACGGTCTGTCCGACATAGTTTGGCCTGTAGCGAGTCCTGGACACAATGCCACATGTGTCACATGACATATGCCCCTCGGTGCGTGGTGAAGCATTCGTTTTTTACCACTGTTCAAGTGTCCAAACATGTGTAACGTGGTTCTGTCTTCATGTTTGGAGTTGCGTCCAGTTAATGGAGTCGTTAGTTAGTTGGGCTTTCTTCTAAAAACCAAATGAAATGCTCAACTTTAAGCACTCGGACATTAAATGAATGAAATAAAATAAACTCCAAAGTTTTGTTGGCTCCTCCGAAAATGACCCTTTTAAAAAAAGCACCGCCACTGAACACCCCCAACCCCCAGTGGGTGCAGCCAGTGCATGCAAAACTTTTGTAATTAGGAAGCAATGTCGGTCATTAGTGCGGGGAATGTGGACGGTGATAGCTGGGCGATGGGACTGGGACTGGGAGCAGGAAGAGGGAAGAAGCCAAAAAACGCGCCAGCAGTCAAAACAATAATGCAAATGTGCAGTTAAAACAAACTGAAAGAAAAACTACATCCAAATGTCACGAACTTGAAATACGCTTAATAAATCACATAAGATCACATGATAAAATATATCTGAGATGTCTTTCAAGGTTGACTCTGTAATATTTCAAAATAACACAAGAAACTGAATCAAGTTAAGAATGTATGTTTTAAATTCTTTTCTCATCTATACAATAACATTAGATGAGTAATATAAGTTTAGACCTGCTCGATAAAGTCAGTATGACTCTTCGCAAATGGCTGTAACCAAACAATGAGCCACTAAGGGAGCAACTAACGGAGATGGAGACCAACATTTTGGTCAACAATGCAGCAAAATAGAAATTGCAAAAAATATAAAAAGAAGGAATGGAAAATCAAGCCGGTGTGAGGGAAAGCTTCTATTAGAAGAGGGTTGGAGCGAGTGGTAGGAGGAGGTGCAGCAATTGGACGAGCATCAAACGTAATTTTAATAAAGTTTGAATGCAAAAGTTTCTGATTTGAAATGCATATAAAAGTTAACTATTTCCGACGCTGCTTCAGCAACGAGAACTGCACTGAATGTGTGCGAAAAGTTTTGTACTTTTTCTTGTTGCATTCATTGTGCCGATCACTGGAGTTAAGAAGGGGCTGTGTGACGGCAGGGTGGGGAGGGAAGGAGGGGGCTGGATAGACGTAGTCGCATGGCTCAAACAAACAGCGGATGTGGCGACCACTGGCCACGCCCCAACGACTGACGAAAGGCGCCGCCGACGTCACCGACTGGCCCGCCAGGCCATGGCCATAAATTAAAGGCAACAAACCAAGTGCGGAAGCAAGTTGCAAGCGGACGGACAAGCCACACTGTGAGCGCATGGGGTGGTGATGGTGGAGCGGGATGTGGTGCGGTGCGGTGCGGTGCTGGTACAAGTGGATTTGCGGCCATTACATCTTGGCTCTGGGACTGCAATTGCAACTGAGCCATGGACTCAGCCAAGGACTGTAGCAAGCGGAAGCGCAAGCTGTGCTGTTAAGTAGCCTCGAGTCAACGTCGCCGTCGCCGTCGCCGTCGCCGCCGCCGTTGCCATCGCCATCGCCGTTGCTGTCGTCCTGGTTAACGATCAACTTGTACCAACTGGCCCCAGGCCGGACTTGAAGTTCCTTCTTCTTCTTCTATTTTTTTGTATTTTTGGAACTGGATGCAGATGCAACGGATGGAAGTGTTTCACTCCACCATCGAGCACGTCGTTTCTCCCTCCCTCTCTCTCTCGCACTCTTCCTCAATGGTCTCTTTCTGGAGGACGTTTGCACTGTGGTAATTCCGGGACATGTTACCATAGCATGTGGCTTGAATATTCATCTTGAATGACAGACACATTTTCTTTATGACTGTTTTGTTGGCCAGTTTTCCAGCTATAAACAATCAACGTTCTACACAGTTTTCTCTCTCTTTATCTCTCTTCTCTTTTGAGATAAGAACAACCGATTCAATAAGAAGATAGTTTAACTATACCTAGTCAATTTCTTCAATAGAAGAGGGACTTCTAAACCTTATAAATGACCAAAAGGCAATTAAATGTTTCAGTTAGAAAGATAACTGTCATCTATTCACTTTTACACAAAAGTCTCTTTCCAAATCAAACATTTGATAACCACACAACTTATTGATAATGAAAGTTTATCAGAGAATAAAGCTATTCTATATGATAAGCAACCATATAATTGGCGTTCAATTAGTTTAATGCCAATTTCTAGCGATTTACTTTAAAATGTGCAGAGTGCGGAATCAGTTGAGGTTTCTCTTGCTCGGTTGCCTGTGCCTCAGGTTGGGTGCCTTAGCGGCACCGGTCGTGACACTCGAGGAGGAAACGGATCCTGAGCTAACTGCTGGCTACTTTCAAGGTGACATGGATATACAATTCATGAGGAATGGACAAATAGCTGAGACTCATCATTGGCCGAATGCCACAGTTTACTACAAGATAGACGAGCAGTTTGGTAGGTTCCAACTTATGATATGAAATCAACACATGTGGCATACGTAAGGCTGGCAATGCAGATAATTGAACGCGCCACCTGCATACGATTTGTACCTGCCACCGAGAAGACTGTGGACTATGTGCTGATCACCCCTATCGAGTCCGGCTGCAGTTCCAATGTTGGCTATCTCGGTGGCGAACAGCTGGTCAGATTAGCGCCCAGCCCCTTGGACACTGGTTGCTTTAAGCTTGGCACCATTCAGCACGAGCTGCTTCACACCTTGGGCTTCCACCACCAGCAGTGCTCGCCGAATCGGGATGATTACGTGAAAATTGTTAATGAGAATATCAAGGAGGGCAAAGAGAGTAACTTCCATAAGTACGATGAAAATGTGGTTGGGCTCTTTGACGTGCCCTACGACTACAGCAGTATTCTACACTACAGTTCCAGGGCCTTCTCAAAGAATGGCGAGTTCACAATTATCGCTTTGCGCCCAGAGGGTCAATCCCAGATGGGACAGAGGCTGATGCTGACATCGGCTGATGTAAATCGTATTAACACAATGTATAGGTGTCCCATACTGATATAGACAAAGAGTGAAAAGTAGATTGCCACGACTTTATGTAATGCTTTTCCCTGGAAAGGGACTAAAGAGAATATACAAAATACTGCTAAATAACAGAACATTTGTGACTTATGACTTATGACCATGCTACTAGAAAATGCTTTAATTTTAAAACAATATTCCTGTTTTTTATTATCTAAACAGTATGAAAACTCATGTAGTCAACTTATACTCTTTCCAGTCTCTCAGCTGGGGAGCAACACATGTGGCAACCTGCTGCTCTCTGCTCACTTGCATTTCTTCCAACAACTGTTCCGATAAGTTTATCTTATCGCACTGGAAACGTTGCGCTACGGTCAAGTGTTAGTCGAGCATATGTACATTTTGCACCATCTGGTTTAATGCCCAAATGAAACTTATCGTATATGAACCGATGAGCTCCAGGGACTGGAAGTAGGGGCACACTTAGTCATATTGGAGTGTAGGAAACAGATTGCTTCATTCAGCTGGTAGTTCACGATTGAAAAGCGGTTACAACGTAACCCAAAAAATAAATGTGGGCAGTTTAAAATGCCTTATGAATGAAGTGAATAATATACAAATCGATGGCATTGCAATGTGTGATTCAGCCTAAAATGTGGTTAGGCCTTAAGCAGATATTACTCTATGTGGGTCTGCTGCTCTGTGTCCTCCTCCAGGTCTGTCGCAGCAAGACCCAACTGCAGCTCAACTGTCCCAGCGTGTGTCACTGTGATCTCTATGCCCAGCGCAATCGTGCGATATGCAGGTGAGCGGAAGACAGTTATAAAAGAGAGTTTGCATTCAGATAGTTATAATACATGAGACTTACTTTTACTTTTCCTCTATCTCTCCCTTTGTCTCTCTTTCTATCTATTTGCTTAGTGCGAAACGCTTGATAAGCGCCAACATCGAAATGCCTAAAACCGTTGAGTTGTTGGACTTGAGCTACAATGATATCACCAATATTGACGCTGACAGTTTTGAGGTAAGTTCCAATGTGTGTCACGCCTAATAACTTATAGCCAGATGTGACTCCCCTACCACTTACAGAACACTGTGCACCTCATAAATCTCACTTTGGCCCACAATGCGATTCACACGCTGCATATGGACGCGTTTGTTTCACTGCATCGTCTCCGTTCCTTAGATCTATCCTACAATCGACTGGAGCAGTTGGATGAGCATTTGTTCGAGACGAATTCACAGCTTCTGCAACTCAATCTGGAGGGCAACAAGCTGGCTAGCTTGGGCACAGGTCCATTGCTAAGAAGCGCCTCGTTGCGTATACTTAATGTGCGCAATGCACAGATCAATCAACTGGGTACGGAGCTACTCAGTGCGTTGCCACAGCTGCGGCAGCTGGATCTGTCCCAAAATATGCTGCTTACACTCAGCATTAATGTATTCCATGCGCCGCATTACTTGGCCGCACTCAACTTGGAGGAGAATCCACTTAACTGCGATCGCGCCTTGATTAAGGTTGCCACTTGGCTGAGTTTACGTGGAGTGGCAGTAAACATCAGCAATTGCTTGGAGGAGAAGCTGGAGTCGCATCCATTAGACGTAGAGGTGAATGAAGTGATTGGTGAACCACAGAAATTTGAACGTATGGAGCAAGATGACGGCAACACAATCAGCTCGGAAGTGCCCCAGTCTGTGGCAGAAGTGTGGCGAGAGTTGCCCGATGAATCGGAGGAGCAGAACGAGGAGCGGAATGGGGAGGAGCAGCTGTCAACACTTATCTGTGAGGGCAATCGGGAACAGCTTTGTCTGCGCTATCGCAATTGCCTCGAACGTGTCAGTCACGAGCTACTCGCTGGCGGCAATGCTCCGCCACCAGACCAGGTGCAGAGCACACACACCTTTGACGAGGATGACGTGAAGCTGGCTTTTGTGGTAGGCGGTGCCACAGGAGTCTGTATGGTCATATTCATCATCAGCTTTGCACTCTGTGTGAAGAGCGGCTGCGAGCTGAGGAAGAAGCGTAGACAAACCGCAGATGACGAAGCATGTGAGTAACAAACTAAATTAAAAACTGAAACACAACTGTTTTTAGGTATTTCCAACCATTAAATCTTACGCTCATTCTACGGATTGTTATTAACAGATCTTTCTCTCTTTTAGCAACGGTGAACTTGTCGCAGCAACAGCTGCCCACAATTCACACCTGGGACCCTCCACGTACTCGTAAT
Source organism: Hirtodrosophila trivittata (assembly GCA_035045065.1). Taxonomy (NCBI): domain Eukaryota; kingdom Metazoa; phylum Arthropoda; class Insecta; order Diptera; family Drosophilidae; genus Hirtodrosophila; species Hirtodrosophila trivittata. The sequence goes on from JAWNNK010000022.1 coordinate 2,346,100, forward strand.
CCCCGCCGTTCCAATCCGCACCGATCCCGCAATGCTCCTTCACGTGCTGTGGTGCGTCAGCCGTACGGACCCGAGGATAACTTCATGTCGCGTCTGTTTGGACGTCCGGCGAGGCATCAGTATTATCGCACAATCAACCAGAATACGGCTACGTTAATCAGGCGTCTGAGTCGGAGTAATCTATTCAATACTCGCGATCGGGAGCCCAGTAGTCCAGGAACACCTCCAGCAGCAACTTCCAGATTCTATACGGATGTAGTGGGTGCAGAAGCGGCGCGACCGGAGACGCCTCCGCCCAACTATGGTGATGTGGTGATCATTGACAATTGCGACAACAAATAGAAACTTAGGCCATAGCTAAAAAAGTCCTTAAAGACGATTTAAGACAACGTCCTTATAGTTTATTTGACAATTTTGTTCATCCCAAGCCCCGAAAAAAAATATCAATTGGGGATTCCAGTTCTTATTCGGTTGGTAGCATTACTTTTACACGACTGCAACAAATCGCAATAAAAACTTTTGACAAAACTATCAAAGTTGGCATGAAACGGGAACAGGAAGAGAAGAGACTATGAAATTGCCACAGCAAAAACCCCTCACAAAAAAAAGGGAAAAAGAAATAGAAATTTCAAGTAAGAAAACTTTACACACTCAAATAAATGCTGAAGCGTGTGCAAAAGGCAGCAGGAAATGAAGAGGGAGCTCGCCGGGTTAGCGGATGTGGCAAGACAAATCGAAAACGCCACAAAAGAAAACAAAAAACTCCCCAAAATAAAAAAAAAAAACATAAAGCCTCAGCGAAAAATGAGCAAAACCCAACAATTTGCACTGTAAAGCAGCAAAAGTGTCTCCAAAGAATCAACCACCAAAACTAACCAAGCTCCAAAGTTAAAAAAAATATATTATATATCAGAGAGGAAAGAACAAAAAATGCATTCAAAATGAGAGTCTAGTGTGTGTAAATACACTGAAAGAAATGAGTTGGATTGATAGATTTCGAATAGACTTGAAAGGAAACTCTTAAATATAGGTATAAATTGATTTGTATGACAAAAGTTTGATCTGCAGATTACCAACTGAATGGATTCAGCTCTTCACCTATTATATTACATATTATGAGGCATTAGTTTTCTATATATAAACGTGTATATCTGTAAGATATCTGTTCATAAGCGATGCAAAATATAAAGCATATATCTAACCGAAGCCTAAACACATATGATCTATAGTCAATTGTATTACAGCTCCATGATTATGTCTGCAATTGGATATAGATGTGGGTTGGATATATTGGATATATTCGATACTTTTCAAGTGAATCTTTGCGTTGTGAACGATGGAAATTTCACCTTAAAACAACTTTCACTAAACTTGGTTTACTTCATTCCATTCTTATTATTAAGATTCCACATTTCAACCTAAATGCAAGCAATCAAAATGATCAACGATTATGTCGATATATAAAATCATTAAAATATATATATATATATTTGTACAAACGATCATCAGATTCATTTGTTGTGACACGTTCACTTGAATGAGAATTGCTTGCAAACTGGATAAACCAGAAACCCAATCAAAAAATCGTTTTAATGTTTTGCAAACTCATTTCTGTTGCTGTGAAAATGGCAACCAAAAAAGTTTTTATTCCCGAATTTGTAGGATCGCACTTTATGTGGCAGCTCTCTCAGCGTGTTGCTGCTGCAACTATTGTTGTTGCTGTTGTGTGCTAGTGTTGTTGGAGGTATTGTTGTTGAGTGTTTGTCTAGATATCGCTGTTTGTTGCTGCTGTTTGTTGTTTGTGGCAGCTTTCATTGCACTGCGTTGCACACAGCACACAGCACACAGTGCAGCACAAAAGTTAACGTATCCTGGGACCTCGAAGTTGCGTTGTCAACAACCGAACGAGCGCAAAAAGTGAAGGCAACCGGGCGAAAAAATGCCGCAGCAGCGGGAAAGCGTCGAAAGACTCCAAAGTTGCAAAGCGTGAAAAAATATCTAAATCCAACATTAATGAAAAACTTTTGCATAATCCATGATGCTGGCAGGGGGTTGCTTGGTTGCTTGCTTGACGCTTTGCCACCGAAAACCAGTAAGGGGTAAGGGGTAAGGGGTAGAGGGGGCGTGACAAAACCAAAGCCACAAAAAACCAGCAAAAGCCAACCAATGCCATCGTCAATGTAGACACTAGCAAAATTCAGCCAAGTGAAATACTTTCAACTAAAGAACCAAAAAATGCGATAAAAAAAGGTATTTCAGGTAGAACCCCCATGGAGTGAATCAAATTCAATAGCCAAGTTATTTTAGGGGTTTGGCGGAATATTGGTATGGGATTTCGCATTTCAGGTATTGAAGGGCAGCTAAAGCGGCTTAAAAGGTTTTGAAGGTTATGCAAAAAGCAACTGATAGAGCTTAGAGGAAGAGCATTTTGTGTAACTATTGATTGCGGATTGGCAAAACATTTATATAAAATGCTAAAATTCGACATATAGAGAGGCTGCAGCTCAGCTTAAAGGCAACATAAAGTTAATCCCTGAACACATTTTAATATAGATATATTGTTAAATCATACTCTATGGAACGAAGCTCGAAAGATTATAGATCTGATTTATCTTACATAGAACTCAATTCAGACCCACTTCAGGCTTTCATTAAGCGATTGTTTTTCAAGCAAAGCCACACTCAGTGCAGAGACAAAAAGTTACCACTTTAAGCCAATGTTATTGGACCATAAACTGGCATTGACTTGCTGCTTAAATATGCTTCAGGGCAGACATTTTAAGCATATACATACACATATATATAGGATATGTATATATATATAGATGCAGGGAGAGTAGTCTTGCAAATCTGAAAATAAACTTCAAAGCATTTAACCGTTGTTCAGTGACCAGCAGCAACGCCCACGCATCATTCACTATCCAGTACTATCCTGAAGCGTTCCCTCCGCTCCTGCCTTGCCCCTCCCTTTGGCCTATACCCAATGCGATGTAATCTGCACAATGCCACAGCACAGTTTTAATTGCTGTGACACTGCAGATACGGCTGACTGGAGCTGAAAATTGGTCAGAGAAGGAGCTGGCAGGGGTTGGGAGTGGGAGTGGGAGTGGGTGGGAGGCGGTGGGTGGAAACTGTAGTTGCTGTTGCTGATGTCGTTTTCTAATTTGATAAAGATAAAAATCATTTTATAAATGCCGACGATGGCATTGGCGACATTGCCGTCAAGTGTACGAGTATGCCCCTGACAGGCGTGTCCTGGGCCAGGACTCGACTCCAGGACTCTGCTCAGTGGTACTCTGTGCCTGGCTGCTTGCCTCTTAATTGAATGCTCATTTCAAAAAGGACTTGCCCAGAGTTGCTAACATCGTTCTCATCGTCGTCGTTGCCACCGTCGTTGCCTTCGTCGTCGTCGTCGTTCGTGTCGTTGTCGACTTTAATTGCATTTTTATTTCATTTCCCAGCAATTATCGCTGGTTCGTGTGCAAATTTATAAGCTCAAGCTGTACGGTAGTCTCGCACCTGTCGCACCCGAGGCAACCTGCAACATCCTAAGCTCCAAAGGTCAATCGTCGTGTATCCGCTGGTCAGCTTAACTCTCTATTTGCGACTATGTGTGTGTCTGTCTCTCTGTGTGTGCAATCTAGTTGGGCATTGCGGTGTCCTGTCCTGTCCTGTCCTGTCCTGTCGTAATTAAAGGTGGCCCAGGGCCAGTGTAGAACCTGGGCGCGTGCTGTTGCTCCTTGTTGTTGTTGTTGTTGGTGTTCTTGCTATTGTTGGCAGCATTTTAGTTATATTTATTGTTGCTTCTGTGCATCGGTATTGGTCTTGCTGCAAGTCCAAGTTGTCGTTGCAAGTTGTTAGCAAAGCAATTAGCATGAGTTTGTTATTGCAACACGGCCACACGGCAATGGCACTGCTACAAGCACTGGCAATGCCAGCTAAGTCCATGAGACAACAACCATGCTTAAACGCATTCAACCAGCACATGCTGAAAGTTTTACGTGCCCTCCGGTATCCCAGGCCTTAACCCGTAATAAGAATTTAATTTATTTACTATCCAGCATGAGGCAAAGTGTTGGCAAATGGCCATGTTGCATTTAACTCTTAGCTACAAATCAAATGTAAGTGAAACTTGCAACATAAAATAGGCAGACAACAAAGATTGGAGACCGAAGAGGATTAACTCCAGTGGGAGGATCACGTTACATTTCCTTATACTGTCTACTACTTTACGCTGAGATTTCTTTAAATTTCATCCATCGGATGCGTTCAAGGACAAAGGATTTCACCTCATTCTTATAATAAGGACTCTTCTTGCATTAAAGACTTCAAAGTTCTTATTCAAGTTGAGGTTTTTATCATTTAACGATGTTCCTTTAAGTGTCTCATTTAACTGCTCTCGGACGGAATTGATAAAACGGAATTGATACGGGGAAATTACAACGTTTTTTTGAACAAGAATTGTAACAGACAAAAGTTCATTTAACTCACAATTGTTAGGGGAGGGGAGGGAGGGTGTGCCTGTTGCTGTTACCGTTACTGCTGCTCCACTTGATGTACATATCCCCGTGTGACAGTTAATTTTTAATTTAATGCACATAAAGTCGGAGCTCGTTCGACACTCTTAATGGCATTTTGGCCCCATTTCAATTTACATGCGAGCACAAAAGGACATGCGAATACAGGTACAAAAAGCGGGCCAGACACACACAACTATGCGCACACACACACACACACACACACAATACGCACCGAGATACACATGAAAGACAGGGTCAAACAGCCGCTGGCAGCATTTTACACGTGGCGAATGTGACAGGTGCAAGGGTCGGCATTAAAGACGGGCGCAAGGACACGCCCCCCGCCTGCTGCCTGCTGCCTGCCTCCCGCTTCCGCTGCTGCCACTTGCTGTTGCTGCTGCTGCTGCTCGTCCTGCCAAATGCGCCCGGGGGACACCATTTTTTTAAAACTCTGCTTAACTTGCACTAAACATTTGCCTTCAATTTCGTTGTCAGTTTTTTTCTGTACTTTCTCTGACACCCTCCCACGTCCACGTCCCGCCCCCTTTCTTACCCCTTGGCCCATTAACTTGTTTGGCAGTTTGTTAAGGTTGTTGCTGTTGCTGTCGTCTCCCGCATCGATGTTTATCAGTGTAGCAGCCACAGCTCCATTCACTCTCCCTTTTGGCCACTTTAAACAGCTTTTTAATGGCTTGTTTTGTGGCCCGAGTTGTTCTTGTTGACTGATTGACTGGTCCGCAGCTCAGACTCCTGATGAGTTTGTGTAAGCTTAATATTTTCTTAGTGCTGGCCAACTTCTAATTAACACATACAACTTTTCCGGGAGCTATACATTTTTTCCAGGCCTTTCGAGTACTGCCTCATTAGCTGCCATTTGAAATTCCATTTCGTTTGCTCAATTTCATAAGCAATTGTGCGCCTAAACGCATGCAACAAAACTCAGGCTAATATATGCCACACACACGCACACACACACACACACGCATTTTTGAATTTGAAATGGGCGCAAACGAAGTTGCATAAATGTGTGCAAGCCTGAGAAAAGTTGCTTCCATTTTACATTTTCCATTTTCCATCTATTGTTGCTGCGCTTCACTCGCTCGATTTGTGCAACGTTTGTGCAAAACTTTCCCCAACCAACAACATTTTTCCACTATCCACTCAGGCAAGACAAAGGTCCAAAAGGTAAACCAAAACCACAACGAAAGTTGCAGGCTCTGTATTAAGGATCAGCTTATGATCATCTATAATATGACATAAATATCAAAATAATCAGAAAAAATTAATCGAAAAAGATAATCAAATAAATAGATATAAAATATCATTCATCTGGTATGATTTAATTGTTATACAGCTATAATATGCCTCAAGGATAATGTTATCATAAATCAATCAACTGTCTAAACCCACTTGACATACTTCTCCAGTTAGTTGGAATACCCAGAGGAACTCTGAGAAAGTCATGCATACAAACTGAATCAGTGTTAGGTTGGAAGTTGCATTCGACTGATTTTGAGTTGAGTTACGTTTAGGTTTACGATTGCATTGAGGCTGGAAACGTGTGAGAAGTTTCAAGCATTCCGTATGTACGGGTACTCGTTGCTGGTGATTGGATCATAAATCCATTTGCCAGCTTCAAAGCACACACAGTGGGCTCCTCCGCCTAAACCGTAAGGTTGGGCCAAATGGTCAAGTGCCTGATTAGCCTTTAATTGGCGTCCCTTTGTTAATTTAGACCGGCGACTGTTGTCTGCTGACTGGCGACTGGTGACTGGTTACTGGTCACTGGTCACTGGTAACCGGTGAGTGGTGTGACTTCACCCTTTATCCTATAACCAAATACGCACAAATTTGTGTCCTGGGACGAAAGTAATTACACGGTTTGGTTGCAGCATTCAGCGCCAGTCTCCATTCAATTTGCGTACCCTTTCAGGGGTGGAGGCCTAGGATTGGGATTTAACGGTTTGTGCTAATTTCCGGTGCTCATATTCGGCAGAGGGTCACGCCCATTTGCGAGTAGAGAGCCACAGCAGCAGCAGCCGGAGCAACCAGACCCTGTTCAAAGTACACCACATCCTGTCTACGAACGAAAGCAATTCAATTCTGCAACTGCAATCTCTATGCTACAACAACAGCAACAGGAACAACAACAATATCATCAATCGGTGAACAATCGAATATAAAACAACAACAAGAAGAACAAACTGAAAACAGAAGCCACCACAAGCTTGTAAACATACTGAATCTATTATTGTGTCAAATTGACAAAACCCATTTCTTTCCTTTGCACAAGCGCAAATACAAATCATTAGGGGTATTCACTATGAAGCAGCTAAGAGAACTTTAGCATGCAAATTAAGTGATTACTTAAATTAAAATTTGTTTCAAAAGTTTCAAAGTTTGCCTTACAAACTCTGAAAATTGTATTATATAAAGCAATTTCCCATAAAGTAGGGCAATTGAATTATGTTTAACTATCTGGAATACCCTTTAGTTTATTTCATTAGAAATTTCAAAGCCAGTGGAAAAAGGAGAAAGATTTATACGATGCTTCTATAATTCGATTACGATTTCTCGGAACATTGCTAGCGATGAGTCTTTGGTCGGTTACTTATGGAGCGACCCTCGTATATGACTATGAGAATCACGTACTCGTGAGTGGTTTCCATTATAGAATATAAAAGCTCAACTTGTTCCTAATAGAATTCTCAGACGAGAAGCATCACAATGTTGCACATTCGTGACCATCCCTAATGGCTGCCACAATGCAACAGTCCCTGCCCCAGTTCCAGCCTCAACGTCCCCCCTTAGAGGCGTGTAAGTGTTTGCAGCAATCAGTTATGAGCCAAAAGCAACAAGAACAATAAAAAGTGAGTCAGTGCAACAAGGTTTTCCCCTTTGGTCAGCCAGTTCCAGTTCCTGTGGCGATTGTCAACAGCGCAGTTTTTGTGTTGTCTCCCTCAATAGAGTCCTGTGGAAAGGGAAGGAGGTTGCTGCCTGGACAGTGAATCCCGACCAACAGCCTGTCGCTGCACTGCTCTGCACTGGCTCTACTATAAATCTGCACAAATTGGCAACACTCTGCGGGCTGCATTAAAAAATATTTTATAAAAGCGAAAAAGTAAATAAATATACAACGACGGACGCAAAGGGAACAGCACATGTTGCCAGTCAGCCTCTCTCTATCTCCTTCACACAGTATTGCCCTCTCTTTTCGACTCTTTCTGAATTTTTCAACAGCTGCTTGTTTATTTATGCTTGTAACGTTTATAAATCGCTTGGCCGAAAATAAAAAGTGAAGCAAAACGAAGAAAACGAAGCAAAGCCTGAGACTGACCCAAAGGTGGCGTGTACAACGGGGCGTATGCTTGCTGCCCTCAATTGAGTTATCAGAGCTGCTGGCTGCTCTTACACACACAACACACACACACACACACATGGACAGATGGCACGTGTAAGTTCGTAAATAAGCCAACTAACCGCATCGAATTCTGCCTTATTGCCTGCTGATGACCTTATTACAACGCTTAACTTTGTCGCACCCACCAAGTGGTGTCAGTGGTTTAAATATTTAAACAATACGCACAGCTGCAGCCTCAGCGTACAACGTACAGCGTACTCGTTGCCACTGAATTTGGCACTGATTTGCTTGAGTTGCCAACCACCAGGCAAATATTTGTGCCGAGCTGAGCGATATTTCATGTGACTCGCACAGAGCTCATAAATCTCCGCCTGTCTGGCTGACTGGGTGACTGGTTAGGTGGCTGTCCAGACGAAGGTCTTTTGGACAGCATCTGGACCACCAGGTAGGTGGTCGTCCAGCGTACAGACCGCAGTAAGCAATCGTTAGACTGACAAACAGACATCAACAACGGCCACAGACACAACTCTCCAGGCAAAATCAATATTTTCATCCAAATGAAAAATGACCTGGCGCTTGTCCAAATTGGACAGATACAAAACCACTTCGATGGTGACGGGTAAGCTGTAAGCCAACGGCATTTGAATCAAATGATCCCTCACTCAGGGATTCAGCTTCGGGTTCAGTTTGAGCTTCAGCTTTCAGTGATTAGCGTAAATAACTTGCCTTCTGCACAAAGCAGTGAAGACTCGAAGCGAAGCGAAGCTCGCAAATTTGCAAACCTAGCATAATTGATTAAACATTGAAAACGAATGACTTAATCAAGTGCGTGCCACGTGGCGTATACGCAATGCGAGCGTAAATATTCACAGACAAAGTAACAGCGAAGATGCCAATGAAGCACACAGCACAATCCTGATGAACTAGATGATGACAATGATGACAACGATGATGATGACAACGAGTATCGCAATGGCGATGAACAATAACAACAACAACAACAACAAATAAACCGAAAAGAAAAACAAAGACACCAATCAGCAGCAAAAACGGTTCAACCAACAAGCAGAAGAAGAAACAGTAAAATCTTTATAGATGTAGCACACACATTCCAATCCACCATCTCAACAGGAGTCGCAGCACTTTATTGGCCAGTTTGTCTTGTTTACAAGCTAACATATAACTTGTGGTATCTATATATATAAATCTATACTCAAGGTCAAGGGACAAACCTCAACTAGGATGTGTTCCATGCAGGAGAAGACTTCAATTTATAAGGAAACCTATTTAAACTTTAAGTATAGCTTCGCAAATAAACTATTAAACTTTTTTATCTCAATTAGAAAGTGAATAAAATATAAGAGGTTTTGTATAAGACTGCTGCTAGTTTAACGAAGTCTTATATTATAGAAGAGCTAAGAACATTGAGTCTCAGGTAATCAGCAATCAATCTTCTTACTGCTTCCCAGATCGATCCCAAAGCTGATCGATATTTGTGTGCTGTTTGTTTTTGGTTAGTGTATATTATATTCGATAGATTGAATATGAAATTGTTCCTTTATTGTTGTACCCATTGTTGTTGTTGTTGTCGTTTGTTCTTCGCTTTGTTGTAGGCACTCTGCTACGTGACACTGACATGGATTTTCAAGTTGTTTGTCGTGTGTGTCGTTGCCTGCGGATGTCCTCAGTGTAGCACAACTGCCATGTGCTTGGCTGCTTAGGCTCATGCTTAGCCTCCCGCTTCTGCTCCATCTCTTTGCTTGGTTCGTGCCGTGCCCTGAAACCCACTTGCACTTTGTCAATTCGTAAATCTTTTTATACGCCGTTCTTTTTCGGCGAGTGCCGCTGTTGCCATCATCAAAGGCAACAACTTTATAAAACTAACTCGACAAATCTTCAGACAGCAGCTGTAGGCGGTCGAACCAGGAGGAGCCCCACTCCTTCCGCTCGTGTTTCTCCCCTTCTCTCGCTCACCCTTCCGATCCAGGCAAACAATTGACAATTGTGCGAGTTAACTTTGATGAATTCAATTATTCGAGCATGTTTGCTATCTCTTTCCGCTTCTGTGATGCCTCTTGCCATCTCTTTCGCTCAGCACGTGTTTGTCTTTGCTGTCGCTCAATGACTTTATTGTCGTTGCGCTTAGCAGCAATTGAAATCCCCGGAAGTCCCCTGTAGCCCTCCTGTCATCCCTTTCCGCCCCTCATCCGTGTGCCTCAATCTCTAAAATGGATTTATTCCTGCCGAAATCGAAAGTTGACTTCTTCATGTGACACGCTTCGCTCCGCCCCCCCAAATATCCGAAATCCTACTAAGCTTTCTTGTCGTAAAATTTGTGTGCGTACCCGTGTGTGTGCGTGTGTGCGTGTGTGCAAGTGTATGCGTGTATGTGGAACATTAAAGGATTTATCAATTTACGCAAGAAAACTTTGGCAGGCAACAATTTATTTGGTTGTTCGCCAGATTTGTGCCTTATCATAGTTGTTCACAGCAAGTGATTGATTAAACTGTTGCCCTCTGAGAGAGATTTCGACAAGATCTCTTCAGGTAGTGCTATATATATATCGAAAGGATTGACTAAGACTTAGTATAGGCTCAACTAACTAAGATAACAACGATTAGTTTGAGTTGTGCAACCACAAATCAATCTAGAGATAGGTCAAGACAGGGAATTGTTTCGAAGGAGATAAGGATTAGTTTGGGAGTCCTTGTAAAGGTCACTAACAAAAATATTGAAAAGGCTAACGGCAAAATTCGGTATGTAAAAACCTAAAACAATTTGTGTTTTGGTTAGTTCCTTTTTCGTTTTGTTCGTGGCTGCAATTGAAATTTGTGTGATTTGATTATTTGCCTGGCAGCTGTCTGATTTATACATTGAATAATGTGCGGGAACACACACACACACACAGGCACACACACAGTGGCCACTCGTGTATTGTGCTGTATGTAATTTTCTACAGAATAAATTGATTTCTGTTTTCAACATTAATTTAATAGTTGTTCTCAATGTTGTTTGTTGTTATTGCATACCGACTGACCAACCGATCAACTCTGACTGCTTTTATGATTATTACAATTGCCATTGTTGCTCTTGTTGTTGTTGTTGTTGTTGTTGTTGTTGTTGTTGTTGGAATACATTTGTAATTTCTGATTGGTAGGTGCAATATATGTACCATATATGAAATCGTTTAATTACAATTGAAACGGTTTATGCATTTCCGTGGTCATTTGCATCGCGTTCAAATGATGATGTTGATGTTGATTCAGATTCAGATTCGGATTCGGATTCAGATTCGAATTCCGCCGATGTCAAGTGAACAATTTCTGTTTTTTTTTGCTGTTTTTCGAGTTGTTGCGGGCCGCAACAATTTCTTTAAAGTGTCAGCCATAAAATGTTAACTGAACCACAACTAAAGCCACATAAATCAGCTGGCCATAATCGTTAGCCGTTAGCCAACTGGCAATTTTCCCGTTAGTAATTTTTATAAATATTTTCCCTTTTTTTCGTTTTGTTAATAGTAAAGCATTAAATATACCAGTGTTTGGTCCAAAGCTGCTTCTCTGCTTGTTAGCCAAAATTTCGAAATTTGATTGTTTTGTTACCACACTGAATTTCGTTGCTGACAACCACAAAATCCAATTTCCCTATTTGCATTTCCGCTTCTCTCGACGGTTTATGGCCAAAAGGCTACAATTGAGTTCAACAGCGCGAAATTATTAAGCGGTTTCAGTTAATAGAAATTCAGTTTGAATAACTTTACTTCACTAATCCGAACATGAAGGGCATAAACGAGAGACAAGTGCTACGAAAAGAGATAGACCAATGGTAGTAAAGATAAAGGTAAGAAAACTAAAAACTGAATGAAGCTAAAGCTTGAAATAACTTGATTTGTTTAAGAATCATCTTAACAAACAAACAGAGAGAGAGAGAGATTACAGAGTCGATAAGAGCTAGAGACACTCTTTCTCGCTATCTTATCGATCTCTCTCTCATCTCTCTATCTTTTCTCTCTCTCTCTTATCGCCTGGAGAGCGAGATCCTGTCATATACTCGCTACTCGACTGGGTTCTGACCAACAATATACTTTATGAGGTAGAAGATGCTCCCTTCTGCCATACACAACTTAATTTCAACTCATTCAAATGGATTAAGAGTCTTAAAAACTTTGTTTCTTATTGATAAGAATGCTTTCTGCCTTCGCTTTAAAAATCGAAACTAAGCAGAAACTATTAACAAATTGTCAATGAAGATCCAAGAGTTCATGCACCAAATACCCATCCTTAAGTTCAATTATAATAATATTGGACCAGCTGTCTGTTTATCTAAATTTGAGTGTCTTTCCTCTCAGAATAGCCTTGCCAAATTATCAGTAAGCCTTCAGTATAGCATAAATCCAAAAGCCAACAAATAATTTTCACTGAGATGCAAATGATGAAAACAAATTTTAAAGCGTTCAGTAGGGAAAATAACAATAACTGCTTAGAGCCTTTAGTTGGCCAATTAAATTCAAATTTATAATTTATAAGCTGCTAATTTTACGGCAGGGCGCACTGAGTACCAGTAATGACAACAACAACAACAACAACAACAACAACAATAATAACAATAACATTGACAACAACAAGGGCAACAATTGATATGCTGAATTAATGACAAGTAACAGGATAATGATTTCAGCACGAACTCATACAGCAACAACAACAGGAACAACAACAAAGAGTCAGCAAAAGGACATTTCTTGGTATGGCTCGAGCAGCAGGCGACAGCTCAGGGCCTGATCCTTGTCAGTTTCTTGGCCAAGTTTCTGGCACATTTATAGATTATTTGATTTCAACATTTGTTGACAGTGCGCCAATGTCCTGGGCACGAAATGTAAATACGAGTATGTGTGTGTGTGTGCACAGTCCTTTCTGCTTCACCCTTATGCTATTACCACACACACACACACAAGCGTTTCGCTCCTTTAGTGTGTTGGCGTTTAGTCAAAAATTTGTGTCCATTTGTTTGACTTAATAAATAAACTAAAATTATTTTCGGATAGAAAATGTATTTGATTATGTACAATTTATAATTGCAGCTCATCATTCATTTAGTGGATCACGTGCGTTAGGCAGCGGCAGCGGCAGCGGCAGCAGCAGAGGCAGAGGCAGAGGCTCTGGCTTAGGCACCGGCTCAGGCTGCTGCCAGGACATTAGCCGGCATGATTTTCCATAAAACATTTGAATTTTGATACGGATTTCTGTTTGCGATGCGTAATTGCACAACGGAAGTCCTGGCTGGCCCCATTAATGATGCTGTCTATGAATTTAAATGTGCCCATTTCATAGCCTCCTTGTTATTTCGGCCAGCTCCAAATAGTGGGCCTATTAAGCAGCCTACTACTGGCGCCATCTGTCAACACAAACCGGCAACTTCAATCAATGGTACAATTCAATTACGTTGAGCTTTAAAGCACAATTGAAAAGCTTCACTGGTGAGCTTTACTATGTTGGCTTACAACCCTTATAGCATGTCCTTGCCGAGTTGTACACAAAAGCTCGCATACTCACACACTCATACACATATACATTTACATTTACACATATAATATATCCTTTGTCATTGAGAAATTTCCGTTGGAGTACGCATGCACCGAAACTTTTCATCTTGTTCGCATCAAAACATGTGGCTGCTTATCAGATGTTTCGCAAAGCGAGAAATAAATCACGGCGAAGAGAGAGAGAGAGAGGACGTAAGACCCGAAGAGAAAAAGAGACAGTATGATAGTGTGTGTGTATAAGAATTCGAACAAGAATATTTTGCCTTCAAATAGGTTTGAGCAATGCTTGAAGCAGATTGATTCTGGATCAGAAACCAGAAACTATTGCACTTTATAGATTTATATATTAAAACTATGAAATTCCTAAGAAAAACATTTATATTTTAATTTCAAATAATAATTATAATATATTATCAAAATTTGACCGATTTGACCCACAAAATAATTTTATTTCGAGAATAGAAACGATACGACAGATTTGTGAATGAAGTAAATGATTCCAAAGAACTTGTCTCGCCCAAAGCCTGCCAATGTCTACACTCTCTTTAAAAGCTCTGCACTCTACACGGCCGCCCCGCTCCGTGTGTTACCGACCCGCCCGCTGCCTGTTGGCCAGCAATGCAAAATCGATGACCAGACCCGTTAACCGTTTCGCTCTCTGGCAATAGAGGATGGATTGGACGATGTCTGAGGGCTTTTCCTCGCAGCTCCTTGGCTGTGTAGCCCAAAACGCGAATGAACATCGACCGTGGAAGTTGACTGCAAGTACAAAGCGCTGCACTGAAGGTGAATGATTAGGCCAAAAAGGGAAAAAAATCTACAAAACTAAAAAAGGTTGCAAAAACCAAATGAAAAACTATCAAATAAATAATTTGCAAAAATTATTAACAAGTGTTAGACAAATGTAAATAAGATCCATTCAAGCATTTGAAGTTGCTGCCGAGTTTAATTATTACATAAAGCAAAGCCCAAGCGAAAGGCCCGAAAAGTGATATATATATATGTGTGTGTGTGTGTGTGTGTGTGAGTAGGTTTGTGTGGATGTATTTGTGTGTGTGTCTGTGTGGTGGCACGCGCTATGCAGAACATTTTTTGTGTATCAGAATTTTGGTATTGCCTAAGCGAAATTCATTCGCCAGAAGAATTTTACAATAATCATAAAAGAAAAGCGCAGAAGGAAAATTGTGATAATGAGTGAAAAAATGTAATTCAATCGAAAGTGAAAACGTGTGTGCTGTGTGTGCATGGGTTAGTTATTGATTTTTCCACATGATTTTAGGCATCGTGACCCACTGAGAAAAATCTTCTGCGGCTGACATGAAAATTCATGATTCAATTCAATTTCGTGCGAGTGTAAATCGAGTTAAAAGTGAACAAAAAACGAAACAAAAATGAAATGAATTTAATAAAATTAAAGTCAAAAATTGCACAAGCTCAAGAGTGGGACTGAATGTGTGTGCGAAAGAGAGTGTGTGTGTGTGTGTATGTATGTGTGTGTGTATGAGGGGCAAGAGAAAAGCTCGAAAAAAGAATGTTGCTCTAAGAAAATCTCTATCCTGAATTTGCTTTCAACAACGTCTTCGTGCCCAGCAGCAGCAGAAGCGAATTTGTCCTTCCCCTTAACCATCTACACACACACACACACACACCCACACACGCATACAACGAAATACACTCTCACTCACACTCACTCACACACACAGAGGAGCGAGCTTCTCTCTATAAATATTTACGCATACCATTGTATTTTTAATATTACGTATACGCTATGTTTTCTCTCTTTCTGTCTCTCCCTCACGCTCTCTTTCTCTCGTTTATCGCTCGCGCTTTTTGCATACTCGTCTGGCAAAACCTTTGCTTTATCAACGCATTTAACAATAAACCAATCAACGAAAATCACAATTATTAATCGTTAATCATCAATCGTAAATCGCAAATCGTAAACCGTCAATCGTTAATCAATTAGCGCTCACCGATTACAGAAGTGTTCCAAATACATGTGAGACTAGCGCTAAGCAAAGGCCTCACTAGCCAGAGCAGCACAACACACACACATATTCAGCCCCCTCACATCATCCACACGTTTTGTCTGCCAGCAGCCCAGACCAGGCCAGAGACCAACTTGAGCCTTCAGCCTTCTGCCTTCGCCGGAATTATCCAAACTCTTACGCTTCATTAAACGTTGCACAGAGCCTAACAATCAAAATAAGCAACAACAGCAACTGAACTCAGTTAACTACTATATAAATTTTGGATCTACAGCGTGTATTAACGTTGTCAACATTATCTGAATAAAAGGTAAGTTTACATCAAATGGGTTTTATACAAAATGTATAGCATACTTTTTAGGGATAGGCCAGAAATAGTTAAAATATATGAAAAGAAGGTCACGTCACGTTCCGAACTACCCAAATACCATCTATAACTTCATATTTGAATACCTTCCAGTCCTTGCATGTTAAGATCTTTTAAAAGTTATGCCTGTCTCTCATATTTTCGCAACTTTCTGTATTTAATCTACTCAAATTAAGCTTCTACTTAATTATCGAGTTAGTAATTTGATTAATTTATTATCTCGGCTTTTAATGGAAATATACGAAATCTCATTTACGGCTAATCAGCCGCGCTCAAAGACAATATTCTCCACATTCCAGACAGAGCAAGCAGAATCTAATTAAGCATCTCTTTGTTCACATTGTTAATTATCTTAGCTCTGGGCCAAAAGAGAAAGTTCAACATAAAATATGCACACGAAGAAGGTGGAGATTAAAGGGAAGACAAAAAGAATTAGTGGGCGATAAACGTTTATTTTATTAGGATGAAAATTATATGTGAGATTCCCAAAAAAGACCGCATAAAAACCGCACATAATTGCCAATAATCAAGTCAGCGATGTGGCCAAAGTTAACACACACATACAAAAGCACTCATACACGCATACAGAGAGCGATACAAGCTTAAATACACACACGCCTTACAGAGGACAGGACTGAAGTCCTTAAGGACTTTGAGCCTGTGCATACCTTTGCGTCCGCAGCAAAGTGCTTCTAAATCGTATGTTGATACAAGACGTGTGTCTGTATCAGTGTATGTATGTGTGTGTGTGTGTGTGGGGAGGAGTTTACATGGTATATGTGGAGTGTGTGTGAGCTGGTGTGCGACTGCAACTTCCATAGATTGCACACAAATAGCGCTTAATGATTAAACCACTACGAAAAATTGTGTATTGAAAGCGAAAAGCATTAATGATGCGGAAAATGAGTTTTCTTCTCCTATCGCCATCATCATCATCATCATCGTCGTCGTCATCTTCATCATTATCATTGTCGCATTTTGAAGACTGTCGCTTCTACAATCCTAACTTGGTTAACCGTTTGTCTGCCTTCAGTTCTCCTCCTTTACTTTTTCGCAACACTCTGCCCACGGCTTTTAGCTTATTTTGTTGCCTTCTCTGGGTTATGTGCGCAGAAAGCACAAAGAGAGAGAGCAAGAGAGAGCAACAACGCATATGTTTCTCTCTCTAGCCCCCATCTCTCACTCTCTCTCTGTGTGCTGTGCGCGCGCTCTTCAAAAGTTTAACCGTTTCCTGCTCAGACTTTATGGGGGAATAAAGAAGCTTAACAATTAATGAATAAGCTTCGCTAAGGGCCGCCTTCCTGTTTTTCCTGCTTTACAGAAATCTCCTCTCGAAAGGGCTTAATTCTATTTCTATTAGACCGAAAAACATCATGTTATTATATTTGTTGTTGTTGTGTCTTTTCAAGATTAGGACAGGTGTCATTACATTAGATTGGAGTTGGCTTCTGTGCACATGTCTGGGCCAGAACTTTAATTGTTTTGACAGCCTGATTGTCAGCCCTTGACTTGGGGATTGCAACTGGACTGAAGTTTTAGTGTCACATTCAATTATGTGTGCTGCATGTTTTATGAAGTGAAATTATCTTATCTTATCGATAAATAACGTTAAGTGAATTTAGATCTAATCTAAATGACAACCAATTGTTGCTATTTCTGGCCAATATTCATTGCTTCAGGCAGGTGCACTGCGACACTAGCTTATGGCTACCACTGCAGAGATTGCGACAGCTTGTGATTCCATATTGTTAGAGCCCAACCCACGCGCCAAATACCAATTCTATTTATGGACAAATGCCAGCAAAGGTCACAGTGAAAGGACAGGAAAGAGCGAAAGGATTTATTCAAATGAAACTTTATCTACAGACTGGAAAAGTTCGCAACTAGTTCAAAATTAAAGAAAGTAATTCGATACCAATTTTTACTTTCTGCGTAATTATATTCAACTAACGATGGAAAAAAGTGAACTTTATAGAGACTGTGATGCCACTTTCTGCCTGTTACAT
Organism: Hirtodrosophila trivittata; assembly: GCA_035045065.1. Classification (NCBI taxonomy): domain Eukaryota; kingdom Metazoa; phylum Arthropoda; class Insecta; order Diptera; family Drosophilidae; genus Hirtodrosophila; species Hirtodrosophila trivittata. The sequence goes on from JAWNNK010000022.1 coordinate 2,363,882, forward strand.
ACCAATGCATAGCTGAAGCCTGTACCCTTTTCATACATTATTAATGGACAATGCTGTGGGGTGTAACCAACACGCCTAGAGACATCTGTTGTCGGCCTGTTTCTCATACATTTTGCAGAGCGGCAAGCGAAACTACGTAGTTTTTTAGCGAATGCCCCAGACAAATAGGCACCAGGCACACCATAAAAACACACACAGGCACACACCTAGCTGACCTGTGTGTATCAAAAGAGAGGGAAAGAGTGGCAGTAGGTACCCCATACCCCATACCCCATAAGCAGCGAAACTGGCAAGCTGACAAGGAAAAAGTTATTTTGCGGCGCTGAAATGTATGCTACAATAAAATGCTTCTATGTGTGGTAGTGTGTCTTTACTTGTGTGTGGGTGTGTGTGTCTTTGAACGTGTAGTAAAGTGTATCTAAAAGCTGCAGTGCCCACTTCAGATGCGGCCAACAAAACTATAAACTTTTGTGTCGTGTCTTTTGTTGCTTCTTTTATGACATTTTCCTCATTTATTTCACACATTTTCTCGCATTTTCCTTACATCATATTCTTAGCAAACGAAAGAAAAAATGAAGTTGCCCTGTTTTATGGGAAACATTATAGAGCCAGTGATTCGCAGCATTAATAAAATATCACGTACGTAATGTGCCACTTCAGGTTGGAGCCCTGCATTTTGTGGCAGTATTTTTTTCACAGAAATCTTTTTATTTTGGAGTTTTCATTGTTGCTACTGGGCTGCTGCATTAATATTGAATGAATGCGCAAATGAGAGTAGAATGTACTGGTAGGTATCAGAAATGAGGACAAGCGAATATCCTTATCATTGAATATACCTTAAGGCTTGCAAATACCCAAAACCGAAAGGTTTATCCCAACTTTAAAGCGAAGCATAACATAATTAATGTCCTTTAGACCCTACATACCAAATAGGTCCTGCAATCGAATGGCCCTAAGTAGATAGAATATGTGAACAGAAGACAGTATAAGTTCAGCTGTTGATTCTCATACGGAAAACACACATTTTATGGGTTAAACAGTTTCCTTTGTGGCCATAACGTTTACACAGCGCTCCTATGGGTCGGCTATAAAACAACTTTGTAACATGGAACAGAGTTGCTGAAGCTTTTGCTCAATCATCATCATCGCCCTCTTCATTATCAGCATCATCATCATGAGCCCAGCCCAGGTTCTCTTCACTTTCGACTATCTTGTCTTCGGTTCATTGGGGAGACGAGTCCAGGCCAAGGACCACTTGACTGCTGCCTGGGGCTGCTGAGACTCAAATATATTTCGAGCTTTACATTCAAAAAATATTGATTTGCAGAAAAAATGTCGCCAATGTTTTCGTTGTAGGCTGCCGCAGGGTCCCAGTGGCGCCATACTTGCCGCAGCAGCTTAAAGGCGTGGCCAGAATAATTGTCAAGTGTTTGCTAAGGCTTTGCGAATGCTTAAAATAAAGAATTTCCGGCGAAAGTAAACAAGCGCGTCGTACGCGACTTATATGCTAAGCAGAGTGTATGCCACGCCCACACTGGGCGCCCAACGACTATGTCTCCAAAGCATAAACAAGTTATTTGCATTTAAATTTGCCTCGCATTTGCCATTATATTTAAATTTTGCGCATATTTCTGAATATCGCTCGAGGCAGTGTGTGTGCGCGTTGGTGTATCAGTGGGTGTGTGAGCTCTGCTTGGTTGTGTGTGTGTGCGGGCTTCTCGTTACCTTTGACGTCACTTGCTGTGCAGCCACAAGAGCTAGGACTAGTTGGAAGCAAATTGTGGTCACATTGACACTAAATTACGCATACGACGTGTTGCCCATGGCAATTCACATCTTAGCGAATATAAAGCCGCAAATATGCAACTCTCTGATCTGAATGTTAAGGTCGGATGCTTATTATAGATTATCTTGGCTTTGCATAAGTAACTTAAGTAAATGTTTTATACTTTTTGAAGACTGTTCCTGAATAAAAATTCAAATAAAGGAAATGCAGACAACTAGAAGATAGAATCTTTTAATACATTAATGTCTAATATAATATGGGCTGTATTATCTTTGCGCTGATATCTGTGAGTCGACTACACTAGAAATAGCTTTCTTGGAACATTAAAATTATATATACTATATAACATGCTTGGTAGTTAAGTCGAAATTCTTCTTTGAAGATTTACCACGTTAAATTTAGCACAGATTATTAGCTTAAAAGAAAATGAAATAAAGTTGTTAATAAAGCTAGATATATTTTATGTTATGCACACTTACATTCTACACTCCGCTCAAACGCATCGAATATCTTTCCCCAATATCTTGTTCTAAAATCAACTAGAACTCGATCGTGTCGAGGCCAACATCCTTTGTCGCAGTTGCAGCAGAAGATATTACAGGTCTGAGGACTACAACATGGCGTTGGTAATCTGAAACTCCCACAGAGTCTTACATAACAGTATTTTTCGCAAAAGTAAACACGAGATCCTGTGGGAAAGCTGCTGCAGGATAGTTTGGAGTGATACTTCTTTTCGATATGAAAGTGGATAATGGTTAACCTACAGCATATTCCATTAACCTGCCACATTTGCATCCACAACAATTGAGTTAATAATAGCAATATTATAAGCTTCATAAGGCACAACTCGGAGTTAATATTGTCAAGAAACTAAAGAAGACTTTTCATAAATTTCGACCAAGCCCTATTTATAGCTGCGCTTTGATCCAAAACTAATGATGATTGTTCCAGATTTAGTCGCATGACCGCGATGGTATATATATTCTATTGATATTCCTTTCATATATAACATAAATTATACCCAAAACGAATCAATTATATGGAACGAAAATAGACAGCGTGCAATACTTTCAAGACTCGCCCTTGGACTGAAGTATCTTATTTAAGTCTGAGTTCTCCGATATACACAAACTCTGCTGCTGTACATTGTATCACAATAGAACAGAGTACCAAAATGTGTAAAGCTAATAGCCAAATCTTAAAAACTTATATTTCCATTGACGTCATTCGCTGTGCAGATAAAAACAACCACAAGAGCTCAGACAAAATGGCGCATACGACGTGTTGTCCACGGAAATTCAAAGCTTAGCTAAAACTGAGAGTTATAGAAGAATAGTGATACAACATAGAGTTTTATAACAACTTATATTGTTGTTGTGCTATGAAGCAAGACTTATTTAACAAATGAATCACATGAATTACTGTTCTGCTTTATATTTATATAATAAAGATAAAAAACTGTATGGAACGAAGTTAATCAGCGTGCTAGGGCTTAAAACTTGACCTGGGACTAAAGTAACTTAGTTAAGACAGCTTGTTGGAATAACTTATATGAATATTATCTCATTGCTATAAGTTAGAACATATCACAATAAAAAAGGTTCTTTAAATTTGAATTAACTCTACAAAGAAATCGTTTGTCTGGAATAATATGAAAAGCTTTACAAAACAGACAGTATCCTTAGTGCATGTCATTCAACTTTATTTGTAATTGGGCAATTATTTTATGTCTAGGTTCCCAGTGCTCGACAATTGCCCGCTTGCTGAGCAGCTTATTGGCAATCAGTAGAAAAGAATGTAGGCGAGAGCTGAAGGTCAAAGGCTGTGGGGGAATGCAAATGCTTTTTTAATAAATGCGGCTTAAGCTGGGTTCAAGTACACGCAAATTGTTGTTGTGGTTAATAAAATGTGTTTTAATTAAAATGTACGCAGAAGTGGAGCACCACAACAAAGGCAAAGGATAACAATGAGCTGAATAATAATAATACTCCCACCGACCAGCACAGCATGCTAAGGGGTATTCCAGTAATAATAAATTAAATTAGAAGGAAAACAGAATGAGATATATATATACAGTGGAGTGAATGCAGCTCAAAAGGGATATAGAAGGCGGCAATTTGTATGTGTGTGTAGGTGCGGACTGTGAGGACTGTGTCCTTGGCATGCTATTTCAAAGTACTGTTACTCGCTGCGCCAACCAATTGTCAACACCCTCGTCGCATTGCCAGGGCTTCCAAGGATACGCCGAGCTAAATTGCCAGCGACATTTCTAGGATTTCTTTCTTGCAACTTTGTCGTACCTATTTTTGTATGATGACTGGCAAAAGAGAATCAACAAGAAAGTCATTAGCGGGTCTTTAGGATTATAATTGTTAACTAGCGCAGGTTTTTAATAGAATAGTTCGATCGAGTTACTTCAAATAAAAGAAGTTAGGCATTCAAATGGATTTACTCAATGCTTAAGTAGTACAATAAAAACCTAGTTGTATATCCTATTTAAAGGGGAATATCTCGATGCATTCTAAGACAATAATATCTTTATTAGATATAGCTTCATATTCCTATAGCTTTATTGCCCTTAACTTAAATATTAAGAGATGTAGATAAAGCTATGATCTTCAAGTTATCCAATCCCAATTTTGGCAATACAGAAATGAAATGCCTTGATTAACCTCTTGGAACTTATATATTTGCAGTAATAATCACAGTGCAATATGCCGCCAAATGCAAAATCGGAAACGGAACCGGAGCCAGCGCCTGTGTCAGGCGCTGAGCCGGCAGTCGATTTGGAGGCGGTCAATCAAAAGGTGGAAGAAACGACACATCACTCCAAGTTTCGGGAACTGGAACAGCAGGAGCAACAGGCAGCGGAGAGTCAAAGAATTGCACAGGTGGAAACAACATTAGCGCCAAAAACGACAACAGAGGTTGAGGGTAAGTTCGAATTATCTATAGTATATAAAATGTATATAAAATAAAATCAATTTAATTGCAGAGGCTTCAACCACCTCGGCGCCGGTGTTAAAAAAGATTGAGCATGTCGGCGAAGTGGTTACCGAGGCAATTTCCACCCGCACGGGTCTGCCCACATGGGGCGTGGTCGCGATTATAATACTCGTATTACTCGTCGTCTTTGGTATTATATTCTTTTGCGTGCGGCGATTCCTTAAGAAGCGAAGAACCAAAGATGGTAAGGGTAAGAAGGGTGTCGATATGAAATCGGTACAATTGTTGGGATCAGCATACAAGGAGAAAGTAAGTATCTGAAATGCCATCAAATCTTAGTAGTTATTGGGTTCTGGTATGCCATAGGTTCAGCCTGATATGGAGGAACTCACCGAAAATGCCGAGGAGGGTGACGAAGAGGATAAGCAGAGCGAACAAAAGCTCGGCCGTCTCAACTTCAAGGTGAGCTACCAACTTTTCAATTCACCCACAGGATCCTCTACTCAAATTGCAAACGGCAAATGGCCTGCAACACGCTCTTAACTAACCCAACTAACCAAATACTACTACTAGATACTGTAAATGTCAATGCACTGTCGTTGTTGTTTAATACTTTTTTACAAAGGAAACACCAGTCGAGTCGAGTCTAGTCAAGTCGAGACTCAAGAGTAACAGAAAATCGTTTTCTTTTTAATCTATTAACTTAATCACTTGCTCACAACATTTATAATAGTTTTGATAAACATAAATCACAATTTCTTCACAAAGAAAAATACTTTTTTCAATTTTTTATCTATGGAAAACATTGCGTAAAGTAATTCTCATTTAATCGTATTTATTTAAAGTAAATTTCAAACACGAACTGAAAGCCTATTCAAATTTTAGATTAAACTACTGAGAGCGAAAACTTATTAAAATTATTTTGTCAGAGCTTTCCTTAATCTCTCATAAGCTTTAATATGCTTTCGTTGTCAGTAGTTTTCGAGCTGTGAAAAGATATGTGTGGCAACACAGACTTTTAATACTCTTTCACTCAGAAGGTAATGTTTAAAGGGCGCTTTCAGATCGTGTATTTTGAAAAGAGATTTGTTTATTTAAAATCTTTCAACGAATAATTGATGACATGCACTTAAATTAGAAGACAGCACACAAAGTCCATACAACAATTACAGCTAGTGAAAACTCGACGAAGAATCCTAACTAATATCGTTTTTCTCTTGGTCTTTTTCTTCTTTATGGGAACGAATGCCGCCTTTGCGGATATATTTCTATAATGTGTGTATTGCAGTTGGAATACGATTTCAATTCGAATAGCTTGGCAGTTACTGTTATACAGGCCGAAGAGCTGCCCGCTCTCGACATGGGCGGTACCTCAGATCCCTATGTGAAGGTCTATCTGCTGCCCGACAAGAAAAAGAAGTTCGAGACGAAGGTGCATCGTAAGACCCTGAGTCCAATCTTCAATGAAACATTTACGTTCAAGGTAAATCATCATTATATAAAAGAGAGTTCCTCTGAGAATTGGTCTTAACTGTGTGTTATCCCTGCAGAGTTTACCCTATGCCGATGCCATGAATAAAACGCTCGTCTTCGCAATCTTTGACTTTGATCGATTCTCGAAACATGACCAAATCGGTGAGGTGAAGGTGCCGCTCTGTACCATCGACTTGGCGCAAACCATTGAGGAATGGCGTGATCTGATCAGCGTTGAGGGAGAAGGTGGACAGGTATGTACTGAGTGTCCCATGAAGACAGTTATACAAATATTTATCATTTTATCTGGGGGTAAGGGCGGATTATTCTTTAATGGCGTTTCCACTCTAAATGTATTATGTTATTAAATGTGCCTCTAAGTGTGAAATATATTAATGTTTTCATTTTGAATATTTATTTTTTATTTTTACCTAAAACCCAAAAAAAACTATTTCTTATTATTTTAATATTTGGGTTTGTTTGAGTTGAGTTAAGTCCCCCCACAGAACAGCCCACAAACTCAGTAAAAAAAAAAAATACAGAAAACAAATAACAAATAACAGAAAAACTCACAGCGTGTGAATTTGTTGACTTATGTAAACTATATTCGTATAATGAAGTATTCAGAATGATTTGAATTATTATCGAATAAGCAAATTGAGTGTGTTTTGTGTGTACGTAAAGATTCGCATATCCATATTAAGACCTTAAGTACTTACTATCACCAAAGAGACCAACTTGATGTTTGTGTGTTTTAAGTAAATTCAAATTAAATGTGTGTGTATAAGTATCTCTCTATCTCTCCAGTAAAGTATATATATTATATATTATATATTATATTCCCCCCTCAAAACTCACAACAGAAACAAATTACAAAGACAACAACAAATAACAATATAACAATAACAAATTACAATAAATACAAAAGAAAAACAAATGAAAACTTCGTTGACAGACTTAAAAAAAATCAGTGCATAACTTACTCGTATCTTCAACTTTTACACACCCAGTTCAAAATGCAAATTTAAATAAACGAAATTTAAAAAGATATATCATATAAATATTTGGTATATATATCTAATTGTTTTCAAAGTTTTTTCCAAGTTTGCTCCAAAAACAAAAACCAAACAAGACAACATGGAAAACAAGTTCAGCAAATATTTGATCAACTTTTAGCAAAGTTTATCAAATATTTCATACACTGAATTTGATTTCTTTGCACATTCTTCTCTCTCTCTACCTATCTCTCTCTCTCGCTATCTTTCTCTCTCTCTCTCTCTCTCTCTCTTTGTCTTTCTTCTTCTGTCTATAACTTTTTAATTTTATTTAAACTTTTTACATACACTGAGAACAACAATATACAACTGAAATATAAACTCTTCAATTTCTCTTTCTCCAATTCCCCCCAAAAACAAATTGTTTTCAATACATACATATATATAATACAAAACAATAAAAAAAATCTCTTGTTTTCTTGAACTCTTGTAGAAGGTAAATACAATGAAAAAAATACTTAAAGTTACTTAAAAGAAAATACCAAAAAAATACAAATACAAACACTTTTGCATACTTGATTTCATTTTATTTCTTTCTATACAACATGCTCTGTCTCTTTGATCTGTCGCTCTTGTATACACACTCCTAATACTCGTACATTTCAATACACCTAATACACACACACACACATACACCTTGTATACCTGCTAACCCTATACCAATACCCTTAGTATTTATGCAAGATAATGTCAACTCTAATTTTGTTTCCCCAACTTTCTATTGTTACTATGACTGCATCTTTTCTCGCATTTTTAATATTGTAGTTGAATTCTTGTATTACTCTAACACCAATGTTATTATACCCTTATTATAATAATATAATAATAATCACACTGCAATATTATTTTGTTGAGAAAATTTGTGTCATAGGACAATCAAAAATTAAAATAAATCAGCATGGCCCAGAATAAGAATATTTTAGCCATGCTGAAAAAGCCAGAGAAAATTCTGATAAAAGGGAAACGGAGTTTCTCTAACCTTAGGCACAAATTTCTCAGTCCACACTGTACACTATAATACCCTACCTTTTTGCACTTTGGATACCCTTTAACTCTAAGCTCGATTAACTTTATTGCATATCTTTACTAAAGTAGTTCGTAACTTTTGCACCCAAACAACACACTTAAAATAAACATTATTAAATCGAACCAAATAAGTAAATTGAATGCAATCCAAACACTCAGACACACACACAACATATACACACACCTAAATACTTACACAACTCAACAAACACACAATTACAGGGACTCCAAATATAATAGAAATTGTATCTATTCGGAATATACCGAATCATTATACACTATGATAGAGTACTTTTGATATGTTAGAACTTTACCTTTGAGAAGAACTTCAAAGTTTTTTCTTTACAATTAAATTAAAAATGTGTGTAACGTGTTAGCATTTGGCAATCTTTAGAACCCCAAAAAATATATATAATGAAAGGAAAAAAATCTTGTATTAGCTATATGTAAAGTGCGTCTTTAATCAGCATGACTTGAACTTCACATCCGCCAAATTCCCGATACTCGAAAAAATTGACTGCAAAATAATTCAATATGTGTCGAATTCCTATAATGATTTATAAGTTTGCCGGCTTAAAAACAGAGATCGTACATTATAGGGCTGCAAAGGTATAAGCAATAAATTGATTATTTAATATAGTTAACAATTACAACAACAACACACACACACACACACTCGTACATATATTGACAAACAAAGAAAAAACTACTGCATGTTTTGCTTACATCCTGTACTCTTTCGACTATATAATACTACTATATATACGCTATATAACGACTCAAAGTATTAGTAAAACACACGAAACACTTGACTACACTGAACTACACTCACACTCACACACACACACACACACACACACACACACACACACACCCACAGACTAGTACACAAGAAATAATAACAATTCGTTAAAGCAAAACCTTTTCTTTTTTAAAATTTGCCAATTTATTAAAATTCTAATGGAACTGCAATTGAAAAATCTTTAATATGCTCTTCATTTTTCTCTTTAATTATTTTTGAACGTATCGCTAAAATATCAAAAAACAAAAAAATCAAAAAACAAATCTTTACAATCGTCTCAAAATTCACCAAATTGAAACTTCAAAATCAAAATCAATATAAAAAAAAACTGTACTCTACTCGAACCAATAAATTTGACTCATATCGGTATCTCGTATCGACATCTGGAACCATAAACTGATTTTATTTGGAAACATGTAAGTATCGTAACTCTCCTTTGGGAGAGTAAATTCATAATTATCGTTATTTGCTTTGGTTGTTGTCCTTATAAATGTGTTCAAGTTATTTTCGTTGTGTTTGTATTTCGTTAAAAAAAAAGAAAAATTAAAAGAAAAGCCCAAATTTTAAATCTTATGATTGTACCTAAAAGTGTCAATAAAAAACTTTTGTTTTGTTTTTATTAAAGAAAACTGTAAAAATGCTTCTTTCGTGTTATTTGTGTACCACAACAAAATAATATTTTATGTTCTTAATTCTATCGCTGTCTCGCCCGATAACTGTATAATGCGATTATTATAAATACATATTATATATAAATATATATGTTTCTTTTTAATTTGCAACTTGTTTCGTGTGCTGTAATGTTTAAGCAGAGCTTCGATGACAGTCAAAAACAACAAAAAAATACAAATGATCAACAAAAATATATATATATTAATTTTGTTTATAGTTTTATTTAAACTTTTCTATTATTTTCGATTTCAATTATGTATTTTTCTTTCAATTATTTTATATTCTGGTCAGCATAAACATTCACCCAACATTTCAACAAAAAAAAAAAAGTATATAAAGTCTTGAGACATTTTGAAAGCCCATGAAAATGTCAAAAACTTTCAATTCAATAACTCAAATTCTCAAAATCTCGAATCAAAGTAGCGGTAAGTGACTACTCTCAAAACAAAAACTCAACTCTCTAAAAATCTCTCTCTCTCTCTTTCTATATATATATATTCCTCTCTCTCTCACTCTGCTCGCTCGCTCGCTCTCTCTCTCTCTCTATATAAACTTCTTTGTTTTAATAAATACTCAAAAAAAGAACACACGTTTTATACAGTAAATATTTAGTTAAACAAAATACGGTAAAATCCCCGGTTAGTTTGTACAAATTGCTGGCTTTGATGGTGAAGTGTATGAAGCAATTGGCATTGGATTAGTTTTAAAACAGATATTGAAAATCGAATCTGAATCTGAATCTGAATTCAAAACCCCTTTGTATACACCAGAGAAATGCAAGTGGTTCCAACCAACCAAGGGTTTATACTATACTATATTATAAAGATAGATAATGCTAGTGAATACATTTGCAACGTTTTAATTACTATTCGTATTGTAATATGTATATATTAATCTGATTAATCTGTAATGCCTTTCATGTACATATGCATAACTATAATAATCGTACTAGTACAATTCTCTCTCTCTCTCTCTCTCTGTATCTCTCTCTTTCCCTGTCTTTCTCTCTCTATCTCTCACTCTCTTTTTATTTCCTTAACTAAAACAAATTTTGAGGCTTTCAGCCCAACCACATAGCTATCCAATCAATCGATATTAGCCCATCTGTAAATACAATATTATATAATACAATAATACGATTCGATGAAACTGTCTTTTATCTCAACAATTCTCAAATCTTTTTTCACTAAATCTCATAATCATTTTGCTTATATTTTGATATGAAAGAAAACCAATCCGTTTTTGCTTTTTGTGCAATCGGTTTTGAGCTGGGTGTTATCATTATGATGAAATAACAATTCGAAAGAGAAAAGTTTGTATAAAAACAAACCCTATAAACAACACACTCGAACTATCAACTCTGTAAGTTTGTGTCTTCGAAAAACAACAACAACAAATACCAATACCAATACCAATAACATGCCCCTGAAACAACAACAACATCAACAACAAAAAGAAACAAGAAACAAACAACACGCCAAACAAAAGTCAATAAGTTTGTTTTGTTTGTTTAGGTTTAGTTCTTAATCAATTTTTGAGTTCTACTTACATAAAATACTACATCAAATATATTATATATCTATCTATATATAAATATATATATATATTTACACACTCAACAAATCGAAGCTCTAAGACGTGCAGTAAATGTGTTTCCATGTTCTTATTTGTGCCGTTTTCGTTTTGTATCGATATTAAACTACGTATAAATAAAGTTCCATAAATGTAACCAAATACTATCGTATTGTATCCCCTCTATTAAACCCACAATTAACGTATTTGTCTTACTGTTTATCTTGTGTATCCTTGTTATTTGTTTATCATTATATATCGTATTGACTTTAGTTGATTCAATCAAGTTTCTAATTCTCTTCAAATGAGACTTAACCTTATACGGAGCATTGGCTCCTTTCCAAAGTAATGAGCCCAACTCAAAGGGAAGTCCTAAATAAATACCTTGAACTGTTTAACTATAAAATTCCATTGTTCAAATCTTTTGAGATCTTCATCAACTTTGATCAACTTCTTCCCTTTAAAAATTGCAACAAAAAAAAGGATTCTCATTGAAAAGATACTCTTTAAAAGAGCCTATAAGAACCCTTATCCCATATGTGTCTATTGATTGAAATCCCATCGCGACTAGTTACTAAATATTGAATATTATTAAATGTATCTTTTTAGACTTTATGTGAAGTGTTCAATGTTGTGTTCCTGTTTTATATTCAAACCGTTTTACTAACTCTTACTACGTTTCTCTCCTAACGTTTTAAATTACAACAGGAAAAGCTTGGTGACATCTGCTTCTCGCTACGTTATGTGCCGACCGCTGGAAAACTTACGGTTGTTATCCTTGAAGCCAAGAACCTGAAGAAGATGGACGTCGGCGGATTGTCTGGTAATATAGCGTGTTACCAAAGCGTTGCCAAAATGAAAATAGCTTATCTAATTCTTGAATTGTTATTGCAGTTTTGGCAACGCTTCAGTCTCTATTTTATGTGTATAATCTTATAGCAAAGTGTTTTTTAAATATATCCTGTACCTTCATTAAAGAAATGCAATGACATTTGGCAAGTAACTGCATCAGGCTGAAAGAAGCAACTCCGAGACTAGAGAGTATATATTTGTTATCGATCAGGAATGAGTTCCTATAGCTATGTCGGTCTGCTCAGATATATATCTATAAAGAAGGAGCGGTATACCGCTCAGAGCTGTATGAGTGTGTGTTTGTATGTTAATGTGTGTGTGAAGATACTTGCAATCTGGGTACAGGGTATAGATTAGTTGAGCATTCTCAACTAGAACATTGTTAATTAGTTCCGTATTGCTATGTTTTTGATTTGATTAATGATTTCTATAATATAATTTCAATAGTTTCTTTGTTTCTTGTTAAGATCAATGTAAAAATGCAAACGCCAAGGCAACGTTTGCAGGGAGCTAAGCAATGCATATATTTTCCCCAAATAATTTTGTCAATCTTTCAATATTTTAACTACTTTCAATTTTCAATTTCAATTAATTTAGCTCAAAACTTTCAACTTGCATATTTTACAGTATTCTAACTCTATGTCTCTCTATCTATCAATATATCTCTATCTCTCTCTCTTAAGTAATATATCGCGTACGCTAATAACTTATCTAATATCATTAAATACCAATCAATGGATATATTTCTGTCTGGCAACGTTACCATCTCGAAATTGTGCACAGTTTTTTAACTTATGCCTGGCAATAAACCCAAAATTCAAACGGCTCTTGCTAAAAAACTAAAACTAAAACCAAAAACCAAAAACCAAAAACAACAAACCAACAAACTAGCGGTACATTAAGAAATTCGCTTGCTTCTAGCTTCACTTTTGCATGTAAACTAATTCTAATAATTATCTAATATTCAAACACTCGCATTAAAAAAGCAAATATATATATTACATATATATTTCAACTCTCCAGGCGAGAGTCAAAGGAATAAAACGTTGCCGCTGAATATATCCAAAAAACCGAAAGGGAATCAAGTTCTTCTAGGCTTTTACAAACAAAAGAACATTTTCAAATATGTTTTTGAAAAAGCAATTGACATTTTTTTTCAACCATGCTCTAATGATATTCGATCTGAGATTCTAAAATTCTTAAATTCTTAAATTCTGATGATGCGATTATTTTAAGTGTAACTATTCTTTGGTATCTTATAATTTAACTGTTGTGTGCCTTGAGTTCAAAGAGTTAATGTGTTCTAAAGTAATCTTAATATCCAAATACTTATATATAATTTGAAAATATTAATAATTCTTTTTTGAAGATCCAGCAAACGAAAATGGAAACAAAACTTCTTCAATAATAACTATCGATAAAGGATCGAATATACATATCGATCTGATGTTGATATGCTCTTTGTAACCCTTGCGATTTTCCATATGTTGATAACGTTTCAACAAAATGAAACCTTAGATGCCAATTTTATGAGCATATAAGAACGTTTTTTATTTATATTCTGATTGTTTCAGCTTTCGTTTGTTCAGATCTTATACTTGTTATTTTCGTTTATTAAAGTAAAATTTGAAAATTAAAAAAATAATAACTTTCTTATTAAAAATATTCTATATTAATCATCTTTTTCTTTATATACGATATGTGTGTCAAACTGCCAAAAAAATAAGAGAAAAAACTACTCAAAAATCTGCTCATCAACTTCAAAGTTTTTACTTTAGTATTATAAAAGAAAATGTTTTCTTTTTTCTTTCTTTCAATTTTTTCTATTTTATAGATCCATATGTGAAAATTGCAATCATGCAAAATGGCAAACGTTTGAAAAAGAAGAAGACAAGTATCAAAAAATGCACCCTCAACCCTTACTATAATGAGTCGTTCTCATTTGAAGTACCATTTGAACAAATACAAGTATGCGAGAATGTATTATACTATCCTATAAAACCACTACTACTACAACTACTACTACTACTCTACTCTACTCTACTACTACCTTACTACTTACTACTTACAAGAACTACTACTACTACCTTACTGTCTACTGTAACTAAAGCTGTCCCCTCCGAACTATCAACTAAACCAAAAACATGTTCTAAACAAGTCCCACAAACTAAAAAACACACTAGCCTTTTTGTGCAATTGTTGTTGTTTATATATAACCATATCTATATACCTATATAAATATGTATATATACACATATATACTACTACTACTACTACTACTACTACTACTACTACTACCACTACATGTGTTGAATATTCCAAAAACAACAATATCACCTCTACTCTCTAAATACTCTCTAAAAACAATACAAACGGATAGCCAAAACAAAAACTTTCAATAGCCCAAAAACCTCAAAGTTCCTTCCCCATAAATATTACATTATGTGTGCGCCCGCCCCCAAAAAAAAAAAAAACCTAAATTAACCGAAACGTATTCAATGTTCAATGTTGTATTTTAACTTAAAACCTTAACTTAACTTTAAAAAACAAAAAAAAAAAAACACCTTTTTGCTTTATGTTTTGATTTGATCAATAATATTTTGCTCAACGTCTGCCACGCCCACATTCCGGCTGTAAATACTGACAAAATGCTGAGCGCAGTACGTTGTTGCAGACATATAAATAATATTTTTCCGTTCGATTTGCTTTTACTTTGTGTAGTTGATTGATTAAAAATTAAACAAACAAACCAAAAACTATTTTGTGATAATCTAAAACTAAAACCAATTTATAAGTTTTTGTGCTTAGCTCAGCTGATTTGATTTTAAAGTACTTCTATATAATACTATATATGTTCGATGTTAATTTGGACACAGACAATGACTATTTGTAGGTTATGTATGTAAATTAGGTCTGTTCCGCTTCGTAGTTACAATTCTCAACTACAGACACCCAACAATGAGAAGTCCAATGAGAAACACTGAGAATACAAAATCACAGACACAAGTCTCAATCGTAGTTACAATAATATTATGGGAGAGCGAAGCAGTAGTGCCGCTCGCTCTCCTTGCTACACCGCTGCGAGAGCACAAGCCAAGAAACTAGATGAATGATAATATACCATATACTATAGTATATATAGTATACTACTCGTTGAAACAAACACTCTCACTCTTAACTACAAACTATATAAACTACTACCTACTACTCTTTCCATAATACAAACTATCGCAAACTCTCAGCGGCGTCAATAATGCACCATACAATATGATATATATATGGGTACATTATTTTGACACTGTCTTCTGATTTGAATATCGAATAAACCAATCGCACAACCACCACAACTACCACCACCACCAAAACTACAGTACTACAAATATACAAGTACATACAGTACAAGATCTAGAGATACAATACTCGTATATAAAAATGAAAAGAAAACACTAACTAAGCCACCACAGAGAAGTATAGCGTATCGAAATGAATACTTATAAGAACAATACATACATACATCTAAAATCAAAAGCCAAAATCAAAAACACATAAAACGAGAACTCTGGTTACGTGTGCTAGTCCGAGACCCGCCCCCCATAAAGAAAAAGAAAGTAGAACCGCAAAATTTTGACCAAAAGATATCAACGACTAATGGGATTGAATATTATACATTTTCGTTTACACGTATTTAATGAACATTTTTCTTTTTGCTACAGCTTAAGTGTTGACAAGAATTTAATATATACTATATATATATATATAAAAAGTAATTTGTTCATTAGCCCCAGGTTAAAAGAAGAGATCAGTGTACATCTCTTTATAAGATCATTGCGTATACACCCTAACAGCTAAAACAAAATAACCTCATAAGCTTCTCACTCTAACAGACATTGATAACTTTTATTTTTGTATCACAAGATTTTATTTATTATTTCTAAAGCCTAGTCAACTGCATGCCTTGCTTGTTACAATCCATACCAAAATATAATATATATAACCATCCATCCAAATATCATCCATCTTTATCCACTTTAGAGTTGTGTTTAATGGCGCTTTTTGTAATGCTTGAAAATATGTCGCCCGCCTTTAGTAAAAACTCCCACAAGCTTGTAATATATACAATAGCTAACTTTATTGGGCTTCCCTCCGAAATTTTAAATGAACTACAAATATTCTGACTGAACTCCAAAACTCCAAAAAAACAAGCTCTTTTAGCATATTCCAACTACTATTGTAAAACTGCACCATATGTTCTAATACTAGAGCACTCGAAATGAAAAGAAAACGTAGTTCAAGTTGTATATAGTCCAATATGCTTTCCAATACAGAATGTGTAGTATCTGCCTGTAACCAATAACAGTTCCCACCCTCTCAAATACCCACAACAGAACACATATATCTGATATACCAAAAGTTCTTCAATTCAAAGATCTATGCTCAACGCGTAGCAGCCCCAAGAAGAAAAAAAAGAAGACCCCATAAAATATGTAAAATTCCAAACTATCCACTAATCAATATATTACTCTTGCTTTTGGCAACAACCTTGGGGAATGTTTAGAAAATCTGTCTCGTTGTTACCGTTGTGGATTATGATCGTATTGGAACCTCTGAACCCATTGGACGCTGTATACTCGGCTGCATGGGCACTGGCACTGAGCTGCGCCACTGGTCCGACATGTTGGCCTCGCCACGTCGACCCATAGCACAATGGCATACTCTCAAGGACCCCGAGGAAACTGATGAAATACTCAAGAACATGAAGTAAACGCAACATGGTGAGTTTTCCATATGATAATATAAAATTTCAGTACATAATATTGTTTAAATGTATTTTAGAGCTACAGCACATATAAGTATCAAGTGTATGGAGAAAGATGAAAACCAAAGAAAACTCAATCGAACCGTCAACATTGTAATCGTATACATCATCAGCTACAATTGATCTTCAAGAACCTGAACATCCCACAAACAAATAACCAGCAACAATCAATTCAAAATATCGTAGTTATTGCTAATTGTTCACATTCCGCGCAGTTAATCAAGAACACAAATCAAGTCAAATGAGCCTATCAAAAAGGAGTTAGGAACTTAAGTTCTACTTACGTTGGTTCAAGATCCATCAAATCTTGATGTTTATAGAGAGCAATTTTTCCTTTAACTTGCGCCTGCAATAAAAACAAAAAAAAAACAAATAAATAAAAACAAAAAACGTTAAAAAAAAAAGTTGCAAATTGGATTAAACAAATTTATTTCAAAACAATGCCGAAATTTATATGTTTCCAAGTCTAAATAAATTTATTGTTGTCATGAGATTAAAAACCAATATAGTTAAATGAAAAAATAATGAAATTCTACGAGTATGTTAAACGTTTAATTCCAAAGTCTATATACTCAATATATGCATAAATTTATTTAACAGTGAAAGAAAAAGAATGCTTTAACATAAACTAAATCATTTTAAAACGTTAAGTTTTTATTCATTTTATAATTAGTCAAAGGAAAAACTAAATGAAAATATAACAAAAAGTTAATACGTTTTCTTTTTAATTTGAACTGTTAAAAGATTATTAGTAAATGAATGAACAATATTAGATATATTGAGAACAAAACAAAAGATGAACATACACTGTTTTGTAAATTATTTACTACCTATATTTAACTATTGAACCTTATGTTTTACTGTAACTGTACTGTAAGTATTCAAACATCAGACAGACATATGAAAGGAAAGAAGAGAATAAAAGTAATAAATAAATATATATATATATATATATATTATATACATTATATTATGAGTATATAAAGATAACATAAAAAAGAAAAAACCTATGTATTACCCTTGCATAGACTAATGTATACATAACGCTGATATTTGGTAAATCGGCAAGAGAAGCTAGCAAAACCAGGCATATAGGAAAAGGAACCCAAAGAAAGATCATCAAAGGAATAATAAAAGCAAATAACAAAAGTTTAACTTTAAAGCGTGATTTCAATGGAATACATATATCATCAGTTAAACCTTTAAATACTTAACATATATCGAACATATTGTTATTATAGAAAAGCCTACTATTATTTTGATCCTGATTTGTGCATAGTTTACATTATTTTCTAATTTTGGCAATAATTTCGTCTTTGTTTTCCTTTTAATCTATGTCAGAACTATTAAGGTTTCTACTGTTCTTAACTCTATCGTATTTGTTAATCATTTGGAAAAGCATATTAGGTCATAATAAAAAAAAAACACATACTTACTAATGGGAAAAGCAAAAAGAAGGAAAAAGAAAGAAAGAAAAAGAAAGAAAGAAAGGAATGGAAAATGTTAAAGAAATATTAAGAACAATAATAGTTATTACTATTTATATTATATTCAAGTATATACATATGTATACATATATATATACATGAAATCTAAACAATATACATTTATATATAAACACATATATATATATATACTTCTATAACGTTGTGCAGCCTGTGCACAAAAAAAACCTACTAAATTGGTATTTTCATGAACTGGCAAAAGAAAATCTATAAAAACTGCATCCTGAAAACTGAAAAGCTAAATACAATTGAGTCGTAAGGATTTATTGAGCGCATTCCAGATCAAAATATAAAAAAAGGGATAAAGCAGGCCACTATTATTATTATTGATTATTTCCATATTGCAAGTAAATTTAACTATTAAATTAGATGTTTTTGTCCTGTAAAAACTATATTTAAAAATGGTATAAACAAAATTATAATAATTCTATGTAATAATTATATAATGCGTAGTTTTGCGGGATCTGCAATCGGATCCTGCACACACAGTTTGTAGTTATGTTCACACCCAAGGCAAAAGCTATAAATAAAATACTACCCAAAACTGAAAATACCAACCAAAATATTTATGTAATATAATTCATCTAAATTACAAAAAGAAAACAAGTATATATATTATTAAAGGGCAGGCAAATTTAATAACAAATTACGAGTATTGTTCAATAAATCAAAAACACAAAAAAAAAAAACTAAAAATACGTACATACTTTGCTTTTCCAAATAATTACTGTAAATTATCAAAAAAAAAAACAAAAAAACAAACGAAAACGAAAAAAAAACTAATGAAAATCCCAAACAAACAAACAAAACAAGACACAAAACTTTCCACAAGAACAACAGCAACAAACAAAACAAGAAAAAACTCTATATATACTAAATATATACATATATATATATACATGAAATACTTGCATATTAAACAAATTATATGGAACTATATAAAATGATGTTGATTATTGATTTAAACTGACGAATGAATAAAACAAATTATATATATAAACATACATAAATATTAACAAGCAAAAAAACAAAAAACAGAAACGATATTTCATTTGCGTTTTTCTTCAGTTTTGGTATATTTATTTATACACAAATAACGCTGTCCCTTACAATATTTAAAGGACAGTGTGCAACATGTACATACACACACACACACATATAGACAAACACACAATTAACACAACACAACACATACACAGATACACACACGAACTGACCAAAGAAAGAGTCGTACACATCCAATAGATATATTGTATAACATGGATGTATTATGTACTGTTATTCATACCAAATTATATGTATGGAGAGTATCTGTATTATTTTGAAACGTTTTCAAATGCAAGCAGCAGTAAAAAGCGCAACGCAGAAGCCATCGCAAAGCACAAATCCGTAGATCAAATAAATATAAAGTATATTTAATAATAATAGTTGAAAGAAAGCAAAGAACACAAAAGAAAATACCACAAAATCTGTAGAAGTCCATGTATTTTTATTTTTAGATATTTATGTATGTAATTTATAATCTATAAATCAGGCATAAATGCATTTAAAAACACCACATGAAAAATGATAAGTAGCAAAACAATAATGCATACTATACATACATACTACTTACATATATACGGCGCACCTGAAGATTGAATGGACAGATATGTAGATCAGGCAGAGGATAAGGATTAGAGAATTGCACTTACAACGCGTATAATGTGTGTGTATTAGAGAATATGAAATATATGTATTAGAGAAAATAGGTAAACCAAAATAAAGGGCAATGTTTGATGTTGATAAATGAGTTAAAAGGCCACATAGAGGGCGCATTATAAGCGATATAAACATATGTTACATACATACGACAAACCATGCAAATCATTTTATATACCAAGCAGAATAGCAGTAAAATAAAGATTTATACATACGAGTACATACATATTCGCCGCAGCACCGCATAGTATGAAAGATAGCCATACGATATACATACATATAAATAATACATAAAAAATATACATACAGTATATATATTATATACATACATAAGTCGCTGTTAAACGATATCCCATGCGATGAGGTCCTTTCAAGGGCACTTCTCTTTGTTTTCATATGTTATTCAAGTTTTAACCGTTATTTCGTGTAGCTGCAGTCGATACTCAACCGAACTAAACTCGCGGCACATTTTCACCACACTCTTCTCGCGCGACTCACCACGACATTATTAAGCTCTTTTCGGAGTTCTGTTGTTTATTATAAACTGTTTATAGCTGTTTTTTGAATTTTAAATAAATTATATTTACTATATATGAATAATGAAATGAACAACAAATGAAATCGTATAAAAAACTATACACAATAGAAACGAGTATATGTTTTAAAAGCTCTTACCAAAGTTAATTGCAAACTGAATAACTGCAAAACGAAAACGATTTAATTATATTACATTCAACTACATTATATATATATATATCTATATATATACATATATATATGATGCAACTGTATTGCAAGCAACAAGTATATAATTTTATTCAAATTAAAACCAAAAGAATTTACCAAAAATAACAGATGTATGCGAAGCGCCAGTCGCACACCAAAGAACAAAAACAACAACAGCGTCTGTAGATAAATTAAACCACAAAAACACTGATGTGAACACACACAAATGAAATGACATGAAATGAGGAAAGTTTATAAAGAATAAACAAATGTTTGAAACTATTAAAACTACCTTTCATTTAGTTTTATTTCGCGCAACTCACGATCACACACGAAACGAGCTCGGCTTTAACTGAGAATGAACCTTGAGAGAAAAGTTTTTGCCGCCATGTGCATGTGAGCTTGTGACGTCATGAGCAACAGGACTAACATTGGTATATCTCATTTTGTCAGTATATCTTTAGACATATTTGATACAATTAATAACATCCCATTTTTTTATTTTTATTAATATTAGTATTTTTCATAACACTAACTTTTAAATTCAGAATATTGAGCTTCACTTGTCACCACCTTGAAAAATTTTATACTATGTTTATGAACCTATCGAAGTAGGATATCGAAGTGCAAAAGATCTCAGAGACAAATGTGAATATCGATAATTGGTGCACCTAAGCGCCAAACGATTAGCACAATTAAATGTTAAATGTACACAAAGTTGGCCTTCTTTACAGGAACTTGACAGATTAAAAGCTGAATATTTAATTACAATATTATTTCATTTGATTAATTAAGGAAATGAAGCAACAAACAATTAAAGACGTTTCCACAGCTCGCATATTGCTACTCGGCGACGCAGGTGTGTGAAACAGCTGCATTAAACCTATAAACAATTGCGCTTTCTTAAATACCTTATAACTTTTGCAGGTGTTGGTAAGTCACGACTAACGGATCTTCTGGCCAAAAGCGAGGATACGCCGACGCCATCGACTAGAACTGTCGGCGATGTTTGGTGGAATGTGCAGGTGCGTTTGCACGAGTATCCCAACAATAAGGGAATGCCACCTACACCAGAATTGACATCATCCTCGTCGCCGAGCTCTTCCTCGCCCAGCTCGGAGCGCTTAGGCTCCTGTGAGCTATTCCCCCGCAGGACGCCAGCCACGTGTGAGATGTTACCATATTTTGTGGAGTTCTATGACTTAAAGAGCTCGTTGCGAATGCCGCGTGAGCAAAGCAATCGACTATATCGAAACATCGACGGCATTATATTAGTTTACGATCTTATAAATGTAAGCACACACGATAACTTGCACGATTGGCTGTATCAGCCGCTGCGCCAGATCTGTCGCCAACGCCACAAACGGCTGCGACCTATTTTAAAGCGTCATCATGTGCCCATCCTAGTGGTGGGCACCAAATTGGACTTGTTAACCACACGGCGGCTGCGTCGCTCGGGTGGAATCGCCGACCAGCTGGGTGCAGAAGAGATATTACTTAATTGCTTGGACCAAGACAGCTTTGCCGAGAAAACCCGCAATGAGGGTAAACTGCGCAAGTTTCTCAACAATGTGGTCGAATTCAAGCTATGTTTTCCATCAAGACGCTAAACTATTGAATCTGAAATGCTCTTATCTGTATATTTTGTACATTTTCTTTTTGTTTTAATAAGGTGTATTTATTTCTTTAAATTCTTTTTTTATCTTATTTTTATGTTTTACCTTAGCCGGGTGGCCACTGCATTTGGCGACCGCCCAGAAAGTGCAAATGCAAGTGATATACGGATTGAGCACCATGCTGTCCATTGTTGATGACTACGCGATAACCCTTCTCCAGGCCCAGCTCCTTGGCCACCTTGCTGCCCACTAACATCAAATGGCCTAAAAGTTCGGCATCACCCTCCTCTGCCAAAGAAATCTGCGCAATTGGCTTACGTGGTATGACCAGAAAATGTGTTGGCGCCTGAGGTGCCACATCATTAAATGCCACACACTATGAATTTGAATAATATTATATAAATGTAAATGATAACGATAAAAACTTAATAGGCAATTGCCCTTTGTACTGACCTTTTCGTCTTCGTAGATAAAATTGCATGGAATCTCCTTGCGTAAAATCTTACCAAAAATGGTGTCTTCAGTGGCCGCTGCGCTCTGCGCTTTGTCTACCTCGCTTGCCATTCTGGCGCAGGAAGTAGTAATACTGCGATAACTGTGAAATGCATTTAATTAGATATAAAAGGAATTAATATAAAATTGCGTGCGCAGTTACCGAAAAAACCTGCTAAATTCCGGCCGGCCGACACGAACATTGATAATGTGCTGCCAACTAAAGTGCAGTTACTGCACGAAAACTATCGAAATTTCGAGACCGATACTTATACTAACATCGTGCTTGAATAAGTATCGAACTTTGCCTTGGCGCCAAGCCTATGTTTTAAATGTGGCTAGTTTTGTTAAATAAAGTATTAAAAGTTACTTTAAAAAAAATATCATTAAGCCATAAAATAAAACATAAACATAAAATCAAGCACTTGTTGCCATATTAATGAAATTGATAACAAATATTTTTAGAATATGAGTTTCTGTCAGGGGCTGCCAACTTGTTTTTTGTGACTGTCCCATTATATTGCACGAACTATCGATTACTGCCATGGAGCTTCGTGCTGTCGCATACATTCGGCATTGGTCATCGGAGCAAGCAAGTTGAAAAAAGATATAAGAGAGTTTTGTTAATTTTTTACCTTTAACGTATATACAAAGACCTTTGTAAACTGGTGATGTCAGAGCTGCGCTCCAAAGTAATCTTTCTTTATAAACACGTACGTAAAACCCAAATTATTATAATAGTCAGCCTGAACCACGTGCATATTATGCATCATTGCATCAGGATGGTGCAAGCGGGTAGGGGAGCTCATACTAATATTGCGTAAATTCCATTACAGTTACAATTTCTGGGGCGAGACTACCCCGGTCTGAACGGGCCGGAGAAGTTTCGCAAGCAAATCCATGATGCATTCATGAAAAATAAGGATGAGACCGATCCCAAAAGATTATGGCTCTGGTGGCCCAGGGACGATACCTGGCCAAGGAAGTGGAGGCGTTGTACTCGCTAAAAAAGTACCGAACGGTTAAGCAGCGCTACAGCTACAATGACTAAATGCGGATATGCAAATTGAACGACTGAATATGAAACGAGAATATGATACGCTTTTGTTTTTATTCTTTTTAAATTAAAACCAAATGCATACCACTCAAATCAATACACATACTTACACACACACACACACGCAGTGCGGAAACTAATTGTTAATTTCGAATGTCTTGTCAATGTTTAACATTAAGTTATTATTGAATAAAAAAGTAACCAACAGTCATTGAATAACCAAGCCAAAAGACACACACACACACACAAACAAATAAATATTGTCTTGTGACCTTGAATTGTCGTGGGGGCAGGTGCCGTTATTGTTAATTTTACCACGGGCGATAAAAATATTTCCGAATCTTTTTGCCAATTTTTATCCACGGGTTGATGGTCACCCAACGCATTCGACGGCATCTTCTGAACTTTGTTATTGAAATTATTGCGTATTTAAATTAATTTGAGCGATGGGTATCTGTTTTTGTGTACACACACACTCCCACACACACGCATGCATGCATATGCATACATATGTGTTTATGCTGTCTATGTGTTGGTGATAAACAACTCTGGCGCCGCTGTCAACATATAAAGCTTTATTTCACTGGGCATATGCACTATTTCATATTATTTGCCATATTTTGAATCAGAGCAGAGCTTTTTGAAACACGCGACAGTTTTTCTGTTATCTTATCGTCTATGAAACCAGGGCACATGTCTTGCATCTATATATTACATGGCAATATAATAAAATGATCAATTAGGTATGTCCCACCCAAAGGTGCTTGACTCGAAGACGATATTTAAACAGATAATACGCAAATCAAGGTACCAGCCTTATTAGATGAATGTCGCTTCAATTTCCTAATTTCAGACGTTAAAAAGAGATTATATAATCACTTCAAGTATATATTGTATTCTGTTCTTATAAGCAGCCAAAAGTTAATACTATATAAGGTTGGAATAACTTCGTTCCCTCTATTATTCAATGTATTCACCTGTGACTTGAACAGGTATTTGTAATCAATCGTAAGTGTATGCAAATTTCGGCATTGCATGAAACAAATATTTGTTTACTCTTGTTTGGCTATTGCAAAATGTAAAAGCTTCGCGAAATTAAAAGGCCACTTAATGTAATCTTAACTCTACGTCAATGTCCGCTGATTGTTACTAAATACAACTTATAACGCGTCATTTCGTATAGCCCTGCTGATAAGGCGGGTTCGTTGATGCCAAGTAAAAATATCTCAGGGAATCTACAACGACTGCGAAATGTGCTGCACTAAATGTCAGACATACCAGAGAAAAACATACACTACAATGTATAAGTATAAACCTAAATAGTTTATTATAGTACTTTTGATCTGTTTCACGAAAGCCCTAGTTAAAGTTTTAGAGAAAGTAATTTAATTTATGATTATAGTATAATATATAGAGAGCATAAATTTCTGGATTGTATATAAATATGTTTGTTATTCCTATTTTAAAACCACTTAGAAGCTATATAAGATTTACTATTATGAACTACTATTCGCCTGGGCTGAATTAAGTTATATTAATGAAAACGAATGGCTTTGGGTATTTGGTAAACTTAAACAAAATCTAAGCTAAGATCACAAAGATTTCCCGTGGAAAGCGTTATGTTTACAGTGCAACCGAGTTGAAAGTATCAGGACAGGTATAAGTCATATGATCAATGCCTAACTATCCGAACTCAAAGCCCAAAACATCATCCATGCCGTAGTCAAACAAACGAAAGTCCTCCTCATAGATGTCATACAGTCGTCGTATGGCTCCAATGGGCAGGGGATCAAAGTACTTGCGGAGATTGGCCCGCGTGCTGGAGGGCTTGTGACCCGTGGGGAATGTCAAGTTTTTGGCATTGGCCTGATACAGCGCCAGTGCGGAGTCATCCAGCAATGTGTCATATTTGCCTAGAGATGAGATATAATATTAATAGGTGTTTACAAAGTAGTTTTTACACGGCGACTAACCCACAACGTTGTACTTCATGACACAGGGATTGCATAGCTTGGCAATAACCTCCCAGTGCTCATTGTAATCCGTCTGGTTGGTGCGGCTCAGCTCTGGGGTTAGCAGATACTGTACAAACTCGCCAAACTGGACATCGTTGCCCGTTTCCAACGACTCATTGGTGGCACCGGGACGCAATTCCCGCACAATTTGTCGTCCAACGCGAGACTGAAAGTAACGCGCACTGGGCGAATCGTCCTCCAACTTATTCCGATACGCAGAGAGCAGCCGCTCGAAGGGATGCCGCACCAGAATAAACCGTGTGTAATCCTCGTTGAGCACCTGATGCCGTTCCTCTTCACTCAAATCATACAATTTGCTAAACATGCCCACCGAATGCGCTAGAGATCCGGGTATCTGCAGCGGATCAGTGCCATTCTGCCACTTCCCCGTCAGCAGCATCAACAGCCGCTTCCAGTTCGTGCAGGCCACCTACAATATAATTGAAGAGTTCGGTATATAACAATCGTTTGTTTAATCTATAACATATATATGTATAAGTTGTACAGTCCCAACTAAATAAACAATGATTTAAATGCGGCCACAATCTGTGCATGTTTCTGGGATTTTTGCAAAATATGTTTACCAAAATAGGAACCAGAACACGGGTGAGTCACAATTTCGGCAAATTTCACGGGGGAATCGACTGGCAAACAACCTATAGAAAATCCGACTGAAATACGATAGGCGGATATTACCATATAAAAATACTTTAGAAACCTATAAATTTTCTATAATCATTGTGATAAAATCGATTTAAATATGCTTTATTATTTGAATAAATAATAATTTAACTTTTCGGTTTGTTTTTTAGTACATTTTCTATAATTTTATTGTTTTCTTTTAACGATAAATAATTGTTTTCATATCTCAAGCCTTGATCCTCAGCCAAGCAACTACTTATTATTAACTATTCAACTATTATAATGATTGCTGAGTAATTTTCTTTTATTTGATTATTAATAATTATTTATTTATATCAATTTATTTTTAATATACCTCTTACTTTACATAGATTTCATTTAGAAGAAGAGAGTATACAAACTTTATTTCTAAAACAATATAAATATTTAGTTTCGGGAAAAAAGTATTACAAGTAGCTCCGTTTTTTAAGCGAAAAATAACTGTACAGAAAGTGGTTAACCTAGGTCATATATCAAATGATGATTATACCTGATGAAAGTTAGAGAAATTCCAGAGGAATAATACCTAAAACGATCTTGCTATGCTATTTATTATGATTGCAGCAAGACATTTTTCTCTTAATTGCCAATAGCAATTTTCGCTGAGATTTATGTCTAGAAAAATTACAAAAAAATCTTGTTTAATTGCTGCATGTAAATTTCCATAGTCGGCACTTAGCGAATCAACTAACTTAAACAAAGCAGCCACAATAGAATCAAGAAGAACGACTATAAGGTACCCTGCATTAAGCTTAATCAGATAGCACAGCAGCTACCCACCTGCGACTTGGTGTATCTACAAGCTTATCATACCCCACTTTGGCATTGGTTTCTATTAGGTACAGGGTAAAATTTAACATCTAAACAACGAACGGGCAGGCGGTCGAACAGGCCGACAATGTCGAGTGTAATTAACCGCTACAAAAGCATTTCAAAACACAAAAACAAACAGTTTTGAAGTATACTACAAAAAGGGGAAAACTTATTCAGCACAGTGGTGCGGTGCTGCGTGAGACGAGCACCACTTGATGGATGTCAAGTTGTCAGATGAAAGTGAAATTTGTAAACACTTTAAGGGTAAATTTAAACAAATCAGTTTATATAATTTTATTCTTTATATGTAATTGTGAGTGGCAATTGGTGTTGTACCACTGTGCAGCAGCATATCATGCAACATGCCAGAGGTTAAGGTTCCGCACTTTTAATATACGTTGTGCATACCTAAAACTATTTGCAATGCTCAAACGATATTACAAAATTTTTCTTTTAGCTATAAAATCCAGTTTAAACACCACACGCGATGGTCACATAAAAACCAAGTTGAAAGGTGTGAGGAAAGCAAACATTTACGACTTTAGGGAAGAAGGCCAAGAGAATTTACCGCAATACCCAAACCAGAAGTGTACTCGACTACAACATACCTTAAATAACTATAAAACACCATCTGGATCTATATCTGGCACCTGCATACCAAATCCGTTCTCTTCAGTTCCTATGAGACCCTGCACATTTGTCCTGTTGATAAGAACTGATAAGCAAAACGTAAGCAATAGAATACAGTTACTTTAGTGATCGATTTCAGGTCTAGCAGTACTCGTACTACATGAGGTGGTGTTCTAAGTTACCCAATTCTGAAAAGCGACATGGAAACCCCAACATAAACGATAAAGAATTCGTCAATTAGCTAATTAGCTGATATGAATTACACCTGGTCTGATAGAAGTCTGTATGAAAGGTAGGCAACAGCTGTTTTTCTATTATAAATAAAAGTCTGAATCAAAACTATTTTTTGAAATTGTATATCAAAAAAAGTTATTAAAGAATTAAAATACCTTCTATGAGTACAAAAGTTAAAGTGAAAACTGAATCATTGTTGTTCCTTTTTGGCATTAGTTTCTAGGGAAGTTTGTTAAATACTTTTAGAAGTGACATATCATTTGATGCATACGTCATAGCATAACCCATAGGTATTACTCATAAAAACTGAAATCTTTGCAAAAATATAAAGTGGTTCGTTAAGGTTATTTTGTGGCGCGGGGTTCAAAGTACGTCGGAGACATGAAACACGGCGCTATTTTTATCACTTACCCTCCATGGGTATGGAGCTTCAGTGGGAAATTGGTTAATCTTATCAACTAGTTTCTTTAATTCATATAACTTTGATATCAATGCTGAGAATTGGAAGTAGTTAACGAATCTATTTGGTCAGTTTTAATATCCGACTTAGGCTACGAATTTAATCGTATGTTATTAGAGACAAGAGAGTTAATTAATTCCCGCCATTGGACGTCAGTCCCAGGGATCATGAACTGATAAGCCGCATTAGCCTTGGAATAAAAAATTACATAAATCATCTTAAAAGCCCGAGTTGCTTATCAACTAGGCATAGCCTACAGCAGGATGATAATACTAAAACGCCTATTCCGAATTGGAAGCTTAAGTTAAACCTAATTTGCATGCAAAGCAACTAATTATGAAATGAGCTGGACTTAGCTGATGCCCTGTAAACTGTCAGCTTTCAATTAGATGATATATATAGTTGGAGCTACTTTTCTTATATTGTGTTTAGTTCGCAATGACACAAAGAGTATGTCAGATGGAGACTCTATATAAGTAAGCCTCATTACAGTATTTACAACTGCGACCATATAATTTGTAATTGATGTGTATACTATATATATATGAGTATAGCAGGCCATGCAGTTGTCTATGCGATTGTTATTATAGGTAAGCTCTATTGTGCACATGCATTAGAAATTGCAAACTGTTCGAAGATTGGAGTAGTTGTTGCTATTGATAAGCTCGAAGATTAGCAATATACTTGTGCTAGTTGTGTTCAGTTGAAAGTTGTCTGGGTGAAAGCTTTGAGATCGAAGCAACATTGATTATATAATTATCATGTTGCAAGAATAAACTGAGGCAGGTTAGGGGCGTTAGAGGCCGGTCTGTGCTCCATGTGGCCAGTCGGAGGGAAAACAAAAAAGAGAAAAGGTGTGGAGCAAAAGAAACAAGTTTTGATATTTTAATGTTCAAAGATATTTGACAAAGAACGCCACAAGCTATGAAGCTAGAGGGAGAACAAAAGAGAAACAGAGAGAGAGAGAGAGAGGGAGAATGAGCGGAAGGGAGCACATGGCAAAATCGGACAGTTAGCTCATATACATATTACATATTCTTGACATGTGGAAGAATAAAAAATGTGTATTCCGCTGACAGAGCAAAATTAATTACATAGGTTGAATGAACCAATATGAGTGGATAAATGGGTGAAGGGTACCTTGGGCACATAACAGTAGAGTAGCTTGTGCTCCTTGTCGACAATCATGTGGTCCATTTGGAATTCGGTGAGATTCTCTACCGTCTGTTCATTGGCATCGAGAAGTTCACATTGTCGCTGGAGCAGCTCTTGGCGCTGTATGTTGATTGTTTGGATTAGCTCCAGGCTGTGTTTGGCGATCATCACATTGTTGTTGTTGCCATCATCGAAAGCTGGTGCAGCCAGTAGCCGTACGAAGGTGTATACCAACAAAATATCAAAAAAGAATATGCATATGGGTCATTATCTCGCTTGGATGCGTTGCATCTGGCGGATTAAGCGAGACTTTCCCCTCTACTATATTTAGCACCGGTTTTAAGTCCGACGCCGGCGACCGAAATACTTGACGCGATGCACAAACTTAAGATTGGCCCCGTTCTCAATACCCAGCGCCGTTAGAGTCGCCCGTCCGTTGTCAATCGTGTCATCGATTGGCTCATTGGTATCCACATTGAACAGTGCAAAGCAACGCCATAGAAACCGCCAAGAGACTAGCGAACGATGAACATGCCCGTTGCGCTCTGCCGAGTTAACTAACTCGCCACTGGAGCGATATAAGGCTTCAGCTCCAGCGGATTCCACAACCTGTTGATGGTCGCTAGCTTCGGCCGGGCCGGCATCGTCTTCGGCTAACGCACGACTGAGCTCGCGCTGTCTTCGTATGTGCTGAATACGAGAGATGTGAGCGATTGCTTTTTTCAATTGAGCAATCGTCGGAGCAACTTGATGGAGCTAAAGAATGAGAGAGAACAAAAGAGAAAACGCGTTAGAACTTTGGAGTTGCGTCTAATCTTCATCTGAACTTTAACATAGAATACTATCAGAAATATTACGGATCAGATCAGTATATGACTATTACAAGTAAGGTTTTCTCATATTGCATATTGCACTGGACAGGAAATCGAAGTTGGAACTTGTTTTTTGTTTAAGACCTACTTCCCACATAGGGTGAATGACCTGAAGTTGATTAATGAATCGGCTGAGGTTTCTACAGCTATCGATACTATCGAATTTCACAGAAGTAGGGCGATATCTAGAATTTCGACACAAAGCTCTGGATTTGTTTGTATATTTCAATTTGTTTATTGTTTTGTGCACTAAGCCTAATCCATATGACCTACACTTTATGCATGCATATAATTTTGAATATAGTCGATCGATTTTTCTTCAATTCTAGAACGAATGAAAGATGGAGGCCGCTGAGCTACTTCGCTATCGTACGTTAATCAGTATTTGTATGTATTTCTGAATGTTTCCTATTCTAATTTGCTTAGTTTCATTTTTAACAGAACTTTTGCGACGACACTTTCATTTTGCATAGCGGTAAAATTGTTTATGTTGACAACGGAAATTTCATCAGTATATTTAATCAATTCAAAGACGTCCGCGTGCAAACAGCTGTACAGGCAGCTGGGTGATTGATGGGTCAATTAAATGGGTTCGACCCTGCACGGTATACTTACCACAATTTTAAGCGTACTGAGTCCATCCCGTTTCACGAAGACTATTGTGGCACGTCGTTCCGCCAATGCAATCTGTAATTATGGACATATATGTTTAAGTTAATGAGGATCAGCGGGTAACGGTAACAGTTGTTCATCATCATCATGTGCCATAACAATCGTCTTGCTAGCTATCAATTAGCACCTACTGCCAGAGTAGGTCACCCAATAATCAATGGACTTTGACGACAGCGACAAAGCGTGCTAATTGAAGCTGCAGAACATTCTGCAAGAAATTTTAAATCTGAATTGACTGTGACGTCACACAAATGTTTTCTCTTAAGATTTTGTGACGTCACATGCTAGAGATTTACTCTTCTGCCCTACCATGCCCCACAATTCAGCCGGCATGCAGTCATAGGGAACATCTGCCAACTCCTCGTGGTCCTCCAATAGCTGTTGCAGCTCTTGAGATGTAGCCGCCAGCATTGCGTTATGTTCGGCACGTTCAAATTCATTTTTCATGGATTGAGATAATCTTTTATTTCTTATGTTTTCTGGTCGTGGTTGGAAGCCGATGCCAGCCAAGTTGCGCGCTTCTCTGATTGCTTTTCTGCGCAAATTGACAGGCATTCCCTTGAGCTTGCGGCGATCTAGCCTAGCTTGACGTAGTTGCTGGTTTAAATCCATTTTGTTCAGTTTAACTTAATTCAAACTTAGTAAATTTGTTGCTTTCCTTGGATTAAATTAAAAGAAATGTTTTGTTTAGGGAAAACTGAATTTTTTAAAGAATAATTGAATGCAATTTACTTACAATTTGTTATTTTCACGGGTGCATTAAACCATTCACAGGCTACGTCCACAGCCAATCAGCTGTTACGAACAACGTTCACGCATTAACTCATAATTTGCAATGTTCACAAGCAATCAACTGTTCCGAACTTAGTTCCAAATACCATTCACTCATTTCGTTCCAATGCACTCGTTTTTGCGTTTTGCCATACTCGAATTTGCGTTACAAATTTGAATTTGAATTTGAATTTGAATTTGAATTTGTATTTTTCTGCTTATATAATTTCGCTTATCGCATATATACATTCTCTGACTAGTGATAAGAGTTAAGACATTTTTTGTATGAGAATAATTTCAGCTTCTTATATTATATATATAAGCATAAATATACATAAATAAATATATAAGTAAGAGGCTCAACCTTGCCACTCGTCTTCAGTCTTCTTTGATTAATACAACTCAAAAGTTTAGCATAATGTTAAAACTAAGTTTTATATTATTTTTTGTACTACCAGCCATTATACTAGCAGAGATTTGTCCCATTAGAAAGTATGATAGAATAAGAAAGGAATATGTTGTAAGTTTTTCAATGAAACACTAAACACAAGAATAAATCTGAGACTTCTTTTTAAGGTAATTAAGGGCTGTTGCCCAGGCTTTGGCACTCTAGTACATGAGGACGGATCAATCTCATGTGAACCCACGTGTGATGAGCCCTCTGACAACGGGAAGTGCGTAGCACCAAATATTTGGAGCTGCGATGAGGGATATGTAAATCGTGACTATTTACCGCAGAATGGGTACGAAATTTGTTTTCTTTTTAACTGGTTTATCTGTGGGTCTTATAAAAACTTTCCCATATCAGCTGTGTTCCCAAATGATTGGGGAGATGTGAAAATGGACGCTGTGTATTCCCAGAAAATTGCATCTGTAACCATCCAAGCTACAAGCCAGATGTGTCCAACGGCAGCTGTGAATCTCTCACTGTAACTAACTGTAACTGTTCATATACCAATTTTATGTTAAAAATAAAGACATAAGCTCTACCAAAATATGCTTTCTATTCACTGATAAAGAAACCCAAGTATATTTTGTCATCAATTTATACATATAATAGCTACACCCGACACAATGTTACTGATTTTTCATCTGTTCGATTGTACGTAACAAATTTTGGCCATATATTTTTAAATTCTGAGTTAGTAAGTTTCCATTGACCGTTTCAAAAGATGTCCAAAGGCACAGGACCACTATCAAAGATATACAATGGGGTTATAATGTCCGCTGATAAGCTGGTGCCTCAATTTTTGCGTCCATTGTGGGAATCGCCAGCAGGTGCGAACAATTATTATTACAGAAAACTATTAGAATCTCAACTTCATATTTGCTAGGTCCAAAAACCGTTTTTTTCTGGGCCCCGTTTGGCAAGTGGGTAAGTTTTTAAATACACAAGAAATAACTCTATGAACGTCTATAAAATGTTATTATATTGGACTTAAGGCACTTGTCATTGCCGGGATTGGCGATCTTTCTCGACGACCACCTCAAAACATATCCCTTAATCAATCTGGAGTCCTGGCCCTGACTGGATTAATTTGGTCTCGATATTCTGTTGTCATCATACCTAAAAACTATAGTTTGCTCTCTGTAAATTTGGTTGTATTTCTAACACAGGGCTGGTTAATTGCAAAGCATTTGAAATGGCGCAGCGACAATGCCAAGAATGCAGTGTATTATCATAGCTACTTTCCCTTTCGAATGGATGATGAATGGTAAAACTTTTAATACATTTATGATAAATAGAAACCTACAATCTTAAAAACGCAGTTTTTCTTTTTTTGGTGTTCCGCTCGGAAGCTTTACAACTTTTTATTCTTTTTCTTACGCATTTTGCAATCATCATTGTTCAAACTTATATATCATATTATATGGTATTATATAATCATATTTATATTCATATTAATATTCATTAATTAAGTTATGTGTGCCCACTTTTGTTCTTGTTTGTGGACACGGGCTTTGGGCATGTGACTTAAATAAATTCAAGATTAAAACTAAAATCAACAAAAAATGTATGTTTTATACATATATATTTTCTTTATCAGCTTGGGGTCTTGGCATCGTTGGGCTAGTTGGCGTCTGTTCCTGTTTTTGTTTGGCCAAGGATGGTGCGCACAAGCCTCGCTCTGATTGGTCGTCCTGTCGTCGCATTTCGTCCTGCAAGGGGTTGGGGGAGTGGGGGAGCCAATGCGCTGCCTGCAAAGGAGGCATCGTTCGTGCAATTGTCTTACGGCCAACTCGTTTCGAGCCCGGCTAACACGAGCAGCGCATTGCAGTTGGCAAACAATTCGCATACAGACACATACACACAAGTGCACTATACATACTCTAGCGCAACATACACATACACACACATATATGTACACACATAACAAATAGTTTTGCTGTGCCAACAGGCGTATGCGTGATTTATTATCTCATGCGCGTGTGAGCCCAGCAATCAAATTCGTTGTATGTGTGTAGTCATGGTGTATGAGTGTGTACAAGTGTGTATGTGTGTGTATATATATATATATATTGTTCGTTTGCCAAGTGCATTACGCTGCCTTCGGCCGACTTGAACTTTCATCCGCTGCGCTGCCATTGGTTGGTCAGGACCAGGACAAGCTGCAGCGGCCGTTGCCGCCAATTGGCCAACGAGGCTCC
This sequence comes from Hirtodrosophila trivittata, assembly GCA_035045065.1. Taxonomy (NCBI): domain Eukaryota; kingdom Metazoa; phylum Arthropoda; class Insecta; order Diptera; family Drosophilidae; genus Hirtodrosophila; species Hirtodrosophila trivittata. Next base: position 2,398,931 of record JAWNNK010000022.1, read on the forward strand.
TTTACGCATCGCTGCAAGAGATGAAAAGAGAAAGGGAGAAAAGTGAGAAAGATAGATATAGATAGAGAAAGTAGTACGAGTATAAGCTAGAGTAAGGGTTGTGCATAACTTTGTTGCCAAATTTTGGCTATTTTTAAGCAATCTCCAACCACCTTTTTATGGAGCAGCAAACAGAGATTATGCATCGAACTCTTCCATATATCACATGGGACTCCAGTAATAAGTATACGAACAAGATTTTCTTTTTTACTCCTCCTTATCCTTATATAATATAGAGAATCCCAGCTTCAGCTCCGCAGTCATTTCACAATATTTAAAGATAAAGATATTTCTTAAGCTCTAATCAATTTCAAAGAAAACTTTTAGATAAACCCAAGGAAAGCCTAAGATAGCCCAAATAATTATTATTAAAAATGGTCATAGGGATTCTGTTGTCTAAAATTCTGCATAATTTCAAGACTTTGTCGACAAGTTATCACCTGCAACCCGCCCTAGGCCTTAGCTAGATTTCTGCATCTTTGTCGTACGTCATGGTTTATGGACACCCCAGCTCTCATCCGGTGGGGGAGGGGTCTTGGTCTCACCACGCATTGCTGAGAAGTGGGCGCTTGCCAAGATGGTAGCTTGCCAAAATCTCGTGAGATTTTCTCACGCTCGCTTCCAAAGATTCTTCGGTGGCAATGAACTTTTTTTTTCGCTCTCAAGTTCTGTTGTTGCGTAATGTTGCTGCGCGCTGAGGAATCTTGGCAGCCGTCCTAGGATTTCCCCCAAAGAACACACACACGCAGGCACACACACACACTGTAATTAAAGCGCCACCTGCCGCGTTGGCGCGTAAACAAATTTCGACTGCATAATTTATGATCATGGAGTTTTGCCAATAAGTTTCTGGACGAGCAGACAAACTGTCTGCCATGATATATCGAGGGGCATCCCTCGATCTTATACCTAATACGCACACAAACACACACATACATACACACACACTTAATGACTTCATCCTAGTTTCTGTTTAGCACCCTATTAGTTAACTAAGGTCAGGGCTGATGATGACGCCACTGGCCCCGGAACTGTGCTATTGAACAGCTGCCAATTGTGGCCACAAGATATTTATTCATTCCAGACAATTCCGCATCCCAATCCCCACCTCCCACCTCCCAGCACCCACATCCACCCTTCCCCTGAAGAGCTAGAACATCCATAAGCAACTTGTTAATTATGTGTGATTTATGAACCTCTCGAAGAACGCAACAATTGCTGCTAATTGCCAATTGAACAGCTGCTCTGCTGCTCAGCTGCTGTGCACTTAATTTATGACTTTAGCCAGGATACTAAAACATTATTGTATAATCTGGTTAGGTAAGTACACCTAGGCCTGTTACATGCACGTTCCTTTCATCTCTATACATGTGTGTGTGTGAGTGTGCTAAAAATAACACGTAGATGTCAAATGTGACAGCCAGAGTTCTCAGAGGTCTTTTGGCAGACATTATGCAAGGCGTAAGAAACAAAGTAAACAAAATTCTGCACATGTCTGACGATAAGTGTGAGATTATAGTTGCATGTCATTTAAATTGTTTGTTTTCTTCGATTCGAGTGAATAACGAGTTATATAATACTTTAATAGATCTTTCTTTGTGATACTTTTGCATATAATCGTTTGGTATGTCAAAGAAGAAAATATAATAGAAAGTGGGTAAACTTTGGGTTAACTGTAGCATCAGGTTAGCTTCGTTTTATTCAGTTTATGAAACTATTTTTCATTTCAAGTCGCAGTTATTATAGTCTCCGTTAGATCAGTCCAGAAGTTTCATCTATACTTTACTATAAGAAAATACTTTGGCTAGTTTAATTATTTTCTTTTAACCTCTGACAACCTTTGGATTTATTCAACATTTTATCTCCTTAGCTATATAAACAGACCTCAGAGATGTGATCGTAAAATAAACCCAGAACCATTAAAATATGCCAAAGATTTTAGCTGCGTCTAGCAAAATAACAAATTTAATATAAAGAAAAGCCAGGCGATATTAATTAATGAATAATTTCTACACATTTAGACTGCATGTTTTATAAGCGATATATATGTAGTTTATATACTATATATCGGATTCTTGGGATCTGTTCTATATACATATACATGTATATAAATATATATAAAGAACGTTTCACGGACAACGCAAAAAGTACTAAAGTCTTTGACGTTTTAAACAAATTTCGTTTTTGTATATTTTTTCTTCTGTGTTTTTCTGTGTTTCGAGCAAAATCGGTTTTTATTTATTTTGCCATGCAGCTAAAAGCAACTGTTTGGCTATTTCTTTTCATTTTTTTTCGGTTTTTTTTTTTCTGGTTGTTTTCCCAATTTTCAATGAGGTTTTTTTATTTGGGTTGCTTTTTCTTTCGATCGCTTCTCGTTTATTTCGTAGACTTTTCATTTACCTTGCTATTTTCGGACACACTTGATGCGACCGAAAGATCGACAAGCGAAAGGCATAGACCGAAAATTGCGCAGAACTGTCGCCAGAAGGCCCTTATATACCACATACATATACATATATAAGTAGTATATAGTCATATACATACTCAATACATCTTCTATATAAATAGAGTATAATATGCTCTGCTCCTGATGTTATATACTCTGATGCCCGACCCGATCTTCAACGAGGCGGCGATGACGCGCAATTGACGCGGCCAAAGACGCGTTGAAAACGCGCGACGTTCGTCGCCATCGTCGTCGCCGTCGTCGGCGCTTCTATTTTTGTGGAGCACATAGATACAGATACATCCAAAGATATAGATACAGATACAGCTACAGATTGCACAGTTAGGCGTCTGTTTGGTATATTTATTTTTTTGCCTAATCTATTTCAGTTCTTCATCATTTTGTTAGTTGCTCGATTTTTTTTCTGTTTTTCCTTTTGCTTCTTTTACAACGAAAATGTATTTTGTCTTTGGTACCGTCTACTTGTACCCTCTATACCGTCTATAAAGCGGCGGCACAAATTGTAATTAGTGCTAGCTTTTCTCTAGTTTTAATTAGAATTTCTTCATTATGTATTGTATATCTACATATACCTTGAAGATGCCGATGCGATGCAGTAAGACAAAAGACACGAATAGTTCATCAATTTTGTATAATGAGATCTACCAAATATCATTATAAAATGTTTAAAGCTTGTAAATCTTTTTAAATCGACTTCTAATTACATTTTTAAGACGTAAGAGAGCACAAATTGCATTAGGGATTCTACAAAAATAACAGAATTTTTAGATTGGATTCGAAATCTGATCGAATGATCCAGTAAATAGTATCTCTGCCATATTCTACTCCTTTCACTCAGTTTTTGAGTTTCATTTTCAAGAAGTTTCAATATAAGAACTGTATTGAAGTGTTTTCGGTATCTACAACGACAAACTGTACTTTCTAGAAAGAGAAAACTTACTCATCACAGTAATTGGTCTGACAACATCATCATCAGCTATTTTCAGACAGTTCTTTAAACATGATTAGGCCACAAAAACATCAGCACGTTAAGCACATAAAGATTTTTGTATATCTCAAGAAAGATTTTCGCTAACAATTTTTCACACTAAATCCAAACATTTTGTTGATCTTTAGATTTTGGAAGGAAATGGGAAAACAATAAATTGTTTTTTTATGACTTCTGTTGTGGTCACTTGGCCGTTGATTGAAGTGATCGCTGTTAAACACAAATCACTAGGTTATTAGGCTGTATTTTCCAGTTTTCTAAGGGTTTTTCTCTCTACTTTAACTTTCACCGACGACGACGTGTCAAGAACTGAGCAACTGAACGTCAATCAAATAATCTCGAAAGGAAAATAAACAAATGCGAATAAAAAAATAAAAACAATAACAGGAAAGAAGAATTCTGAGGAAATTGGCAAAACAAAACTTGAATATTAACTGCTGCCAAAATGCCTGGCAACATTTGCAAGCCAAAAAGAAAAAAAAAGATGCGCCTGAATATTGGCCAATAAATTTTACAAGTCGTTGACGACGATAGCCAACGGATTCTCTTGGTCAAGGCCGAGCCAATCAAAACGTCATTAAATATATATATATATATATATAGATGGGAATGTATATAAATGTATATATATACTATATATAGAAAATACTTATAATCATAATCATGATAATTGGAACTTGTTGCCAGAGCCAAGTGCTTTTGGCCAATAAACAATCAGGCATAACAAAAGCAAGAACTCATGACGTTGTCAAACTGGGCAACTCATCAAAAAAGTCATGTGTGTGTGTGAGTATAGTGTGTGCGTCAGCAATTAAAATCATAATGAGAGTGCCAAGTGGCGCCTCCCGGCAGCCGCCAGTGGCCAGCAGCCAACTTGCCACGAGCCACGAGCAACGAGCCTCTCGCATTCCACGCACACACACAGGATGCGTCGCTGCTGCCAACTTGGCAGCTGCGTCAATGTTTATGTTTGTTGATGTTGTTGGTGTTCTTGTTGTTGTTGCTGATTTGTTTGTTGTTGTCTTCCAGTTGTTGCCAAAATGCGAGCAGGAAGTCAAATGTCTTGGAGCTGTACCAAGAAAACTGCTGCAGCAGACTTGTAGGCGCTACAAATTGCAGACATGCCGCAGACTAACAATTGCGACACTCTGACGTATACGTAACGCCAGTTTGGAGCATATTAAGTATACGCCAAGGCATATCTAGAGGCTCATGCATAACAAATAAATAACCAAGCCTCATTATAGCCAAAAGAAGGAGAACCAACAAAAAATTCTAAAAGCACCAAAAGGAGGTTGATGATAGGCGGCTTCCTTTATGGTCATCAAAAAGATCGGCGAGCGGCGCACTAATAAGTTTTTTTCAAGAAAATGAAAAATCGTTTGTGCATTTTTATAAGTGCAAAAATATGCAAATCGAGTAAATCATTATGACTGGACAACGCCAACCGAGCACAGACAAAGTTTCTCAAGCGCCGCATAAAAATTTTTAGTGGCAGCCTCTGTTGCAGCAATGGGCAGTGGGCACTGGGGGGGAGGCGGGAGGCGTCACAGAACAAAATAATAATTTTTGGCGATTTATTTGTTTGTTTGTTTTATTCGCCATGTCTACGCCATGAAAATTATGGCGACTGACTTTTGCACCCAAAACATAATTTAAACAGACAATGCCAAAGGCTTTTCGCTCCAGGACAACGAATCGCGGAAGGAAGGGGATGATGTGGCAATTGAATATCATTTAATATAAGTAGAAGGAACTTTAAGTGAATCAATCGGAAAGTGACTGCTGACTTCAACTTTAGATAACTCTTTGAGATGTAAAAACTAAGAATTAAGCTAAAGAAATTTCAAGATGCAGTTTTAGTTAAAGATTTGCCACATCTTGAGCAACATTCAAGCCTTACCTTAGCATATCCATTACGATCAAACTTATCACAAATATAACAAAGCAAAGATAATATATTAAACAGAAGAAAAAAGGTAAATCTAACTATCTTGGACAAAGATTTCATTAGATTATGTATACATAAATAAACTAAGCACAGTCCTTGACAATTTACAACGTTGCCTTGTATCAGATAGGTTTTCTCTTTTGATCACATTCTTTAGCCTTTATTTAGAACAATTTGTCACTTTTCGTGTTCCTTGAGTCACACACACAGATGCACAAATGCACATATATATATATATGTCGGGCGATTCAATTAGTTTTAATTGCTCGTCTCGGGCGTCGCCTTCGATTTATTTAAAAATGCGAATGGGCCATCAATAAAATCAATGCGGGCCATAAATCTTTGGGCCGTTCATTGAAACGTGCCCAAATGCAAACGGGCCAACGGGCAATCGTTTTTGGCTAGAATCTTTTGGCGTGAATGATAAGGATTGGCAAAAAGGAAGTGCGAACTCTGGCCAGAGTTGACCAAAGGACCTTTTGTTTGTTTGCAGAAGAGACTGCAATAGCACAGAGTGCGGGTTGTACGACAAACATATGCAGGCAGTCAAGAGGAAAGGACACAATGCGCTGGCTGCCAATTTCCGGCTAAAGGGGTGATGCATGGAGGAGGTGGGCGCGGTCCAACGCCAAGAATTATTTGCCAGGATGTCCGAAACATTGTTGGTGTCAACAAATTCCTTTTCAGCGAATGCCAACTGCAAAAAAATGTTCAACTATCGCCAAAAAAAATTCCAAAAAAATACATAAGAAAAAGCGGAAAAAATCTAAAATTAATGCCCAAACATTAAGGAACGAGATGCCAATTCTTGCCCTCGAATCACCCATCCTGAGTCCTGTCGTTGTCCTTTTTGCATACCGCGCGCACAATTAAGTTTCGTGTTAGTTTCTGAGCCAAAAGTTTTGTTCCTGCAGCTTCTTTAGGCCAATTAACTGAGTGCGCATTTTGTAGTCTGTTGTTGTTAATTGCTTTAATGGCTCGGAAATTTTAGCAGAAATAACTCACAATGACTTAACTCCGGTTGTTCAACTAGCAGATACCCTTTACAAAGAGAGAATGAGACTTTGTATAGTACAAGCAAAGTGTTGACTATTTTTCTTCGATCTTTATTGCAGAATACATTTTGAATCTTCTGTATGTAAGATACGTTTTTTTCTGATGTTTAAGATAGAGACTTATGACCTAAGCTTAGCGAACTTTGTTTCTTAGCTTTTCATACCCTTATTGTTCAGTTGTTCCGTTACAGGGTATATGCACTTGTACAACTGTTGTTGTGTATGATTGTAATTGAACGTGAGTCTCAGTTGCGCTCATAAATTAAAACATTAAAAATTCGAAAAACAAGCGCATGTTGAAAAATTTTTGAAAATTAATTGGTCAGTTTTTGATTTACTCTTTAGATGTTTCCGATTCTTTAAGACATTATCTATAAAATGAATATATTTTCCCTGCAGGTTGAAATTTTTGCATTCTGTGCACTTGTCATGGATTCGGGCAATATATTGTACAAAATTTAATGTCTCGAGGTCTCTCAGCCCACTGGAAATCAGGTCTCTGGCTGGTCTGTGCATTGAACCAGAACCACATTGGATAACTGAGAGATCTGGGCAAGGGTGCAATCTCTGTGGGCTCTGTGAACTGCTCATAAATAGACGTTGTGGCCTTGTGGGGGAGGCCTATAAATTTGCTTAGTATTTCTATCTTATAACTGTAAATGTAAGTGAACGCCTCCAAGACCCCGCCCATTCACATGACGCATTTAACATGTTGTCATTCTGTGCTGCATTTTGGTTTATTTATGTGGCGCCAGGCTGTTGGTTTTTGACTTTTGGAAGGGGTTCTGCTCCTTAAGTGTTCATTTATAGGTTGATTATCTTGTGGTGACAGCTGCCGCTGAGAGTTGTACTACTAAAAGTGAGTTAGATGCCTCTCTCTAGCAATATTTCCTGGCTCTTGTACTTTCTTTTGGTATGATGTAATGTATCTATAATTTAGTCAAATATTGATATACAAGAGAGGTAATTGTCCTTACACTTTCTGTTACGGTGCTTAGCTCTGATCTAACTGTAGGCAAGCTTTATTATATATAACTGTATAAATAGCTCCAATGCTGCTTTGGTATTGGCTGAATGGAAGGACTTGCTTTATGTTTCTGAGCTATAGTTAGGGAGAACGGGGGAGAACAGGCTAGAACGTTATTAAAATGAACTTGGACAGAGTGCAGATTGGAACCCATAGACTCTCGACTTTAGCTGGGAACGAAATGAGTATAGATTCTATCTAATTTCTACAGACATAATAAAAAAATATATAATATTCTAGAAAGCATCGTGATTTCGCCTTTTACTTACCAGGTCTCCACTCCTTTTCCACTCAGATGGCTTCCTTCTGTTTGTCATCAAGTTGTGCTGATCTTTTAGCCCATCTTCCCCTTGGCTCTTGGGGCTGTCACATTGAATGAATCCTTTCCACGACGACGCACAAAACTCGCGCTGATAATTTAATTTTTAATTGTAATTTTTAAAACTTTCTACGAGTGCTTTCAGTTACCAATACTACCAATTACTAGATACATATATAAAGTACTATATATTACTTTACGCAAGATTTATATAGATTGCACTAATGTTTATAGGTATATCGTTTATAGTTTTTGAGGGATTATATCATAGTTTTGAATTGGATTATATAATTGTATTAAATAAAATAAGTATTTAACCCTAAGTTTGCTACTATTATTTTTTTTTGGTTTTCTTTTGTTTGTTTGGATATTTGAATATGGTTCATAACGTTTAAGCACTAGTCACTAATTGAAGTAAGCTGGAGTTAAGTAAGAGTTTGTTTATATACTTAAACATTTATATTGAATATTTTAGTTTTTATTTTAACTGTCACACGTTGCGTATGCGTGATTTTTATCTCGACTGCTGCTTGATGCGCATCCGTTGAGGTTTCGCACGCGTGTGTTTTAGGCCAATTTGGCCGCTGACATCGCTGACAAATCATTAGCGGCCAGTTGAAACAATGGTTGTTGGTTGTTCCTGTTCTTGCCGTTATTTTTGCTTGATGCCAGTTGGTTTTTGCTGTTGTTGTTGTTGTTATACTCTGGGCTTTGCGCCAGTTGCTCCATTGGCGCACGTCGCTTTTGGCACTGGCCAAAAGTTGGCGGCGCACGTTGGTCAGTTCAAAAGGTTGTAACACACACACAAATACACACACACACACACACCAGCAACCCAGCACACACACACTTTAATACACACAGAACACAGCGCGAACTGTTGTTGTTTTTGCGGCACGACACGTTTTTATTGTTTTTGTTGTTGTTATTGTTTATTTGCTGTATAATCGAGACGAACGCATCCTATGGACAGACGCTGATGTTGTTGCTGTTGCTCCACTGCACCACTGCGCCTATGTGCATTTGTGTGTGTGCGTGGTGCCTGTATGTGTGTGTGCGGATGTTTGTGTGTGTCAGCTGTCAATTGACGTCCATTTCGTTGCGATCTTGGCCAGGGTCAAAACCACTGTTTGACTTGGCTAATCAAACTGCGTTTGTGGCCAAAAAATATTCTTTGACTGTCATCCTGTGCTGCTTGGCACTCGCTTGTGCTGCCGCTGTTGGTGCTGCTGCTGCTGCTGCTGCTACTTGTGCTGCGTTGTCCTCATCATCTTGGACGTACACCACCTCTTGGCCAGTAATTGCTGTTGCTGTTGTTGGCGGTCTGGACTGGCTTGCCTGGGCTGGGCTTCGCTGGGCTGGCTGACTGACTGACTGGCTGCTGGCCACTTTTCTTGGCTGGCTACGCGTCGCTCAAAACTCAAAGCCAAAGCCAATCCACGGGGCAGCCCCGTGCCCTGATGGCCAACAGGCAGGCACACACACGGTGGCCAGTGCCAGTGCGAGTGCCAGCGAGCCGGAGCCAGAATCAGAGCCAGAGCCGGTGACTGTGCCAGCTGCCCAGCTGCCAGCTGCCAGTTGCCAGTTTGCCAGCCTTTTGTTGGCTCACAACACCGACGCTACCAGTTTCTTGGCCAACTGACTGACGACTGCTCGCAGTCAGCTAACAGCAGAAGCAGAAGCCCTCAGCCGGCAGACAGCGGCAGTCAGCAGCTGCCTGCGTCGTTGTCGTTGTCGTCGACGTCGCTGCCGCTTCTGCTTCTGCTGCTGCTGTCGCTGATGTTTTTTGTGTCGTCATCGTCGCCGCCTACCACTGCCTGATGCCTGTCTCCCTCCCTCTAGTCATGCGTCGTCTTTTGTCGCGTGCAATTCCAACTGGCTGCGCTCCAAGGTGATCCCCCAGCCCCCTTACAATCCCTGCAACAATGCAGTGCTCGTATCACCCATCGTTGCCGTCGTCGTTGTCGTCGTCTGGCTTCGGTCTCTGCCACGTCGCATCGTGCCCGCTGCTCGGCCATTAGACGGCTCTCATGCTGCGTTCTGCTCTCTTCGTTTCTCTATTTTCCACATATTCCTCTTTTCACGTTCCGAACGAAAGCAAACAAAAATCACACAAAAGAAAACACATTTTCCGATTTTGAGTTTTCACATGTGCGGCAAAGTTTTTACCCGCGCAAATTATACCATATAGCCTGAGATCGAGATTTATGGTAGCATGTGGTGAAGCAGGAGAAATGGTTATGGATGCGACAAACTGACGGGTGGATCTTCGTATTAGGGATATTTCTTATATATTTAAAAATATATACAGAAGATCTATGATAAGTAACCAAAGTTTGACATAATGATCGATAACTTTTTAACGTTTTCGAAATGGGTAAAAGAAAATCTTAAATTTATAACGACTACGGAATATCTCAGTTTTCAGGCCAAAACAATGCCAAAAAATATGCAATAAGTTGCAATTAACTTAAGACTGCTTTAAATACAAGTGAAATCTATGATCTAATCGAGTCGACTGTCAGATGCAATAAATTCAGATCTAGCTTCTAAAATTGGCTTATCAAGTGAAGCGTCTTAAGATTTTATGGTATCTCAGATTGACGCGTTTGGTTTGACTTCGTTTAACTTATCTGAATAAGGATATATACTTATTCTCCAATTTTGGCTCTATTCTGTTATATACATTGACAGAAAGTTATAACTTTTCAATCATTTTAACGGGGTAAGAAAACCTAAGTTTTCTAGATCAAGAAGATAAGCGCACTCTGTCAATTGGCGAACTATGGAATATTTTAATAAACTAAAGCTAGATACTATTCTATTAAAATACTCTATTAAGCCAAAGCTTTACCTTTTAAAGATCAGGTACTTTAGATATGAATATTATACGATTACTTCATTTGGCAAACAATTGTCTTGTGGACAGTCTGAAGTTGTCTTCGTGTCTAGAAATTATGAAAATACTCGAATATGCATTGAGGGAAATCCACACAGATGTATAAATAGAAATCTGTGTGTTTGTGTGTGTGTGTATTGCGTTGCCTTTCGACAAAAACATAAACGCAGTCATAAAATTAGAATTTAAATGAGGCAGTAAAATCAAGAAAAAAAAAGAGGTAATGGAATCAAGACAAAAACTCTTCAAAGGGAGTCAACGGCGAAAAACTTAATGAAATGCAAATGGTCAACAGGTTCCACCACTTAGGAGAAAGGATACCAGTTCGATGCCAATCAGTGTAAGTGTGGAGAGATCAACCTATAAACCTTTCCTACCCCTGATTCATTTAGCTGTAAATACTTTGTGTAAGTTATGAAATCGCGTGGCGCCGTTGTAAAAATTTTATGCAATTGCATAAAATTTCATAGTAAAAATTTATCCATGGAATTCGTTAATAAATTTCTAATAAATGCATGTTAAATAAAAGCCACAATGTATCGACTATCATGAGAGAGAGAGTGAGAGGATAGGTGAAGGGGAACTGTTGGCCAGTTGACCGTGTTAATTAGGCGTCGATTAGTTGGCTATTAATGGGCATTTTGTGCGAGTTGGTTAACAAAGGCCAAAAAGTGTGACAACAATGGGAGCCACACACGTTGACCGCAGCCCACAGCAACACGTGCTGCCACTAGACAAACAAGCGTACCTCCTCTCACCCCGTTCCTCTCAGTGGACTCCATCGACGCCCTCGTTTTTTCAGCCTGTATTACAGACTGCTGTTGCTGTCGCCGTGCTTCCGCACCAACTAAACGTTTATTTATTGCTCAAACAGCGCCAAAAGGACGAAAAATCTACCAACATGACCACCCCAATACCCACACCTTCCTCCCCATATCCTGCTGGTGTCCTGCATGGCAGCGCCACTTCAGCTAGACAAAGGCCAGGCCAAAGATAAACATACGATTCACAATTGGGGCTTGAGTAACAGCCACAGCAACAGCGACTGTTGCCAACTCTTCCCCCCTTTCCCCCTCACATATCACCCGCCTCTTAACTGGGCAGCAGCAGCAAGTACCGTCGACCATCAACGGGTTTTGAGGGTTCTTTTTTTTGTGGTAACAGGAGGTTTGGTAAGGATGCTGCACACATCTTGATTTTTGCCAAACAAAACATCTCTCGAGCACTTGCTATGTGGCCCCATCGCTCTGGCTATAACTGTATTTGCTTATGTTAGTCACGTGGCTTTCACTTGGTTTCCCAAATTGCTGGACAGCAGGGGCAACCGCGAGCTGGGGGCTATCCCGAGACTGAGAAATCATTTTGAGTGCAATGGTACTAAATAAGAGACAGAAATATTTCAAATACCTTTCAGACTCTTGCTAATAGTATTGAAATTTCAGCATTTGCTTTCGTATATCCTATCCTATATCCTATATCCTATATCCTATATCCTATATCCTATATCCTATATCCTATATCCTATATCCTATATCCTATATCCTATATCCTATATCCTATATCCTATATCCTATATCCTATATCCTATATCCTATATCCTATATCCTATATCCTATATCCTATATCCTATATCCTATATCCTATATCCTATATCCTATATCCTATATCCTATATCCTATATCCTATATCCTATATCCTATATCCTATATCCTATATCCTATATCCTATATCCTATATCCTATATCCTATATCCTTTATCCTTTATCCTTTATCCTATATCCGATATCAGTTTGACTTTCTTTGAGTGAAATTTGTGATTACTTCTTTTATCTTTACTACGCTTCTCGCTTCGCACAACTCTTAAAGGCACAAATCGCGAAGGATTAATATGAAGTTGCCCCTATTATATATACACATTTATTCCCCCAGCTAATCCTATACTTATCTATCCTATCCTTAATTTATCCTATGTGTGTCTGGCCATTATGTTGGCCCCTTTTTTGCTAAAGGTTTTCAAAGCGGAAGGAAAACCTTTGTTTTTGCTGCCACAGTTAAATTGGTCGCTTTCTAATCGCCTTCCTGGAAATTAGCTTCCATTCAATTTTGGCTTTTTTGTGAAGTGCGGCGAGTTGATAATTTCCGCAGGCATGCACACACTTACACACAGTCACACACACATTATCGAAAAGTTTTCAGGTCATTAAGTTTGTCGACAGCTTTTGGCAGGAACCAAACAGACGGACGGAAAGGAATAGTCAGACAAACTGTTAAAGGAAGGTGTAAAATAATCTTAGCTTACGGAATTCCCAATAGAAAAACAATTGAAAATTCAAGTGTCATTGAAAGTTGTAGCAATTAAAGCATATATCAGATACTATTTATATATATATTGCAAAATATTTGCTACAAATAATTCCTGTGGGATGGCAAAGGGAAGAGCAATTTAATGCACATATGCTAAGATTTATGTGTTTTGCTGGATTTCGTTTGGCCAAAGTGCAAAACAAAGAGACATTTTATTTTGTACAACATTTTTTGTGTTCCTAAGGATGCGCAGTGGATCTGGAACTGGTCCTGGGTAGTTAGAATGCGTCTGCCAGCCAACCATAAAGAAATACTCGCTCCATTCGTTATACCCTTGCCAATGCTATTCAAACTTTGTTGCAGAATGTGTAACGTGTCCCTTTACACTGTAATTATAATTTATAATACAAATCTGACAGGATGTGTTCTCTTTAACTTATAGCTTTGAATTTTGCAATAGTTTATCATCTATCAAGGTATTGGTAATCTCCGCCATCAATATTGAGATCTATTTTATGGATAACCAAGCAAAGGATCTGGTGTACATTCATCAAATAGTTATCCGTCTGTTTCAAACAAGATCCTCTTATTATCAAATAACTCTACTCATAAAACTTCTCTTGTATAACACTAAAATAAAATATATGTTAGTAGAGTATTTATTATTCGTCAAGTCCATTCTAACTACTCTTTCCTTAGATATACAGTATAGCGGCTGTCATGCTGTGTGCTTTGGCATTTGAATGCATGAAATTGTTTTTGCCGCCTTTTGGCATCCTGCGAATAAGGATACGAGTGCTGTTTGACTTGCCGGGCCTGTCAGAGGGCAGCCAGCTCTGTTTTTTTGCAGCGAGTTCTCTTCGCGAGCTGCCATCGTGATAGCGCCAGTAAAACTTAGAAGCTAAAGTCTGTAGTTCCAAATATCGGCCAATGCGTCAAAGAATGCCTCCTGATATCAGAAAAAACTAAAAAAAAAGCAGAAAACCAGCCGAAGATGGACGCAGGGCGCATATTAATTTAATTTGCTTTGCTTTGTCTACGTCTTCGACTTGAAGTCGGACTCTGGAATCGTCTATTGGGTCTAGCGGAGTCTTCGTTTGGGTCGGTCAGACAAGTCTTCGGTCTTCAAGGCGACATCTGCATTCAAAATGCGTTTCTTAAGGCGAAGTTTTCCATTTGCATTCAGTGTGCAATGCAATGCAAATACTCTAACAAATATTGTTGTTGTTGTTGATTGATCAGCTTTAGCTGAGAAATCAGGGCAAACTATTGTGGCACATGCAAATTGTGAAAGTTGCAACTGTAGGACGGACAACCAGATTGTTTGACAACGTTGCCAATGTGTTGATTTATAACCTAACTAACTAAGTAAAAACTCTGGTAAATAGTTTCACATAAACCACTTGATTTATGTAAATCCTGTTCGCAAATTCTTTTCTATTAACTGTTATTTCTTTTGTTTATAACAATTACCTTTTCTGTTTCTTTAGCGTGTGTTGCAGCATTTCTGCCTAACCCAGGGCAATTTTAGTTCAGGCAGCGCCACATTTGCTGAGGACATATTTCGAACAGGTGTAGTTGTCAGATATATTCATTACCTGCTCTATTTACAGCACGCGGATGCTGACTTGGCTATAAATACAAGCAGGAGGTGTAGCGTCTGCTGCAGCTCAGAGTCAGCACAAATACAATTTGCACGCGAATGCAGCCAACAGTTAAATAGATGGCAACTTAAAAGCAACACACACACATATACTCATACATAGTACACACACACACACACACACACACCCTAGCTGCACTTTAGACACACTCGTTGAGTCAAAGAGTCAACGTTCTTCAACAGCTCCATTACCAATGCTCGACGCGGTTATGACCAAAACCGCAACATTGCGACACAAAACATTTGAACGAGCAGCAGCCGCACCACCCGCACCAATTGCTCCTCCACCCGCACCACTTGGCAGCCACTTTTTTGTTTGAGTTATTTTACGAGTTTTATTGGCTTTTATTGGCAACGAGATTTGAATTTTTCAAAACGACACTTTGCTCTGCAGAGGCGGATGCTGATCCTTTAGCTCCTGCTCCTGGAGCATGATGCCTGCTGCCTGCTGCCTGATGTTGTCCTAATCGTTCTGCTGTTTCTGCCCTGTCGCGTTGTTAGTCTTTTTTTATGAGTTCTACTTCTTGTGTGTGTGTGTGTGTGTGTGTGTGTGTGTGTGTGTGCTGCCTGAAGGTCTAACAGGTGTCGTTCTGGCCATATGTGTGATTTCTGGCCACATAACTTACAACTGATTGCAGTTTTATGGTCAAAGTTTTCGGTTTTTGCTGCTCACTTCATACAACTGGACATTTTTATAGACAACGATAACAGCGAGTGGAACAAACTGCTAATTAACTCTGCCACAAAAACGTTTAAGCCTTTCTCTAATCTTACGGCCTGCCCAATAATCAAAGAGCTGCCAAAAACCGACAAGCAAAAAAATATCAACTCAAAGCTAACATTCAAAGTGTGCCGCATAATGGCAGCCGCAGACAGACAACTTGCTAATTTTCATGCGCCATTTAAGGGGCGACATTCCGACAGGATAATCCGCCCACTTTCTAGCTTTCTGAGCTCTTATACCCTGTATTCACACAAAAGCATGAAAAAGGTATATTTAAATTATGCAAAACTATATGAAAGGTTAAAGAAGATATACATATATTTCCGAAACTGTAAAGTATATGCATTCACTCATAGATTGAGGTCAAAGGGAACGATGCATAATAGTCCTTCTGTAGATTAAGTAGAGTATCCTTTAAGTCTATCAGACTTGACTTAAGCTCCTTTAGCAGTTTTCTCCTGTTTGTCTGTCGCATCACGAATTCACTTGACAACTCTTTTATTTTATTTGATTTTTTTTTGTTCTGTACTTTCGTTTGTTTTTTAGCAATGCGGCACATTGTCAGCCTCCTTGGAACTACTTAAAATTCAGTGCCTGACATAAACATCCTTAAGCAACCCAGTCAACAATGCCAAATGCGCTTTAACGATATGTCAGAGATTAGAGCGCTAAAAATGCGGAAGCAATTAATTTGCGTCATTTTGGAGCAAGAGAAACACAGAACAAATTTTCCCTCCTTCTTGGCTCTAATTTGCGATGTGTTTTCACAAATTTCGTTTAAGAAAGCAAAGGCCTCCTTATAAATATATGTATCAGCCATCAAATATTATAATTTATCTATATTTTTTATACATATAATATTATATGATACTATACTTTTTATATAAAAATATAATGCATATCTTCGCTATAAATATATTCTTTTATGCAAGTATAAGACTGCCAATGTTTTTTCTGTTCTGGCTGTTTTACGATTAATTCAGTTTCTTAAGACATTCGTTTGAGTGCGTTCGCAAAAATGTTGTCAAAACTTTTTCGAATTATCGTATTTATATATACATGTATATATATTTGTGATTGCAATGAACTGGGAAAGTTTGATATTGCAAAGGCAAGGGCGGAGCAGAAGTGAGTGTTTAAAGGATTAACATCTGAATAGAATCTAATGTAAGCACTTAACAGGTCGGAAATTATATCAGAAATCGAATCGGAGAAAACTGTAATTAAATCGGTACAAAAAGATCTTAGAACGGAAATATCAACTAACATATCGAAAATAGCACTTGATTTATCGCAGATCAAATCGGAGCAAACTCTAATTAAGTCGGGACAAGAACTTATTCAATCGAAACAAGCACTTGTTATGTTAGAGCTAGATGGACACAGAAAAATGCTTGATGAAATTACGAAAAGACTCATTCGGCTGAGGTCTTATGATCGGAACTGTGCTGGGCCAAATGCTAATTCTCAGCCAAGTGGAATCTATAATATACTCGTTCCCAGCTAAAGTGATAAACCATTTGCAGTTGCCTGTGATATGAACACGCAGGGTGGCAGCTGGACAATAATTTTGCAGCGATTGGAAGGAGGCGTTGAATTTCAGCGCAACTGGACTGAATACAAGAATGGTTTTGGCAGGTTGAAAGGAGATGGTGATGCTGGTGGTATAAAAATTGTCAGCATAGGTATTTATTAATAAGTGAATATATGGATATCTTATTTTTGAATTGAACCTATTACAGCAAATTGACTGGGCAATATAAAAAACTGTATCTGGGATCAGGAATCATTTGGAATGATTTTCCAAAAAATAATTATGTTTTGAAGAAGGCTTTTATGATGATACGCCCTAGGATGACCAAGAGCTAAGATTCGTAAAGAAAGTATCTCCGATTCACGCTTGTGATGTGTATATATAACTTATATATTCACAAGATCACAATTGATCTGATTGGGTTTTTCGGGGTTTCCCCAATACATGCAACAAATGTTGGATTATTTTAAATCAATATTTTAATTTTTAAATACCCCCAGTTATGTATATATATATTTTATTTATATATATTTTTATACACAAGATTAATTTTTCAATTTGTTAATATCTTTATATTTTATTTTTTTATATAGTCGACTGCTTTTAGTCGACTCTGAATAAATAAAAAAAGAGAACTACAGTAAAATTGTTTGCTAGAATATTTTAAATGTGGATTGACAGTATCTCGTAGTCGGATGATTGGATCCGTAGCGAATTTATTTTGCAAAAAATTATAATGAGTTCCTTTTGTGCTTTTTATTAGCAAATGCAATAATAACCACAACAAAATGTTATAGAAATAAACATTTATATAGAATATATCGTATAATAAAGGCTGCCAGCGGCGTCGGCAACAAAGCAAACAATAATTTCCATCATATATAAAAATAAGAGCGACTGTAAGCCAAGTAAGGAAAAAGGACATGGTGTACGTGTGTGTGTGTGTGTGTGTGTGTGTGTGTGTGTGTGTGTGTGTGTGTGTGTGTGGGTGATTTCAAGGCAGAAACGGATGTACAAATTGCAAAACATAATTCAAATTGTTTGACTTTTTTGACAATGACTGCGCCAGTTCCACTTGGTTTCCCCTATCCCCAGCCAACGAGTCCTTGGCAAGTACTTTTATCCTAGCATATGTGTGGGTGTGTGTCTGTATGGCTAAGGATGGAGGCTGGCGCCACTCCTCTTGCAGTATTTTTATTATTATATTTGGAAGCTGTTTGTTTTAAGCTGCAGTGGTTGCAGTTGAGTAGTTGAGTTGCTTTTTAAAGCTACTATTCACTTGGGGCATGTACCACGTTGCGTATGAGTCACATTAATTAGCTGCAACTGCCAGAAAGTGCGCTTAAAAAGCAATTAAATGTGATTAGCATAAGTTGCCAAAAATAAGTTGTCCGCTTTTAAGCGCCAGTTTTAAAAGCATTGCATGCCACTAGGCTGAGCCATTGAATGGATTTCTATCTCTGGCTCTTATTCTCCCTCTCTCTTGGGCTTTAGCTGTTTTCAGCCTTTTTGGCTGCTTTTTTGACTTTTTTGGGCCGCTTACAGAGCGAACCATTTGACTTAATTAGTTGGCCGTCGTTGACGCCCCCACAGCTTATTGGGGGCGGTCGCTTTGGTGGGGATGAAGGGAAACTAAAAACTATGAATTTATTTGACACTTGAATAAATGCGGTTTTTGCGGCAACTACGAAAAATGTCAGCCCATATTTTTCGTATGGCAGCTTCGAAAATCCAACAGGGTGGCTGCCCAGGCGGTAACCGTTAGCTGATGTTGATATATAACCCATGTCTTTGTCGTCCTCCTACTCTGCTATGGATAACTCTATGTTCGATTCACAGCGCCGCGTCGCACATTTCCGTTTCCTGATTTTCTTAGGACAGTGCCATGTAGAGTACTGTGTATGTGTGTGTAGTGTGGTGTATGTGGTGTGTGCTTAGCGTTTTATAAAATACCATTTCGGCTGTCTAATTTATGAACGTATGCGTTAAGTATACGCCATGCTCTGCCAGTAATTGTGAAATGTGTAAGTGCATTTTGTTGGCAAAGACAACGAGCAAAGCCAAAGGCCATGATGTCATTTAGATTCTGGTTAAAATTTAAGCTAAACTCCAGGATTGAAACGATTTAAGTTTGAATTATATAAAAAAGTTCGCAAATTACTTTTAAATTTCATTAATTAACAAGAATTGACATACAGAAGATTTAAACTCTATAACTATATTACAATACGTCGTCAGTGTAATCTTATTGGAATCTTTTACGAATGGAGAATTGCATCGGAACTTAAACTAGCAAATCTTTGAGTGTTCTATCTATGAGACGTGGGAGTAGGGTATTTCATAGTCCAGTTTCAGAGCTAAATGCCAAACAAACTTATTTAAAAAGCATAGACGTCAGATATCAGCTCCTAGTAATCAGCTACCGTTTGCTAGCTACCAGTTATCAGTAATCAGTAATCAGTTATCAGTTCGAACACGAAAACTGGAATTTTTCCTCACTTTTAACCATAGTTCACTGTAGCCCTTCCAGCGAGTAATAACGTACAAAACAGGCCTAGTAATTATTACAATATGTTTACTGCCTTATCAACATTTTTAACCTTTGTGGGCTTGTACTCGCTTCTTTGTTATTTATATGAAAACCTGAGAACTCCAATCCGACTACTAAAGGTACGTCTGATAGACGATCCAAAGGAAAGGCTGACTCTTAAGGAACGTTATGGCTCCTGGGCTGCTATTACGGGCAGCAGTGATGGCATTGGCAAGGAATATGCCAAGGAACTGGCCCGACAGGGCATCAATGTGGTGCTGATAGCCAGGAACGAGGAGAAACTCAAAGCTGTTGCTGACGAGATTTGTAAGTATCGTCAGACCATTGTCGATCGGTTGTTGAAAGTTATTTTTATTTTCCAGCTTCGGAGAGCAAAGTGCAGACGAAGATTGTTATAGCTGATTTTACACAAGGTACTAAGGTCTATGAGCACATAGAGCGGGAACTGGCGGATCTGCCCATAACTATATTAAGTAAGTAATGAATCAGTTTAAGTTGGTGCTGAGTCATACATATAATCCAACACTTTTCTTCCAGTCAATAATGTTGGCATGAATCTAAAGGCTGGTATCGAGAATGCAACCATGGAACAGACCCGTCATATACTGGAGACCAATGTGATGGCTGTCACACAGCTCTCACGCTACTTCTTCCAGCGGCTGCGTGCGTCCAAAACCAAAGGTGCCATTGTGAATGTTAGCTCCGGTTTGGACCTTCAACCCGTGCCATATTCTGCGTACTACGCTGCCTCTAAGGCATACACCCGCAGCTTTACGATAGCGCTTCAATGGGAGGCGGCTCCATATGGTATCCATGTGCAGCTCCTGTCACCCAACTTTGTGGTGACCAAGATCAACAGCTATTCCAAGCGTATCATGAAAGGAGGAATGTTTATACCCACAGCTGAGGCCTATGCCTGCAGCTCAGTTGCACAGTTGAGGGATGGTGTGTATGAGACTCCAGGCTATCTCTGGCATCATGTACAAATCGCGGCTATAACCATCTTTCCCTGGAGATTACGTCAAAGGCTTTTCACAATGTTTAAAGAAAGGAATAACTAAAAACTGCTCCATACACAGAGCTAGTATATATTAATTATTTAGATTTAACTAAGGAAATATATAAATTTATAACCAGACAAGCCCATCAGTAACTTTCAAGTAGTTAGATACGTGTTGACTTTTTTAGGTACTAACAATTATCTTTACAAAAAATCTGGGCTAGTAGAGAAACTTGTCGGTAGAGTACTTCTTGTAACGATTATAAGCTTGCTATTAAAATCAGAACAAAACTAACAGTCATACCTTATCTTCTGATAATTCCACTATATTTAGACAAAGTACAAGACAGTTACAGCTTTATTTTAATACTTTGCACCCTGTTCGAAGACCAAAAAACTCAAAATGAAATCCATATCAAATTCTATATCTATTCAATCTATGGAAAGGTCTCTCCTGTACACATGTTATATATTATATAAAGTAAATAAAGAGAAAAAACCAATTGCAAAATGACCTTGCCAAAAATGCCTGGAGTATACGTATAACTGGCACAATGCACCCATAGACCAAATGAGAGTTGTCCCAACACTCGACACGAATCGAATTATAATTTAACTATTTAGAAACAAAGCAGGTGGGTGGTCAGACAATCAAAAACAAACCATTAAATAACGTTAAATGTCGCCCGCCTATTGTGGATAGGGTAAAAATCGATATACTCGTAGAAATGCGCGTAAGTCCAATTTGGTATAGATATACGCCGTATTCGTTTGACAATTAAGGCAGAATAACTGCGAGAGGCACACCTCGGGATTGCTTTGACTTTTAAATGGTTGGCATTAATATTCCGTACAAATACATTCGGTAATTGATTAAGTGCAGCGTACAGCCCTCAGACCAGCTGAGTTCCCAGTCCCAGCCGTAGTTCATTGTAGACCGGCGACCAAGACAGAACGTTCCTTATCAACTGAACTACAGTCCAAACAGTTATTACAAAATGTTTACTGCCTTATCAACATTTTTAACCTTTGTGGGCTTCTATACGCTCGTATGCTATCTATATGAGCACCTGAGAACGCCCATTCGGTTACTAAGGGTACGTCTACTTGGCGATCCAAAGGAAAGGCTGACTCTCAAGGAACGTTATGGCTCCTGGGCTGCTATTACGGGCAGCAGTGATGGAATTGGCAAGGAATATGCCAAGGAACTGGCCCGACAGGGCATCAATGTGGTGCTGATAGCCAGGAACGAGGAGAAACTCAAAGCTGTTGCCGATGAGATTTGTAAGTATTGAGAAATTGTGAAAGTTCCTATACCTAAACTTTCTTCTATTTTGTAGCGTCCGAGTGCAAAGTGGAGACCAAGATTGTCGTAGCTGATTTCACACAGGGTACTAAGGTCTATGAGCACATTGAGCATGAGCTAGCCGATCTGCCTATAGGTATTCTAAGTGAGTATTCATTATGACTTTAGTTGATGTCCAGCTACAATGCAAAACTTGCCTTACAGTCAACAATGTAGGCATGGGCATGCCGGGTGGTATCATCAAATTGGATATGGAGAAAACCCGAAATTTACTGGAGACCAATGTGATGGCCGTTACACAGCTATCGCGCTATTTCTTCCAGCGTCTGCGTGCGTCCAAAACCAAAGGTGCCATTGTTAATGTTAGCTCCGGCACGGAACTTCAACCCGTCCCATATGCTGCTCTTTATGCTGCCTCTAAGGCCTACACCCGCAGCTTTACGATAGCGCTTCAGTGGGAGGCGGCTCAATATGGCATTCATGTTCAGCTGCTGTCACCCAACTTTGTGGTGACCAAGATTAACAGCTATTCTAAACGTATCATGAAAGGAGGACTGTTTATACCCACAGCTAAAACCTATGCCTGCAGCTCAGTTGCCCAGTTGAGGGATGGAGTAGATGAGACTCCTGGCTATATCTGGCATCATATACAAAATGCGGTGATGACCGTCTTTACCTGGAGATTAAGACTAACAATTGCTCAAAAGTTCTTTACAAAGATTGCAGATAAGAAGTAAATAAAGTGTTGCATACTTCTAGGCAGGGAAGGTATTGTGTCTCCGCTAAGACATGTAACTATTGCAGCTCTGCATGGAATGTGTCTTGGCTAGAGCAATTGAAGCTTTCAGCGATTAAAAAGCTTTTTCTGGTCAAAATCAATAAATTTTCCCGAATGTTTATTAATACAGAAGTTCATTCCAGTCCTTAAAAGTTGATAGCCACGTTTGGTAGAGCATTTTGATTACATTATTTGACAGGTGTGTTTAAGGTAAATTACATCTTTCGATTGATTTTTAAATATTAGGGCAGATTCTAAGCCTGTTGTCAATTTATCTGTGAAACGATCCCTTAATCACTTTTATATTTTCTATTGCCGGCAAATGTTTTCAACGACCTGCTCAATTGTATTTGTTCTATTACACAAAGTGCAAAAAAAATAAGTTGAAACAATATGTTTACCTAGCAGTGTGCGCTTGGTGTGTATTTCGCTAACTGATTTAGTCAATAATGTCTCTGTTCTGGGGCACTCTAGTGATTCTTAGACGGTAGGTATAACAAATTCTTAAATTGTATTTTCTATAACTAGAAAATATGTTGTAACTTCCTAACTCCTTTTCATACATCATCAAATCATTACTATAAATTAATGCCAAATTTTAAATGAAGAAGACTTCACTTACTTTGGAGAGTGGCTTACTTACTCGAAACTTAATTATCAGCTCAAAATGTTTATATTATCGCAGAGCACTTTGAAGTAGGTTCATATTTTTATCATTCCGAAGATCCCAAGTTCAGTTTTGTTGCGTGCTCTTAACAACTTTTTGCAAGTTTTGGTTAATTGTTTTCAATTAGTTGAGAGAGTTCCTCTTTATGTCAAAGTAAGTGTAGGCTAATTATGCGCTTGTCAGTTGTTACCAGCACACGAAATGTCAAAAAATTTTACTGTCACACATTTCAGCAAGTCCACGTAAGGTGAGAGAGTGGAATAAATTAAGACAGTGATTAAATGCCTAATAATTTGGCGTACCGAAAGTGCGGATTTTGTAATTTTTACACCCGAAAAGCGTTTACAACAATTCAAACACTGCAACAAAACAACATCAACTTTATGTTTATGAAGTAACAAAAAGAGACTTTATAAAAACTGAATAAGCGACAAACGAGCCAACAGTTAGATGTATTTGTATCTGTACCTGTAATGTTGTCCATGTTCAAAACTTCAGATACAATTGCAGCTTGTAAAACCCGAAAATAAGCAACAACACAACTCGATTCGGTGTTGTAGTCGTCGGAAGACATGAGCTCTGCTCTGTGGCCCGGGCTTGGGCCTGTAACTCGACTTCAGTTTTAAGTTTTTAGCTTTTAGTTTTCAGTGCGTGATTGAGACTCAAAGTCGCCGCATGTGTCCACAGCTCAAGACGTGATATGTGCGCGTCAGTCTGACAAAATTGTAGTATCCACAAGATACATACAACTATACAAATATACTATTGATCATTGAAATTCAAATATAAAACTTTACAAGTGACCAGTTCAAGTATTGCATTATTTATACGCTCGTTGATAAGCTTTAACTCAATTCAATAAACGCAAGAGAGCTATCAGCTGGTGCTTATCAAATCTGTACACATTATATATTTATTTATATAGTATAGTATAACCTATATAAAGAGTCTCTAATCATCATGCAGCCGGCATTGGAATTCAGCATTTACACATTGCTACGCATGGCGTTCATTTGGCAGTTGATTTCATTTGCCATTTATTTGGTGGGCACTTTGGCAATTGCCGCCTTCCTCTATGACAACTTCAAATCTGTGCTATATATAATTAAAGCCTTGCTGGAGCCGTACTTTCAACCGCAGCTGCCTCAAACATTGGTGGATAAATTTGGCAAATGGGCAGGTGAGTTTCCTAAAACACTTTTAAACAGACGGAGATTCAAACAAAGGTTTACACTAGTGAACAAAGTTCAACCCTTTTAGATCAATGATTTATACTTTAAAAACACACTGAGCTCGTTGATAAGGTCTAGGACAACATTTAGATAATTTTATTGTGTTTCAATGAGTTTTATATAAGATTTGTTAAAGTCAAGTATTCCTGGCTAAATCCATCGTAGTTCAGGTTGTCTGGACTGAATATATTTTATTCATTCTAGTTTTTATTTTGTTTTAGTAGGGTGATTTTCGGAGCTAAGCCTTTTTCCCACCAAATTATCTTAACAAATCCTTACCATGCACAAACTATCTCAATCAGAACATACAATTGACATGTGCGAACAAGGTGATAGCCAGAAGTCATTCAGGCAAGGCCAACGTAAGGATGTGGGCCAGCGTCCCAATGGGTCAGAGGGAAGCCGTCGCTGTAGCCCATCTTTTAACTCATACCAGCTCGCTAAGCCAATTAGAAAGATCATTGTCAACGACAAAAAAAAATACTCGCATATGTTGCAGAAACGCGAAGGCATGTGGAATAAAAGTATTAATCCGAACTCAAAACGGCGAGATCCTTCCGTCGTTACCTTTGCTCTACGGAAATCAAATTCCAAGCCTATGTACGGCATTAAGGTATTGTGGAAGCCACATAAGCTGCAGAATTCGATGGGAACCGTATGTGTTCCTTCTGAAATGTCTGTGTTTCAACACTCTCAAACGATTTTAGAAGCGGACTCAGCACACTTTGAACGCCTAACGGAACCAGTGATGGTACCCGAAAATTTCACACAACGTGCCCGCGATCATCTCCAGGAAACACTGTACAAATTGAGCTCAAAGCAAGCGTTTGCCAACTTTGGGAGACTTGTCCAAGATATCAAATATCAAACAATTCCACGAAACAAACATCTATTGGAGTTCTTTAAGTTTGCCGATCTGCTGGACATGAAGATATATGCCAGGATCGAAAAGTATTGGCCACGTAATGCGCCAGCATTGTCTCCACGCGTTTGCTTGGAATGTTATTTGTTTGATGACCGAAAGGACTTAATGGCTTCGATAACGATTCTTTGTGAGCAATTAATTTATTTTTCTAAAATATTTGAGAGCGTACAGCGCAATATTCGGTTTATTGACAATGCTTTTGAGCTAACTGTAATACCAGTTTCAATCACGAATTGTTTAAGAGCAATATTTAAGACCTTCCACGCACTTCCGCTTTTCAATTTTCTTTCCGAGGTCATCTACGGCTTTGTGCACCCACAGGAAACGTTGTTGGCTCTGACTGCTCAGGATCGATCTATGTTAGCATTGACTGATCAAAAAGGTGATACAAATGATGTAATCAGTTACGAGAAGAATCTAGATAGTGTGGAACAACACAAGATAGATGCTATAACATCTGATACGGAGCAGCAGGAAATAATAAAGGTCAACCCAAAACCAAGAAAGAGTAAGGAGAAATCAAGGACAACTGTTATAAAACAGCAAAAAGATAAGACGTTGTACCCGCGACTTGAAAAACAAGAACAACATAACACATTGTCTTCAACACTTCAAAAGAAACAGAAAAAAAATACATCTCTTTCAACAGCTCAAAAGGAGAAGAAGGAAAAGGTGGTAAAGCCAAAACAGCAAAATGATATGAAGGTAGAGAAATTGGTTCCAACACATAAAAATAAGAAAAAGGAAAACGTATTGCAACCCACACTTCGAAAGGACCAAAAGGAAAATAATTTTAATTCAATTCATCAAAAGAAGCAGAAGGAAATGATATTGGATCAAACATTTAAATGGAGAAAACATAAAGAAGAGGTGTTAGCTCCAATTCTTCAAAGAAAGTTGACCAAAGACAAGACCCTGTCTCACCCACATATCCAAACGGAACAAAGCACTAAGGTGCTGGCTAGAAAACCTGTAAAGGGTCAGAAAAGAAAGACGTTAACCCATAGCTCCTTGATGGTTAACAAAAATAAAACGCCAGCTCAAACACCTTTACAAGATCCAAGGAACATGACGCCAGCTTTAGGTAATCCGTTGACTAAAACAAATGTTAAAAACAAACAGAACACAAAGATGCAGGCGCAAAGGCCTCTAAGGGATCAGAAGGAAAAGACACTCACCCAAACACCTTCAAGAGTTCTTCAGAATTTGATGAAAGCCATAGATACTCCGTTGGCTCAAACAGATCTTAAAAAGAAGAAGAACGTAAAGAAGTTGGCTCAAAAGCCTCTGAAGGATCAGAGAGAAAAAGCGCTCACTGAAACGTCTTCAAAAGATCAGGAAAAAAAATCGATAGCCCAAAAACCTCTACAAGATCCGAAAAATATGAAGGTAATTAAAACACCTTTGCAAGATCCAAAGAAAATGACGCAAACATATCTTAAAAAGGAGCAGAAGACGCTGAGTCCAAGGCCTTTAAAGCATCAGAAAGAAAAGACACATGCCGACACCTGTCTAAGGGATCAGGAAAAAGAAAAGCTAGCCGAAACAGTTCTACAACATCCGACAGAAATGACGCTAGCCCAAACACCTTTAGGGAATAAGAAAACAATGACGCTGGATCCAACTACACAAGTGAAGGTGTCCAAAGCAAAGTCGTTGACCCAAACAACTCCAAACAGGAGCAGGTTGCTAGAAAATTGGCATCAACTACACAAAAGAAGGTCTATGACGTTCCACGTTAACAAATAGAACAGATGGATGTAGTTAACAAAAGTATTGAGGGGGAAATTATTATTTTGACATGCAAATAAGGAAAATATGTGCAATACCATATATACTATAGGATCCTACAAAAATTTGCAACCAAATTAAAAAAGTCATATTTGGCCTTTGGGTTTCTAATCAGACCAGAGCCGAAGATTTATGTTTGGAATATTCAAAACAACTTTCTATGTAAAAATTTGTCTTCGTTTTTCGAACAATGTAACTCAAAATCTATTCCTATCTATTTGTTTTATAATTTTTGCTACTTTAGTCTAAACAATAATATATAATATTCCACTATAAGAACATAGAAACGTACCAATAGTATCAAACATAGTTAAACTTATAAGTATATTCTTATAAGAGATTTTTATCAGCTGTTTACAGGTTTGTTTACACTAGGTTTATAGAGCAAACGGAGTCATTCAACCCGTTCAAATGAAAATGAAACCAAAAACCGGCTTGTTATTTCACATTTGGCACGTTTTTGAGTGGCAAAATATGTACAAAAAAATATACAATTTTAGTTGAGATTTGCTGTTATTTTTTCTTATTTTTTATAGGCTTTCACTGTCGCTTTTTGACCTTGCCTTTGGTCATAAATATAAATCCTAATTTGAATATTTTGCATAGTTTTACGTTGTATCGCAATAAAATGTTAAAAACTTGTACAAATTTCCCGTAATTAGCAATTAAGACATAACTTTGCTTAGCTGAGCTGCCGTTCTGCAGCCAATGTTTCCGCCGCACAAACATTTGGCAACAAAAGTGGCCAACAACAGACGCAATAACATTTTATGTATTGACGGTGGCAGCAATTGGCGCCCGTTGCCAGTGCCCAGTTGCGCAGCCGCAGTTGAAACTGTTGCATTAGCTTGTTGCAACAGAAACAGCAAACACAAAAAAAGCAATAGTAGAGGCGAGTTAGCTCGAACTAGAGATACCCTACAAACAGATCTACCTCATTCTGCCTGTTCATTATACCCCTCTTAAAGTTGTACAGGGTATAGAAAAGTAAACCAAGTTTCTTTCATGTGCCACTTGTATTTGTATTTATGTTTGTGTTTGTTTTTGGGCTCAGCAGTGGCAATTGGTAAATGTCGAAGCTAACCAACAAATACAAATAATTAGCGAGTGTATGTTAAATCGTTAATATTACTAGAAGCTATTATGTCATTTTAGATATACTAAAATCAATAAGGATACGATGAGAGCATAATCATCTATACTTGTTCCAAGGTAATATAAAGTCAGGGCTAGGCAGAGGTTAAATATATACTTTTATTTTGTTTCCTTATATCAGGCATACTTATAGTATTGGATGCCCTTTCTCTTTTTAGTTATAACCGGCGCCACTGATGGCATCGGCAAGGAATATGCCAGAGAACTGGCCCGTCAAGGTCTCAATCTGGTATTGATATCACGCACAAAGGAGAAGCTCATTGCGGTAACCAATGAGATTGGTATGTAATCAGCTTTAGCTAGTGGTATCTTCAGCTCCTCACCTGTCACTCAACTCACATACAGAAAGCGAGCACAAGGTGAAGACCAAGTGGATAGCCGTAGATTTTGCCAAGGGACGTGAAGCCTACGACCAAATCGAAAGGCAACTGGCAGGCATTGAAGTGGGAATACTAAGTAAGTGCAAGCGGAAGAATATATGCAAATTATATACAGTTACTTTTGGGCGTTACCAACTTATTGAAGACATGTCTGAGACAACCTACAGTAACTGTAGCTGTATACTGATATTGGCCAAGTCATTGCCAGCAAACAGTAGCCGCTATATGTCACTGGCAACAACAATTAAGCCTCTTGCCATATGTTTATGTTGATGTTTTTTCAATGTCAGACTGAGTTGAGGTACTCGTAATAGCGTGCAATTATAATGACTCTTTCTGGTAGGGCCATTTGACGGACTGTGGAGCAGTTTTCAACTATTTTCAAGTACATATGAATAATTTTTTGTGTTTTATTTGCCAAACTCATGAACGCTTTGACGCGCTTCAGCAATTTACATTATTGTTTTTGTCGGAATATGCGTGTACTGTTAGAGGCAACCTTGCCACAACAGTTGCTACTCAAGGCATGATAAGCATCTTTGGCCTTAACTGAAAAACGGAAAAATGAATCTTCATTGCAGTCAACAATGTGGGCAGAATGTACGATTATCCGGAGACATTGGAACTGGTACCGGAAGACATCATCTGGGATATACTCACTATCAATACTGGCGCTGTCACCATGCTAACTCGCAAAATAATGCCCCAAATGAAAAAGGCTCGAAAGGGTGCAATTGTTAACATTGGTTCCGGATCAGAGCTGCAGCCCATGCCGAATATGGTAGTGTATGCCGCTACAAAGAAGTATATCACATACTTCACTCAGGCCTTGGAGCAGGAGTTGGCCGAGTTCAATGTAACGGTACAGCTGGTAATGCCCATGTTTGTGATAACCAAAATGAATGAGTACTCCAATTCGGTAATGCGTGGTGGCTTCCTGATACCCAATGCACGCAGCTTTGCCCGCTCAGCGGTATTTACACTGGGCAAGACGAACATGACTACTGGTTTCTGGACCCATGGTCTCCAGGTGAGTCGGAGAAACATTGTCTATGTCTTATAATTACTTAAATTAAAGTTGGTTTTCTATCAAATTGCTGTAAATTAATTGAGCTTGAGGGCTGTAACTACTTTATTAACAGTTACAGAAACAGTTACCAGGTCTGTTATCTAACACATTTCTCTTTTATTTGCAGTACTTCTTCATGAAGATGGCGCCGCTGCAAGCGCGCATGCTTATTGGACACCAGTTAGCACGTCGGCTGAGACTGGAGGGCTTAAGCCAAAAGAAAGTGACTTAGACTTCCAGATATTATTGCATTTAAATCTTAAGATTATTGTATATATAAATTGACGCATAGTTTTATTAATAACAAACTGAAAACCGGCTAACATAATCAATTTGCGAGTCTGTTGCCAAAATGCATACACAGCCGATTTCATAACATTTGCGACTGCAGCTTTAACTGCACACAGAGTGGGGGCGGTAGCCGTGAAACCGGTTGCCCAGCGCGCGAAACCGTTGACCGACAGACGGAAGAGTTGCCAGCCCCCAACGCAAACACTGTCTTCGCTTCATTGCATCAAGCAAAAATTCTTCAGGTTTTCAATTTTCGGTTTTTGGGCAACAAAACTTCGTATTGCATGCGAATGAACTTCAAGTGCATGCAAGCATTTAACTAGTTAAGAGGGTCTCTTTATTGTGGTCACTGAGTGCTGTGTGAGTTGACCAAATGATGCAAGTTGACATTACAATGCACTTTAAGCCCATGGCTATTATGCGCCCTAGCTTACTTGCAGTTTTACTTGATTTAAGTACATTATTATTAATATGCCATATGATAATCAGGCTTGTTACGCTACCTTACCACTTACCGGTGGGCTTATAGAGCTCTTCAAGGTTTTTTGTTTCATATGATTTTAAATCATCGCAACAAATAAGTTTTTATTAATTAAAACCATAAACTTTAAATTGCAATTCGATGAACAGCAAATGGAATGAAACGGGAGAAAGCAATAAATTCACAAGGCACCACACACCACACGTATATATATACATATGTGTATAAGAAAAA
Organism: Hirtodrosophila trivittata; assembly: GCA_035045065.1. Classification (NCBI taxonomy): domain Eukaryota; kingdom Metazoa; phylum Arthropoda; class Insecta; order Diptera; family Drosophilidae; genus Hirtodrosophila; species Hirtodrosophila trivittata. The sequence goes on from JAWNNK010000022.1 coordinate 2,429,761, forward strand.
AACATCGGCACAAAAGAAAACATAAACACTAATACGTTAGCCCGGGAATAAATTTCACGAACAATCTAAACGATTTAACGAAGCACCAGCAATATTTTTGCAATGAAAGGATAAGCACAAAGAGCGAACGTGCATGAAACACTCTCACAAAACAAACAAAACAAAAACTTTACGACTAATCTGACCGCGCATCAAAGGGAACTTGCAAAATCTGCTCTCTCTCTCTTTTCTCTCTCGATGCAGCAGTTCGAACAAAATGCACGACGTAAGAATGAACCGACCAAGGATGTAACTGTAAATTATAAAGAGAAAGCATTTAAATCCAGTTCTAGATAATTATATGTCACTTTTCTTAAAATATTTTATAGTCACAATGATTAAAAAACTCAGACTGACATTTTAATGCATAATTTAAACCGATTATAAGGGATTAAACGTTAAAAATTCCAATCAAAACCCGCTCAGAAAGTGCTTCTGCAGAAACCGGCGACAAAACGACGAACTAGAACTAGGCGATAGCAAGGCTATCGATAACAATTGATTCATTTCGTAGGCGGTAAAATCAAATTTAAATCCCCTTCAGTGATTCAGTGATTTGTCAAGCAGATATTCATCCCGGCCATTTCAGATAATAAAAACACAAGTAGATGTTTTTTTTGTTTTTTTATTCCTGCTTTTTGTTGTTATTTTTGCATTTGTTGCTTGTGTTGCTGTTGGTGTTGTTTTTGTTGTTGTTATTTACGAAAAATGCAATTATTATATAAAGATCTTAGATATTATGTATGCAAAGTGTAAAACAATGAAATCATTAATTTCTCTATGTGCGTTTGGTGTTCTTGTTGTTGTTGTTGTTGTTGTTGTTTGCTGTTATATACACACTTATACTGTACATCATGGTCTATAAAATTTTAAAAGTAAATTGAATAAATTCCATTGCGAAACAAAAATTGCAAATTAATATTTATGATTGGAACAGATGACGGCAATGCCCCCAGGCAAAAGGGGAAGATGATGTGGCTGCAAAGTGATTTTGATCTTATAAATTCTCAAGCTCCCTGCTTAGGACCACCCGAAATGGACCGTAACATTTGCTAAATCAAGCATCGCACTGCAAAAGATATACACATACCATTAGTTAGATATAGAATTTAATATTGGAAATTTATGGAACTTACCGCCACACACACTACACACTCGCTTCGTTGCAGGCCGTTGGTGTTAAGCCCCCAAAACGAGCATCTATTTTCTGCCTGTGGCCTTGACGTCATCTGCAGGAAGTAATAAAATCTATTAGAAATTTTCTTTAAATAATCTCTGACAATACTCAGAGGCAATGGCTCGAGTTAAATAATCTACAGATTTAAATTATGGCCCACAATCGTTTCAATTGGCATTACCAAAAAGTACTCGAATGTTTATTTGGTTATAATCCATTTGTTGAATTAATGGAAATGCGCTTTTAGAAATATTGGCAAGAGATATTGAAATTCAATTGGATATCTGAATGTATGTGCGCAGGTTTTCCACTTATTTGTTTTTCTTTGCTTCTTTCCAATTGTTTTTCTTTTCGCTTTTGCCCAGCAGTAAAAAATATATAGAAATTATCAACAAAAACAGATCTTTGGGTTATTTTTAGTTGAAATGTTTTTCATTCAGAGATTACGATTTTAAACTAACTTAATATCTTCTCTGCTATAGTATAAAAATATATTTTTAATACTTGATGTTTCTATTTCTATATGCAAATGTTTATCATTCTGGTCAGTCGGCAAACATAGGATATCTTTAAATCCCATATCTTTGGGAAATTATGTACGCTTTCAAAAATATAGCGCAGGGCACTTTTGACAAATTTCACACGTTGCGAAAATGTTTTTTTTTTATTTCGAAAAAAATAGCACTTTTAGTTGTGGAAGATATATCTAAAATCGTACGGGGGGTAAATCATTAGTGGACCATGTCGAAATGTCGTCGTTAAAAAGTAGAAACATTTTGGAAAATTATTTTTCTAATGTCGTTACGTTGCCAAGAAATGGGCTGGGCCGTAGCTATATATATATGAATATAGATCTAGATCTATTTTATAGCAAAGAATTTTCGTTTTCTAATTTAATTAATTAATGTCATAAGGAGGAATCATTATGCTCGGAAAATGCAGTTAAATATTTGAAATAAAAAAAATACTTTTTGAGAATTTCAATTCTATAGATTGATGATATATATACAATGTATTAATATATAGTAGATCATATTTTCATTGGACTTACCTGACTTAGGGTACTAATAGAAATCCATTAAATGCTAGCGGCTTAAACGCGTTAAGTTCTAAAAATCCTAGACATAATTGATAGTTGATTTTAAATAACTGTTGTTGGAATTCCTAAATTCAACATGTAAGTATATCCTTGAACTAATCGAAACATGATCTAGAAAGCGGCTTCATAGAAGGCATAGAGCAGGAAGAGCAAAAATGCCAGGATCAGGAAGGTGGTGAACAGACTTCTGGCTTCATTCATTTTGAGATGTTTTTGCTGTTGCTGTTGTTGTTGCTATAAATTGGAATTTCAGATATCAATTAGTTGTATTATTTGTAAAAAGGGACATTAATCAAACACAGTTTATATCTATGGAAACACGCACTTAGGAGCTTTGAGGGATCACCAGACCGTTCGTAGCAAATGGCACGGAATAACTGAGAAACGCATCAAGAAATTCTTCTCCACAAACTGGCCTACAATTTTTATCAGGCATGGCATCAAAAGTCGGCCAGCGGCCAGAGCTCATTGGAATTATGGTTTTATATAGTCCATATGTACACACACTTACACCTCCATATAGAATCGAATATATATAAATGTATGAGTCTGGTATCTACAGAAATATACGAATAGTTCGCATCTTGGTATTGCTGTCCAGTTGTTGCGCATATTTTTCCGCGGCTCACATCGTTTATATATATATATGAATCTATATATTTATATATATACTATATATATGTATATCGAAATACTTATGAGTATGTTTAGATTCCATGGATGGCTTCGTGTGGGCGGCCGCATGCAGAACATAAAAAAGTTTTTGACAGCATTCCATAGAGAATTCTCCATAGAACTAGATTCTCCCAGAATTCTCACTCTTCTCAATCGTACCTGTTACAAACTGTTGGCCATTACTCATTCTGGCCATTGGCAAATTGGCTCGGACTTCTCGTACAATTATTGAAAAATGTTTTAATAATTTTATTTATTTGTTTTCTCGCTGGGATCTTTATATTTAGGGCAAGGCGTTGGCGGGGAGATGGATTAAAACACATTCTCCAGGCAGCTGGGGTCTAAAGGCTAATTTTCATTTTATTATTTTCTTTGACCGCTAAAATACATTTCGGTTGGCTTGTGCCAACTGTTTGTTTGTATATTCTTGAAACATGTCCAAAACATGCAATCATTACATTAAGGCACGTAGCACACGATGTGCTCCACATTTCCAGCGATATATATCTATATCTAATATCCACTGATTGATGGCTGTCCAAATGCCAAAATTGGGTATCTCTAGATTGTTTCTATAGAGCTACTGTAACATACCCTCTACATCTATTTCCCTACACACCTCGAGTTTCCAGTAAATTTTCTTTACTTTTCCATAGATAAACCCTTGTCAACTCCCTCAGAACTTACCAACTCTTCTATAGCTCTATGCCCCTATCCTTTGTGTGCTGGTTTACAACACGGCGTACATGATCCACAGAAGGAACAAGAGGAGGGCTAAAATGCCGAAGGTGGTCATCAAATTCTTGGCCTCGCTCATCTTTAAGCTAAAAATATATGATAATAATTTATAAAAAAGCAATTAATAAATTATAATATTTCTTCTTTTATAGTTCCAAAGGTCAGACAAAAAGTAAAAACTCAAATTAGATTTTTTAGCTGGCGCGTGAGATATTAAAAATGCGCCAATAAATTTCAAAATCACATATCATTTTGTTTTTAAATTATACAACATGTTTTTGTTTTTAAATAAACGCAGACCTAAAAAAAAAGATTATGAAAAACCATCGAAAATATTGCCACAACTGGCGACAGTCTCCATATATGTTTAGTCTATTTGTTTGATGTTTTCCATTGGACTTTCATATTTCATTTTCTTGTTGTTGTTGTCTTGTTCTGCTGATAGACCAATCAAATATTTCTATACATAAGATGAGAACTACGTATCTATATATACTATATATAAAAAGAATTAGTGGCAAATAATTCCAGCTTTATGGATTGGAACGGATCCAACTATTTTTCGATAAATTTATGAACACGGCACACTTAAATTCGATTGGGATTACGCACAAAAAATATCACTCAACACTTGCTATCACAGATCTCAAAACGAGCCTCTTGATATTACCTTGATATTATTTGGATATTCGCGGAGTGTCGCTAAATTCTGTGCTATTAACTGGTGCAAGCCTTTGGCCCAACTAAAACCAATTCACGCACTTGGCCGATGGATCCCACAGAATTCTAGCAAAAAAATGTAGAAAATACTTGGAGATGCCAAACATTGGCGTGAAAGTATCTACATACACACATACAGAGCTGTTAGATATCAGGCAGAAGACAACACTCAAGAGAAAACTTGACAAGTTGAAAAACAGATATATATGCACAGATATAGGCTGCTATATAGATCGGTCTGGGTTAAAGTGAGACGCCACTAGCTAAAAAAGCTGCTTGGAACATGCTTGATAAGTTGTATGTTAGAAATATCATCGAAAATAAATAAAATAAATTTAAGCAGTCGCTTTGACAGTTGGCCAGCACAAAAACAATGCTATTCCTAAGTATATACACATATATTATATATGTTCTATATACTAATATTATATAGCAGTATTCCACAACGCGACATGTTTGTCCCATTTTCTTTTTTAAGAAAGTTTTATGAAATTCAAGTGCATAAAATCATATCTGAATTTCATCAAGCGATGACGTCGAATCAAGCGTACAATATCCAAAATATACTTGAAAAGATTATAAACTATTGTTGATATTCCATTTACATATCAGATATGATATATCTTCTGAATTCACTTGGGTCTCCATCATTTTCAGTTGTCATTAAAATTTTTGTGGTTAAGCCAACGCATAAATTGCGAACTTTAGCTGGGAGGATTTTCAGAATTGAAAGAAATAATGATAAATACGCAAATCAGTCTATACTATCGCCCACTCTTTCGTAAACAACTTGTCATGCTTTTTCTCTAGGTCCATGGCTCTTCCAAAACTCAGCTGACAGTTGTCATTAACTCAATTTGAAAATGCACTGCGCAAATGTTCCGCACTGAGCCCTAAGAAAACAAAACAAAACCATCTCAGATCTGACAGCCCAAACATTGTATATAAGCATATCCCATGGAAGTGTTAGCCATAACGACCAGAACAATTATTGAGAAATTTTGAAACACTTCTTTTGCGAAATTGTGTTGAAAGAGTGATTGAAAATGTTTCTCACCTTGGGAGACAATTGAATGAAAGCAGATGCAATCAATTTCTGAGATAAGCTGTCTACAAAGATGAATTCTGACTGGAGTTAGGTATGAGATACCCTATATCTTATGGGGAATATATACTTTATATAAAGATATACCAATTGACGACTTCTTCTTGAGAACTCAACGATATTCTATTGATTTGTAAGTGAGTTTTTAAACTAAAGAAAACAATTGAATGAAAGCAGATTCAATCAATCTCAGCAATTAGCTGTCTACAAAGATGAATTCTGACTGGAGTTAGGTCTGAGATACCCTATATCTTATGGGGAATATATGTTTTATATACAGATATCACTTTATCTTGGGAACCCAACTATAATTTATTGATTTGTAAATGAGTTTTTAAACTAAAGAAACAACTCAAGTTTTAGTATACAAATATATGATATATTTATAATAAATGTATATACAATATAAATAAATCATCTACTTTATTCCTCGTAATATGAAATTATTATAAATATAACATCATATTTCACACATGTTTTCCTTTTAGTTTTCCCGCTTCTCCCACGCAAATTGATAGAAACGTTTTGCAGCCGCTTCAATCCAAATTTTTTTGGATTTATTTTCAGTAATAAAAGTTCTGTTTTAAAATAAAAAAAATATATAATATAATCAAATTTATTGGACGTAACAGTATATATCTGCTATTAAGTGTGGTGTTTGTTTAGTTACTAATATTATTCATAACTGCTGCTCTACTCGCATCTGTTTAACATGCATTTGGTAGGCGGATTCATCGCCGCGTCTGCGTCACATTTGAAGGCGGCTTGGAACTCGGGCAGGTTCATATAGCCGCGGTTTAGTTGCGCCGCAAAGATCTCGTCCTGGCGATTGCAGAGCTGCTGGGCCACCGCATAGAAGAGCACACGTTGCACATCCAGGCCAAAGAACTGGAGCACAAACTGCTCGGCGAAGACGAAACGCTCGCCCTGCAGCCAGAAGGCGTAGTCCCTTAGTGCCGCCTGGAAGGAGCGATGGAACTGAAAGACATTGGCCGCTTCATCGGAACTTAGGGCACGATAGATGGGCGTCAGCTCGGCATCGTAAAGCTGCAGTGTTTGCCGCTCCAGACAGTCCAAGGCGGTGTAGTAGCCATCTGTGTCCTGCAGCAGACGCGATTGACGCCACAGCTCCAATCCCTGCGTGGCATAATAATGGTACATGGGACGATGCAGTGAGAGTATCACAAAGTGGAGAAAGTGGCGCAGGAAGTAGGCTGACTGCTGCACATCTTCCTTGTCTATGTACGGCGAGTCGAAGCTGTGACGCAGTTGCGCCCGCCGCAGCTGGAGAAGATTGTTATAGAAGCTGCCAGGCGTTAGCGCCACGTCCGTGTAGTGCAGCGTCAGATCAGTGAGATTCAGATAGCGCTGGGCGTGTGCCTGCAGCAGGCGGGCCACTTGCAGCTCCTTACGCTCCACAGCCGCCGGCACCAGGTGTCCATACCAATCCCGGCGACTCAGCGTGGAGCGACGACGCTGCTGGAAGCGTGTTGTGTGCAGCTGGTACATGGCGAAAGCCACATCCCGACTCAGCTGTGGTGCCAGCACATGCCACTGCCAGTACTCCACGTGGAGCAGACGCTCGAACTCCGTTGCCAGCTGGAAGCAATCCTCGTACACCAACTGCTGCTGTGCCTGCCACAGCACATAGTTATACACGATACGCGGTTCCGTCTCGCGCAACACCTGCCAGGTGTACGTTATGCGGTGCATATCCAGGGACAGCTTCCGTGCCGTCTTCAGCTGCTCGCTCGTGAAGTTGAGCAGCCCAAAGAAGGTACGAAAGTATATGGCGCTGTCTTCCTCTAGCTGCTCCTGTCTAGCACGTCGCCGGGACAAGGTGTAAGTCGGCGGCAGCTCACCGCGTATCTTGCGGCACAGCACACGCATCTCCTGGGCCACAATCTGACTGACTTGGTGATGTCTGCCAGTCAGTATGGATGACATGCTCTCCTGAATGTCCTGCAAACTGGGACAGAGCTGCTTCTCTATTGGTGCCACATAGATGGTCTGTTCGGCAAAGTAAATCTGCAGCAAGGTGGGCACTCCATGCACCGCTAGCTGTGCCGCCAAATGGATCCAATTAAGACGATCGCCCAGCTCCCGCCGCTGCCATTGATGGCGCAAGAAGGGCCACGCCCAGAGCACCTCTTCGTGTTCAGCCAGGAAGGGCAGTTCCCGCAGCATGCGCTCCCAGTGCGTGGCTGGGGATTTGGGGCTCATCACATGCTGCTCCCTGCGCTGCTTGCACTCCGTGTAAACCTGGGACAACAGTCTGCCAGGCAGCGTCTGAAAGTTGTTATGTTGTGCCTCGAAGAATTGCATGCGATCCTGCATGTTGTACAGGTAGGGAGGCACAGCATCATCCGGATCCTCCACCTGCTCCAAATGGCCAAAATTCCCACACGCATGAGCATAAAAATCCACACAGGGCTCAGCGGTTGCATTCCTAAGCTCCATCATTTGCCTCAGACTCCGCTTATACAGCTGGGTGAAAAACTGCGCAGACTCCGAGTCCCCATTGGACTCTTCCGTTGTGGTTTCTCCAAGCACCAGACAAATACATACAAACAGCATTGGCAGCTGCCATTGCCAGCACATTTTTCTCATCCGTTCGTTTGTTTTGCTATGCGAAAACTGAACCAAGTCGCTTCTAAGATCTAAGCTGGAGGCAGACTGCAGCTGATAAGCCTGAGAGACTGTGAAGCACCCAAAGCTGGCAGAGACTGTGACGTTGACTTCCCCATTGATAGCACCCACAGGGCCGTGTCACCTTGACCTTAAAGATTGGCAAATTGTTTTGTTTTTTGCGTTGCATTCTTCCAAGAGGTCAAGCAAAGTCAACAACTATTGCTATATAACAAATATTACTCATTCGCACTGTGAGCCCAAACTAATTGAACTGTGTACTATGTTAGAAATAATTCTGATCGGAAATGAATTCTTATAAGAACTATTGCAGTATATACTGGAACTGGATCTGATTAGATTTGAAGCAACTCTTATACCAAGTTTTTTGTCTATAGCTTCCGTAGTCTGAGATCGATGTGCTGAAACAGACAGACTGACAATCAGCTGGAGATGTGGATAGATCAATTTTTATTGGATACAGGAAACATAAAGTATATCGTAAGGTTCAACTTAATATTAAAGTATTATATTTATGATATAAGAAAAAAACGAGTAGAATTAAAAGTTTTTATTAATGGAAAATTATAAGAAATTACAACACAAAATAAGTAAAATATAATATTGATTTATAAATATATAATGCATAGTGTTTTTCCCACTAAAGGTAAAGTACTTTTTGCAGTGCTGCTCCCCCACCCCCTCCTCCTCCTCCTGCTTCTCCACTCAGTCAAAAACTAATGATGAACTTTCAGCGTGTGTCAATCTGAAATCTCTTTATGAATTTGACAATGTTGCTCAACCGAGTTATAAATAAATTAATGGATTCTGTGTGGAACGGCCGGAGGCGACCCTCTCCCCAGTTAAAGTAACAGACAGAGACAGATACAGAAAGAAAGAGTGCGAGTGAGAGAAGAGAAAGCAGATCAGAGGCGGACGCACAGTTGTCTCTCAATTATTTTGGGGCTAATGTCTGTCTATTAATTCGCATATTGTTTGACATTCCATGGCGGTTAGGTCTTAGAGATTATTAGTCCCCCTGAAAATATGGACAGTGGCTAAAAACACATATATATATATATATAGTATATATACATATATATACATTTATGCTATATACAAGCATCTAACGTGGGCGTTTTCGTAGTCACACGCAGCGATAATAAATTGGAAAAGCTATGGAAAATCGGATTAACTGAAAAATCTTGAGAATCAAAAACGAAAAACCAATTAATAAATCACAAGTTGAACACGAAACCAATGCGCAAAGTTATGAACAAATGTTTATAAATCCTCCCACAACAAAGACTGTTTCAATTAGCTTTACACCTGCTGCTTAGTAATGGCGAACCAGGTAAATAAATAAATAAAAAACAGAAACCCGAACTTCTCATAACACAACTTTGAATACCCTGTAAACATGATATAAAGAAATAGTTATCAATGTAAACATACAGAATAGACTGTTTACAGTATGAGGAATTATACTTTATATAAACAATCATTCGATTTACCAGACAATCCCAGCGGAATTGGAATATAATTTAGGGTATATCAAACCTTACTGAACCCTACATAAACTAAAGCAAAACAATGCCTGAAACGTGCCCAGAAGCCAATCAATAAATAACATGCTTAACACCCACCGAGAGCACATTATTTGCATAAGATTATAAACAAACCTCCTTCACCCTCCCCCAATCCTCTCAAGCGTGCTCCAATTAACTGCACCTCATTTTGGGGATCAGCGAGGTAAATAATAACAAAAAACAAACCCAGATTTTTGGCTCTTTCGCTCATGTCTGTTGTTGTCATGGGTCGGGAATGTATATATAAAATATATATATATACAATTAAAGTTATCTTTTATGTTGATTTTGGAGCGTAGAGCAGAAGCTCCACAACCATATCTTTAGGGTCTAGAGCTATAAAAGGTGAAGACCAGACCCTGCAGTGATCGGCTCGGTGCGGTTTTAGTTACGTGCCAAAGTGGATAAAGATTTCATTGATACCACAAAATACAGAAAAGAAACAAATTGAAACAACAAACACGTACGCAGGCCACAGCTGTGTGTGTGTGTGTGAGTGTGAATGAGTGGGCTAATAAGCTTTAGGTCGAACTCTCTGCTTTGGCCAGTTCGAGTAGTTTACTCCGCTGTAAGCTAATCCTCTGCTTAACTTGATATTCTCAGCGTTTTCACTTTTCTGTCTCAACTCTCACTCTATAATTGTGACCAAGTCTTACACACACACACACACACACACACACACTTGCTGGTTGCTCATTACAATTTGGCCAAAATGGTTATCGACTCAAGTGCCGGCTTTCAGTTTCTCCAACAATTCCAGACAATGCACAGCTCGAGCCACTGCAACTGAACCAAACACATGACAAACTTATCAAGAGTCCAATTCGAGATGAATCTCCGCCTGGTACTACCCTATCTGCTGTTGGGTAAGTAGCCAGCTGTAATCACTGATAATCCATTGCTAAATCCCACTTTCCCAACAGTCAGCAGCAGCTCAGGCGCCTCTGTCTTTAACTTCGTCACGCAGGTAACACCACCCAAAGAAACGCTGACGACGACCACTGCAGCAGCTCCAACTACCACCCAGGCAGCTAGCAATCGGGATATAACCATTGGACCCTGCAAGTGGGCTATAGGTAGACGCTGTCCCGATCCGGATGTCAAGTACTATATCTACACACGCCACAATCTCATGGATCGGCAGAGCCTGCACATCGATGAGAGCCTGGAGAAGTCGAATCTTACCGATTCCTATTTCAATCCCAGGTATCCCACCAAGATCCTAATACATGGCTACAACTCGGACATGTTTCTGAATCCGCTGCAGCGGATGCGAGATGGTGAGCAAAGTGACGCAGCACGAGTATAAACTTACCTTCTCATCCCATGCAGAATATCTGGCCAAGGCGGATTACAACATAATCTATGTGGACTGGAGCGTTCTTTCGCCTGGTCCCTGCTACATCAGCGCCGTGCACAATACACGCCAAGCGGGCACATGTGCAGCCCAACTGGTGGAACGGCTGGTGGAGACAGGCAATACGGATATACACATCGTTGGCTTCTCACTGGGCGCCCAGGTGCCCAACTATATAGCACGCAATCTGAAATCCTTTCAACTGCCACGTATCACTGGCCTGGATCCGGCTATGCCACTGTTTATAACCGCTGGAGTCAACGATAAGCTGGACCCCTCTGATGCGGCCTTTGTGGATGTCATCCACACCAATGCCCTGGTCCAGGGCAAGCTGGAGCGTTGCGGTCATGCGGATTTCTATATGAACGGCGGCATTAACCAGCCCGGCTGCAATCAACAGATGTGGAGTAAGTTGAAGTGACTATTACCTAAGTCATTCCATACTCACGGAACTCTCTTGCAGATTCGTTCGCGTGCAGCCATCAGCGTGCAACGGCATATTATCTGGAGTCCATACGCTCACCCAAGGGTTTCTGGGGTTGGGCTTGCAGTGGCTACATCTCCTATCTTCTGGGCATGTGCCCGCCCACGAATTATCTGCTCGAAGCTGGCGATAATATTCGTCCCAGCACGCGTGGCATGTTTCTGATAGAAACCAATGACACCTCACCATATGCGCTGGGCAAGTGGACGGATCTGCCCACACTGGGCGTTAAGCATCCGCGGACACCGCCGCTGCCATTAAATATACCATCGTTTAGCGTCGATCCGCTGCTCCAGCACATCGATCAGTTTGGCAAGTTGGCTTCAAACTTTAACAATTTGCCAACCGAATACGATGCAGTTGATCCTTACGAGCAATGGACCAGCTACAGTCCGCCAAACGACAGCGTTAGTGACGATGACTCCGTGGAGGAGCAGGAACAAGATTCAGTTGAGTTCGTTGACTTGAGTGAGCGTCATTTGACTCCATCACTTAACTGGTGGGACTATCGACGCAATCTCACCTATGGTTATATAGACAATAACCTGTTCAGCATGCCAAAGGTGCATTAATGCTAGACCTTTAGCAGTGCAGAACAGTAGTTAATTCCTTCCTTGCCCCTAATCCAAAAAGAAGCCGCATTAATCCTTGCAAATTGATCAGACTCAGATCGGACTTGGGTCCAGTTTCGTAGGATCATCAAGAGCAGAATAAGTGTCCATCTAAATGTATCTGTAAAATTAATCAGACTCAGACCGGACTTGGTTCCAGTTCGTAGGACTCTGAACAGCAGAATAGGTATCCAAGAAATTCAGTAGCGATCAGACTCAGATCGGACTTGGTTCCAGCAGAACTGGTATCCATCTGTAGTCAGGAGTTTATCTCTCTGTCTCGGATAAGTACAGTTCCGTGATAGGGACACGTAACTAATAACTTATTATGAATAATTCTCTGCAAGATTTGCACATTCCCTATATATAACATAGAATAACTACCCCCAAAAAGCCTTAACATACATCTATTATTGATGAATGAGTACATTGTATTTTTACTTTTTAAACAAATCGCAGTACAATAGCAGTTTGTATATATTGTAAATTGTAATAAAGTGTAATAAATTGCCATAAATATAGATTAAAAGTTGACTTACGAATGTTGGTGGAGGCATGAGCACGCGCAGAGTACATCTATATGGAAACGGGCTGAGAGATGGAGACCTTAACCCAGGTACACACAAATTGTGCCTGGGGCATAATATAAATAAATATCAAACCCGTCCTCTGGCGCAGCCCTGCTGTCGATGTGTTGGTTTGGTGAGTAAAGATAGTTGACATTGTTTGTGTAATGGAATCCTATAGATTCTTGAATCTCCAAAATATTATTGGGGCTGTATTGAGAGCCTATACTTGAAATATTAAGTCGTATCTTTAATAGCCGCTGCGATCGCTGCTGCTGTTCCTACTGGTTTTACAAGTTTCTACAGGTTAAAGAATTCTCTAGACCTTTTTCTTGACTATACGCTTAGCACGCGCTGGATAGACTGCACCTGCACTTGCTGGTGAGGATGGTGTTGATGACCCTGGGGTTGATTTGGCTGCATCAGTTTTGGTTACTTCAGGTTTTGAGCCTGATTGTGCTGGAGTTTCCCCATCCTTTTTAACTTCCCCATCTTCTACCACCTCGGTTTTAATATCAACATCCATTTCGGCCTCTTCTACGTCACTGGCAGCCGACATGGGAGATGGTGGTGAACGCTCTGTATCTGGATCATCGTCCTCTTCTTGCTCATGCTCTGTACTATTAGTTTCAGCTGCATCCTCCTTCACGTCATCCTCTACCACGCCAAGATGATAGAGCTTCAAATCTTCGTCTGAAATGGGCACGGGTGCATTGGAAAGCGGATCGCGGCCATTCAGCGATTTGGGGAATGCAATTACATCACGTATGGAGCGAGCACGGCAAAGTATGGCAATCAGACGATCAAGGCCCAATGCAATGCCACCATGAGGCGGACATCCAGACTCTAAAGCGCTCAACAAATGACCCAAGTGATCGTGCGGTATCTTCAGAACTTGCTCCAATACAAATTGCTGCATGTCGCGATCATGAATGCGCATTGAGCCACCGCCCACTTCCTGACCATTGAGTACTAGATCATATGCCTCAGAGCGTATGTTTTCTAGATCATCGCAACTGGTCGCAAATTTGTTCAAGTCATCCACAAGCGGAGCTGTAAACGGATGATGCACACTCTCCAGCAGCTTAGTGTCCTTGTTGCGTTCGAACAGTGGAAATTCGACAACCCAAAGGAAACGATAATCGTTGAACCTCTTTATCTTAACATTCTCAATCAAAAAGTCGTGATAATCCAAGCGAATACGTCCTAGCATGGCACGCTGTTCATCATAAATAATGAAGTATTAGTTTTAGTATTAACTCCAAACCATGGAGAATAGTGTTACTCACCGCGTCCACCTTGGTTCCCACGCAGAGGAAGAGCAAATCATTTTCTTCTAGATCAAATTTCTGAATAACCTCAGCAGACACTTCGGCGCCCAGTATTGTATTGAGTCTATCCTTCACATCCGTTGGGGAGGTGAATTTACGCGAAAAGAGTGTGCCCTTGAATGACTTTCCCAGACTCTCGTAGTGCTTACGGGCAGCGCTATTCCAGAATGCCTCGCTGGCACGTACCACGATGGCATAGGCGCCAAAATCTTCGTATTTGCCCTTAAAATTCTCACTGTTCTCTACGATATCCGTGATGTTGTTAAGCAAGAATCCAAAACGAGTGTCCGGCTTATCGGTACCGTATTTCTCCAGTGCCTCCTCGTAGGTAATACGCCGGAAAGGCGTCTGAGGCTTGGGTAAATGTTTGGGCCACGAATAGCGCAGTGTTTCCTCAATCAATTGCATTATACTATCGCGATTGGTGAACGATAACTCAACGTCCAGCTGGGTGAATTCCGGCTGGCGATCCGGTCGTGTGGCCTCATCGCGATAGCAGCGTGCCACCTGGAAGTAGCGATCAATACCACCGGACATCAGCATCTGTTTAAACTGCTGCGGACTCTGGACGAGCGAATAAAAGTGTCCCGGCTTACGTGTGGGCACCACAAACTCCTGGGCGCCACCAGGAGTGCGACGGAACAGTGTGGGAGTCTCGACCTCCACAAAGCCCAAGTAGTTAATCAAATACTCTCGCATTTTCATGATGATTTCCGATCTCAAGCGCAAATTGTGCTGCATATCATTGAAACGCAAGTCCAGATAGCGATGGGTTAGGCGCAGACGCTCGCCGGCGCGATTGAATTTGCGTATCTCGAAAGGGAGATTCTTTTTGGAAGCATTAAGTACGGTTATCTTCTCGGCCTCCACTTCAACGTGACCTGTAACCATTTTTGGATTGATTGTGGCTCCCGGGCGTGGAATGACGGTGCCTTCGACACGTACAATCGATTCAATTGGTACACCGGTTTCGGCATAATCCTCTAGGCCCTTGGTCTTTTGCATAATAAGCACCTGAGTCTGACCGTAAGCATCACGTAGGATGAAGAACTTGTTCATGCGCTGGAACTCCAGCCAGCCGCATATGACGACCTTCTCGTTGACATCGCTGGATGTTAATTCGCCGCAGTTGTGTGTGCGGTCCGCGAATTTGTTGGTATCGGCAACCTTGGTGCGATGCGAGTCTGAGTTATTTTGGGCGGCACTGGGTTTAGCACCGTCACTGGAATCTGCATTAGCATCGCCATTCTTGGCATTCGTTCCGTCGGCAGCGGCGGCCTCCTCCGCCTCGAGATCATCAATTGACATCTTTTGTAATTTCTCCTTAGCTTTGATTGGACCCTCATATGGATCTTCTGGATTGAGAACCTTGACAGTTTCGACACACACTTCAACCTCACCAGTATCATATTTCTGCATGGATAAACCACAAATCAGTTTCTCTCAAATACTCTACTACTCTTTTCACTTACCAAGTTAACGTTCGCCTTGGGTCTACCCAAAACTTTACCTACTATTTGGATCACTGTGCCCTCCGGCGTAGACATAAAAGTGTCCGCAAGCTAAGGAGGCAAAGCACACAGATGGTATTCGAGTTCTATGTGCAATAAAATGAAACTAAAGACCACTTACAGTTTGATCTTCAATCATCAGTTGAGTCTGGCCGTATCCATCTTTCAACTGTAAGAACTTGTTGTTTTTGCTCGAGGGCACCCAGCCCACCAAAGTAACAGTTTTACCCACATCATCACGACGCAAATCGTTGCAAGTAATTTCTCGGTTCTCAAAATATTTCAAAATATTTTCGTTCTCTGCAAGAGGACATAAAATATATTGTAATATCTAAAGAGATTCCATAGGTGGTGATTCTTACTGGCAATCTTGTACTCAGTGCTGGTGATGCCCAATGATTGTGGCTGAATCATGGTGCTGTACGTGCGCTTGTCCCCCGCCCGCTTTGTGCCGCTAGCTGGGAAATGTATGCTGAGAATGTCCTGCACTTCAACTTCAACTTCCCCGGTGGGCATTGTCTGGTTGCATGAGTTGTTCGGTCTGCGCATGACTTGACCAACAATCGTAAGGGTTGTGTTCTCGGGCATATTGTTCATGCGACGAGCCACACGCGGATGCTTGTCCTCAAGCACAACCAATTGGCAAGCACCTCCATTGCGGTCGCGCAGCTCCGCAAAGCGAGTCACTCGCTTCTTAATCAATCGTCCAGTCAACTCCACAAACATACCACAGTGATGGTTGCGCAGTTCACCACAGCTCTGGCGCATCGGCTGACTTGGCACCGAGTTCATGCTAAAATTACTAGCCATGGCGCTCATTAGCTGCATCAGGTCATTGCCAGAAATGTTAGGACCCACTTTACAAAAGAATTATCATTTATAGTATATAATTTAAAACACTTTAAATAGTTTATTTAGGGTTAGGATTTTCTCAGGAATACAAGGGGAATCTAAGTTATAAATTCTTATGGGAAAATTCATCAATAGCTGTAACGATTTTTAAAACTGAAGATTCGTTGAGGAAATTATCAATATTTTAAACATAATTCAATTTTTTAAAATTTAAATGTGTATATACATACATACATATATAAAACTTTCATACCATACTTAAGGGTTAAATTCAGAACGAATAAATTCGACATCTCTTTTACTGATGTGTTTTCTTTATTATTAAAGCTCAAGAAAAATTTAATTGAAGAATATAATTTCTCTTTTTCTTGGAAGACACATTTTTAACTCAAAATGTAAGAACACAATTATTTTTCTTATCAAACTTTATAAAATAAAATTGAGGCGGGTCAATGATTGTTATCGTTTATTCTCGATATTTAATTTCGATAACAATTACGTTATTTACTGAGTAATCTCTGATTGCCAAAATTCATTAATACTTACTGTTAAAGGGATTAGGACCAGGGCCGAAATTGTCATTATAGCCACCTCCGCCACCACGGAAGTTATCAAAGTCGTTGTAGCCACCACCACCGCCGCCGCCGTAGCCGCCACCACCACCTCCTCCACCGCCGCCTCCACCTCCACCTCCATAGCGCCCGCCGCCGCCACCACGATACCGACCACTCATACTCTGCGATGAAATAAATGTACAGAATTCGTTCCTTAGTTATGTATACAGGATTGCTCCAAACTCCAAATCCCAAACCACACACTTACGTGACTACAAACAAACACTGCCGGGTCGCTACTTTTGGTGGTGTGTTGCAGGCTTTTCTGCGGCTGCGTTGATTTTTCAACTGTGTATACCACAGAGAGTTTGCTGAATTGCAAACGCTGCTGCTGACAACGCCAAAAATTTCTGGAAATTGTTAACATTTTTTTTTGTTAAAATCGCAGGCACTTTTCTTTCACAACGTTCTTGCCACTGGCAAGCCGATAATAATTTTCTTTTGAAGCACGAGCACCACCGAACATACATATGTATACATACATATGAATATGTATACTAACTCACTGTGTATATGTATAGGTGTATGTATCGGAGCCGGGCGTCGCACAAACGCTGATGGGCTATTGACTTTTTTGCAATTGATTTGCGCTCTTACCTAAAGAATATTATTGGATTCTTGGGTCCAATTTTGATAGAATTGAGTAGCACTCGGCACGTTTTTAATTGTACCAAAATATTTTTTATTTTACGTCAATTTCTTCACGTTAATGGAGACAACTTAAATATGTTTTGGCTTCGTTCTGGCGGAGAGAAAATTTTACTACCACTCAGACGCTGCCGTCGATAGACAGCTAGTGTAATATCGATAGCATTCGACGCTAGAGGTGAACTATCGTTACACCGCAAACTCTGTTATCTGAGCGCCTAGATTAATCTATTCAAATGGAACTAGTTACATACCTTCAAAGAAAAACACATAATATTATTCAGTATCCATTCTCTTTATTTACATTACTCTTTAAATCATTAACAAATCCATAAAAATAACAATAGATTTATGTTACTCAGTACAATGCATGTTCAAAAACTACAAAATTTATTTGTATGTGGCTTTCAAGTTTCCTCAACTTGCTTTTGACTTATAAATTAATTTAAAAGTACAGACCATATTATGATTCCAACAGTCTAACTGTTTTGATGTTCAGTGGCATTGAGTGCAGTCTGAAAATGTGTCACCACATAGTCGTGGTAATAAGCCATAATGCACAGCGGTTGTCCCAAGATAATCGATGCCCAAACAGTTATATTTCCCATGCGTGGACCCAGTCGACGCTCAATATACTTAGATACGGCCGACAGCGGTATCTGACCCATCATGCCAAGGAATGCCCAGATCTTGTACGTTTGCAGCGGTACTGACACCTTCAGATAACATAAAGAACATATGCAATTATAAATTTGAAAAATATAACCTTGTTTTGTTCAACATCATACCAAATACTCATGGAAAAAGGCGCTGATAAGGAACACTATTGTCGATGCTTGGCGTGAGGAGTAGCCCATCTGTACAACAGGTATATAGAGATGACGCACACACCACCTGTGTACCGGCATGTTCCATGTACGCCAAAATGTATCAATATTATTGGCATTCCACCAATCACAGTAGTAATTGCGATCTGCAAAATTCAACACTTCGCCGACAGCGTTCAGGAATGAGTGGAACATCAGGTAGAAGAAGCAAAGCCAGACCAGATGATTGGGAAGCTAAAATTTAAATTATTTATATAAACGTATGAGAAACAAATCTCTTCACTAACCGCAAGCTTAAGGAGACGCTCAGTAGCTAATCCAACATCCATATTAGAGAAGGGTATCAATGAGTTTCGTACCGATGGTATAATCCACTGTTGGAATAGAGCCATTACCACATTCACACCAATAAGCACCTCCAGGAGACGTTTTAATAGAAAACGCTTGCGGATTCGTGAAGTACGTGGAAAATTAAGTTCATAGCATAAAGTTGGCGCGCATAAAAAGTACAGAATATCTTTATAGCTTAAATTTTCTGGATATTGAACTAGCTTGGTAATGTCCTCATCAACATCTCCACTACCACCATTCACATGGCTTCTTTCTAAACGCAAAAATAAACAATATATTAAAATATTTACTCCTTGGATGAAAGAAAAAAACTTACTGAGCTCGGCTAGACTGATGCTGGGTCGGCGTTCACGAGGCTGCCTCTGGTAGTATGTCCGCCGACACCACATGTTGGTTTGTACGTAGCTCCACATCTTCAAGAACAGTATTGAATAAAAGAAACACACAGTTGTTGCACCCACTGAAAGCGACCAATGTATTCGTTAATGACCGTTACATCTCTTACGAGCTGCATACTTACTTATGCTGAAGCCAGAGCCCTTCAGATGTATAATGACCACAGGCAAAAGAACAGAAACAATTATATTTGATATTTGGATAACCATACCAATGCTCTCGGATATTATTTCCTGCAAAAAGTTACAAGAATTATTTAAATCTTAATAAATTAATCAATTGTTTATTATCAATTAGTCGATATTATTATACTATCGCATAACTATCTGCAATACTGCTATCGATAGGGCAAATTATCGTCCATCGATTTTGTGCCCATCACCAAAGACCGCACATTCGCCATTCCACCGTTTCGCACGACGCGCACGACGTAGGTCGTATTTCTTATTTCTTTGTCCGCACAATTTCGTTATATGTTGTAAAGTGAACTTAATTTAACAAGCGCAGTTAAAAACGCAATAGTAATCGTGATATTTATATATATAATTAAATAGACATAGCAACAATATGGAAGTCACTGACGCCAATTTGCAATTGCTTGCCGGTTATTTGCAACAGACGCTGAGTGCGGATCCAAATGTTCGCAGGCCTGGTGAGTAGTGGCGTACATGCATGTGTGTGTGTGATCAAAAGAGAGCGCGGTAAAGAGAGCGATCGCACTGTATGTATGCGCGCGCGGGAAAACGGCGGCGATGCAGCATTACCGGTGCATAAAGTATATAAAGAATAGAAGCGAGAGCTCCACTGATCGCCATAAGCTTTTGAACACTATTTTTCTCTCTCTGTCGCGCAAGCCTGACTTTGAAATTGCTTACAGTTTCTTATCGTTAGGACAGAAATACTGATATATTAAGCAGAATTTGGAAAATGTTTTTAAACTTGATCATTTTTTGTATGCAGCCGAAAAATTGCTGGAATCAACGGAACTGCAACAAAATTATCCCGTGCTGTTGCTTAATCTCATCGATAAGGCCAACATGGATATGACCATACGTGCGGCGGGTGCCATTGCATTTAAGAACTACGTCAAACGCAACTGGGCGGCACACGAGGACACCGATGAACCGGATCGCATACACGAATCAGATCGCAATACTATCAAAACATTAATTGTCACATTGATGCTACACTCACCGACGGCGCTACAGAAGCAGCTGAGCGATGCGGTGAGCATCATTGGCAGACATGATTTTCCCAAGAAGTGGCCTCAATTGATTGATGAAATGGTGGAGAAGTTTGCATCGGGTGATTTCAATGCCATCAATGGAATATTACAAACGGCGCATTCGCTATTCAAGCGTTATCGCTATGAGTTCAAGTCGCAGTCGCTGTGGGAGGAGATTAAATTTGTGCTGGATCGCATGGCTAAGCCGTTGACGGATCTTCTACAGGCCACAATGCAGCTTACAACCATGCACGAGAATAATGCGGAGGCCTTGAAGGTCATTTATAGCTCTTTGGTGCTGGTCAACAAGGTATTCTTTTCGCTCAACTCGCAAGATCTGCCCGAGTTCTTTGAGGACAACATGAAGATCTGGATGGGCGCCTTCCTGCAGCAGCTTGCAGCTGATGTTCCCAACCTGCGCACTGGTGATGATGAGGATGCAGGTGTATTGGAACACTTGCGCTCTCAGGTCTGTGAGAACATCTGTCTCTATGCCCGCAAATACGACGAGGAGTTCAAACCGTTTATGGAGCAGTTTGTTACTGCCGTCTGGGAGCTTCTTGTAAAGACCAGTTTGCAAACAAAGTACGATTCGGTAAGTGGTGTGTTTAAGTACATATTTCTGGAATACCTGGATTAAATTGTTTATCCCATCATACTTATCCATAGCTCGTCTCGAATGCATTGCAATTCCTTTCGGTAGTTGCTGAACGCAAGCATTATCATGGCATCTTTGAGAATCCAGAGATATTGGCGCGTATATGCGAAAAGGTAGTCATACCCAATCTGGATATCAGACCATCAGACGAGGAACTGTTTGAGGACAGCCCGGAAGAATATATACGCCGTGATATCGAGGGCTCTGACATTGATACACGTAGACGCGCCGCCTGTGATTTGGTCAAGACGCTCTCAGTGAATTTTGAGCAAAAGATCTTTGGCATATTCGGCCAGTATCTGGAGAGCTTGCTGGGCAAGTACAAAGAGAATCCGGCAGCCAATTGGCGTGCCAAGGATACAGCCATTTACTTGGTCACCTCTTGGGCATCCCGTGGTGGCACGCAAAAGCATGGAATTACCCAAAGCTCGGCGCTGGTGCCATTGCCTCAATTCTGCGCTGAACACATTGTGCCCGAACTAGAGCGACCCAATGGTAAGTACTGTCAGCTCCTCTCTTTAAAACCTATTATTGACCAGTTTATAACTCATGTTTCTCCACACAGTTAATGAACTTCCCGTACTGAAAGCAGCTGCCATCAAATACGTAATGGTCTTCCGCAGTCTTTTGGGACCCCAGACTCTGGCTGGTTGTTTGCCACAGTTGATACGCCATCTGCCCGCAGAGAGCACTGTTGTGCATAGCTATGCAGCCTGTTCCCTGGAGAAGATACTGACAATGCGTGATGCATACAATGGGCTGCTGTTCGGTCCACAAATTCTTGCACCACATTCGAATCAGTTGGTTAGCGGATTGTTTGCGACGCTCTCGCTGCCTGGCTCAGCGGAGAATGAGTATGTCATGAAAGGTGAGTTGCAAATTATATATCATCGAGAATATATACGTAACCTAATCCCTTTCTGCTTTATCTCTCAGCGATCATGCGTAGCTTCCATGTGCTACAGGCAGGCGCCATGCCATTTATGGCCGTAGCACTGCCACGGCTCACGGAAATTCTAACGATTGTGGCTAAGAATCCCGCACGCCCGCTCTTCAATCATTATCTCTTCGAGACGCTAGCGCTGTCCATCAAGTGAGTGTCCCTAAGATCTCTAGTTGAGCGATATTTTACCTATAATTCCTCGATATAGAATCGTCTGCCAAGCAGATGCCTCAGCGGTTAGCTCGTTCGAGGAAGCGCTATTCCCCGTTTTCCAGGGTATCTTGCAACAGGATATTTTGGAGTTTATGCCCTATGTATTTCAAATGCTATCGGTGCTGATGGAGGTGCGCGAAGCCAGTGGTTCCATACCAGATCCCTATTGGGCACTATTTCCATGCCTACTGGCACCACCTCTATGGGATCGCCAAGCCAATGTGACGCCATTAATCCGCCTGCTCTCGATGTTCATTAAGCAAGGCTCCGCACAAGTTCAGGCACTTGGCAAATTGGTAAGCAACGCAGTCGAATAAGATATAGACGAAAGACACTAACTTATAATCTTATCTATCTCAGAATGGTATTCTTGGCATATTCCAAAAGATGATTTCCTCCAAGGCCAATGATCACGAGGGCTTCTATTTGCTGCAGAGTTTGCTATTCTATTATGACGCCGCCGAGATGCAGTCGAGCATGCGTCAAATCTTCAGTCTGCTCTTCCAGCGCCTGTCATTATCGAAGACGGCCAAATATCTGAATGGCATTATCGTGTTCTTCTGCTTCTACGTGGTCAAAACGGGTGGCAGTTCGCTCGTGCAGCTAATCGATGAGATCCAACCGGGTATGTTTGGCATGCTTCTGGAGCGCGTCTTCATCACGGACATGGCCAAGGTGAGCAAGGAATTGGAACGTAAAATGGTTGCTGTTGGCGTCAGCAAACTACTCACAGAGTGTCCCCAAATGTTGTCTGGCCAATATGCTCAATACTGGCCACGATTGCTGCAAGCACTTATCGATCTGTTTGAGCGGCCACCGGAGAAGGTACCCTACTTGGACTTAGATGGCGCTGGTGCTGGCGCGGGTGGTGAACCAGAGTCTGGTGTAGATGCCGAACCCGGCTACCAGGGAGCCTTTTCCCAGCTTACCTTTGCCCAGCCCAAGCAGGTGGATCATCTGGCCGAGGTGAGCGATGCCCGCCAAGTCTTGGCCAGTTCCCTGTCCAACCTATCCCAAAGCAGACCAGGCGAGTTGCCCAATTTGCTGGCTACCGTCGCAGCGGAGTACAAAGAAATGTTGCAGAAATATTGCGATCAGGCGGGTGTACGCATTGGTTAAGTCATGGATTTATATCATATATATCACACCTCGCACACACACACACACACACCACACACACATTGCACGAATTATTAATTTGTCATAAAATATTTTGTTAATATATAAAACGATTGTCATAATGTAATCAATAAACAGTTATGTTTTAAACGAGAAAAGACGCAGTAAAGGAACTTTAAGATGAACCAAAAGTGATGCCTCGCACTTTGCAACTGAATCCTAATGGGATCCGCTCTGCCCTGAAACAGCTGTCTAATAGTCTTTTTCGAATCCTAACGACAAAATTGAAGATTTACCCACATTTTTAAAAGCAACGGAACCCGCCAAAATCAACAGATGATGCGAAAGGTGAATAAGATATTTGGGAGGCAGTTGTCCCGAGATTTTCAGAGTGAGTAAATTAAGAAACACTCGACGAAATTAAGTTACGTGGATTACTTACCAAGGCGAGAGCCTTTTCGACAACCAGACACAATGATATATGGACGAAAGAGTCTGTAAAGATAGTCTGTAGTTATAATTGAAAAGTTGGAAATGTTTGATTAGACTTACACATGATTAGGAGTAGCGCATTGTGTCCTTCGCCATGGTTGCGACCGCTGAGAAAGAAGTACCAGTCAATGGGATTGATGCGGATGCCATATCTGTAAGGATAAGGTTATTAGAAGACCTCTCTCTCTCTGTAGGCCAAACTAGCTTGTTAGACTCACTTGAGCAGATTCTCCAGACCCAGACGCAGGCCACCAATGCAGAGGAGCAGAAAGCCCCAGTTAACCAGACCCGTAAAGTTCGTAAAACCCGAGCTCCATGAGAATAAAGAGTCGCGGGGACGATGTATACTAAAGATGACATATTATATATAATTTATAGATATGTATATGTGAAGTATAGCCCGTAGTAGACTATTCACTTACGATCTGTCGGGTTGAGCTTTGCGCTGTTTTGCCTCCTTATTGGAAATTTCCTCAGCCCGCGTAACACTTTGGGTGCGTCTATAGCGTATTTTCGTCTCACTGGTTCCATTTCCATTCTCATCCTTGTCGAGCACCTTGCGATACTGCCGCAAATCTATGGGATTGCCATGCTGATCGAAGAGGCACTGGGTCGACTTGCGATTCCGCAGGTTGGTTAAATTGTGCTCCGTTGCCGAGGCGGAACGTTGTAGACGCTTCATAAGGCCACCAGTTACTCCATTCCTCTGTGGCGTTGCTGCTGTAGCCGTAGCTGTAGCTGCTTTTGACCCCTGGTCTTTGGGATCTTTGGTTGTTGTCATGGCTCTTGTTGCCCAGCTATAAGCGTAAAAGGAAACGTCAATTAGATTCAAATTCAACTCCGACTAGTCCAACATTACGAATGGCATTTCGCGAATCTTATCGCGCACATTTTTTTGACCACTAAAAATATTGCAATATGCTTGATAAGAATACATTTGCGATTTGACTCCGAACATCATTCAAAATAATATTCCCCTCAATGGGGAAGCTTGACTATTATCAACATGCCCCTAAGAGACAAATCTGTTTCGCTTGAGCAACTTTAGCTAATAATTATTGCTATTATAATAAATAAAACCAGTTGATTCTAGCAACAACCTGCGGTCAAAGTTTGTTCAGGTACAGGTTAATAAATATTTGCCTGGATACAAACATTCATTTACATATAACTGGTTTCCAACCTGAACAATATGATAAGCAGTTGCTAAAGATCCAATCCATTACGTGACAAGCTTTAGTGCATAGTGCACTGCTCAAGGTGAACTCTATTTGAATTACAAATAGCTAATATTTGCACAGATCCAGCAATATTGTAATATATTGTATCTCTCGGATGGGAATGGAGAACACGTGAAGCAAAAGTTTAATTTGCCATAGAATTGCGGTCTTAAAATAATGAGCTTTCAGCAGCTTTTAGTCATACTAAAAATCGTTTTAAGTCCAAGTTTTGTATTTACTAATATTGGACTAAAAGATGTCTCTACAGGTGGTCTCTACAGATTAATCTGCCACTTAAAGCATTCTCCACACAGCTGCAAAAATGATATTCAAGTGCGCTTTTTATAATACCCTTTAGAAGTGTATAAGAAAGGGTATATCGCAGTTGTATTAACTCTCGATTATCATCTGTCTACGTACTTCCTATGTACCAGACGCTGTTCAATTCTGTTTTATATTGGAAATTTTCTTCCATACCCGCATTCCTCATAAATTCGTAATCTATTTAGAAATGTCTATTGGGGTACTTCTGACCTGGGTTCAGGGTATGTCGTAGTCGAGCTGCCAGTCTAGTGGGATCGTTCTTACTTGTTAATCTATTAAATTAAATGAGTTTCTGTGGCGCATTCTATATATACAGAGGCAGAACTACTATATAATAATTGTATACTAGGTACTCGATGCCATTCAAAAATATGTTTAAGTTTTTAATGCGGATTCACGTAACTTGTTTATTCTTGATGGCGCCCTCTTTCCTTTTTTCTGATTGGAGAATTAGCTCAAACAATTGTCGAATATGAACAGATTCTAAGATTATTGAAATCTAACATTGAATCACAGATCATCAGGGTTATCGCAAACAACGAATGCTGTGGCAACAGTACGAGTGTTCTACGTCATTTATAGGCTATATAATCCAGGGCAATATCGAAATATCATTATTTAACTTTACGATCCGTAAACAATGATAAAAGTCTTCGATACGATCAGCTTATCGCAAACATTATAAATACTTCTTTTATACTATTTCTTTCTGCACCTGATACAACCTAACAGTATATATGTACCTTATAAGAGGTATACTAAAAAGCGTCCATTGAACTGATCGTTATATATATAAAAGTATTATATACATATAAATACACATTGCGGTTTCATGCCTCAACTGATGCATGTTAAGTCGAGTCATCGTGACGCAAATTCATTAAGTTTCTGCCATGGCTCATCTGAGCTTCGGGACAATACGAGCAAAAAGGAGAAGAAGATGATGAAGTTGGCTTTATAATTTCACAAAACCATATGGCGGTTTCATCATTTGCATATAAACCAAATATCATATAAAAAGTAAAGAGAAATCTTGAGGTTCTCGCTGCGGTTTTGTAGAGAGTATCTTTATTTTGTCTGACAAATTGATAAGCAGAAGAAGATAATGACATGCATGATTAAATATGTATAGCATCTAATGATCTACGATCTGTAAGGGTATCCAATCTTCGACTTTTCGGCAATTACAAAAATTGCACTCTTCTCTTTACTTTGAACGAAATTGTTTTAATGAACTTTTCGTTTGAATGCAATTGCTTAAAAAAGGGCATTGACACTTTGATATCTTTAATCTGCAGTCTTATATATACCTTACGATATATATTTAAGAAGTCCAACGAGAAGTGCACTTACTGGACACAGACAATTGGAAGTTATTGTGTACATTACGTAATCGTTGATTAAAATGCGACCGCCAGCTGATTAAAATGCATCGAATGAGCTTGTTTTTTGTGTATTTAGTTATGGTTAATTGAAGCACATGGCCAGCTAATTATACTTGTGAACCGGTTGCTGTTTTGCCGGTTCAGGAGAACTCAACTGATGGTAAAGTAGGTCAGTAATGCAGGTCATAAGTATTGTTAAGAGGGCTCAGATGAAGCGATAAGGTATTCTCGTATATTCTCAATATTCTAATTATCCGTAATACAGTTGCAATGAGGCATAAATATGGGCGTCCCTATACTGATATGAACCACGCATTACATTGTAAACGGATGTTTAATCCTACTCAATAAATGGCTTGCCGGCTTATCAGCGATTTACTTCTGTCTAGCCGCACTATGGTCTTATCAGCAGCGTCTGACATTACGCTGATAAACTCTCGAAAAAAGCGTTTAATGTTATTCATATTATAATCTGAACATAAAAGAGAGTTTCGTTTCAATCACTATCTGTTGTCTCTTTATCTCTCGTTCTGCTTGTAAGCAAACAAGTCGAACTAACATAAATTTCATTGAAACTGTTTTTTGGTTATTAAATTAAATTGGTTTTCCCACAGAATTTTGTTTTTGTTAGCAAAGAACTAAGTTTCTCCAATGCCAATTTCTCTCTCCCTCTCTCTGTCGCTCTCCCTCTCTTTCTGTCTGGCAGCTCTCTGTTTATTTTTTATGTCTGCACGGCGGATCGCTGAACCAGTTTTGGCCAACGAAGTTTGTTTGGTTACTTTTTTATTGTTGTTTGACAAGACAAAACATCCCAAAAAAAAAAAAACAGAAAAAAAGACAGATGAACGTACGTGCGGCAGACAAATCAAGGTTATTTAGACACAAAAATACACTGTGTATAGGCTCAGACTAGCGTTTTGGGCGAAACATTTATTTAGTCATATCGGACTTCCAAAGTCCAAATGTGCGGGTGAATTTGTTTTATCACTTCAATTTATCGTTAGACATTTGGTTGAGTCATAAAAGAGGAACAAAAGTTGCACGTGTTTTATGCATTGTTGTTATTGTTGTTGTTGTTGTTGTTGTTGTTAGTGCAACCAATTCGACAATGTGTTTTAATAGAAAGAGATAGCCAGAGCCAGCGATGGGAAGTAGGTGAGAGAACTGCAACTTTTTACACTTAATTGCACTTTTCTTTTGTTTCTGCTTTCTTATACGACTCTTGCAGTATCTTCCCTGTCTCTTTCATTAAAACTCAAACAAAAGCGAAAACATAGCAAAGAACGAAAATAACAACAACAATTTTTTAAAGCGGTCAGTTTTGCATGATGAATAAAAACAAATTAAACGCGCAAACAGTTATTTTTCTTTTAGTAAATGAATTAAAATTAAAGCGTTTATCTTAAATTCTTACACTTGACGTACACTTTAGTTTTAGTTTTATTTTAAAATATTTTGTCACCCACGACGTGCATGGAGCTCTTCCAGTGAACGTTAGCGGCGTTTTGTTTTACCGTTCGCTTCGACGTCAAATTCTCAACTGTTGCTTGGAAAATCGAATCAGAAATAAACAAAGCAGAAGTGCAGAGCATGCATATAATACGTTGGTTCAATCAGTGAGGGAATCAAAGAGAGCCACCGGAGAGGGCGCACAACATTGTCCAGCTGCTAAACATTGCAGTCATTAAGAGTATAAGTTGGAAACGTGCAAAATAGAAGAGAAATTTGAAAGAGCATAAAATAAACAACGCGTTACGCGTGTGATCGGTATTTGGTTTGTGTCTCTGCTGAAGCAACATTTTAGCTTGCATATCATGCGGCTGCTGGTGTTGTAGTTGTAACAAAAGTACCAAAAGTGGTAATTTATTATGCGTTGGGAGGTTATTGGACCTTTTGTGATCAAATCTATACCTTTTCTTACATAATACTATATAGTTTATTTAAGTATATTATTAATTTAATTTAGTGTTCAATTAAACAGTTAGTTGAACATTTACTAAACGAATTATATTAATTTTATTGTTAGTCTATTTTTTTTGTCTTCGGCATCGTGTATTTTCTTCGAAAGTGGACAATTTGTGGGCATACAAGTAGCAGGCGAACAGAAGTGAAAACACGCTCACTGTTCTAAAGTTCATTCTCATATTCAGTCATTCTATCAATCTATACTAATTCTTTGTTTCGCACGCGGCAAAAGAGTTGAGTACAGCATGGTGCATCCTCCTCACACTTCCAGATTAATATAATAAGATAATAGAAGAAATAAATAATGACCTACCAAAAAAGGGAAGCTGCATGTTGACATTTGTTGTCCTGCTCACATATTCGGTAGTCAATTGATAAGCTACAGGGTGCTCCTACCCTCGGTCCTGGCAGCAAAATAATTTAGTTTATTAGCTTTTATATAAAAGCTATCTGTTGTTATTTTCTACGTGAAGTTATTATTATTATTATAAGATATAAATATAGTTGAATACATATTTGATAATTAGGCGACCGCAAATTGTTGATTGCTTCTTAGCTTTTTTTTTTTTTATAATATTCTTTATTATTTACAATCTATCTTATCGATAATGAGTAAATTTGGATGGATTGGCAAAATGGCTGAGAAGTTGTATGCCAGCATAGCCTGACAAGCAACTTTTTTGGCTCACGCCGGTACATCACCACTCAAGGTGGGGCCTGAAGGGCAGGTCCAGCGGGTGACTCCTTTTTAGTCGGCGGGTGTGTAGGCTGTTGTCCAGCAAGTTTAAGGCGAGGTTGTTCGGGTGGCTGTCCAGTCTGTTGCAGTGACGCTCGCTGAACCTTTGGATTTCGCGTCTTATGGTAGGCATTTTGAGGTCCCTGTGGATTACAGCATTTCTAACATAGAAAGGAGCTTTCACAATCCTGCGAAGGATTTTATTTTGTACCCTTTGTAATATTTCAATGTTAGACGAAGACGCCGTGCCCCACAAGTGTAAGCCATATGTCCATATGGGCTTGAGTATCGCTTTATATAGTAGGACTTTATTTCTGAGGCTCAGCTGCGATCTATAGCCCAACAGCCATCTCATCTGGCGAAATTTTAGACTGAGCTGTTTTCTTTTAATCTTAATGTGCTCTGCCCATGATTGCTTCTTAGCAACTCGTTTTTTATGCGATAATATATTTTTTCTCAAGTACAACTGACTGTCAAGTAATAAGCGAACAGAATGCTCAGATGGTCGCAGTTTCATCTCAACTTAAACAAAAAAGCACCCTGTAAGCTTGACTTTACTCTTTGTTGAAAAAGGGTAGATAAGAAATTTAAAAATGGGTGCCGAATTTATAGCTGTTAATAGAATCATCTACTTAAGAGTATGGAATGAGTAAACAGTACAACCAGTGATAACTTACGCTTCACTCTTTTGGCACGTGTCAAAGCGGGACTTAGAATATGAAAAAGAAATAGACCTTGTGGTGATTTCTGTTCGCCTGTTGCTTACCAGTCAAAAAATGATCAAATTTTAAGTAAAATTTGAGCAACCGGATGCGTAGAATAAATTAAAGCCGTCGTTTAATTTTATTTTCAGTATTTAATTTATTTAAATTAGTTGCAACTGGAAGCATCCGAGCTAAAATATCGTTACAACTGAATATGCGAACAGGATAGCTAGTCTTTAATCAAACTTAACCGTAACGGTTATTATTGTTTTATCTATGCTCTCATGATGACATTCTATTGATCTGTACGTAATACCAGATAGTTTTGCCAAACAAAGCATAAGTATAATGACCGAAAACACTTGTACTTATTTCTGTACGCCTGTACCAACACATTTATACTGTACCAGATTTTGGTACATTTTAAAAAACTATTTGGCAGCGGCCAGACATATGGTAGCGTGGCCGAGCGGTCTAAGGCGCTGGTTTAAGGCACCAGTCTCCTCGGAGGCGTGGGTTCGAATCCCACCGCTGCCAAGTAGATACATTTTTTGTTTATTCTGTCTATTTTTATATATTTATTTTCTAATAGAACTGCCACTGATCGCGCAACTTAGAGAATTTCAACATAATAAAGTGTACTGGCAATCGTATCTGTAGAATAACGTGAGTGACGCCGAACAGCCCTTGCGCTTGTCTAATTTTGTGTGTTTAGTTGCTTACAATTCCCAACTGGTTCTAGCAGTATTCGCGTCAGCTATGATCGATTGGACGTTGAAAATTTAAGACTATACTTCACAGGATCATTTCTGTAGTCAGTCTTCACTTTCTTTCACATTAACTGAAAGTCCTATGCACCCGCGATGATGAGTAGAATCGCTTTATTCGGCAGCGTGAGGTTTTGCCCAATTTTCTTTGGTGTTGGTGACTCCGGTCCCTCGTCTTGTGATTATTGTGGCTTCGATGATCGCTCGGTAACAACGAATAGAGCGAATTCTGAGTGGTGCACCCAATTTTAAATGAATCAATTTGAGAAATAATAGTAAGAGATAAGTAAATAGTGTTAGTGTATGAAATTTCTAGTAGAAGAAGCTGGAAAATTCCGTCATCAACATCACGAGTGCTCTTAGTGTTAAGGAAACTTTTGTTAGCAATGAGTTATTCAATACCGACAGGTAGGCGCACTCTACTCTTCTATAAGTGTGAGGTTAAGTCACCTGCGAAATCTGTATGAACTTGTAATGTAGGAAGAAACTCTCCTGGCAATCTGTAGAAACGATAGATAAATATAAATTATACTGTTTCTTTATTTTCAATTATTGCACACTTAATAACTAAAAAACGAGAAAATTTTGTAATAATTTAATTAAAATTACAATACGAACAGAACAATACAAGATCAGATGGAGCAACTGATCTCTGTATCTGATATCTGGTATATTTTCAATATAAAACTAACAACTAACAACATCAGATCGAATCGATCCACTCTTTAAAGCTTAGTTATTTACATGTGTAAGAAAAGTTTCTGATAGATTTGGTATAGAGCGCAGTTTAAAGAAAATATGTTTTTGTTATTGATGGCGTGGATTTTGCCTGTCCTCTGCCGTCTCCTCATCACCATCATCATTATCATCATCATCATTATCATTATTATTATCATCGTCAGCAGCAGAATCATCTTCATTGGCAGGCGAGAGGCCCTCAATCAAATCATCCAAGTCATCGTCTCCATCATCGTCCACATCATCGACAAATTTATCGATGCGTTTGAGTAAATTATGTTCACTATCAGACGTTTCATCTTCCAGACTGTCTCCATCCTCCAGCAGCTCACTTGCCTCTTGCTCAGCATCATCATCATCTCCATCATCATCAACGTTATCGTTACGATCCTCATCATCAGTTTCGTAGTCGGCCTCAGCCTTAATACGCGACTCGGGTAATTGATCATAGTCAAAGATTTGGCGAGTGGCGCGCAGCGGCTGTTCAGGTTCCGTGCTGGTCGCGATCTCCGAACCATTTTTGACCTCATCATCCATTGCCATCTCTGTCTCTGACTCTGACTCTGTATCCAGCAGGCTCTCTATGCTCC
Organism: Hirtodrosophila trivittata; assembly: GCA_035045065.1. Taxonomy (NCBI): domain Eukaryota; kingdom Metazoa; phylum Arthropoda; class Insecta; order Diptera; family Drosophilidae; genus Hirtodrosophila; species Hirtodrosophila trivittata. Next base: position 2,462,158 of record JAWNNK010000022.1, read on the forward strand.
CTGCGTGGCTGCCTATGCGCGGCTCCGGTTGCTGTGGCTGCAGTTTCGTTTTCATGGTCACCGGTTTTAGGATGGTGGTGCTCCCGGTGCTCGTCGAGAAAGGTGCTGAGGTAGGGGCATCCGTTGAGGTTGCAACAATATCGTGCGCATCGGCAAACATGTTGTCCAGCAAGCTGAGCAGATCATGAACACCACTAGGCGGTGTCTTTGTGCTTGAACTGCTGCTCATGGTGCTGGTACTTAACGGACTCTTCTCAGTAGTTGGTCTCGCTGTGGTTGTCGTTGTGCTGGTGCTGGTGCTGGTGGTGCTAGGCGTTGTCGTTGTGGATACCTTGCTCGTTGTGGGTTTCCCTGTGGCAATCGTTGTCGTTAGCGGCGTTGTCTTCGTATGCAAATGCTTGACCTGATAGGTCTCGACGGTGCCGCGTTTCTCGTTGGGATCCGCGATTCGCACCACTGGCTCACGCTTCGATATGACGGGCACTATTTTGGGACTGTGCGGATCCAATTCGTTCTGTCCATAGGTCTTGACCTTCGAGTGACCCTCAATTATGAGATACATGGGTCCAACCAGCGGCTTCGGCGGCTGCTTGTAGTGCGAGAATAGTGCATCGGTGGTTAGTTCCGGAGCAGGTGCCACTGTGGGTCGTTGTGCCATGTTGTGCATCTCCGGTATCATCAGGCGGGTGCTGGCGATGGAGCTGGAGCTGTACTCGGAACTGGTTGTTGTTGTCTCTGGATGTCGATAGATGGGCAGTGGTGTTGGAGTCGTTGTTGATGTGGTTGAACTGCTGCTGGAGGTCAGCATAGGTCGAAAGCCGGAGCTGCCGGTGGGCATTAGAGTTGTGGGCGTAACGTACAGCTCTGAATGGACGCTGCTCTCTGTAGGTGTGGCTATGGTGGGCGGACCAGGCACAAAGGTCACCGGCGAATAGGTCAAAGGTGCATAGGTGGAGCTGCTATAAGTGCTGGCAAACTGTTGTGGTTTGGTGGTGCCCATTAGATACTTGGTCGCCGGCATTGTGGGTTTCATGCGCTGCTTCATCGTTGGCTTCACCAGCTCCTTCTGCAGCAGCTCATGCAGCCAGGGCTTGCGTGGAGCAGCTGCTGCTGCCGCCTGCTTGGACCCCGAGGAATATGTGTGTATGGCATTGGGCGAATAGCTCACAGTCTGTGGCCTCGAGAAGCTGTAGTGCTGCATGGTCTCCTGCAGATGTGCATCCCCATAGCTCATCCTATGTGCTGGCATGGCCATTGACACGCTGGACATGCTGGGCGAGTGGGTGTACCAGGAGGAGCTAGCCGTCGACGGACTGCTGTAGTAGTGCGCCGTGGAGTGGACGCTGGGCGAGGCTGATGCCGACGAGGAGCCATAGCTGCCACCCATGTTCATGCTCATATAGGAGGAGCTGCTGGGCGAGTTCATGACATTGTGGCGATACTCCACATGGCCCATGCCCTTCATCATCATTGGCGGCGGCATCAGGTGTGTGGGTGGCATCTGCTGGTGCAGCTGTTGTACCTGGGGCGCATAGTAGCTTCTCCTTATGGCCGCATACTTGGCCTGCTGCTGGGCCAGGCCCAGGTTAGCATAGGGCGTTGGCTGCTTCGTCTGCTTGGGCTGTGCGGACCTGGAACGTTCCCTTTCGCTTGAGACGCCTAGCAACAGAATCTCGCTTCTCGTCTTGTTGCGCAGGACCTCTGGGGGCAGCTTCTGTTTGATATCCTGACTGCTCGCATTGTTCTCCGCCCAGTAGCGCACGCGATCCAGCGCAGGAGGAGAGTAGTCATAGGTGGGATCCTTCTGGAGGGGATCCCCATGACCCAAAGGCCGCCACTCGTTGTTGTTGTTCGGATCCACTCTTGGCGCTGCAACGAATAAGGGTACATTAAATATATTGTACCCAAAATGTACCCATTTCATACAGAAAGTACCAACAGACATTGTACCTGTTGCAGCTTTGCTTTCAACATGTGCAGCTTTAATTGCTACCCATCAAGTGGCCCCCAGGCAGAAGCTGGAGCAGAAGCAGAGACTCCGTCTAAGTTGGCCAACAAAATCATAACTCGTTAAAGTGTTAACAAATGTTTTTGCAGCGCCACTTGACTGAGACACCAGACCAAAGCGAGGGTTTCTTTATAAGTAAACGAAACTAGATGTACTCCAGACTGGGACTATTCTCTCCCAGAAACCTTTTCTTTTGTTACACTCCTTAAAGATAAACTTATGCCTCGACTTTATCAGTTAATATAAAAGAGAATAACAGCAGTTCAGCTACTCTTTGAGCACCCCTCGTGCTTCGTCTGCAGTCTGCGCTTAAAATTGATTTGAATACCGCTGGCAGGCTGAAAGAGCAATGCAGATTTGGAGGAGCACATTGAATCCATGCCAAGTGTGGGCTATGACTAATGCCAGCGGCTCGCGTGGGTGTCTTTGAGCAATTGGAGGTGAAGTCAGAGTGCCAGAAGAGCCGCTGGAAGACAAACAGTTTGAACCGGGCAGCGCCCACTTGAATGCCACATGGCAATCTCGACTGGAAGATCACTGCCAGATCACCTTGGGGGCCATCAGCCAGGCAATCAACACACAGCACACAACAAACTGTGTGGCGCTGCCTGATTGACTGATCAACGGGGCGGTGGCGACGCTGTTGAGTGGCAGAGCGGTTGCCAGCTCCAAGACGGAGGTAGCTAAGTTATTAGCTAAAACCAGACAAATCGCTTTCCATTTGAATGCAACATAGATCAACGTGAGGAAATGCACTTGGACACACAACCCGGGACATGGGACATGGGATAGCGGCTGGGATTAAATGGATTTGGACTTGGCGGAAATGCCAGAGACTGATGCTCTTGGATATGATCTGGCAATTTTCGATTTGTTTAGCTCAATTGCTTTGGAGCGAGGTTGAACGTTTGCTAAATGACTCTCAGCCTACACTCTATGGGTGTAACCCATTTATTCCTGACCAGTCTAAGTCCCAGTCCATGTCCAAGTCCCACTCCAAGTCGTTTTCACTTTCATTTGCTGCACCACATTAAAATAGCGCGCATGATTGCGTTAAAATTGTTTGGATCTCCTAATGCTGGCCATTAAAATAGTCTCCCTCCCCCTTCCCTCCCCCTGCTGCTTGGCCAAAAACACGAAGAGGCTGAAACGGAGCAACTGCTGCTGAACAGGTGTATAGACAGGTGATTGCGTCGCGTCACTCGCTTCCATCTTGTGGTCTCGTGTCAATTATGTCGGCATTTGGCGGTTAAAAACAAAAAAAAAACAAAATCAAAGTGCAAAAATCTTTCATATTTGCGGCATTTCATGTGGTTCATTGGCAGCTCCGAAGGCTGCTGCCCGTCTCCTTCTCCTTCTCCCTCTGCCTCTTCCTCTCCCTGTTGTGTCTTACCTGTTGTCGCCAAGACATTCACTTCATCCTGACTGCCACTTTTCGTTGCCACTGATTGTGGCAAGACCTCAAACACCTCATCAGCCAAACTGCTCGACAGACAAAGCCAGCAACAAAACATTGTTACCAAATTGACGGTTTTGTGGCGTTCGCTAATCATCCTGTTAATCGATTCGGCTTATCTGGAAATATACACACATACACACAAATTATATATATGCAAATAGGTTTTATGTTTTCCTGATTATTCAATACAATGCAATTAATCAAAACCACTTCTCAAATTGATCTTTCTTGCCCGAAAACAGTGGAATTTTTGGGTAACATGTTAAGGAAAACAAAACGATCTTCCGCATAGACGTTTAAATTGAAAACGCCTTTTACTTACTTGCAGTTACTTTCGTTTGAATATCTTAAAACGCGGAACAGTTTCAAGTTCAACACAACAACTTCCTAGATTATAGAGTATACCTAAAGTATCAAATGGGGACTTACACACTCTGTCAAAAGACAGGAAGAATCCAGAGCCAAGTTTTCTTACATAAAGACAGACGTTGGGGTTTGACTATGTCGTTTTAGTTTTACATTTTGATAAGGAATATAGGATATATGGATATGGTATATATATAGACTTTAAGGTTGCTATCAGATCTTTTCCTTCTGGTAAACAACTTAGTTTTCAATTGCATCAAGAGAAAAAGGAGCAGCAGCAGCTTCATCGCACCGATTGCTGGATGGCAGGTGATATCTGTACATCGACCCTAGTCTTCCTTCTCTCTTGTTGCTACTATATATATACATATATCTATACCAATATAATAAGTATATAAGTTACCTATTATACCTATATTGCCGATATTCTATACTGAGAACACTATCCCAAAGTCAACTCGTTCTGCTTTAGGTATATAAAAACCTTACAGTTTGCTGCTTAAATCAGATCAATTCCTGATCCTGTTTAAGAATATGGTATATATATAGTATAGTATCCTTTACTCTACCCAAAATACAACTTTATCCAGAGCTGTTTCTGTTGAAGCTTCTCCCCAAACTGAGTTGAACTAAATAAGCTGCCAGGTGCCAGAGGCGCTGTCAACTCCTGTCGAATGGGGCGAGAGGGAGATAAGGGAGGGAGGAGCTGGGACATGGAATCTCTGTAGCTTTAACTGACAACTTTATTAAAAAGTTAAAGGGTTATTTGGGTGGTCCGCAGCGAGTGTTTCTTTCTGGGAAATGTCCTTAGGGCTACGAACTGCAACTGGATGCGTTCCAATTGTGCGTTGTCAACGGTCGCGTTGCCAACAAAAGTGAAACTTGTTCAAAAATGTTTGTTGTTTCGGAACGTTCAAGAAAAAGACGTACAAAATTTGCATTTATTTTGCAGTGGCTCCACAGGTTGTTGTTGTTTTAGTTGCTGTTGTTGGTCTCGTTGTTGCTGGTGTTGTGGCTGCTGCACGTTGCACGCTTGGCGGCAATCGTAAAAATTAACTTGATTACTACACGCATAAATAAAGCCATTAAATGGCAAATATCTTTCTCTCTTTCTCCCTCCCTCCCTCTCTCCTTCTCACTCTGCACAGCACGACCAGCAATTAAAATCAAATAAAATTCACCGACAATTTCGAGCGTAAAAAGAAGCCACTGAAGTTGCCTAATTATCTGGAGGCGTGGCACGTTAAATACTCAAATCTGTCATACCTTTTTCTTAGACAAGAAAGCAACTGAAGATATGTATATATCAGATGTATATAGATCGTATATAACCAAGTGATTTGGGCTGATATAGGCTTTCATATGGGATCGTTGATATAGACAAAGGTTTATGGGTAGAAGCTCTTAGAGTTCATTCAGTTTTATGCTAAAACTTTCCGAATAATCAAATTGGAAGGTAAACGATACATATATAGATTGATTATTTCTACTACTACTATATAATCCTATACTATAACTGATATATGTACTTTCTTAGATAGCCCAGGCACATCCTGTTAGTCGAGTCTGTCATTAGCTTGCGCGCTTACGACTATCTAAATTCCTTTCAAGCAGCTACTCAAAGCCTCATCAGCAACTCAATGATTGCCTAGAGTAATTAACTAGATATAACACTATCAATAAGAGTCGGTACTTTTGATATATATAATCACAGCTATTATATATATATTTATCTATCTCTATTCGTGAGGCCTGAAACAGTCTCTTTACACGTACTCCCAATTTATTTTGCATAATTCATTTGATACAAACTCATAATATTTTGTTATTTAATTGCATTTTATGGTCTTTACATGAATGAGCTTTCAGTTGGCCAAGTTAAACGAGTTTCAGTTTAAACGCCAGCACGAACTACAGGAAGTTCCTCTTAACTTTTATTATATACCCTAATTTCGCCTGTTATTTAATGGTGTTGATGATCTAACAGATTATGTTATATATATCTGTTAAATAGGTTAATAGGAATCATAAAACATAACGCTGTTAATCACAAATATATATGTGATAGTTATTATGTGTACATTATACTAACAACTAAACGATATCAGTTAAATATCAGGTAAATAATACTCTTATGTTAAAAGACTTTGTCCTGCTGTTAAGTTAACAGCAAAGGGCAGCAACTGAATCAGCTTATGTTATCGCAGATCTGAATCAGCTTATGTTATCGCAGATCTGTTCCCTGTTAATTTTATATTGAATACTTTTCTGATTAACAGTCTAAATGTGCTCAGTAATTAACATTGTTTCGCATCTTAACAGTTTCTCTAAGTGTCAACTCTCTAGCTAGATTCCAGCAGAGCTTTTTATACTGTAAACTATTTCTGTTAACAGAAAATGAAACTGTTGTTGCAGAACTTCTGCTATGTCTAACAGTTTCTGCTCAAATTTAACAGAGTGAACTTCCATTCTATGTAAACTGTAATAGCTTCACCTCAAATGCGAAAGAGTTAAAATTTACTTGAGTAAAACACATTTTCAAGCTTGAATCAGATTATAAATTGAGAAATTTTCGCACAGTGTAGCCTTTATGCGTACATCATAAACATAATGGACTCTGCAACGCGGTGGGTCAGTCATAAAAATGAAACGATGTGTGAGGCATTTCTTGTCTTGTTTTCTATATGGGCAATATTTTCTTTTATATGCATGTACGAGTACTTTCGATACTTCAAACTATCAGCAACTTCATCTTTTGGCGCTTAAAAGCGCACTCAAGCGCTGCTCACTCTTCACTCTTCACTCTAGGCAATGGGGCCCAACCCAAAGCAACGCAAACCCAACCCAACCCAATCCCAATCCCAATCCCAGGCACATCGAATCCAATCCGAAATCAAAATGAATCCGCAAGATGAATGCAAAGATGACGCGAAACGATGCGACGGCTGCTGTTAAGTGAACGCTTAAGCCAATGAGGCGGCTGCAAATGCATGAATAAAAAACATAAATAAATAAACAGCAAACAGACCAATAAACATACAAACAAGCGCAACAGCAACAACAACAACAACTTGCCACACTAAATGACAAGCCAAAGCCTAAAAGATTCATTCAAGTGTGCGACACTTTTTATGCGTGAAATAAAAAGCGCACAGCAACAACAACAACAGCAACTGGTCAAGAGCAACAGCAATATCTGGGATGCATACCAACATGGCAGCGTATTAGCAAAGACAAATACTAATTGCAGCCAAAGCAGCAGCAGCAGCAGCAGCAGCAACATTTGCAGTGGCAACATCAACCGCAGCAGCAACTTGCAGCACTTTTTTTTTGTAGTTTTTGTTTGCGGCTGCCGGCAGTTAATTTCATTTAAAGAATGTCATCTTCACTTTAAGTGAAAGATAAATACACACACAAACAAACACACACTTAAACACACACAAACACACACACACACACACACACACTCATCTGTTGGTGGAAAAATCAAGAGTTGCAAGGTGTTTGGCATTGTCTCCTTTTCCTTCAAGTGCAACTCGAACATTTGGCGCTGAACGTTGAACGCTGTCAACGCGGCGTATGAGTGATGTGTGTATTTTGTTGTTGTTGTGGCACTTGCAGCAGCTGCCGCAGCTGCTGTTTGTTTATATGCAGCGTCTTAATTCTATGTACAAACAGCCGCTGCACGTTCGATTTCGCTGAGAGTGCAACATCCGCGGCAACAACTGACAACAAACAATCGACTATTGACAGCTGTGTGCAACAATTAATCGATAGACTCTGTTATCGATAGACAAGTCGTTGGCTTGAACCCAATTAAACCCAAATATAAACCTGATAACTGACTAAAACTGATCTTCTCTTGTGTCTAATTTATAACTATATATTATATATAGTCGTAAATCTATCGTTAATCGATAGAAAGTATGTATGAAAATGGGCTTCCATTTATCACATTCCTTCAAATTTGACTTGAAGTCATCAATTGAAGCCTCACAAACATTCACTTTAACCAGAGATTACTTTCTAGCGAAATGAACAATAGTATCTTAACGACCTCAAGCTTAAGATATATCAGAATCTTGATGGGAATTATGGATTCAATAGGAATTATTGTATAGAAACTTCAATCTAAGAAAGTATTATCTTATCTATAGAAGATGTTGCACCTTAGAGTTGCTTTTGAGACATCATCTTAGGCTGTTCACTTTGCGTATTCATTTGCACCTGTTCATCATAGATTTACCTATATTAAACACACCTTTTGATTACATTCTTTGCTTTATTCATAGATTATTCAGTTTCATTTATATATAGTACAAGATAGTATAGGGATATATAGTATCAGATCGATACGTACCATAAAACGCAGGCAGAAGATATAAAAACACAAACTCAATCCTTCTCTCTCTCTCTTTCTCACTCACAGTTTCTGTTATAATCCTTTCTTTTGTTTTCTTTTTGCTTTTCACTTCTTTTGGTTAATTAATGTGCAGTCATTTCCTTGGCTTGGGCTATTGTCACAAGTGAATAATCAAACACTGTCCTTATCGCTATCCCAATCCCATTTCCATGCCCAGTTCCAAGTGGCAATCGAACATTTCATTTCATTGACTAAAATTTCACTTTTAACAACGACGAAGACGACGCCCGACGATGACGACGACGACGACGACGACGGCGATGACGACGACGGCGATGACCACAACGACGACGACGACGACGTGCTACGAGTCACACTTTGGGCCCCGGGTCCAAAGAGTCATTCGCACTGTGTGTGAGGAGCAGGAAACCCGATTCTTCTTCGTGTCTCGATTCGATTCTTCTCTCGAGGCTTTGCTGCGTTGCATCCGTTTCAAAACGCGTCCGTTTGTTAACTGATTTCGCGTTGTGTTGGCCAAAACTCAAATTCGAAAACTGTTTAAGCAGCGTCAAAGTGCGACGCGCTGCCAGCGCTAACGCCAACGCCAACGTCAACGCCAGCAGCAACGTCGCTGCCAGTACAACGAACCAGACAACTGGCCAGACACCAGACCCCCAGCCCCTCCCCGCCGACCACCGCCAGCGCCTTCGCCAAGCCCCCCTTTAAAATCGCTGACGACAAACTGAGCGGCGTTTACTTTGCAATTGGCAGCTGCACTTGTTGCTGCCGCAGCTTGTTGCTGCTGCCTCTTGTTGCTGCTGCTGCTGCTTGTTGACCAGAGCGAATCAATAAACATGCGTTGCTGTTGCCGTCGCAGTTTTGCCGGCAACATTGACGTTGACAGCGACGGCGACGTCGACGTCGTCACCACACGCCAAAGTTGTCGTCTTTTCGCTTTTGTTGCTGCCTCTGCTGCGTTTGGCTTTAGCTTTGGCTTTGGCTTTGGCATTGCTTTTGGCTAGCTCCCACTTGCCCCCTGCCTCTTGCAACTCTCCGCAAACAGACTCACTTTTCACTGCAACATGTTGCTGACTAACTGACCAACAGACTAACAGACTAACTGACTTACACACTGCCCACTGATTGGCCACCTGACCATCAACTTGTTTACTTCGGATTATCAAATACTGCGACAACAATAACCCGGAGACAATCATAAGCCTCAGACCCGGATCATGTCATATTGGTATTCTAAGACTTCCCCATACTGGCCAAGTTAATCAAGTTAAGGGCTTAAGTTTTTACTAAAACTGCAAATAACTACTGAGTCCTTCAGATTTAAAGGTATTCTTAAGAGTTTCTTAGGCCTTGTTGCGGTTTTTCCTTTTTAGAAAGAGTTTCTTTAAGGAGGATTATACGTAAAGGAGATCCTATAAATATATTGTATTTATAGTGTATATAATGTATATATGTTCCCTGAATCCCAATGCATATTTGATCTATCTTTTAAGCTTATAAATAGGATATATAGTTATTAATGTTGCTAAAGTACTTGGATGCAAAGTATTGGATAAGTATTTAGTCAGAATTAGAATGAGAAAAGATCTTGGCTTCTTATATAGAAATATATATAATATATAAACTGTACATTTCCCAATTTTCCTCAAGGAACTTCAAACAATATATCAAAAATTGACAGTTTTCCAATAAAAGTGAAGTAATTAAAAGCTGCAATAGGAAATTCTCTAATAAGGAAACCGCTTGAAGTCTGATTTAAAAGCGTGTTGCAAGAAGTTGTTTGTTCTGTTGCTGCTGTTGTTGTCGTTGTTGCTGCTGCTTAGCGCCTGTTTATTCAACTTTCGCTTTTGTTGCAAATTCAGCAGCAATTGGCATGTTTTGTGTGTTGCATAAATAAAAAGCAAACAATCTTTGGCATTCGAGTGTAGAAAAGCACATTTCTTTTGCGTTGAAATTGAAAAATATGTTAAAAGCCTGAAGGCAAATAGCAGCAGCAGCAGCAACAGCAACAACAACAGCAGCAATTGGTTGTCAGTGGCCAAGTCTGTGACAAGTACAGTCATGATGCCAATGCCAGGGCTATTGTTGATTTCGTGATGTTGTTGTTGTTGTTGTTGTTGCTGTTGTTGGGCGTGTGCGTATTTGCGAAGAGTTTTGTAGACAAGTCTCGACTTGAGACATGCATAAAACTTGTAAAGCCATTAAAAGCGCTTACAGCAACAACAACAACAACAACGACAGCAACAACAACTTTGGCGAACAACACAAATCATTCAATATTGTTGCTAGTTTCCCTCCCGCTCGCCTTCTCGCCTATTTTTTTGTCTGCCTCATTAGCTTGATGTGTTAATTAAAGCGAATGTTGCAAAAGTTTTTCGGAAACAAAAAGAAAACACCAAAAAAAATGAAAAAATTTGCAAGTGAGAAAAGACAAAAGACTTAGGCAACGAACTTGCCACAATGACTTTCACAAAAGAATGCAAACTGTCAACGTAAATATGACATTGACTAACTGACACGCCCACACAGCATACCCTATCCATCCCTCCCCCCTCGACACCCTCTCAACCTCTTCCCCCTACTTTGTCGGCAATTGAAATTTATGCACTAAAGTTGTTCACTTGGTTTAGTTTTGTTGCAGTTGCAAGCTGCAGTTGTGGTCTGTGGCGCCGGCACACCGTCCCTGCCCCCGGCCCGCCTCTTTCTAATTAGCGGCGCGTTGCGTGTTGCATGTTAGCGTCTCTTTGCTGCGTATAAATTGTATCAATAAATTTATTGATTTCAACTGTTGCCGCTGACTTGTTAAATATTTTGCGAAACGATTTATGTTGCCAGCATGCAAATTTGTAGTTACTTTTTTCCTTGTGTGTGTTGCAGCTTTAATGAACATGTTGCCGTGAAGAGAGTCATCACACACACACACACACACATACGTATGGTTGTCCGTGCCGGGCGCGTTTAACGACAAGAAATTAGCCAAACCTTTCACTGGCCAAATATAATTTCACCCACAACAACTTCCGGGGCCGCTGTCTACTTGCGCCATAGAACACTTTCCATTCCAACTCTACGCCGTATTTGGGTTAGGGCCGTATCAGGCAGCTGCTTGTGGCAGCGCTGCCTGCCCCACCTGACATGCCATGCATGCCAAAGCAGGCGAAAATCGATCCACAATAAACCAAGTGAAATGTTGTTGTCGCCCGGTGCATGGCTAATTAGATAAACAAATTTCTTGTGTCTACACGCGTGTGTGTCAGTGTGTGTGCGTGTGTGTATTGATGTGTGTGTGTGTGTTGCCTACGGCCGCTGTCAGACTTTGCTCTGTGGCTACATTGTTGCACGCATTCGAAATTCGAATTATTGAAAAGTGAAAAAAACAAACCTCAAGCCAAAAACAACAACAACAACAACAACAGCGACAACAACAACAACAAACACAAAACAGTTTCTAAAAGAAAGTGAAAAGCAAAGCGCTGACAGAACGCAGCGTTAAGCGTAAAGTGCGCCGCCTAATGGCCACGTCAACGTGCAGCGCCTTAGTTGGCCAGGACCAGACGGTGGCAATAGCTATGAGAGCTAAGCGCGTGACACGACACACCACAAGCGATAGTCTCGATAGTATCGTTTACATTTAAATAAAGCTACTTAACAAAAGAACTAATGTTCAATCGTTCCACCATCGCTCGTTCATTTGAAGTATTGAAAACTATCGAAAGAGAGAACTATTTCATTTATTTGAATGTTCTTTTATCGTTAAGTGCTTCGTTTCGATCTTTCTTTAAGCCCACTTAATACAGAAACTAGTTTGCTAATTTCTGTATTCTATTATCTAGTTCCACACATCGCTCAGTGGTTCATTCGAACCGTTCGAAACTACTTACAGAAATAACTATTATTGATTGTTGTTCGATTTAATCTTTCTTTTGATTGTTCAGTTTCCGTTCATTAAATCTAGTTAACAAAGGAACTAGTATGTTCATTTGCATGTTCCATTAACTAGTTCCAAACATCACTCAACCGTTTGAATCGTTTGAAAGGAAATTAGTTCCGCGTAGAATTTCCAAGGAATCTGATAGAAATCTCTGATACCTTCGATCTGTAATAGACTCGTATCTCTGTATCTATTTCTATCTTTAACTATCGTAACGCAATCGAAGATGAGCACGTGGTCATCTCTGGCAAGCGAGTGGCACTGATTCACAGCCAGAGCCACAGTCATTCACAAGTTTTGATGCTAAACAAATATGACTAATTATGGAGGAACTGACTCTGGCACTGGAGCTGCCACTAAACAGTGCCACATAATGCGATCGTCGTCTTCGTTTCGACATAGATGGGCAGTTCGAGTCCGACTGCGCCTCCGACACTAACAGTAACCAGTTGGGATACAAACACCAACACCAACAACACACGAACAACAACACACGAACAACAACAACAACAGCAACACCCGCAATTTCGCCAATTCGTGGAAAAAGAAAAATAAATATAAAAATAAAAATAAAAATGAGCCAAGCAATTGGCAATTGTATGAATGAAATGCGTTTTACGCGACGCTACTCCAACTGCCCCACCCTCCTCCTCCTACCACCTCCCACCTCCCACTGATACTCCTCTGTGTTGTCGTTGTCAACGTAGTTTTCACTGTATAAGGCGCTAGCAAGTGCTCTGCTAATCTCTGTACCTCTTCCTCTCCCGCCCGTCTCGGTTTCAGCTGTACTCACAGCTGGACAGCTGCATAGGCGTTGCCGGAGCAACAGGCTGCTACACCCACGCCAGCTGCCCGATCATGCCAATATCAATGCGTTTAATTTCAAGAATGCCTTGGACGCGCATTTGCCATGGACCCTGCGCTGGGGCATTGCGCCAGTATCCCTTATGGCCGATGACTTTGCCAAGGCACTGCGTCTCCTGCCCGAGGATCACCATTGCATCACAACCTGCACGGACGCGTATCGATCACAGGCACGGCTATTTGCCGATACCCATTGTGTGCCGCATATCTACACCAGCTTTGAGGATCTGGCGCGCTCTCCTTTTGTGGGTGAGTATCTATAACTCCCTTTAACCTGATCTCGTTCAATCCCCAAATATACCACAGACGCCGTTTACATATCGCCGGTGAATGCGATGCACTGTGAACTGTGCCACCTGATGCTCAACCATGACAAACACGTGCTGTGCGAGCAGCCGTTGTGCATGACTGAGGATCAGGTGGCAGAGCTGACAGGGAAGGCACAAGCTCGAGGCTTGTTTCTGATGGAAGGTATCTGGCCACGGTCCATACCGCCGTATCAAATTCTGCGTGACAAGATTGCTCGTGGTAAACTGGGCAAGATCTACGAGGTGGACAGCACTTTGGGATGTCCACTGAACATCTCAGAGGTCACTGGCATACCGTACGCAGGTGTGACTAGGGATTTGGGACCCTATGGGATACAGCTGCCTCTCTGGGTGTACCGAGAGGTGCCAGAGTTGTTAAGAGTATCGGGTAGGCTAAATGATGATGCCATCGATATAGAAGTCGAGGTGGAACTGATCTTCTCGGGAAATAAACGAGCCCGAGTGACGCTCAGTGCCACAGAAGAGCTGACCAATACGTCTGTTATCCGTGGCACCAAGGGCAATGTCACAGTGAGTCAAATTTCTACTTAGGGTTCAATTTCTATACCTTGATCACTACAGATGAACAACTTGTTGTGCCCTACGTCAATGGCCTTTAAGAATACGGACTATGAGTTCCTTTTGCCAGAGTCCACGTCCTACTATAATCGTACCGGCTTGGGCTATGAAGCAGAGGAAATGCGCGATTGTATCCTGGCCGGACGCACTGAGTCCGAACTCTTTAATCACAACGAGAGCCGCCTGATGGCCAATTTAATCAACCAAATACAGAATATGCTACGTGTCGGCTGCCAGGAAATCGAGCTTATCAAGGCAAAAAACTGATCTGTGATTTTTTACGGCAATCTTTGTTCCTAGTCTGAAACTGAAACTTAGTTGAAATATAATAAATAAAACTTCAAGTTTCAAAGCAATTTGTTTTTAGTCTTAGCCCAGACACGCACCAAATAGGCAACTGCTTGGCTAAAGCTTTACAAATTTAGCGCACGCAACAACCTCAATGAAGTAAAGGCTACAACCAGCTACAACGCTTGAGCTTTAACGCTCGGCCTTGCGAGAAGTCGAGGATTGTACGCTGTTCATCGAATTTCAGCCTCACCTGCTTATCTTGAAAAATAAAGCTTCGGAAATCTTCTATTGCGTTTCAATTTGGGTACGCCTCATCTGATGGGTGACTAATATACGTTGAGTATTATTAAAACGACCTTACACAATCATTGATAGCATAAACAAAGCTTATCACCGGCATATCTGGTTGGTAAACAATTTCGTTTATTTATAAACAAGCAACAAACTGATCAATTTGAAAGCTCTTTGTGTAAACAATTCCCATCGATAGCCAAAGGAAACTGGGTCGAGGGACACTTGTATAAAATCCGACGTATATTTAGATTAGTGCATCTATATCTAGGTATGTTTGTGTATAAGTAAATGTATATAGAATGTGCACACAATCACGTCTGCTATGTTGTTTGAGGCCAAGTCATTCGATTTATCGTACAAAATGACATTTGTTTTGTAACGGAAAATTTTGTGGCAATGAATAGGCCAGCGACTTGGGTGTGTAACATGTGCTCTTACCTGATGTTGATTATGATGATGATTATTATGATGATTATTATGATGACGAAAATGATGTTGATATTAACGACGAAGATGATGATGATCATGATCATGATGAAGAAGATGACGATGATTATAATGACGAAGATGATGATGATACAATTTGAAATGCACTCTCAGGGCCGCATAATGCAACACAAGGGTTGCAGATGTGGCCTTATATAAACCGTAATTGCAGTTGCAGAAAAACGGGTGCATTATGGAAACATTTTCAAATTATTTAAATGGTTATAGCTAATATTATATGTTTGACGTTTTCATTGCTTTTCTGTTTTTGTGTTTTTTTGTTTACCGCGCATTTTGTAAACACAACAAAATTAAATTGCGCAGCAAAAATTGCTTGAAGCTTCAGGTTAACTCTCTCAAGAACATTGTGCTCACAAGCAAAAAAGAGAGAGAGAGGAGAGAGACCGCAAAACAAACGCTGACAGCCCAATGGTAAATGGGATCGAAACTTCTAGACATGGTGACACATGTACGTAAATGAATGGTAAGGCAGCTTAACAAACCCATTTTTATAATCACAGTAGGTATTTATTATTAAAGCTTATTTCTAAATTAATTTTTAACATATCGTTTCAGATCAAGCTTAAAATTCGAAAGAGAAAATTTAAACTTGCAGCAGGCAGAAGCAAAATTAAACAGAAGAAATTAAACAGAATTATCGAGGTAAGGCTGTAAATCTTTTAACTCAATTATTGAAGCGAGACATGAAATTGTCCACAGGGTTTATACTTGAAAAAGATATATTGAGGTGGAGAGCGCCGGTTTGCACATTTCTCTCTCTCTCTCTCACGCGCAGATAAAGACAAAGTAGTGAGAAAAAGCTCCAGCCGGGTATAAAAGCAGATGTCGGACACCGACCGAAAGTTCAATTTCCAATCGTACTTTGCTGCAAAGACTTCGAGGACCACTGGAAGTGGCACTTACACTAAAATAAAAAACTACAAGCCAAAAGAACCAACAATTAAAGACAAAAAATATTTTCATTCAACTCATTGTAAGCAAGCGATCTCAAAAACAACTAGAAATATCAACATGTCTGAGGCACAATATGATGAATACGAGCATTACAACTATGACCATGACAAACACATGTTTTCTGGCCACAGCGGCAAGCAGCGCTCCAAGAAGGAGGCCAGCGAGCACACCAACCACTTCGACCCGTCGGGCCACTCGAGAAAAATTTTGACCAAACTGATGAACACCAACAACAACAACAATAAGAAGAGTGTGAAAAACTGATGTCCGAGGCAACCCAAAGCGGAGACACAAACACAAACACAACAACATACTACATATGAGCAGAAAAGTGCGATAAAGCAAGAAAAACGAATATTGAATATAAGTTACAAAAGAAAGGAGGCGACTGAGAGTCAAGGTAGAAATTGAAAATCACAGTAAGCCAAACGCAGCACAAAGAAAGAGGAGAGAAGAAAAGTTGCTGCTGCGGCGGCAGCTGGCACTGTCGGCTGGCGCTGAAGAAAAAAAAAAATAAAATAAAAAACAAGAAAACCGCTGGAATTACCTATTGAATAGTTCTAGTTTATACATTTTTTCCTAAACTTAATACACTTACAGACTTATAATTTTAGTTTTAAGCCTAGTGCGTTTCAAATTATGAAGTTTGCTTTAGGTATAAATTATAAAATAAAAATAAAAACAAAGCTAAAAAAAATAAAACTAAAATAACCTTTCTTAAATGTGAAAATTTTCAGCGCATGCATTGGAATTGGAAATTGAATCCCTCACGCATACATACACAAATGCATAGAGTGTGACGAAAGCTTTATACGTATGCATGTAACGTTCTCTGAATGCACACCTCCATTCCCCGCTGAGAGTATGCATGTTTGTACATGTATTCGCTTATGCGTGTGTGTGTGCCTGAGTGCATATTTATAGCCTTTTAGTTGAACTCATTTGCACTCAGCTCAACGCCCCGCGATCATCAGCCACATGCTTTTCTTTGTTTTTGTTATCTGCAAACTTCAGTGTAAAAATGTACCCATACATACATTAGTACATACGTGCGTTACATGTATGTATGTACGCATAAATGTATATTTGCCATTTACAAATTGAATGATTGAGCGGAAATATTCCCTGACCTTCCATAAAAAGTTCAAACTACTCATATACACATACATACATATATATTAACATATTTATCTTCCGTGTAAAGAGAGGGGAAACTAATTCGAAAATATACAGGGTGTCTTTTCCGGTCGCTTTGTGATTATGTAGCAACAATTGAAGCGATGATAAAATATGTATGTGTATGTAGGTACTTACCAAATAGGCTGCTGGAATGCCGGTGTCAAGATATATCCTATACGATTGAGTTAAAAGATTAGGAACTGTGAATAATAAGAAAAACTCACTCAGCTCAACTCACCATTTTTGCAAAACTGATTAAATTTTGCCAGAATGCGGTTTGTTTTGACTAAATTAACAGCCGGTAAGCTCTGCATATTTTCTGCAGCTCCTATACACTATATCACACAGAACTATTATGAAACACTTGCGATTAATGGTTATAACCAATTATTAATTCTAAACACGTCTTTCTCTTACGCTTTCAGCATGCTTCTAAGTTAAGCTCAATTTGTGCTCGCCTTATTCACCACACACATTCCTTGTTCAGCGTTGCCACTTGGCCGAGCTGCAGCTTCTAGCGTATGACGTCACAAAGGGAGGTGAATTTCTTGATGGAATGCATTGTATGGGCTGCTAGGCATAATGAAGTATTTGCTTTTAACACTTTCTATTAGAAATCAAACAAAGTTATTTATAAAACGTATTTAAATGTGTATGCAACATGTATATAATATTATAGAAGTTCTTAAATTAAATAGAGATATTCCAGTAGCTGGAAATTGCCCCTTTCAGTACAATATTTTAGTTCACATTTGAATATATGTAGGAATGTAGATATGAAGGAAGGTGTAGCCCCAATTGTTAAATGGAATGATAATTGGAATGGAATATATAGTTAATGGACGGGTAGCACATTAGGCTACATCCACATCCTGATCCTCATCATCCAGATCATCGACACTCATGCCGTACAACTCCAGGTCGTGTTGCTTGAGATGTGCCGTATAAGCGTCCAGTTGGGTGAAGCGTTGTTGGCATTCACAGCACTCCAGCCAATCCTCCACAGAGCTTTCGCCGTCTTCACTGTCTGATGAACGCTGTCTCTGCTGACTGTTTGACCCCTCCTCCAGGTTCGTGTCTACCCCATGTGTCGCCTTGTGGTCTGTGTAGTGCAGATAGTCCTGGAATTTGGCGGGACACCTAAGACACTTGTACCAGCGATCCCGTACATGGGTCACCATATGCTTCTTAAGTGTGGAGCACTCGCGGAAGGGCTTGCGACATTTGCTGCAGCTGAACGGCTTCTCACCTGTGTGGATCATATAGTGGCGCTTGAGATTGTGTCGTGTACCAAAGGGTCGATGGCAGAGTGGACAGGGATAGGTGCGTCGATTACGTGACACTCTGGCCAATCGCCGTGGTGCTACATCGTTGCTTAGCGAGGATGAGGAGTTGGCACTGCTGCAGCTGCGTGCCGGGGGCGGGCGTGAAAGCTGAACACTAGTTGGAGCAGCAGGTGGTGCAGGTGGTGGGGCGGGTGTGAGTGTGCGTAGGGCTGGCACAAGGGTCACTAGCAACGTGGGTGGCGTTGAGGCAATCGCCGTAGCGATCTGTGTTGCCATAAGATCTTTATCCACCTCGTCTTCCTCCTGCTCCATAAACTCGTCCGTATCCGGATCTGGTTCTTGTTCTGGCTCCGGCTCTGGCTGCGAGTCCAGCTTCGCATCTGGCTCCAGTTCCTCCTCCTGTTCCTTTTCATGTTCCACTGAGTTTAGATTCGTATCACCATTTAATTCACTGTCAGAACCTTGCGGATTGAGCAGCAAGTTCTTGCCATCGCATTCCACACAGCGCGTAGAGTCCTGCTCCATGGGCGGATGCATGCCACATATCATGCACAAATAGCGTGGATGGTTCGTATGACGCCGGCGATGCTTTTTGAGATCGCTGAACTCCCGAAAGCGGCGGTCACACAAGTCGCAGGGAAAGGGACGTTCACCTGGTTAAAAAAGCGATTACTCAGATTAGCAGGTGATTTAAGGATATAGTTTTATCAGATAAAGGATTAGTGGAGTACCATTAACCATGATTTTACCCAAGGTAGATTCAATTAGAGGAAGAACCTTCTGTTCCCGAATCTCTTGTGATAGTTTTTCTAACCCAATTGTTAAGCTATGATTAGGGGTATTCAGAATACCATATTAATAATTAAAATGTAGTGGAGCTCTTGAAGAACTACCAGTTGATGATTATCAATGTGTAATTAAAGACACGCCTGGTGAGCATGTGGAGCTCTTACCTGTGTGTATCATCATGTGACGGCGGAGATTGTAGTTGGATTGGACCTTCTTGCCACACGCCTGGCACTGGTAGTAGTGACGCCCACGCCGCTTTATGTATGGTCTTGGAGGGCGCCGACGTGGAGATGCTTTGGTGCGGGGCTTCCTCTGGGTTTGCTCTTCGTCTTCCGACTGCAACACTATTATGTGGGCTGGTTCCTCCAGTTCGCAGCTAACAGCAGACAGTGGCAAATTGTCCTCCTCATCTTCACTGGCTGCGCCGTCCAGCTCTTCATTTTCAGCCTCGCTATCGCTTAGCTCAATCCTGGCCACAATTCGGTGCTGCTGATGAGTATCCTCCGCCTGCTTGGGTATTAATTGTATATCTGGCGACAAACGCTTCCCACAATTTAAGCTACGAGCTCCACTAATAACCATAGCTGGTTGCTCTTCCACGCCCTCCATATCATCATCATCAAGTAGCTCAATGATCTGCTGCTGCTGCTGCAGTTGCCGCCGAGCCATCTGCTGACGCCGCTCCTGTGCTTCTTGCTGCTGGAGTTGCAGCTCCTGCTGCTGTTGCTGTCCAATTTTGAGCAGTAGACTCTTTATCTTTGCATCATCAATGGATACAAAGTTCTCCTCCGGTTCATGATATTCGTAGCTGATGGGATCTGAAGGCATCAGCTGGCAACTGGCATCGCAGCAGGCAGCATTGAAGCAGCCCGAGGCAGCGCAGCAAGCGGGAGTGGCGCTGGCGCAGTCGCTGCAGCAGTCGGCGCAGCCACCAGACGCAAGCTCCATGCCCTATAAATAAAAAACAAAAGAAAACGGACAAAAAGAGAGAATGAGAATCTAATGAGAGCGAGAGAGAGCTTTCGCTTGTGCGCCTGTGCATATGCTATGCTTATCAGGCTTATCTCCACCAGCACAAGCCCATCCTGGCGCAATCCCCAACAAAAACAATGGCAGAGAAAAAACGAAAACCCATTACGAACCTTGCCGCAGTACATTAACAGAGAGCAAACAATTGGCAAATAAGAAGAAAAAGTGCTTTGTGACGGGCAATGCTTTTTTTGCCGTGGTCGTTTCGCGTGTTGTTGGCCGAGGCCGAGTGAAGAAGAAACTGGATTCGCGGCTCGCTCGCCCGGGCTCAGCAACCTCGACAAACGCCAAAAGTCGAGTTTCAGTCTGCCCGCTGTCTCTGTCTCTGCTTCTGCCTCAGTCGCTGCCTCAGTCTGAATCAGCGAAGCGAAACAACAACAACAAGCAAAAGCAACAGCCGCAAACAGCGGGCGCAACAGGCAAAGCGACATCGATGTCGACAACGACAGCGACGTCGACGTCGACGTGCACTGCAGGCTTTTTATATTTTTAACGAAAAAACTGAACAAAAATGAGCGTTGGCGACCCGGCATGCTGCTCCTCCTTTCCGCTGTCGCTGCCACTGCCCCGAGGCCCACACCCTGTACCGTTGCGTGCGTTGGCTGTTAACTTGATTTTTCTTCAGGCGCGCACAGCACCAAAACGAAAAACAAAGAAAATGCGCAGGGCAAACCGAAAGCAAGGCCTCTGCAATAACAAAAACAACGATCACACACACACACACACACATATACGCGCGGACACTCAGTGAGAGCAAAAAGAAACCAGCGAACGCGAAACTCAACTCACGATTTTCAAGATTACTTCGAGCAGTGCGAGCAGCGAAGCGGACGCCAACTGCCGAGCGGGGCAAAGGCGGCGAAGCTCCATTAAAGCACGACCGACGCGAAGCGAATCGCGTCGCGAACAACAGTAACTGCAAAAGTAACAGCAGCAGCAACAAAAACAACAACAACACGAGTGCAGAAGCTGCTGCCGAGCAACTTAAGCTCCGTGCGCAACCATTTTTTCTTATTGCTCTCTTTCCTTTTTGCGCAACAACAACAACAGCGACAGACTAATGACTTACCATGCTCTCTTTTTTTGTTGTTGCTCACTTGTGTTGTTGGCGCTGACGCTGGCTTCGACGTTGGCAGCGAAAGCTGTTCTAGCTGCGTCAGCCTTTTTGACAGTGTTGAGAAATATCATAAAGCGAGGCCCTTCACGCTTATGCCCTGTGTTAACCCCTTTTGGCCCCTGTCTACGACGCCAATTGCTCATTTGGTATGCAGTGTGTGGCGTGGGTGGTGGTTGATTCCAAACAAAATCGCACCTCCAGCCAACAACGGGTGCTGCTCTTTCGCCTACTCCTCCGCTTACGACGCGTTCGAGCGATGCGATCGTGACTGCAAGTACGTTTCAACATTTCAGCGTGACTATGAAACTTGTTTTTGATCAGTGCACGCCCCCTCGACCAGGTCGGGAATCTCGTGTAGGGCGTCATCGAGCCATAAGTGCTCGCTGTGTTATCCATGCCAGCCTGCCCAAGAGAGTGGGGAGCAATGCTCGGCGCGCCCAGCTCCCAGGTGTTCGATCTTTTCTTCAAGCTTGGGAAAAGAAAGATTTCGAGATTCTTGTATTAACTTATATGTAATCCCTGTAATCCTGGGATTAAACCGAGCTCTAAAGGATTTGAAAATTGATGAGAGCTTCTAGTTAATAGTTTCTATAGGCTGAGAAAGATTTCCGCGCACTTCTGTTAAACTAAGACTAGAAATTGGAGGGATACCTGAGGATACCTTTAACAATTATTAGTTTAAAGCAAATATGGAAACACCTCCAAGTATTATAATTTTCTCCTATATACCAGTTAAAAAAAACGTTACTTTCAATCTTTAATCTATAGAAAAAAATTGCTTTTATTTTGTTTAATGTTAACTCTAATTTAACATTTTGAAGCTAAGTGTTTGCATTCTTATACGATGCTTAATCGGATCGTAAGACAAACTTTTAGATGATCTCTCGGATATATACGCAGATATCCGTTATTTAAATCGTGGCATAAACATACACATGCTATATATATAAACCGATATATAGACATACGTAGGAAACATATTTGGCAAAATTGGATTGGTTCTATACTTTAAGGCGGGCTAACAACTAGATTTATCATAAGAAGTTCTAAATATATATATCTAAGTAATTAGGGAATATAAAAAAGAGTTTGTGGATCGTCTTCCGCAACGATATTGGGATCTAAAAAAAACACGTCTAACTGAGACATATACATAGATAAAGGATGAAGGATCGCGTCTGAACTAATGCAAGAAACATAATAAAAAACAAATGTAGCCAGTTACATGAGATGAGATACACAGGGGAAGTGGACTGGAGTGTGGATTGGAGTGGCGTGAAGAGCTCGGGGAGAGGTAAAGCTATGTAGATGATATGCAATATATATATATGGAATCTGGCGTTGAACAACTTAACTATATACAGCAAGGCTTAAGAGTAATGCGAACTAGGCTAAGCTCGGGACATTGGGTGGGTGCTAGGTTTGAATAATGCTTGATAGGCGCCATCATAAGAACTAATCCTACTCCTACAGGGTACAACTATGGGCAGCAGCATATCAAGAGAAACAAAAAAAAAATGTATGTGTATATAAAATTACAGGGTATACGCGGCTATAGTCCATCTATGGTACAATGCGATCCGGAGATCGCTTAAAGCTTTTGCTGCACATCCTGCTTGGCCTTGTTAGTCTCCAGGGATGTGCCCAGTTTTTCATGATTCACAATGAATTTCTTGGCCCCGGAGAATCCCTGCTTGTTGATATAGAAACTCTTCTGGGAGAGTGGTGAGGCGCCATCATCAACGGCCAGACGATTTAGAAATGTGGCCGCCGTTTTGGCACCACTGTCGCAGGAGGAGGACTCAACGCTGATGGTGGAGCAGCCACCAATTGAGGACGTTTCGCTCTTGGCATCGTCCATCAATGTGGCATCATCAACTATATCGTTGACCAGCAGCTGGGGACCACCTAGCGCACTGCTGGACGAGGCTGTCGACAGTATGGAAGAGGTGCGACTGCGACACGTGCTCGGTTCGCTCTCCGGTATCGAAATACCCTCATCGATGCTCTGGCTCTGGCTATTGCCCGCCAGGCACATGGCATCCAATCCGTTCCCTACTAGCACGCTGCTGGGCGAAGCCGAAACGGGTGAGGGGCACCCGCTGCTGTTGCTGTTGTTGTTTCCTCCAGCATTGTTGTTGGTGCACAGCTTGGATATAAACAGCTTGGGTGTGATGCGTCCGTCATAGGTGCCCGAATCGGGACTGGGACACACAGACGAAGGTGATTGGCACACGGGCGATGATCCACGACTGCAATATAAACCAGTTAGTACAGTTTCAAGATTGGGCTTGTCAAGCCGAACTTGTTCCTTACCTATCCGTGAAGATCTTCTTGAGTGGCGGTGGTGAGTAGACGCTCCAGTTGCTGGCACCGGGATTATTGTCGTCTAGCTCGAATTTGCGCTTAACCGGACCCAGTGAGGAGGGTCGCATCGCAATGGGAGACATGGAGCGCCGTGTGGCAAATGTGCGGCGTGTTGGCGAGGGGGAGTAGGGAAGACGCATACCCGCCCGGTTGTTGGTGGGACTGGGACTGGAGCAGCTGGTACTGTTGCTGTTGCCGGTGGGTAGCACAACCTGCAGTGGATTTGAGAACTCATCTGATTTGCATGACCAGTTTTCCGCGACAAGCGTCAGATCTTCCCAGCTCTGTGAAATTTGTATCTCACGATGCACCTCACGCTCGTGATTCACCTCGCGGCTGTTCAAGTCGGCGCACTCCTCCTGCCGCAGCTGGGAGACACGTGGAGTAAGACACAGCGCCGCTCCGCCAGCCGCTCCACCCAACGCTGGGCTGTAGCTGGCCGAATAGCGGCGCGCGCGTGGCGTGAAAAGATTAAACATGGGCGCCGGTGAGACTTCCCGGGAATTGGGCTGTGATCTTATGTGTATGTTCTTGCCAAAGCAATCGATGCCCATCGCTGTGTTCAGGTTAAGGTTGGAGCAGTTGCCCTCTGGGCGCTGATGCTGTGGCTGCTGCTTCTTTGGTGTCTGCTCATGCTCCTTGGCCGCAGCTGCTGCCGCTGCGGCGGCGCGTGTCGTCATCGGCGTCAGCTTGCAGTGCGGCGTGCGTATTATAGGTACACTGAGGCAGCGCTTAAGCGTCTTCGAGCTGCCACTGATGCTGCTGGGTGGCTCCAGCGTATCCATGGGCACAGACGCTACAACCATCACATCCGTCTCTGTATCTGCTGGCGACTTGCTGGGCTGCTCATCGTTGCTGCTGCTGTTGCTGTTGCTGTTGCTGTTGCTGTTGCTGCTGCTGCTGCTACTACTACTGCTTGTGGCGTTCGTATCCATTGAAACGAGTCTATAAATAAAAAAAAACTATTTCGTTTACTATTTTTCGCTATGTGGTGCGGGCCGCTGTCGCTTACGCTGTGGGTATTTTTAATGTTTCGTGGGTTTCAGTGGCTGTTGGTTGCCTGCTTGTCAACTCACACACACACGCACACACAGTATACGCGCATACCATACACAACACACAACAAGCAAAACAGCAACAAAAACACCACAAATATTTGTTCTTGTCTCGCTCTCTCGCTCGCACTCACACTCAGCTGCTGCTGGCACTCGCACTGCCACTGGCACAGTTGACGCTAGTTCGCTCGGTTCACTTGGACAGCTCAAAATGGATGTGGCGCAGTGTACTTACGGTTTTAAGTCGAGGATTTGCTCAATAAAAATTCTCGTGCAGCCGCCACTGCAGATCAACGCCTCAGTCGACGGCGGCGTCAGCGTTAGCGTCGCAGCTTGTCAATCTTCTGCCTCTTTTTTTCCCCCAAGCAACTGCGTGCACTGCGTGAGTTGCCACTCCGAGTTTTGCCAGCTTTTTACACCGATTTTTTGTTATCAACGCATGCAAATGTTGCACAATTTAGTTGGGCAACAGTTTGTGGCACGTTTTAGGCCACCTTTGATCTCACTACTATCTATCTAAATGCTTTAATTTACTTACAAAGTTATGTCCTGTGATTACAATTTTCTGCAGCCCGTTTTAGTTTTTTCCTAGTGTTGTATAACGTCAGCTGCTAGTTGCCCAGGCACGTTCAGACTGTAAAGCAAAAGCAGTTTGTGCATTCAAAAAACACACGTTGCCACACTCTATACAACAATTTACAGCTGTATTTTATCTTAAATTATATTCAACAAATCACACTCGAATTGTACATGCATTTAGCGTGGCTCTCAAATGCTTTTTTACCAAATGCGTGGCGTCATTTTAATCGGTTGTAGCTGACGAGTCGCATGTCTATGATTGACCAGTAATGCTGTACATTTTGACGTTGTACAACACTGGGAGCGCGCGCAATTCAAATTACAAATTACTACAACGTGTCAAGACCCGCCAATTGAAGAGTGAAATGCGAGTGAAAGAGATAATCGGAGACATATATATATATATGTATGTATTTATTTACTATTCGCAAAACTTAGGACAATGATCATACATATATATTGTATATACATATATGTGTACAATTTGGAGACTGTAATTTGGTTAACATGGAACTTAGAAAAAATCACAACAAATTAAAATAACACAGTTCAAAATGTTTTTCCATTCAGTTTGGATGAACTAACCTAACCTGTAAATAATATATAATTGTATATATAAGTATTTATAATGTGCAACTTAAAAATAATCGAATCTTACTGAATTTATAATACTCTCTCATAAATATTATGCTTTTTATATATTATGTTATCTGGTTTCCTTTTCTTCTTCATCTTGCTTAACGTGGTGTCTACAGCTAAGTTACATATTAGGCTAATTTCTTTGTTAGTTGACGCCTGTTTCTGGTTTTTGATTTTCTTGTTTGTTTTGATTTACTTTTGGATGGTATTCATTTGCGAGAATTGAAATCTTTCATACATACGTATAGATATATATATATATACTTGATACTACATTGAAGATTAAATAAAATCAATAATCAGGAAAAGCGTCCTACAACTATTTTGTAGTATTTTGTATAATGAGCGGCGCGTTTATGAAATGGAAAACGAGTTGTATATTTTTTTTATTTGACTAAGTTGGCAAACGCAAGAGCTGCGGTTCGAGCGGCGGGACTGCATCCATTAATTTAACCATCTGACAGAGCTGGTGTTACCCAGCCGTACTTCTCGTGTGTTTTGACCAGAGAGCGGAATGATTCCTCTGCCTGGCGTCTGTAAACATAGAAACAAATTAGAGAGAGAGATTCAACATGAGGAGCAACTGTAATCCCAAGGGACGCACCGACTAAACTCCTTTGTACTTTTTGGTTTGCGCGCAATCCGACCCTGACCCTTGACCACGCTAGCCGCAAACTGCATGATGACCGCTTCCACGGTATAGGCACTGGCCCAGCCTCTCGGTGTGAGTAGCTCCATGCAAATGGCGCCGCCCTCCATCACGTATCCCTTCTCGATGCGTGGTGCAACGACACGCATAAACGGCGGTGCAAAGGGAAAGTTTTCAGGAAAACTCAAATGCAACAAAATAGCTGGCACACCCATCTCAACCATGTCGCGAGCCAACGGTGAGTCCGGATCAATGACATGCAGTCGTACATGCCACTCAAAGAGGTTATCATTTACCAGCTCCACCTGCAACAAAAGTGAAAAAGAATAAGTTAAGAATATATATATTATGATAATCTCAAGGTAATCCTTAAAGAAGGTAGCAAAAAATAGATTTAAATCAATTCGTTATGGGATCTATATATAGATATATAGATTACGTACCCAAGTCGTCTATTTCTCATTTCTTTTCTTCTCTATATATAAGTCTTCTATGGTACTAGAACCTTGGGATAGCTTGGATACAATTAGGAATACTATAAATGCACTTGTAGACGGGGTTTATATATAGACAGCTGTTTATATTACACGTTGGGACTCTAGTCTACCAGTTGCTTTGGGTGGGAATGAAGACATTGCGTGGATAGAGTAGGAATAACTGCCTAAACGATTCTTTAGACCCTTCCAAGGGAAAGCAAGGGATAAATATTGGACTATAGAATTTAACTGCTTCCAGTGTACTTAGGTTACTAGTTCTATGATAGAAGTATAGTTGTGTCCAGGTAGGGAGGTTCTTCGTTCAGGCATTACCGTAAAGACGGCGTCGTTCTTGTTCTGAAGACGTTCCATTTCGCGATATTCCTTCATGAGGCGACGCGAGCGTATGGTCTGATCAGGCGCCGTCAACAGGGGACGTCCAGAAGTTGGTGCCACTCTGTGGAAAGGAATCGTGGCAAGGGATTAGTTGGGTAATCTCTTTAATACTGATTAAAGTTTACTTACTTGTAATCCTGGCGACGTCGTTTGCCTGGTGAATCGCCCACTGGCACCTCTGCAGCGGCACGCACAACAGCATTCTTTCCGCTTGCCTGAGCTGTAGCGCCCACTGCCGGAGCAGCTCCAGCCTCGTTAGCTCCTCCAGTTGCTGATGCGGACGCTGATGCTGATGCTGCAGCTGCAGCTGTCTCAGCTGCTGCGGAGGCGGTTGCGTCTTCAATAACCGGATTGTTGTTAAGGTTTTTGCTGGTGCTGCTGCTGCTGTGCTCGGCGCCATCTGCCTTATCGCTGCTCTTATCGTTGTTGTTATTGTTGTTGTTGTTGCTATGGTTGTTGTTGTGGTTGTTGTTGTTGTTATTATTGTTGCTGGACTTGTGGAAGATTTTGCGGAACGCGGTGACAACTCTCTCCTTGGAACGTGATGACATCTTAGCCTTTGGTCTTTGCCTGTTTGCCTTCCTTTTTTCTTTTCTCCCTCTTCTTTTAGGCGGTATCTTTGATTTTAATAAGAGTGTGTGGGTGAGTGTGTGTGAGAGCGTGTGTGGTCGTGATGTCTCAGTCTTTTCATATAATTTTGTTCTTGTGCCACGTCAATTGTGCTGCAAGAGGAAAAGTAGAATATATGTAAACTTAGACTCAATTCTGCGAATAATATTTACAAGGGGAGCAATTTATGGAGGATTACATGTGCTTATGCTATATATAGAGCTTTGTCCCTACGGAAAACCTTACAGAGAACCGCAGAGGATGATGATGTTATGGATTTCTAACGAGTAAAGTTGGAAGTACTCAGAATTGTTCCTACATATATTATATGATATACTATAGCTGTCGCGTGGGTCCTAACGGGTTCTTCTGGCTCATAAAACAATCTGAACCCAGGAGGCGGGGCGCAAAAAAAAAGATGTTAAATAAGAGTGGAAATACTCGTAATATATTCAAAACAAGCGAAAAGCATCTTATCTTTTATTGGCATATAAAACAGTCCCTGACCTACGCCCATATAACCATTCCATAATTGCACAGAAATTGCCAAATGACCTTGGCAGCAATAATGAAGAGACCGTAAATAAAAAACGAACTCAAATCAATTGATAGACTATGAAAATACTCTATAAACGGAGCTCTCAATTAACTAAAAGATATCAGCTAAATGAGATTTCAAGTTCGTTTTTGTTGAACTAAAAGAAAAAACAAGTTGAAGTGTCAGGAAATCTACGTCGATTGACACCCTGTGTTTGCTTGGGGTTACAGGGTAACTAAAGATATGAAAATACTTTACTGCTTGAGGTATGCGTGTGTGTGTGTGTGTGTGTGTATAGTATACACATAAGTAGAAAACATTGCCAACAACATCCTCGACAAAAGTCCTTCACAATACAGCAACACATGTTAAAGAGCCGCAACAAGGTTCAAAAAGAATAAGCAACTGCAGCAGCTGCTCGACTATGAGATACCCTATAAGACACAATACAAAGCTGCTCCACGTTGGGGTCTATTGTATATATAGAGCAACAATATACCCCTTTCCAGTCGAGATTTAAAGGGTAAAGGGTATTAAAAACGGAAAATACACAGCGACAACGAGGATGACGACAATATAAAAGAAAAGAGGGGAAAAAACAACTTTTTACGACGCAGCCAACAGTTGCCAGGCAGACAAAGGCGAAGGCAACGCAGGGATTGGACTGGAGCATATCAAAGTAGCAGGCAGGAGAAGAATCTCCTCCTAGGCAAACAACTTTTTATGGCAAAGTGAATGCTGTGGAGGCGGCACTGCTGGATTTTATGTACGTGGGTGCCAGCAGCCAGCAGGCAGCTTAGGTGTTGACCATGGGCCTGAATTGTTGCTCTTGCGCATAATTAGCTGCAGCTGGGGAGGATTGGGTGACCAATGGGTCACCACAGACAACGGTTGAACTTGGAGCCAAACTGAGTCGAGCCAGTCGAGCTCTCTAATGGCTGCCCAAGGGCTGTATTCTGTATTATGTTTTATATTTATGATTATTATCTTTATTATAAAGTGGTCCGTATCCAGGAGGTCAATGGGAGGTCGTAAGCTCTAAACTTCTAACGAAAACAGTTGCAAGTACTTGAAAAGGGATGATGAATTCCAAGATTTCTGAAGCCTCCCAGAAGAGAACTTAAGAGTGTGACAAAATTTGCAATTTGCGCTAATTAAATATTATAAGCAGAATACTTAAAGTAAAGTGAGAGTCTCCCCTTTTATTAGCATCCTTAGAGAACCCTTCTCAGGCCATAATTAAACCTTTCCTTGGTTTCACTTAGATTTCTTGTGGTTTTGTGGCAAGTCAAGGAAAAGTCCTCAACTGTTGCCTTCTCTGGAAGTTCTCCACAAATTATGATTGATTGACTTGATTGAAGCGGCTGATGTACCGCTTGACAGTCAAATGGTCAATGGGCACCATATGGAGCTCAGACGACATATGTAAATCGTCCGTCGTTTATAAATAGACCATGAAAGACTCATTAAGATCCAATCGACTGGTAGAAAGGTTCATTAAAGGTCAGTCTGGAAAAGCTTTCAACTCATTTTTTTAGTTTTTATTGAATAGTTCGAGTCTATTCTGCAGTCAACAACTATTTATAGATGTGTATAAGTTATATACATTTTCTTTTAGTCATTAGTGTAGGCAGCAGAAAAAGTGAAGTATGATATGACAGTCAGAAGATACCCTTTAATTAGAACTAAAGGTAAGAGATTGAGATGAATAAACGGGAGGCAGGCATTGTCAGGCTCTGTTTTAGCCAACTTATAGTATAGCCCAGGCAAACTTGATTTCTCAACTAAAACTATCTTTAACCAGAGATATATCTTATCATCATAATGATGATAGGTAGAAGACTCTTTGAACACCTAATGATACCCTTTCTAGTACGCTTAATAGGGTATAAGTCAAAGCGCCAGGCGGCTTTCAAGACGAAAAAGAGCAAGAAGTTCCAAAGGAAACTGAAGGCCAGACAAGTTCATCGATTTGGAGGCGGAAAGGGCGCACAGAGGAAGGTGCTGGGACTTGCCAGACGTATTGGTATTTGATTTCGATATATATAATTCAACTGAAGGAGATAGAAATGCAATGGAATTCGTAGAACATCAAATATGTTTTTGGTATTTTGTTTGGGCCATTTGACAGTTTTCAAATAATAGACGACAAATTGCTCAAGGGCTGGAAAATTGAGCTCTGCTCCATGATTTGTTGTTGTTTGTGGAATGCTTAACTCATATCTAATCTTATCTGGCGCCACAAAAATCGATAAAGTCACCCCTATGAAAACAAGCACTGACCTATCCTGGCCAGTCATATGTACATAGAGATATATATATACATATATATATTAACACACGTATCTGTATTTATATAGAAACAACAACCTTGGTTGTTTAATGACAATTTTAGATCGAGTGCAAAATTGCAGCCATTAAATTGAATCCAATTTGAAAGCGGCTAATAACAAAGCTGCCTCGTTAAAGCCCAAGCTGCAGTTAAATTAGATTCTAATTGAATAGATTCTAGTTGTAGTTGTTCAATGCACAGATACAGGGTGCTCTTCTGTCAATTGCAATCAATCAATATATGCCAATAAATAATGATAATTTGATTAATTTAAGTGTAGAATTGCATATTTCACCGTACTTCCAATTGACGAATTGCTAATTGAGCGTGGGAATATTGTAATAGCTTTAAGCTACGCAATTAACACAACTGTTTTACTTAATTATGTATGTATACAAGTATATGGAGAGGTATGTGCTTTATATATATATATAGTGCTATATATATATGTGTGTGTGTTGGCATAAACAACTTGACTGGAATAGTTTATCGTTTATTATTATTGCACTGGCATGCAAATTTCTGGCTGTTGTTGTTGCATGCAAATCAGAAGCGCAAACACATCTGGGCGGAGAAAGGTGGGGCAGGGGTAGGGTAGGTTGGGGTATAAAAACAAAATCTATGTCAGCTCCAACTTCCTAGTACTCAAAATGCTATAACACAATATTGATTTTTAGCATTTGTTGTTGTTGTTTCTGTGAGTTTTAATTGCAATTCAAATGATATACAAAGCTTCTGTGTGCGCCTCATTAACCCACACTGGTTAAACTATTAAACCAATGCTAAAGAAAATTTAATTAAAAACGAAAGCCCTGCAAGGGCTAGGTGTAAGAAAGCGGCGAATAACGAGGGAAAGCGAAATGAGAGAGAGAGGGAGAGGGAGAGTGCTTGCTCAACAGTTTCTTTGTTTGCCTTTTGCAGTGCAATGTTTTCGCCTCATCTTCATCTTTTTTTTGCGTTGCACTTTGCGCCTGTCATGGCAATCAGTTGTTGTTGTTGTTGTTGTTGTAGTGCTGCCACGAGCCATTGTCGTCGGCTTCTATTTAACACCTCTTGCGCCTCTCTTCCACCCCTCAATCAATCACTCACTCTTATACAATTACAATGTATGAGAATGCGTGCGTGTGCTTGTGCTTTTGTTCTAACTGCTCACTCCCCATTGCTCATGGGCTGCTGCTCCTCTTATTCTCTTGTTGCTGCTGCTTTGTTCTTGTAGTATTTATAAATATACTCTTTTACTCGAGCGCTAATTGAATTAAACAGAGGTTTTAATGTCCGCTTCCATACGTTTTAATCAACATCCTTAATTCGGTTTAAGCTTCCTGGTTGTCTGATGACCAAATTGAGTGCTTTGTCCAAAGTGCGTTGACTGCTGCAGCTGTCTTCGAACAGCTCATTGAGGGTGTATAATGGAGTATAAGTGCTATTAGCAATGATGTGTAGGTGCTGTATACTAAACTGCTATAAGTGTTTTATACTACTGTTAAATAGATAATTCCATCAGCTTTGTTGTTTAATAAAAGTGCCTTAAACTATTTCCCATAAGTGTACAATTGATCAGGCTTAAGTGGAGTATAAGTGTCTTATACTATTGAATATAAGACTGTTCAATACACAATTCGATCAGCTTCAATCGTGTATACTATATGAGTCATATACTCTTAAGTATAAGTATTTTATACTATTGAGTATAAGACATTTGCACACTTAATTAGATCAACTTCGAGTGTTGCATACAATTGCGTATAAGTAGTATTAGTATATTAGTATTATTGACTTTTAAACATATTTTGATCAGCTTTAGGCCGAGTATAAGAGCTTTATACTATTGCATATAAGTGTTTTAGACTCTTGCGTAGCAGCTGTGAACACTTTTGAGCTTAAAACATAACTAGAGCAGCTTTAGTTTGAGTATAAGTGTTTTATGCTATTCACTGTTCAATACATAATTCGATCAGTTTGAAGTGCTTTATCCAATTGCATATAAGTGTTTTCACTAGTGTCTTATACAATTGGGTTTAAAGCATAATTCTATCAGCTTTAAGTTAATTTAATTTGAGCGTAAAATATGCTTGCGTAGGAAAAACAGATAAAGCCTCGCTCTATGCCGAACTGTGACCTTGACATGTCTCTGTTTATTTTATTTATCAGTTTTATGTGTGGCGCCACAGCACTGAAACGTCTAACGCACTACGCCACACAGCCCGTGCCACGCCTCTTATGCTCGCTCCAATACACACGATACACATGCAGAAGTCCATTTATGTTTATATTATGGGAATTTGCTTTCGGCACGTAGTGGCAGCCACAGCGCCCAATAGCAGGCAACAGAAGAGATGCCTCTTTTATCTTTCGATACCCTTTGAAAAGGGTATAAGACACAAAGTGCTTAATGCACTGAAAGAAACACTTTCAAGTCTACAAGGTACATATACTTTTAATTTGTCGGGACAAACTTTCTGTTCATTTGATTCTATACCCTGTTCTTAACGTTGGTGGGGAACGGGTCTATAGCCTAGGGTATATAGTGTGCGGCACCTTGAAAAGTGCATGTTCTTTCATGTTCATATTTTTGGTGCGAGAAAAGGATGCAAGGTCTACCTGGAGCTCTTTCTCGTTCTCTCAATGGCCTCGCGTTACGCGTGGCCTGTGCAAACGGAAGCCATTTCAGAAATTGCTTTCAACAAGAGCAGCTCCAACAATAGCTCCAACAACACACAGGATACTTGGACGTGAAATTGGGACTGGGGGCCATCACGTTGACGCGTGTGTCCTGCGCTGACGACAATGGGCGGTTCGTTTGGTTAGTTAGCGGTTCGATTATGGCCCGTGTCAAATGTGAAGTGGTATGTCATCTAGATTGGGTGTCGTCTGGAGGGCCATTAATGATAAGATGAGCTGTAATCGCACCAAGAGAGATGTGAGAGATGTGTGGTTTGGGCTGCCAGACAAGCTTCTCAAGTTAAGAGCACTTGCTGAATGAAATACGCCAACAGCATTTGCAACGTGTCGAAGAGATCAAAGGCTTCCCATTTCTTTTTGGTTACACTAAAACCTTTCTATCGTTGAAAGAACTTTACTTCAAGTGAGTCAGACCAGGATTGTGCAATGCCTTTCAGTTTCTAACCCACTCAATCTCCTTTGTGTGTATGTATAATGTATACTAACAATAAACAACTTGATATTTTACATACCAGTCGTATGCTGACGTCAATGGAAAAGTTGCAGACAGAGAGCGAGCGAGCAACAGAAAGAGAGAGAGAGATAGGGAGGAAATGCAAGGTAGTTGAAGCCAACTGGCTGACATATGGCCCATGTTGATAGAAATTGTTTATCACCTGCTCCAACTCGGTTCACATACTCATGTAATATTCATAAATCCTTAGCCGGAGGACGCACTGAACTTCATCTAATAGCCTGTAGCTACCTGCTGGTGCTATTTATAGTCTCCTCCACGGTTAAACGGTTACAAATGGGTGTGTGTCTGCCACAGGATGGCAAAGGAAGAAGCAGTAGGGAGTAGGCGGAGGATGGCAATCATGTGCATGCATAATCAATTTACGACTTTGTAAATCGAGAAATTCGTTTCATGAAAATAAAATGAATCCTAGCAATATTATAAAATGTTTATGCCAAAGCCCTAACTCTGGCACATCCGCAACGAAAGCTCAGAGCTCAACTCGATCAAATTCGATTTAAATGCACAACGCGTAAAGTCAGCCAACACCCATACCACCCACCCAGCCCCCAACTGCCTATATTATTCGAATCGGTTATTCATGAAGTGCTTAGCAGCAGAACAACAACAACAACAACAACAACAACAACAACAACGAGAGTAACAGTTAGCGCCTTGTCTCTTTGTATTGAATCAGCAAAATGCGAATGCTAAACGGATACAGCACCAGAGCACTGGTTATCCCTTTCGCTCTTTACCTTCCTCCCTCCCTAACTCTTATACTTCCGCATTCGCCCCCTTCCAGAAATTTCCCATTCATGAATACAACAGAGAGCCGAGTGAACTTTTGGCTTCCTGGCGTCTCGTGTGGGCGTCCAAAAATGTCAGCAGTAAATAATTTGGCGCATTTCGCGCCGCTTTCCGTTTATTACGTATTTTTCTTTCCGAAAATCATTTGCAGACATCGAAACAACAATGCGAATGGGATAACAATGAAAAGCCAAGCGAGAATGCTTAAGATTACGTGAAACTCGACTGAGATATATCCTATACTCTAGAACGGAAGTAACAGACTCTTTTTAGATAGTTAGGGGACCCACAGCCTAGGATCTGCTGTGCCTTCTTGCTTAGCGCAATGGAAAATTTAGCGAATTTTCATCAAAGATAATGCATTAGACTACTTTCAAATGGTGGAATATACAAAAGATATACAGGATGTCAGATCGTGGATACTCTCAGTCAGACAGGCGCAGCTCGAGTGGAAAGAACTCTGTATGTAGCTTTATTATACCAATTTTATCAATACATAAAGCAACTTTTTTAATTGCGAAATTGGTAAACAAATCTCTTTGTTCATTAATTTTGGGTTCGGAAAGAGCAGCCATGTATCATAATAAGGCTAGTCTGATAAAGATGCTTCTGTTTCCAAATCGGGTCACAAACGAGCTCTATTCAAGGCAATTAAAAGCAAAGACATAAATAATAGCAAACAAACAAATACGACATATATATTAAATACACAGATATAAGTATATATATATATATATATATGTGTGCGCTGATAAGTTGGAACTAGAACTGTGCTAACGACTAACGGCAAGCCGGACCCTACGCCAGATGCACCAAGTGTAAACACAACTTGGCTAATCAGCACATACAAAGTGTGCAATGTTTTTAATGCAGTCGAGAAGATAGACTCTATACTGAACGGGATATATATATCATGATCTATGCGGTATATACATACTTGTTGAGCAAGATAAGCTGAGCAGATATCTGCCTCTGGCTATATCTACAAATCTTTGCTCAACATCGGGTCAGTATATCATATTGCTGCGGCAGAGAACTATCTATCTTCAGTCAGATATTTCAGATATATATATATTTTATCTTCGCCAAGGCTGTTAATCTCTTTCCTAACGAGCTGTTCAGGTTTCAGTTATGATTAGATTTATATGAGATAGCCTTGGCTGCAGCTTCTGCCATCAATCGCAATGGCTACACACGAGGTCCTGCAGCTGAAACCCAAGCAGCGGACACAAGGTGAGAGTTCTCCAACTAACCTAGTTTTAATTTAATCCGTTAACGTAACAAGTGTGTGTTACACAAGCCAGACGAGAAATGAAAACTGGGCCAAATCTACCCATTACAGAAAATTATTACATAAATATTTTAGTAAGAATGAAATCAATTTCAAATTAAATCAAGGTAAGTCCAGCTTAAACTTGCTGCCATTTCCATTTGAAACCAAATCAATCGAATTAAATTAAACCGTTAGTAAAACCTAGCCTTAAAGCTTTTGAGCCCTGGCCCTGACTTTAGCCTTCAGTTGCAACAAAACCCACTTAAATTTTCAGTATCAAGTTCAATGAAAAGCTGACATTGAATGGACAAAAATTCTATCTATGTATCTACACCCCCTACACCTGCTGTCCACCCACATCAAACACACACATATACATACACAAAAACAGAGACACCCACGCACACACACACATACACATTCTGCCAGACAACGTGAACGACATGCAGCAGCTTTGAAAGCGTTCAAGCCGAAGCAGCAATGTCAAAAGCTACAATGCAATAGGAGAGCACACACATACATACATACACATAGATAGAAAAGGGAATCTGCCTGCAAAAGACAGCTCACATATACATACACAGACGCATACACAATAGGTACAAGTGTTTTGGCATTTATCTATTGAATATGAGCATAATAAGAAATGAAATAGAATTGGCTTCATGCAAAAATATCTAACGAGACTTTTCGCCCGGTTTTGCGGGGTCAAAAGCTCATAATTGGCAATTTGAAGCCGCTAATTGCCACTGAGTCGGAGGGCAATAGAACCCAGCAGAGCGCCCGCTCGCAAAGGGATAGATAACAGGGCACTCTCACGCATACTCCCATATACACAAATATGCATATACACACACACACACACAGGGTTACGTTTATCTTAAGTGTTTTTAGTCTAGTTTTGTTACACTTACCGAGCACACAATTGCAACTATTTCTCTCTGCCTTGATTCACTGTTAAATAAATAGATCTGGATTGTGTTTTTAACTAATTTGTGTTTGTGTCTTTTTCGCTTTGCTGCTTTGCTTCTACTGCTGTTGCCAACTTCGGTTGCTGCCTTTGTGCGCTTTATATATTTTTGAATTGTTTTGCACTTTTTACACCGTTTCTATTTCAATGTAATTTTTTTGCCAACAAATTGAATTAGTTGCAAAAACTGCTGCAACTCACACGGAAAAGAAATACCAGGTATACGAACGGTTATTTTATTTTATTTCTTTTTTTGTTTTGAGCCCCGTGCGGACACAGCTTTAACGTCAACGCAAAGCAGATGCTCTGGCAGAAAATGCAAATCTATCGATATACAAGCGATAGCTCGATACAAGGCTTCTCATAACGAACAGCTGTTTGTGCTTGTAGTGTGCATACTGCGCAGCTGTTAAGATAACAGATAACAGATACCTGTTATGTTAATCCACTTGCTGAATAAATTAACCTGCTGGCAACTCTAGCTGCAAGTGCTGTCAAATGCAAAGAAACTGCAGTGAAATTTAAAATTTGCCCGCCAAATAATAATTTAGTTTTTATTGGCAATATGAAATGAAACAAAACTTCTTGTTTTTTTGTATAAGTATATTTGTAATAATTGATTTAATTCAAGTTGTATGCAAATATTGCTTTTGTATGTATTATAAGTAAATACTTAGTTATATGGATACATTAATAGTATATCGTTTTATATATATTATGGGTAAACTTTTATAAGAGTAGTACCTTTTCCGGATGACAAAAAAGTTCTACTTTGAAATGCGCACAATTTAGACATTAGTCATATATAGTTGAATCGTTATATTAGAGCTATGATTATGAGTATTGGCTATAAGTAAGTAATTCGTTACAATTGGAGTTATTCAAAAGTAAAATGCTTGACAAAGTGGCCAATAAATTGGATTTAGCCTGTAGCAGGCGCCAATTCATGACATATTTTCTGGATTTATAACTTAATTTTCTATATATTTGTATATATATATATATATATATATATGAAAAGGAGACGTCGTCTACGCACTAATCAACAAATTCTTAGGCAAAATCTAAACAAATTTTTGAAATTATTTTTGGTTTTATCAGTTTTTCTTTTTTGTTTTTAATATTTTAAAAATATTTTCAAGCACTTGAATTAAAGTTTAGCTTAAAAATAAACTGGATTTGTTTTCTTTTTGTTTTTTTTTTTTGTTACATAATTATTTGTGTGTAGCATTTTCAACGGAATCTCAACATTGCAAGGAAGATTTTTGGCTGCGTTACGTTATTTCTGTAATCTTAAACTTATTAATCTTGATATATAGCTCTATAAATATATATTTATGTATGTTTTGATTATTAAAGAAACGAAAGGACTAGTCGCTAATAAAGTAAAAATAGAATAAAAAATATGATAAAGAAAATAAAAAGAAAATCATAATTTCGTTTTGTCGGTTGGTTTATTTTTAGTATACACATAATTTATGCCTAGACTAATAAATTCCACTAGAAAATCATACATAATAATTTACATAGTTATAAAATATCGAGATTAACCTTTGATTTGTAATATTTTATACAATATATATGCATGATTTCGACTTACTTCGCTAAAAAGAATTAACTAACAATAAAACGAAATGATACATAACCATAAAAAAACAAGATCGCAGCCTCAGTTGAATGACCGAAAGAGGAGCATTTGCCAACAGATCGTATGATTTGGTATGGTGTAGTATGGTATGAATATATAATGGATATGTCTGTCGATTCAGTTAGTTGCTAGTTGATAAGCTTTTGGCAAATGCTGCAGTGGCCAGCAACTGAAGCGTTAAATTCACGTAGTTCAACTAAAAGTAATATTACACATACATCAATATCTTCGTATATAGTACTATATATATACTCGACTATAGGAAATATATAGCTTATCTGCAACTATCTAAACAAAATATTCATAGGGATCTGATTGAGGGGGAAACCCCCGAATAACAACAAAATGAACAGCTAAGAAAAATCTCACGAAAAGTTTTGCACATCAATTTTCAAGAAATCTTTTTTCTTTCTTTCTTTTGGACAAATCTCTGTTATAGACACAGCCAAGCAGAGGTATAATCTTGAGGCCACTTAGAGGATGATCTCCGTGGAGCGACGCTGCAGCGGATCAGCCATGCCATAGGCTTCGCCACCGACCGGCGAGTACTTCGAGTTGCGCTTCATCTTCGCCGCCGGCAGAGTCGTCGTCGTCCCATTCTGACTGGTCACAGTGGCCAGTGGTTGCTTGGCTACCGTGATGACACTGGGCGTCAGCGTGGCGGTGGAGCTGTCATTGCTGCCGGTGGCGTTTGCACTTGCGATGGCTATTGTCGCCGCTGGACGCTGCACTTTCGGTGTGAGCGGATTGCGGCGCCTGACGGGCGTCTCCTGCAGCACCGCTGTTTTGCGTATGGTCTGCTGGAGCAGGGCGTTTACGTCGATGGCTGGCCAAGCGACCAGCGAGACGCTTCGTCATAAATGCGAGTCCATCGTCATGGAGCTGGCTTTGAGGCGTATTTGTTTGCTCCACGATTTATTGCAGTTGCCGCTGCTGCTGCTGCAGTGTGGCTCATCCTCTGGCAGCATCTTGGCGCCTTTGTTGGATGTAGCTGCGGATTGGGGGCCACCAACGGCGGATGACAACGAAAAGTATTCGGCGGATTGACTTAGCGAGGAGGCATCCACATCTGTGATGCCATCGTCCTCAATCTCACTGCGCATCGTGTGCTCCTGTGTGCTGAGTGGAGTCAAAGTGCTGCTGTGCGCCTCCTCCTGCGTGGGTGTGCTCACAATCGTGTGATCTGCGGCCGTGCAGAAGGAGTCACGGTGTCCAGTTGTCTCTTCGTCATCTTCATCCTCATCGCCGGCATAGTTCGCCTCGTCGCCATCGCTGCAACGCCCGCAGCAGCAGCTGTCTGTGTGACAGGAGCCGAAGCTCTTCAGGCTGCTGCGTTGGCTGGCCAAATGCTCATTCGACTGGAGGTCCGGCTGGCAGCGATGGCAATCGGCGGCCACTGTGAGCTCATGGGCATCCTCGTCTAGGCTGCTGCATGAGCTGGTGCGTGCCTGGTCACAGCTGCAGCTGGAGCAGCGCGAGCAGCTGCTGCAATAATCCTGCATGGCATCGGGTACAAACCGTTTGCGTTTAATGCGGACGCACTCGTTCCGAGCTGGAGCGGAGCCAGCAAGAGCGCGAGCGGTGCTAGTGGAGCTGCTGCTGGGCTGACCACCCACACCTGATGGCCTAAGCTGCTCGTCATCGTCAACGTGCACGCCCAGGCGCACATCATCATCATCATCATCGTTCTCGATATCATTTCCATCATCATGCGATAGCTCGTCCGTGTCAATGGTGGTATTGGAGTTGAAGGAGCCGCGTCGTCGCTGGCGATGCCGCTCGCAAAGCGGCGTAAGATTCATGGGTGCGCCACCACCTTCGCTGGCCACCTTGTACGGAAAATTGGAGGTAGCCGTGCTGCTATTATTCTCCGTAACGGTGGCCGCATCGATCTCAATGGCAATGACAGCGGAGTGGAGATGCGGTCGCATAGGATCCTCGCTTGAGTCCAGGGAAGACTTGTTGTGGTTGGTAACATTGCTGGCATCTTGGGGCTGCCTGTTACCAGCTGGAAGTGGACTGCGCTTGGAATGCAACTTCTTCTGTTGCTGCTGTTGCTGTTGCAACTGCGGTTGAGACTGAGGCGAGGATTGTTTGTGATGGCGACGATGGTGACGCTTCGTATTCCCATAATGATGATGATGACAATGATGATGGCAATGATGATGCAGTGTGGTCACATGGCAGTGGCAGCTCACACAGCAGCAGCGCTCCACAGACGTCTGTGTGGCATTGTGACGCTTCCGCCGATGACAGCAGCTGCGGTTGCCGCTGCGGCTGCAACTGCGACTTTGATTGTGATTGTGCATGTGACTGTGACTGTGACTGTGACTGTGAGTGGGATTGTGATCATGTCCACTAACCATACGCAACGCCGTTGGCCCGTTGGGCTTGTGCACTATGACCACCTCGAGGGCATCGAGTGCAACAGCCACAGCGGCAGCTGTGGTGCTGCCATCGTGCTTGCTGAGGCTCTTGCCACTGCCACCTGGACGGGGCAGCAGCTTGTTGTTGTTGTGAAACTGGAAGGCTCGATTATCGTGGCACTGGCCAAACTCCAGCACCTTGAAGTGCTCATCATCGGCACGTGCGGTCAGCAGGTGATCGTCGCCGCTGCTGCTGATGGTAATTGGAAGCGAAAGTTGTCGCTCCTCCGATTGGGATGCGTGCAGATCGTGTTCTTGTTGTTGCTGTTGTTGTAGTTGTTCTTCGGGGGCAAACTGCTAATCGCCGCGTCGCATATCGCGCGGCTTCGTATTGTTTCGGTAGATCCACACCTGCAGCAAGATGGCGATATCCAAACTGACCTGTAAAACCGATTAAACAGTAAGAGACAATATTAGTTTTATGAACGAATAACTGGGCTGTAGCTCAAGAGGATTACGAGGATTAGGTGGAGGGAACTACAGACCTGCAGCGTGCCACAAATCCAAAACTGCGATGGTGCGTTTCTAGCGACGAAATAACCAGTCTTGAACATATCACCGAGCGTCCACATGATCACCATGTGAATGCTCATACCATATGTTGATTTATTCTTAAAGTTGCGCAGAAATTGCGGCGCACCTGTAAAAAATATTACATATATTAGACTATATTCCTAGTTATATGCCATCTGAGTACTTACCCAGCATGGCTTCTGTAAAGACGGCCACAAAGCCCATGGCCTCCATGAACCAGTGTACGGGTAGCATAAGATATGTGATTGCAGCGCCCACAGCCCAAACGACGAGCATCATATCCAAGTATGATTGGAAGTCTGTCCAGTTCCAAAAGTATTTTAAATCCAAATCTGGAGCGCAAAGAAAGAGCATAGAAATTAATAACTGTTATACAAAACTGTTATACAAAACTGTTATACAAATCTGTTATACTAACTTGCATTACAAAAATGATGTAAAAAAAAATATCATAGAAAGCTGTTATACAAAGCTGTTATACAAAACTGTTATACAAATCTGTTATACTAACTTGTATTACAAAACTGATGTACAACAAAATTACCATAGAAAGCTGTTATATAAAACTGTTATAAAAAAACTGTTATACCAACATTATACATATATATATAAGTGCACATTTCTGTCGTACACTTCTGTTATATGGAATAAGGTCTCTATTTAGACTAGAGGTAACTTAAAACTGTTATACTAATGGTCGAAACTTGTATATGCTTTTCTATTAATATAAACTATATGCAGTATCAACTTGTTATACAAAATTATTGTATCATATTAGCTGTTATACAGTTATCTAAAATACCCATTCAACTGTTATACCAAGTTTATATTATACTGAAATCTGTACTAAGTGTTGAATAACTATAAATGGTTGTCTATTTTAGGTACAGATACAGTCAAACTAAAATACTGTTATATATTATAGTAATTTTCAGTAATCTAACATCGATTTTGCCTTTAAAGCACTTCGATTCGTTTGCAAATCAATTTATATTATCGTTGCCTGCTTTTGAGGTCTTAGCCACAGCAGAAGCCCAAGCGCTGCCTGTGTGTGGCACTATAATTAGCCCAATACTCGGGGCGCGTATCGTGGCTAAGTGCCACATGTTCATTGATAAATTTACGGGCAATATTTCCGGCATTGTAACCCAGTTTACGAGTATTGGGGCGCCGATTGATAAGGTGAAAGCTAAAATACGGCAAATGACGCGTAAAGATAAGCAAACCAAAGGAGCAGCCCATAAAAATGGCAACAAAACTGCCAATTGGCAGTGGATGGATCTCAATGGGAATGGGAATGGGAATGGCAACTGGGCGTGTTATTTCCACGTAATGGTGCTTCCATATAAACAAAAAGATGTTGCCGGAAATTGCCTCAACTGTCGCGAAAAGTTTGCCAAGTCGAAACTCTCGAGTCACGACCCTTCACCCCTGACCCATGACTCGACTTACCATTCAAATAATGTCTGGATCGTGTGCGCTTGGGGACACCGGCTTCCGTGGAAACCGAGGCGGCCGTGTCCGTATCCGTCATCACCTTGGGCAAATGCAG
This sequence comes from Hirtodrosophila trivittata, assembly GCA_035045065.1. Taxonomy (NCBI): domain Eukaryota; kingdom Metazoa; phylum Arthropoda; class Insecta; order Diptera; family Drosophilidae; genus Hirtodrosophila; species Hirtodrosophila trivittata. Next base: position 2,505,531 of record JAWNNK010000022.1, read on the forward strand.
CTCGTCCCCTAATCACGGATGAAATCATTTCAATGTTTTATTTAAAGGATATTGGACAATCCTTAGGAACTTACCACGCAGCGTGTGCTCCCGGCCATTCGCATTTAAACGTTTCACCTTAACGCACAGGTGAATCATTAGGAACATGGTTACATTCATGACAACGCTCTGCACCAGCAGTGGAAGCTCATAGCGGCTGGAGAACCTGCAAACGCATAATATAGATTATTATTACTGTTATTATTATTATAAGAGGTAGTTCTGGTAGTTAGTGCGAGTAAATGGCATTATAATTGGCATTGATTACGCCTCGGGGTCAGCACAAAAGCAATTGATTTCTCTACTCAAGGGAGAGTGTCCTTGGGAGGATGGAAAGGTTGCACTTAATATAGGGTAACTACGGTTTGGTTATCTAGGTCGGTAGATGCCAAGGATAGAGGGACTCAAACAGAGCCCGACACTGTTATAAAGGTGTCTCTATGTGTGGTGCAAACTTCGGCTAAGGTAGGAGAGAGTCTTTCAGGGAATCTTTAGGTGAATGAAGGTGAAGATTTGGGTGCTCTGTGTCAGCTCGAAACGGGATAGGTTTGAGGTTCTTTGCTGTTCAGTGAAGACTCTGTATGATATTTAAGAGATACAGCTAGATACCCATCAACAGCTTTAACCAAAGATTATAACGATACCATCTCATCTCAACCTGTCCAACTTCTAGGAGTATATCTCCCTATATTCTATTCTACAAGCGAATTCACCCTGGAGCTAATAGATAAGCCAATTGTATATTCTTAGCTGTATCTGTTTTCAAATCAAATCTCTCCCAGTTCAGGCATCTTTCCCCCTAAAGGTCAAGCCATGGCTCAGTTCTAGACACTTGTCACTTCTGCTAAAATATTCCATCAGAGAATTCCGACATAGATAAACTAAATTGGAGCTTAAGTGCATGTAACCATCATATATTATTAACTATCTTTAAGACAACATAGAAAGCAACCGACATTATACATCTTTCAGCTTAAAAGCATGTTTTCGATTACCCAAACCATTGTTTAAAGTTTGTTAAATGATGCCCTAAACGCTGTAGAACAGAACTCATGACTATCTTTCCGAGAAGGAGGGATAAAGTGTGGAATAATATGATTAATTATATCCAATTTTCGCACGCTGAGTAAATGGAGGGTCATTTGGGGAAATGATGGAGAATACTTAGAATTGGCTTGGGCTGAAAATCGATTGGCTGCGCTTTAAAAGGCAACACATTAGGAAATTTATTTTTAACTTGAACCGGAAGGGAGCAGAGCGAACGTAGGCGGTGGGTGGGCTGTGGGTGGCGGGAAGGTGGCTTGTGTCAAGCGAAGCTGTCATAAAGCTGACAGATGGCAAGTGTTGGCCATGTTGTGTTTACTGGGCCTGAAGCAAAAGCCAACAATGAAAAAAAACTGGAACGTGTTGAACATTTGGCAAAGCACCAAAAAACAGAAGCAACAAAAAAGCAAGCAACGCATTAGCTGGGAATTATTTGAAATGGGGCAGGAGGAAAGAAAAAGGTTCTACTAAAAGCTCGAAATACATTAATGATTTCAGTTGTCACATTTTGAAACAATGCTTCTATATTGTACGTAATATTTGTCATAAAAAACGCGCCCCAAAAAGTAGACAATGGTTTCCTTTTTCATTGCCACGTTAACAACTTTGGCAACTAGTTTGCCTTTTGCTTTGTTTTGATTGTTTCCGTCGTTTGCAGAGCGAAATTGAATTACAAATCTTTCTGCCCTTAAATGTCGTTTCGTTCTCGGCCAGGCCCAAACACAACACACACACACACACACACACACACACACACACACAAATAGCCAACTAAGCAAATACTGAACAAATTGGGAATAGGGATGTCAATAGATGGGGAATAAGATACAACTGGGGTTGTTTTTCCGTTTTGATTATGGGGAGAGAATAGTTTTGCTCATTTTTTCGCTTTTATAAATTGTTAATCAATAGTTTTAAATGTATAACACTCGAGTGCTTTGTACTCTAAGCGTTGTGTATAACAGTTTAATGAATGATAAAATGACTACTTATAGAATGAATAAATGCTTTTATACTGTATAACAGTTAGTAACTGCTTCTGTGAAGCTTTAGTTTATATTATTCAGAGGCAGCTTCTTATCAGTATTCTGTTATACTTCAGTTATATTACATGTTTCTATTGAGTTGTAGCTTTTAACTAGTTGTATAATTTATCAATATTACCATAACAATAGGCTGTAGAGAAGTGTAACAATCGCAATTTGCAACGCTATTTTAAGTATTGTAAAAAGTTTAACGACAAACAGAAATTGACATCAACTTTATAAATAGAAAACTTTATTATAGCAGAAAGATGAGGATAGAATAAAGATAAAGAGAGAACAGTATCCCATAGGGAAAACCTGCTTAATAATAATTACTGTATACCTATAAGAAATCGTTCATAAAATATCTCATACCACATCGATATAACAGTATAACAGTTGACATTATAATCTGCATAGTGCACACAGCTTGCGTTAGGTTCTTAACTTTGTTCAACTTTTAACTTGCTGAAAACAAACTATAAACACACCCACACACAACCGCAGAGCACCCCCTGCCACACACACACACACACACACAGCCGCAGTGGCTGAGAATTTTGCATACTTCCGCGTGTTAAATTTGCATGTTGTAAGTCGTAAAAAATCGATAAAATTGCAAACGGCACTCGGCGCTGACGAGATGCCTACCTCAAGCCCCTCCTCCCCGCTCTACTGCTCAAACTTATTCGCTTGAATGGCTCAACTACTCGTATAAATGGAATGTTCTCCTCCTCCTCCTCCATCGCCAGCTGCGCTGCTCCATCGTTTGCCACAATATAATGTAAACAATTTCGGTTATGCCCGGCGTATAACATCTGCCAATCCCTCAGATCCTGCTCTGCCAGAGCCACATGCATTTTCACAACATTCAAGCGCATTTTCACTGGTAATTGGGGAAATGTTTTGACTGAGTGACTTTGGTGGATGAAGAGAGGTCATGAGAGGCATAAAGCGAGGGAGGATGTAAGGTATATAGCATGTAGGGTCTGCAGGAAAGGAACAAATTGACACTTAATGTTGATGAAAGTTTTATTGATAAATTTATGCCACAGCTTCTCGTACTCCAACTCGACCTACCCCACAGTCTCCTCCCCCCAAAGTGTGTTTGGCAAATGAAGTCACATTCTGTTGGGGCAATTTGTGTGTTTGCCCGTTAGTTGGTCGTGTGTAACGCCTTCAAACCCAGATTTGCCGCCCGCCTCAGCCTCTAGTCCGCCTCCCTTTGAGAAGGAAAAAAGTCCTTTTTCTAGACATATATATTTAATGTATGTACGAGTATAATTAAAACTGTGCCGGCTTTAACGCAGTGTTTGCTCAAGTGTGTGCGGCGTTTTGTTTGCTCATAAACACACACACACATGTACTGTTATACACACACACACACTCAGAGAGAAACTTAATTTAACTGGAAGTAGGCTACATTCGTTGTGAATGTTGAGCACTTAAAGCAATTGAGAACATGTCATCATCGCCGTGTGAAGAGGTCCTTTAACGAACTGAATGCACAGTAGTCCTAGAAAAGCTGTGCCTAAGCTCCAGGAATATATATACATATTATATATATATATGTGTACAATTAGAATAAATAAAGGAATTTTCTTTAGGATATAGTACGAAGCGAAAGTGTTCCAATGAATGCGCTTATTTAGCTGCTACTATATTATGTACGAGTCCTGTGACCGCCATAAGATTTGTGTAAATAAACCCTTGATGATGATGATGACGTTGATGATGATGATGATAATGAGCCAGCGGATAATTATCCTTGAATAGCGCCACTGAATGAATGAACTGAAAAGGCTCGCCCTGCTTTCGGTCCGGTCCGACTTGAAACACTTCTGATCTTTGTGTTGAGGAGGTGTTTGTATGACGAGTGTGTAGAAACTGGGTCGTTCTGAGTTCCCTTTCTTGTCCTTATCCTTTCGTTAAGCTCTTCAAATGACCTTGCCAGCATTTGGTTGCCTTTTAACTTGTTCAGCGTTAAGTAAAACTTATATATACAAACTTATTTGCCAATAAATAAAACAATCGTATGAACAGCTGCTGGCCATTTTAGATAAGTATATAACCATTTTAGATATGAAACATATATGGTATATAAGCTGAGTGTAGAGACTATGATACGGGAGGAGAATTGTTATACAAACTGTTATATCAGCCAGTGAACGGCTAAACACAAAGTAACTGTCATGCTCTGTGGATCGAGGGTAAGCATGCTGAATATAACAATTATATAGAAACTGTTATACAAATTGTTATACAAACTGTTATACGAATCCATGGAATCTTCAGATACAAAAATATTGTTATGCTTAGCTGCTTTATGAAAAGCATATTCAGTATAACAGTTATGTATACAGCTTAAGTATACATCAAGATATTCTGTTATATGTACTTGTTTGCGAGATGCCTTTAGCAGACTATAAAACTGGTATACAAACTGTTATAATCACAGGAACACAACGCTTGAATAAACTGTACGATGAATATATAATCATAGAAGAACAATATACGAACTCACTTTAAGAGCGATTTAAAGATTTAGAGTCAAACTTTATATATAATGTAAAAATTAAACCAATTACTGAAAGAAAGAAAAAAAACCGAGATATAAATGATATGCAATGTGTGTAAAACATGTTTTATGATGTTTCTTTATTTGCCCAATGAAAATGAATATGCTCATTCGTCAAAAGGCGCCCCCACGTGGTGTTAAGCCCAACACAAGACCACAAGACAAATAATAGCTCTGTGTGCTGTGTGGGTGGTAAAGCCACTTCGGAATTACGGCTCAGCTGCGGAGGCATAAGTGAAACCGGAAGAGTCGGGTGCACATGGTAAACAAAGCCCTTACAACAAGACCACAAAAGCAAAAATGCTCCAAGGAAAATAAAAGGAACGAAAAGAAAAGAAACAAAGCCGCAATTGTTGCCAATGATTGGAAGCTGTGCGGCACAGCAGATACGATGTGATTTGCATAGGGGCGTAAAAGATATATATATATTCAGCTAGAAAGTCAATTTCAGACCAGAATTATCACCATATATGCGAATACAAGCCCATTTATATGATAACACCCCCATGAATCAAGTGAATTCTATTACACAGATGAGAACTCTGCGAAGAAACTCTTAAAGCGAAGTGTTTTAAGGTAAAAGTTAAATCAATTCTGGAACCTAAACTGTTATACTGTTATACGAAAGTAAAGTCTGTGTAAATGAATTACTTAAGTCAGTCGAAAGCTGATTAGTTTGATTAAAATATGTTCATTTTGCCAGAATAGCAATTTTATAATGTAATTTCTATACAGTCTTGTTTACTTTGGAACGCACCTAACGCTCTGTTCACACCCTGATAAACTATAGATCTTACTATATATACAATATATATTTTAAACATTTAAACTGAAATCTTAGACTAGAGCAGAGTATTTATGTCAATCAGCAGAGTTAGACAGCAGAAATGTAGGAGAAAAAGTAATTTATAACGAAGATGGTGGGGAAAAAGGTGTGTGTGTTTGTGTGGTGTGTGTGTGCGTTGCACCAGCATTTGCTTGTTTTATATGTGCCCTCATCAGAGCGAAACTGTAAACATTGCGAAAATGCCAATAGACAGGGGATTGAGATGTCTCTTGTTGACCTTGTTTAAACAATTTGACTTAATTCTCTGGGTTGGCCCCTGCTCGGATCTGGTTCTGGTTCTCGGTTCTCGGTTGTTCTTTGCCAACGTAAGCTAATTAAATGCTTTACCCAAAATCAGTTGAGAGCGTAAACTCATTACAAAATTCGTGTAAAACAGAAGGTACAGGAAGACCTTCAAGCAGATGGCTTTGACGTGGCACCCCAGGGACAAGGCCAGGCATTAAGATTCAATTAGAAAGGCGTCGTCAGTAACAAGGCACAAAATAGCTTGGATTTGCCACCTGATTCCACCCACATCGTCGTTGGAAGTCTAAGGATTGTCCCCGAGCACGAAACATGACGTGTTTGTGTTTCACTTTTACTTTTTGCTGCTTTTAGCTTTTTAATTACGCAAAAATCTTGAAGCTAAAAACACTGCGCGTAGGCAGAGAAGGAGATAAGTGTGTGCCGGCGATAGCCTCTAAGTTGACCTTTGGGTTAGGAGAACTGAGACCGCACCCAGGCTATCAAGACAAGTCGACTCAAAAGTTACTCCGTCATCCAATTTACTGTAAGTTAGAAATAAAAACTAAAGCAACGCTTCAGATAACACAAATCGGGTCAATTGAAAGCTGATAGTGCTGTGTGCAATTATTTACAATGTTCTGAGAACTTGCGGATGGGTTACAATTCAATCGAAATCGTTTAAGAGGGGCGCAATAAAAGTAGCTAGTAAGTTTTTCAATTTAACTAATTGAAAGGGGAGTCGATCATTCGCTTGGCACTCCCCTAGATCGTTTAGCTCACAGAAGATAAAGTTGTTTGACTCTTGGTTTGATTTCTCTGCTATGATAAACCCACCTCAGGAATTCAGGTCAGAGTTTTATTTTAAGTAAACTCAGTTCAATATCGTGTATCACAACAGATGGTTTGCGTCATATATTGCAGATATTACTAGGCAATGGATCTACAAGAGACTGTAAAAAGATGTGGGTAAGCCGCAACTTAAGCCGCAAAAATATGAAAAGAAATCAAAGTAGTTCTTCAACAAAGCGAAATCGTCGCCAAAATGAGTCTAGTGTCTACACAAGAGGAATATAAACAACTAATAATGATCGATAAGAGTTTTATCGAAGAGCAGATACCCTGTAACTGGGTTTGAAATACCTGAAGATGACAGACTTTGTCCTACAATATTCGAAATTTAAAAGCAATTGTCTAAAAAATATTCTATATATACTTCTAGTATCTGTGCCTTTCTCCTATACAACTTTGTTATACCCTTTATTCTGAATAGGAAGAGTATCAATAGAGAATCAAAAGCTTAAAAGTAGAACCATATATCATTATTACCAGCAGAAACAGGTTAGAAATGTGTTAAAAGTCACTTTGCATGCAAAAGGCCTCAGCAAAACAAAGAAACACAAACTTTTATGGGCGAAACAAGAAACTTGGCAACGTTTTTTGGATTGCTTCAGGTCTGACAACTATGGAGCGTAAGTTAAATGGAATCCATCAAAGTCGAAAATCCCTTCACGCACCACAGACCCTGACCTTGAGCAAGTATTTCCAGTAGTTCCAACGCCTTTGTTTATTTTTGAAATAATTTCCAGCTATTATTCAGATATTTGAAAATAAATAGCAACACTCAAAGTGGGTCAAAAAACACTAACACAATATCGAAGTTCTACAATTTGTAATGCTTCAATGGAATTGCTTGTTCATGCTCTGTTTATAGGGCAGATAAGATTAAACTGACATTATTATTGGGCTAATAGAACTTTGCGGCGATAAGCAAAACGCTGCAGAAAATTTTGAACTCAAAGAAATATTTTAAGCAATTGTTCTAGAAGGGGAAGAACATTCAAAATAGAATCTTCTTGAATATCTCTCTGGGAAAACTTTACTTAAATGGAATTAAACGCATTTTAATTCGTTTCCCATATCATTTGAATCATTCACAAAACCCATTCATCGCGAGTAATCTATATCCCTGTAGCTAATAATATATCGAATACCTTCCATTAGTATAATTTGATTAAATTATAAGGTTCTTCGTCAGCTTTTTTGCTAATTCGTAAGTAAACTAATTGCCATGAGGGGCTTTTGGTTATCTACCACAAACAAATTATTCAAAGAACTCTGCTATTTATAAAAGTCTATATAGTACGACTATATAGTAAAGAGTGTGTCAGGTAAGGGAGTAGATAAGAACTGTACGAAATTTTAATAATTTTAAGTAATTATTGCTTTAAACAAATATTTGCAAAATGAATAAGAGCCTATCAGTAAGTAGATTGTCTCTGAGGCCTGCGAGACCTCTTCAGGATGGAGCTTATCGGTTGAGGAAGCACTTCATATGCATAAAGTACTCTATATTGTACACAAAGTAAAAGGGCTTCCATTGGTTTGCTGGAATAATGATAACATTCTGAACCTAAGATCAGAGAGGTCTTCATAAAACAGATTGTAAAAAAAACAAATATATAAATATACATATATGTAACACTTGGAGTACTGTGAATTGTTATTGATAATAAAGAGAAAAGCTATAAAATTATACATTTTATATACTTGAACTATCAACCTATACTATATACTGATTATATAACATCTGAGCTGCTCTGACTTTTTATCTTTTGTGGTTTTTTATATGTTATCCTAGACTTTGTTCTCATATTTATTATAAACTTCCTTTTTTTCTTCATTCACTTCTAAACTATTTCTGCTTCTTTCCGCATTCTTGTTTGACTTTTCCTTTATGTTATTTCAGTTTTCCTTTTCTGTAATCCTCTTTTCGTTTTTCCCATTTAGCTTATTTTCTCTGTCCAGCTCGTTTTCATTAATTTCGCGTCTCTTTTTTAATTTAATTTTACAGTTTCTGCAGCTATATTTGATTGCCACATTTGCCACATAAGCCCCAAGTACCCCCCTCCCTTGGCACCCACCACCTTCCATGACCAATTCATAAGACTGCTCATCAAATTGCTGTAAAACGAAAAGTTGGCAATTGTTTGTCCGCTTTTGGCCTTTCAAAACTTAAGCGGCTTTTAGCTTTGCGCCGTTTGCAATTGCACTTAAAAAAATTAAGTGGGAGCTCGTGCACGTAAAATTATATTTATATATCACATACCAACCTCTCTATTCACATATATATATTTAATTTAATATTTAAATATATATGTACACATGTTAAATATACAATTACAGACGCCGAGTATTCGAGCGCTTATTATTTTTATCATTTTATCAAACAATTTGTGCAAATATTGAAACAAGTGCGAGAGTCACTCTGTGACTCAACTGGCCACAAATGAATCTATTTGGGGACAGCTCAAAGTACTTTACATACTTTTTCTGTATATGTTATGATTCCAATCATAATACATTAGTTAAACTTTGCTTAGTCACGCCCCAACGCCCAAACCAGACGCATTGAGTCATTCACACAAAACGGGAACGTCATATTTTTCATACGCTTGAGACCTGTTTAGGGCTTCCGCTGGATACCTGACGCCTCTCGGCGGAATGTGGCCAAGAATGTAACTGTCTGTTGCCAAAACAAGCCAAGAGGTAGCTAAGGTAGGAATTATGTAGAAGTATACAAGGTTTATTTTAGATTTTTAACTTATCTTAAAGTTTATCAGTGTGGTATATATATTTTTACGATCTGTTTAAGTACACAAAATAAAAACGAAAGATTATATATAACTATACGAATCTACAGTTAAACCTTTTCTATATGTTTTCAGTCTGAACATGACAAATAACAGTGAATCGATGAGCTCATTCAACGCCTTTGGACATAAGGCATATATCGGCTGTATCTGAGTTGTGTCTCTCTCTCTGTGTGTGATGATTGGGGGTGTGAAAACAATAAAAAATTGTATATATCTATATATCTCTTTATATATATATGGATAATTCTGAAATATTGTTTAATATGCGAACATATCTGTATATAAACAAAGACCCAATGACAGTACATTGTAATGAAATTATAGGCCAGACAGTCTGATTACCCCGGAACAGAAAAGTTGCAAACTTTTATGAGTGTTTTTTATACCCTGTACTGGAAGGGTATATATAGAGTGTATGTAGAGGTAGTGCAAATGTTTATAACAGAAGCAAATGGTATCTCTATATAATTTTATGACTTGTTTCTATTCGTATGCTTGAGTAGTTTTTTGATCTGGTGAACTCTGTATTAGATCAGCGACTGCAAAAGCTAGAGAAACCCTTATATGCTACGTAATTAATGGATTATGTATGTTATGCACTATATATATACTCTATAAACTCTCTATATACACTCTATATACACTCTATATACACTCTATATACACTCTATATACACTCTATATACACTCTATATACACTCTATATACACTCTATATACACTCTATATACACTCTATATACACTCTATATACACTCTATATACACTCTATATACACTCTATATACACTCTATATACACTCTATATACACTCTATATACAGTCTATACACCCTACACAATAAATTCTGTTCTATTTCTCACTTTAGATGCTATAGCTCAGAGTTTTCTAAATGAGTTCGACTTGTCCCTGACTTATTTAAAGGGTATTTCGTAGTCGGACTAGAGACTATCGAGCAGACAGTTTTTGCTTGTTATCATTGCAGCAGAAAGTTGCATATGTAGGTAATTAAATTTTGTTACAAGTTTTTAATGCTTTGTTGTTGTAGATTTCTCACATTTCCCAGGCAATAAAAACGAACCAGCAACCATGTGGGATGAGTATGTAAATGTGATTCCCCCCCCCTTTTCGTGTTGAGATCTGTGCGAATTGTTGTAGAAATTGCTGAAATGCAAAAGCTACAACACTTTTCCTACTCTCTTTTCGCATAATTATTTAAGTGTATCGTGTGTGTACCACAAATTGCCCACAAGTTCCGGCTGAGGGCTGCCCATAGAGCAGCGGGGACTCCGGGGACCGAGGGGTGTAGCAATGCGGCAACGATTAGACCATATAATGATAATTAACTTGTCAGTGTGTTGATCAATTGACACAGGCAAAATTGTTTACAAAAACACAATAACAGAATAATAGAGAACAGCCGAACGCTAACTATATATTGAATATATATTGTTCCGACTTATGGAGTATGTAGTCGAAGTAATGGTATACTATTATAGGATTTAACATCTGAATTGGTTGTTAATGGGAAAGGAACACCCTAACACCTTTCTAATTGTTATGTTAAGAACTGAATTTAATTATACTGATCCCATATCACTATTCTTACACTGAAATTTATATCTTTATAAAACCCCAATAAAAGATATCTTAAGTTTTATTTTTTCTTCGTTTAGTCACTATTTTAATAATTTATAGCTTTGAGTATTAATTTGTATGTTACTATTTCGCTTTTACTTAAATCTAGTTTCAATTTATATATATTTATAATTTTTATATTTATATATCTATTTTTTATAATTTTTTAAAATGTATTTTCATTTTTATATTCATCATATTTATATTTTTTATATTTATACTGATATTTTTTATAATTAAATTTATATTATTCATATTCCTAATCTAAACTTAAGTAACTTTACCACTGTTTCAGTTTCAGTTTCCTTTCGGTTTCATAACCTTATCGAGAGCTCGACTCTAATCTATAAATATGTTCCATATAGGGGTAGGCGGCAGTTCATTGGCTAATTGCAGATCCCTAGGGCTCTATGTAATTCTGTGATTTCTTCTATCTCCTTAGGGAAATGAAATTATAATTCAAAGTCAACAAATGTTGATAGCAAGGCAAATGACAATGCATATTTCAAGAATGTTTTGTTTTTGTTTACTGACTTATTAGTTGTGTGCATAAATACATACATACATATATATTTATACATGTGTGCATATATATTATTTACATGTCATTTCCTCACAAAATGGTTAATCGTTGCTTCGCACAGAATTTAATTTATGGTCAAGTAATGCTGGCGCCTCTGTGGCAATCGCGTGACACAAGTCGCCACCCGCAGAGAAAGTCACGCTATAAATACCCCTTGGGAAGAAGGTTGAGTATTCCCCGTACAACCTATATATATATATATATTACTACCCAAGCGAAACTGTCGCATGCCATTGAAAATTCTATAGACGCCGTCGTATTAGTAGTAGAACAGCTGATTCACTTGGCAATCGAGGAGACTCGTCAAATGGTTGCAACCAACCAAGTTTCTAGCTGAGCAATTAAATTATTGATTGTCGCCCCAGACAAATTGACGACAAATTCCACCAGTTGCTTTGCTTCTGCTGTTGCCCCCTAAACCTTGATAAAAGGGGTATTTAAAGCTATGCAAAAGTATGCCACAGACAGCTGAAGGCAAATCCTTGCATACTTTAGTCTGACTTGTGGCAAGTGGCTTGTCTGGAGGATACGTCACAGTCAGGCAGAAGCGACTGGAGAATTGTTGCAACACTTTGTTTATAATTGATAAGGGCTCTGTGTGCTGTTTATAGATACTCAGAGGTGGCATTAAAGATTCATTATATGGAGCAATAACCATACAGCAGCAGGTGGAAGTGGTTGACCCTGGGTGCAGGAGTGATTGCCTCCAGTCAAGTCAACCGGTTGCGTTCCAATCGTAAAAACACGTTTGGGTCTCAGTCAAAAAGCGAAAGAAATTTTTGGTCTTTATTTCTTTTGCATTTATTTATTATTTTTGGCCATTCTACAAAGTGCAGAGAGATCAAAGAGAAATAAATAAGTAGATTCTCTACTCAAATGTGATTCAACTGTTCTTTGTAGCCCAAAGATAAATAATAGAAAATATCAAAGGTGAGTCCATGTTAAGAGATCAAGTAAATATGCATATAAAAAAATTAACAAATATGTTTATATCTTCTTGATCAAAAGCAACTCTAGTTTGTCTCAGATAAAACAAGAGCTAGAGATACAAAATTCAGTACACAAGATACTCTTCTAGTAGTACATTAGGATTCTTGAGATTTGGATAATTGTTTCTGTTTCTTATTGAAGAGCAACGACAATTCTTAGTAGGCGTTGACATATGCTTTAAACTCTTCCTCAGACTTACTTGAAAATAGTCTGAGCTTCAAGTCAGTCCACTTGATTTTTGCATATTTTTTCTCGCTGTGTATACAGATAATTGTAGCCACGAGTAGTTTTAACTGGTTTGGGCAGAAGGAACCCTGTTATTGATAATCATTCGCATAGTTGCTCAAATTGAATTAAAGTTTGTAGCTTGACACGTCAAATCAACTGTAAAAGCAATTAAAACTGTCAACTTTTCCCGTATGATAACTATATATAATACCCAGAACTCAGATGAGTTCTACGAGTAGTTAGACAATATAAGCATTACCGGTTACAACATAGATATATATATAGCACTACGTGTAGATAACTGAAACCTGATAAATTTGCGGAAATCTCTTTTAACCAAATTTCACCAGATTCGTTCGTGCTTTCTTCAAAGATTTGGCTTATAGCAACACTATATACACAATTAATTATATGTTTACATATATATATATCCTGCTTCGCATGGAATACCATATTGCGTATCTTAATTCGGTATCTAAAACGCATACGTTTTTTCGGGAAGAATCTTAAGTGTATATTTCGTTCTATGGATTCCATTGGGGTAACTTGAATTTTGCTATTTGCGTCATTGAATCATAGAGCGAAAACGAATTTATAAATCGACTGAGAACCATTATATAGCTAGACATGACATGAGATCATATGGGTGCTATTGCTCGCAACGTCGACTGAATTGCCCGATAAGCCGACTGATAAGCAGACGCCCAAGTTTATAAGCACTAGCGTGTCCAGATAACATCGTGTATACAAAAAAAAACACCAAAAACAAAATCAGATTGTAAAAACAAACGTTATTCGTAACTAGGTTGCGTCATAAGGTGAGGGATTTGCACTGCTCCCTAGGAGCTTAGTTGGATTATGGATTACCAGAAGGTCTACTACAGAGAGGTTCGACTTACCAAAAGAGTATTCTCAGCGAATTGGCCACTAGTAGGGCCAGGCAGACATACAGGGAGAAGCCGTCGGCATCCTGCGTCTTCTTGATTTCGACATACTGCGGTACGTAGGGTATAACGCCGCCTATCACCATCGCTGAGGCGGCCGCCCAGCCGAGCACATGACCAACGGTGAGGCCCAACTCATCACTGATGATCCAATCCATGTTTGTTGTGTTTTGTTGTGTTATCGAAATATGCTATCGAATCTTAATATTAACTTTTAATAATTTGACGGATATGTTTTCGCTTGTTTTGTTGTTGTTGGTGTTGTTGTCTAGGTCGTTAACGCCGTGCCCTTATGCAAATGGGTGCGTGGTTGGGTAGGGTATTTGACTAGTTGAGACGTTAGCGACTGGAAGCTATAGTTGTTCCTGTACTTTTCGTTTTTGTAATTGTAATTGTAATTGTTGTTGTCTTTTGGGCATTTTGCATTATTGTACTGCAGCAGCGACGTCAGCGTAGGCGTTCTTTAATTGGCCAAGCAGAGCAAGCAAGCAGAGCAAGCGAGCCAGCAACAGCAAACGAGAGAGGGCGAAGCGAGAGCGACAGCGTTAGGCCAAATACTATGCAGCTTATGCTATGTTAATGAACACAGTTTCTTGCGAGAGGCTGCCGCCTGTCAGCTGCTATGATGCTGCTGCGTTGTCGTTGTCGCCGTCGTTGTTTGCGTCGGCGTTGGCGTCAGCGTCGTTACTCAGGTATGTAAGTGACAGTGTGTGTGTGTGTAAATGCGTTTGCAAATGCCCAAAGAGGAAGTCAGCGGTTGTAGTTAGTGTTGTTGTTGATTTCCTTAGCCAATGGTGCTTTTATTTTTATTTTTGTGTAATTCGCTTTGATTTTCTCTCTTTTGTTTTCTTCTGCTTTCTACTACACCCACACACACACGTACACGTGCACATGAACACATAGAAAGACAGCTGCTTTGCCCTTTTGTGTTGGTGCTTTCCTTCGTTTCTTTCGCTTATGCGGATTTCTTTTTGTTATTGTCGCGCTGTTTTGTATTGAATTTTCCAATTTATTTTCGCCACGCTGCCCGCTCTTTTACGATCTGTCAGCAATTTTCCTGTGCACAATTTCCTGGCAAAATCCTACACTGCATCTAGACGAGAGGAAGAAACACTTCGTTTCCATTTCACACTTATTTTTTTGTTTTCGTTTAATCCACTTGTCTGACTTTGCTCGTATTTTGCTTGTTATTTCCTTAGTCTCGTTGATTGCATTTACATTTCGCGTGCGGAAAATCTAATCACTTAGCTTAATTCGTAGCTGCTACTTAGTCGTTTCCTTATTAATGTATCTACCTTGTACTTCGATTTTTGCGCATTTTTCCGCGAGTGAAACCGCACTCAACGTTCAAGTTTTGTTTAGCAATTATTCTTTTACTTTAACTTCACGCGCGACCTGCGACTCGCTTTCTCGGCGTCAGAACAACAACAACGGTGAATTTAACATAACATTTGTATAGTAAATGTTAAGCTCAAAATGGTTATGTTGTGCACGACTGTTAAAAACTGTGTGCTCAACTGTTAGGGCAAACTCAAGAAATACCGAAAAATACTAAATGCGTAGTTCGAACGGTAGAACAAATTTAAATTTAAATAAATTCTACCTAAATGTTGTTAAAAGTGCAAACGAAGTGCACATTTTCCATTTTCCTAATTCATTTTCGTTAATATATAATAATAATATAAATTTGATATATTAAAATTTTCATAATTACACTGAATATCGTTAAATATACTAAAGATTTGCAGTATTTATCAGTTCAAAGACAATTCTCGTACGATTTGATTTAGCTCGGGGTTTATTTTAAAAGGTCTGTACAAATTGTCATTGGTAAAGTTATGCAACAATTATCACAGTAAAAACTAAAGATTTTGTTTAAGAAATAAAATTAAACTATGCAGAAAACATTCGACTTAATCCCTAGATTAACTAAGCTATGCAAAAAATGATTAGTTCTTCTTTTTCTTCTTTTCGGGATGACCCAAGCCCTGGGATTCCTGATATTGTCGCACAATCTGTTCCTGCACATCAGGCAGACAAGGTGAATACCTTGAGTACTCCATAGTGAACTCACCTTTGCCCTGCGTGCTGGACCTGTAAAAAATTTAATATCGAATTAGTATTGAAACTGGATATTAAAGATTCCTCTATAATAATTACCGTAGTTCGCTGGCATAGCCGAACATATCGTTCAGGGGAACCTCAGCGTAGACGGTGAACCAACCCTCGGTACCCTCGGTGCCGGTGATGATGCCGTGACGCTTGCTCAGATGTCCCATTACAGCACCTTGGAACTCCTCGGGCGCTGTTACCTCTACCAGCATAATAGGCTCTAGTATCTGCCAGGCTCCATTTTGGAAGACTTCTTTAATAGCACCATGAGCGGCCATCATAAATGCCAGCTCGCTGGAGTCCACAATGTGATGGCCACCATCCTGCAGACGGAAACGAATTCCGGATAGCTTATGGCCGGAGAGCATGCCACGCTCGCACATCTCGCGATATCCCTTCTCCACGCCGGGCACAAACTGCTTGGGCACATTGGTACCCACCGTTTCATCCACAAATTCCAGCAGTGTGTTCTGATTAGGAGGCAGTGGCTCCATAACGCCAATAATGCGGGCATACTGACCCGAACCGCCAGACTGCTTCTTGTGCAGGAAGTCGAACTCACAGGGTCCAACCATGGTCTCACGGAATGCTACTTTGGGTTTGCCAAGCGTCACAGGGCAGCCGTATTCTCGCTCCATACGCTGTGCATAGATTTCCAGATGCAGCTCACCCATTCCTGAGACCAGAGTCTCCTTGACATCGTTGTCAAAGAAAAAGTGGAAGGTGGGATCCTCCTTGGTGAAGCGTGCAATGGCCTTGGAGAAGTTATCACGATCCTTGGTATTATTCGGCTTGATAGCCATGGAAACAACAGGTTCTGGCACAAATATGGACTCCATAGCCATGTTATTCTTAGGATTGGTCGTGAAAGTGTCTCCTGAAGCGCAGTCGACGCCAAACAGCGCAAAGATATCGCCCGCATAGACTTCGTTGACATCCTCCATTTGGTTGGAGTGGAGACGGACAAGACGTGCAATGCGTACCTTCTTATGGGTGCGGGCATTGAAGATGTTGTCGCCCTTGCGTAGGACGCCTTGATAGCAACGCAAGTAGGTTAGCTGACCGAAGCGGCCTGCCTCCAGTTTAAAGGCCAAGCCCATGAAGGGATCTTTGCCATCGCGCGCCGGGTTGAGCACAATTTGTTGCTTCTCCTTGCCCTCCTGTTCGATGTAGGCAAGATTCTCAACCTCTCCAGGATTGGGCAGATATTCTATGACTGCATCGAGAAGCGGCTGAACGCCTTTGTTCTTGAGAGCCGTGCCAACCAGGACGGGAGTAAAAGTGCGCTTAATGCAGGTGCGGCGCAGGGCTGCTTTGATGTCCTGTTCCGTGAAGGGTTTCTCCTCGAGGAACAGCTCTCCAAGGGTTTCGTCAGCATTGCACAGATGCTCGATGAGCTCCTGTCGACGCTCTTGGCTCTCCACGCGCATATCTTGGGGTATTTCGTCAAGACGCAGATCCATGCCGTGCTCGCCCTCGAAGTAAATGGCACGCTCCTGGACC
Source organism: Hirtodrosophila trivittata (assembly GCA_035045065.1). NCBI lineage: Eukaryota > Metazoa > Arthropoda > Insecta > Diptera > Drosophilidae > Hirtodrosophila > Hirtodrosophila trivittata. Next base: position 2,522,937 of record JAWNNK010000022.1, read on the forward strand.
AAATCGATGATTCCTTTGCAGTTGCTCTCTACGCCAATGGGCAGCTGTATAAACGCCGCATTGTGATTCATCTTGGAGCGCATCTGCGACAGCACACGGTAGGGATTTGAGCCCAAGCGATCCAGTTTGTTAATGAACGCCAGACAGGGCACATTGTAACGTTTCATCTGACGGTTGACCGTCAGCGTTTGACTCTGAACGCCACCCACGGCACACAGCACCAGCACGGCACCGTCCAGTACACGCAGTGCACGCTCCACCTCCACTGTGAAGTCCACGTGACCCGGCGTATCGATGATGTTGACATTGGTTTCCTTCCAGACAGTGTAGGTGGCCGCTGATTGGATGGTAATACCACGCTGTCGTTCCAGCTCCATGCTATCCATGGTTGCGCCTACATTATCCTTACCGCGCACCTCGTGCATCTCCGCAATGCGTCCCGTGTAGAAGAGAATGCGTTCCGTCAGCGTCGTCTTTCCACTGTCTATGTGCGCGGAGATGCCGATGTTCCGGATGCGTTCGATAGGCCTGTGTTCCGCGTACTTAGCATGAGTGCTGTACGTGGACTGCAGCTATAAATGCACCACACATTGCATAAATACATTAAACACAGAACTTACATAATAAGCCGCTTGGACAAGATGGAAAACAAGGTGTCCAGCTGCTTGATACTCACCTGAGGTAGTGTTTTTAGTGCTCTGATGCGCAGTGGCAAGTTGCCGTTCATCACACGGGCAAATAGCGACATTTTATCTGCCTTTTAATTGATAATAAAAGCAAATTTACTAAAAACACGCGCTCGGTGCAGCAACGACAAGCAGCTGGTCGTGTAGAGAGTGAGCTAAACGGCTGTAAGACAAAAGTACTAAAAAATACCAACGCAAATGTAAACCAATCGATTTATTTGCAATCGAAATCTTCAGTCAAACGAGGCGCGCGATCATCATTGTGTGGTAAAAATAAAAGAGGTGGTGTAATGTGTTAATAATCATATATATATTACTTTTGTTGGCTCAAAGCCAATGGTAGATTGCATATTGTATCTCTTATAGCGCGCGCGTATAAGAATATATTCTTATTGCCTGAAATGGTTGTCTTCAGAAACGCACGCGTCAGGTGGAGTAACGGCAGTTGTCGGTGTCGCGAGTGCTGTAATGGCAGCTGCAAAAGGTCTGAAAATACCAAAGCCAATATTGCAGTCGAACGATTCCCGCAAACCATATCGTGTTGTAAGTGATTTTTTTTTAATGTGTTCGAAATAAGTGAAGTTCCCTAATTGCTCTTAATATCAGTGCCAGATTGCAGCTGAGTATTTCCATATGTATCGTAATAAAATAACGGCAGTTTCCCTAATGCACGCAACAGGTGTCGCAGCTACAAGCATTTGTTCGCGAACACTGTGCTAAAAATAGTGTTGGTAAATACGTACGCAATGTTCGTTTTGGTTTTGTGCGCGGAATTTAAATTTAAGTCAAATCCAAATCACATTTAAAACATTTATTGATATATTAAATTCAATAATCAGGTAAATTGGAATATGTTTGTTGTTATTTTGTGTGTTGATATGTAAATGTCGCGGAACTTGGAATAGAATATCTGTGTGTGTGTGTACTTTGTTATTTTGTGCTATGAAATGCACTGGAAATCCAAAAGGGACGGCGACTGTAACGGTGGCTTGTACATAAATACATAAATATATGATATAATACCAGTAATATATAGACACATATATAGTAGAGGTTATTCAAATATATGATATATATAAATATATAATAAATATATAGAGATTAACTAAATCATCGACTCAAACGGATGTTTCTGCTGATGTGAGATATCCACGCCACAATTGCTTCGACGTATCAAATTTTGTGTTCTGTAAAAATGAAATTTTAAGTATTAATATATGCCACATTGTCCAGGTTAGACTCTAGATCTGTCCGATTACATACATACACTTAAAGACAAGTTTGACAACAAGCATAAAATTTGGTTAATAGACATCAACACGATGCAAATGAGTTTATTTTTTTATATTTCGCTGTTTGATGATGTTTATCGATTGATTGATTGGCTGATTGATTGGTTGATTGATGCTTGATTCGATTCTTAATGGGAGGCAGGCATATATGTACCAAGTTTGGTTGGTGCTATATATGTATATATTGACATGTATGTACGTATGTATGTATGTACAAAGTGCCACATTGAGAACTATGCACAAAACACAAAATACACTGAAAGAAACGAGTACTAAGAACTAGGTGGGCGCACAAAATAAAACATTTAGATATTCAATTAATACTTTTATTCAATATTTATAGGTATAGTTAATGTATAGAAGTTTGTGTGTGTCTGTGTGTGTGTGTGTCTGTTTATGTGTTTCATTCAGAACTTAGCATAATGTATAAGTTATAATACATTTGCTTACTGTTACTTGTGGCTAGATGTGTTCGTGTCCTACGACGGCTTTCCGTTCTAATTCCCTCACGCGCTATATAAATCACATACCAAAAGACCCTCAAACTACAATAAGATCACAGCTTATCCAAGACGCAAACCAATTAAAAACTAGCCTTCAGTAAACCTGCGAATGTTTCAACAAAAACCAACCTAAAGGAAGTACAATATTGACCAGGACTTCTGTAATATCAGATTACATCAAATTGACAATGGATATAGGACTACATATATAGTGTGCAAAATGTTTGGTAAGTAAACGTATTCAATCTTTAATCTTTTATAAAATTCCTTTAAAAAATTGTATACAACTTTTTCTCTTCGAAATGCATATTCTACTATCCGATAAGCCAGATATCGTAAGTTATATGTTATGTATAAAATAATACTTGTAAAACCCGTACCTGAGCCCGAACTCTATGACAAATGAGGGGTATTCAAGTTTTACACAAATCTACATATTTAGGCAGATATATTAAATGCTACTGGCACATCTAAAAATGTTCATTAAACGTTGTCAAAAACCCACTACGAATATCTATGTATGTATACTCTATATACTATGTATGTATGAATGAATGTGTGTGTGTATAGTTATGATACTGGTATGTATAATCGACATTCTGTAGATCCTGAATACCCATCCCGATTGGATTGACTAATTTATTGTATTTTGTGCATTTCTTCTAAGCATTGTGTGTTCTCTCTATAACACAATTTATATATATATACTATATAGTAGTTTTGGTAGGTTGTTCGGTATAATTAGGACAGGAGCAGGCCCCCGTTTTAGACGGGGGTTATACTGGCAGGGGTCTGTGTGGTAACCACGGAACCTTCAAGCTTGGCAGCCGCCTCCTTGCAATTGCTGGGCTGCTGTTGATGCATTGAGATTGTCGTTGTTGTTGTTGTGGTCGTCGTCTTGTTAGCCGTTTCGACTGTGTATTCATCGGCCTCGTGCATGGGCGATAGGCGTGGCGATAGGGCAGCGTTTGTTGAGGAACTGAGGAGCATGATCGAATGCAAATGAATGATATTTATACAATATGAGTATTTGATAGACAGATAGAAAGAGAGCTTGGCTTAAGAATCTAGTTAAAGGCTTGGAAAAATAATGATGATTGTTGTTGTGTATGCGATATATATCGTATTGATTCTCGTTTAGCCGCAAAGCTTAAGTTTTTTTGTTTCCAATTTCTGGACTCATCTACTAACTGGTACACTTACTGATTGCCATTGATCTGACGCACTTTAAGGGTCACGGGTATGATCAGCTGCTCGGAGGTGCCGTCTTTGTTGATCTGTTGCCAGACAGTAGTACGATTCACATCAGTTGGTATGGTGCCTGTACCGTTGCCGGATAATGGTATGTGTATAGTTGTGGCACCCGTACCCGTGCCCGTACTGGCACCTGTACCCGTACCCGGATTACTGGGCTTGAAGTTAGCACCCGTTCCGGGGGGCTGTTGATGATGATGATTGTCCTTCAATATAAGACATGCATAGCAAAGGTTTTTCTTTTTTTTTGTTTTTGTTTTTCTCAACTCATAGAGAGATTTAACAGAGAGAGAGAGAGAGATAAAGTGAAGCGTAATAGTAAAGAGAGCACTAGCTCATAATGATAAGGTGAAAGAGAGCGAGTGTTGTCTATAAGAGAGATATGTGTGTGTGAGTGAGTAAATACAGGTGTGTTATACAGGTGAGCGCGTGCTGTTGATCAAGGAGCCAATGGGGTGTTGTGTAGCGTAGGGTGTTTCAATTTAATTGTTTGTGTTTTTGTTTTTTTTTTTGCCAAATATTTGTTTTTATTTTGTGTTTTGTCTTCAGTGTTTCTCCTTTTAAATTTACATAAAAGTCGCTACAAAATTTGTGTTTTTATGTTTGTTTTTGTTTTCGAATATCGCTAAATCGCTAAATTTTTAATTTGTTTGTTAGTTACTTGTACTAAGATTTGTTTTGTTTGTTTGTTTGTTTGTGTGTTTGTAGACTATAAAATTATATAACATGTACGTTTAATACATTTATAAACATCGCATAAACGTTTGCGCAGACTACTTAAGCTAAGATATACATACATATATATTAACTATATATGTGTATATATGTA